>JAJKFI010000007.1:18161848-18222354 GCA_029204185.1 Lerista edwardsae | reverse complement strand
TGTGTAAAAGTTAATCTCAGCGTCTGCAAGCATGCCTCTGTGTTCTGCATATGGGTGTGCGAATCGCTGTACGAAAAATGGGATTACTTTGCACAGGTAATTAAAATCATTGCATCTGATCGTGATGTCTTTAGGAGGGAATTGGACCGATTTCTGGAGGAAAGGTCCATTGTGGGCTACAGGCAATGATGGATTGTGCAACCTTCTTAAAAAAATTCATGATTCAAAATGTCCCTGCACGTGTGTAAAAGTTAATCTCAACGTCTGCAAGCATGCCTCTGTGTTCTACATACGGGTGTGCGAATCGCCCACCCTCCCCTTTTATTCTTTCCTTCCCGTTCACACTTTATTTTTGGTTGTGTAGATTGCAAAAAATAAGTCTGTCAAAACAGTGCAATCCGAGTTTAAATAGACAGCAAGTAGCATTTCGTCCGGTGTGTTCAGTAATATAATTACGCGGAATTAAACCTTGGAATTGCATATTAACTCATAATATGGTTACCACTGATGTTTCTACACGATCACACGTTGTTATTTTGGTAAGTTTTTATTTCAGGAGTAAACTTTTCAGTCCCAAACACTACCAGAAAAGCAATCTGAAATACTTGGAATCTAGATTGTTTGGGGCACACAAACATGGCCGCTAAGCCCGCCCCTTGGCTTCACTCGATTCCTATCAATTTAACAGGAATGGCGACTCCAGTCATCTAACCTTCTTGGTCAGGACCCACTACCTGTCCCACCCAGCCATATTGAAAATATGGGAAGATGAGACACCGAAAGTGGCTGGGCTGTGTGGTTGTTTTGCTTGTGTCAAGGTTGTAAATAGGCTTTTTTCCCCCCTTTCTGATTCAATTTTCTATTTGGAAATGGATGAGAAATAACCCCACTGATTGCTGCATTCTCAGGAAAGCAGCAGGCTCTGGCATCACAATGACGGCACTTCCAGCCATGACGTCACTTTTGGTGGGTCCTGGACACATTGTCGCTCTAAAAAGTGGGTGCTGGTGCTAAAATGTTTGAGAACCACTGCCCTAGATAAAATGCTCCTGTTTTGTTCACCGAACATCAGATGTTACCCTGCAAATCAAACTCTGAACAGTTTTGCAGTTTAAGAGAAATAAAAGCCAGTAGAAACCATCAAAGCAGTTTCTGGATTCTGTCTAATACAAGAGGCAAATCCAAAGGTTAGTTTTGATAATGTTGCACTGTGCTGCACAATGGAGAAATACTGCTCCACGTGATTTCTGCAAGGTTCCCTGAACAAGCTGACTCCTGTAATTTGCTCAGCAAGCCGACTCTCCCTGCATTGGTTCCAAGCTGTCTGTCTCGGGTTGTCAAACCCTAAATGGCTGACCAGACAGTTAAGGTTGTGAGCCATTGTTGCTTGAAAGGGACGGGGGTGGGGTGGGTGTTGGGGGGGGGGAAATTGTGCTCCATTTCTACTTTCTACTGCAAATTCCCCTGCTGCCTTTGCTAAGCAAAATCAGAAAAGAGATTTGTCCATATGTTTCCTTCTGGGTGAGCTGAACGTTAAAAGTTTCATCAGCAATTACAATGCATTTAAACTGCGTGCTTAATGCCAACCCTCTGGGTCGGGTGAGAAATGTATGGGTATATTTAGAAAGGGTGCTTTAGAGCAGAAGACGGCTAACATATGGGCTTGAACAGAACTGAACCAAGGTCGTTCCCTCAAGGGGTCAAACGTGAAACAAAACCATGACTCATTTCTGCCTCCTGATATAACTCTGGCTGAAAAGGGAAAAAAATTGGATTCAGCCATGGAAGTTGTGAAGGTTGGCTCCTTTTAATGTTTGAAGCTTCCTCTTCTGCACTGTTGTAACTTCTATTGCTCCTGTGCAGCAAAAAGTGAAAAAGGACCCTGTGGGGCAAATACCAATAAGGATGGTCTCTATGAAACTTCCTTGGTTGCTTGGCCTTTGCTAATGAAAATGTAGCCCAGTGCAGAGGGCAAACTATTGTCCTGGAAGTGACATCACAACAGGAAGTGATGTCACAGGGACATTGTATCTTCATTTTCTCTGTATTTTTGGCCATAACGTTTGATAGATATTATACTCTGGTTTGTTTCATTGCATTCTGCTTTAAATCCTTTCCCTGATGGTATTATTCACACATACCAAGGTTTTCACAATTTTGGTCACTGGTGTCAAGCTCAGTTTGTTGCCCCCCTAAAGCTTGTTGCCCGGTGCAATTGTACCCCCATGCACTTCTTTAGCTATGCCCTTGCTTGGTTGGATTCTGTGACAGCACAAATGTTCCACCAAAGCAGAACATGCTATAGGCTACCCCCCCCATCTGCACCCACCCAATCCTAAACCGGCACACAGATTTACAGTTCTATACAGAAAGGCACCCATTGCGGTGGATTGAGCTATTCATTTGGTATTTGAGTCTTCTCAATGACCTGAAAAAAAAAACTCTTGAGTTCCTTGCAATCTTCGGATGAGTGAAAGAGGTCACGCATACAACGGATATTCACTGACTTGAGGACAGTTTCCACATCTTTTCTAGTGTGGTGTCATTAAAACACATGTGGACTCATTTGTGCGGTTCTCGTACACCTGGAAACTGAAAATAACTGCATTTCCTTCTATTTGCTTTGTCCTCATATTCCTCTGCCTCTTTGGTCCATACTGTTTAATCCTGTTGGTTGCGGCGACCCATGTGATTTTTATCGTTGACGTCCCAACACTACCTCCGAAAGTCAGAGGTGCTTGTAAACAAACGTAAGCAGTCCAGCTCAGCCCAAGCCTGAAGTGGTACTCAGGTCGTGCCTTGTCCTTGTGCCTCCTCCACTTCTAAACTGGCCCGGTGGAAGGATTATGCTCCCTGGACCTCCCTCCCCAGCACAGGAAGAAAGAAGGTGGGAGTCGGACCACTTCACTTGCACTTTCAAAAAAAGGCAGCCACCACCCTTCTGTTTTTGGGAAGAGAGTGGGGAATGGCTTGGCCATGTCTTGCTCCTCTACAGAAACACACAGAAAGACAGAATGAGCAGTTAGCAGCAGTATGTGTGGGCAGACAGCGTCAGGAGGGGGCTGCAGAGGTGACTGATGGGTGCAGAGTACTGACTCACCTCACTCCTTGGTGGACCAGCCCTGAATGTGGGTCACCAAAGCCAACAGGACTGAATGGAAGTGTGTGAATGAGACCGAGGTCTGTGTGGGCCAAAATTGGGAAGGGCAAGTGGAGGCGTGAAATAGCAGCAGCCTGGGCAAAAGGGAGTTGAAGAGCCACGAATGTACACAAACAATTAGCAGTCCATTTTTGGACAATCTGTTTTATAGTTTAGATTAAAGAGGCACTTTTTCAAGTGGTGCTCCTCTTATGTTTAGCAGGGGGAGAATAATTGTCCCTCTTCACCCCTGCGCAGTCTTTCAAATGGCTGTTGCTGGTGGTCTGCCTTTTTTTAAGATTGTGAGCCTTTTAGGACAGGGAGCCATTTAACTTTATTATTATTATTTGCCTGTAAACTGCTTTGTGCACCGTGTTGAAAGGCGGTATATAAGTACCTGTTTGTTTGATTGATTGATTGAAAGAGCTGCTTTTGAAGCAAACATCAAAACCAAAGCATATCCACATGGCCACAGCACTTTCTATGCAGAAGACTCAAAACAGACCTGCCATTGAAGGTTCTCACTGGTTTCAGATGCTGGGGTAAAACCAGATGTGTCATGCATGAGGAGACAAATGATCGTAAATTGCAATGCAGAATAATCCTCTTTTCCCAGGTCAGAACAAAGGGGGTAATGAACCAATTTTCAGGGGGTTGTGAAGAGCTTGGGGCAACCATCATAAAAACCTTGGAAGCTTCATTTTGACTAGGGAAGAGGCTTTCTCATTAAACTGCCACTCCTTCAATGCTTATGGCTGTGAGAGAAATTAGCCTTGCTATCGACTTGTCATAGTGTGTGGGTATTCGTGTGATGAAGTCTCTCCTGGGTCTCTTTCCAAGTGGGTATGTCACACATTCCATGTGCATGCTTAGGAGAGCCTCAGTACGCGAGGAAGAGGAACATAAATACTCTGAAAACCATCTAAAATTTGGCTTTACCACCTTGATTATCAATGGCATAGAAGCTACAATGCATTCTGTACAATGGGCTGCATCAATCACTGGACTCAAAAATCACTTAGATACAACAAAGCATTCAGAACATTCTAAAAAGGATGTGGATTTCTTTTGACTTTTCAAAAGTGTGGTTTATTAAAAACAATGACTTCACTTCCTACTTAATGGCATCACTTCCAGCCCTTGAGCTTAGAGGGGTCCCGACAGGTTGTCGTATCTAAAAAAGAGGTCCTAGTGCAATAAAGGTTGGGAACCACTGCTCTAAAGCCTGTTTCTTGACAATTAAATAAATGGGATTCATGATTGCATGTGACGTGTCCAAGTTTGCAGCTCTTTGTTCCTAGGCCCCCTCATGAATTCTGTTTGATGTGTTCCCTTTGCTTTTCTAGTCAGACTGCTTTTCTTCTGTCCCCTCAGAGTGTGTGTGTGTGTGTGTGTTCCTTTTAAAAAAGTGGTGTCTGCCAGTGGATATGCCCATGTATATGCTCAAGTAAACACCCACACATATGCAGTGACAAAAACGTATGCCTAACCAGTCACAAACTTTAAGTGAGTGATATCATTAAAGCTGCAGGTGTTCTTTCATTTCCACCTACAGTACATATTAATAGAACAGGCACCAGGCCACGCAGAACTACTCTTCCATTTCAAGTGGAGAATGTTCCTGTGGTTCTCTTTTGTTCTTTTAAAACCTTGTCGGGCCCAGAATCTTTGTTCAGCTGGACATCCTCCTGAGCAAGTGAATGAAGGCTAAAATGTCAAGATGCCACTTAGAAATGTTTCTATTTTATTTCTAAGTGATAAGAGTTGGAAATCTCTGTGGGTTGGTTTTTTGTTTTCGTAAGGGAAAGCAGAGCCGTTCTGGGTGTATATGGCCCTCAGGTTACACTTGTCAGGGCCCATTCTGGCATGTGGGGGTGTTTTCTACTGTGGCCATTTTCTCTCTTAGGGGCTGGGGCACCTCCCTTATGAAGAAAGACTGCAGCGTTTGGGGCTCTTCAGTCTGGAAAAAAGGCACCTGAGGGGGGACATGATTGAAACTGAAGCACGGGAGGGATAGAGTCAATAGAGGGATGTTCTTTTCCCTCTCACAATACCAGAACTAGGGGATGTCCACTGAAATTGAGTTTTGGAAGAGTTAAAACAGATAAAAGGAAATACTTTTTTACCCAGCGGGTAATTAACCTATGGAACTCCTTGCCACATGAGGTGGTAATGGCATCTGGCTTAGATGCCTTTAAAAGGGGATTGGACAGATTTGTGGAGGAAAAGTCCATCGTGGGCTATAGGCTGTGCAACCTCCTTACGTTAATAGTAGGCTACCTCAGAATGCCAAGTGTAAGGGAGTGGCAACAGGATGCAAGCATCTTGTTGTCTCGTGTGCTCCCTGAGGCACCTGGTGGGCCACTGTGAGATACAGGAAGCTGGACTAGATGGGCCTTTGGCCTCATTCATATAAGCAATAATGCATATGGCTGCCTGCTGAAAATGCCAGTATGTGGAGGCTGTCTCTCCAGTGCCAAGCTACACAAAATGGCTGCCAACAAAAGTTGTGTTAATTTTCCTCAGGCTATACTATGTACCCTCTTTTGTGAATGTGTGTGTTGTGGGGGGGATGGTGAAAAAAAGAACCTCAAGCAGGACCTGACTCGTGTCAATTTAAGAACATCACAGTCTAATGTGACTATCTTTTGTTTAGTGAGTATTTTCTGTAATAGCAACAGATGATATGTGCTTAGTCCCAGGGCAGGGCCATTATTTTTGTCTTTTATTTTTGCCATTAAATAAAAGACACATAAAACTGGAATGAGTTTTGGTATGATAAAAACAATGTGGGGGAACATTTAACCCACAAGGATGCAAATAGGCCTGATAAAAGTATCTCATTAATTTTTGTTGCACTCGTAACACACAACATTACACAACTGCATTAATAATTGCGCTCGTCTGTGGGCTGGCCTTCCTGACTCTGAGAGTGGTCCAAATGTGCTTTATGGTGTTCTCTGTGCCAGCCAAACTTTGAAGGCCTAACTGTGCCTGCCTAACTCCAGGATAGGACTGTGCGCTGAATGTTGTTCTTGAAAGATTGGAACCTCTTTGCTACTGTAACCAGCCCCACACCCTTGCGGTGTAGAGAAATCCTGCCTATGTGAACCGCCTTGCATTAAAGTCAAAGGAGCAATCCAATGACCAAGAAAGGCGGTTTATGAATACCGGTATTAATTGTATTATTATAAAAGGCCAGGAGCACAGAAGCCTTCCTGCAGGTACTGGCACTACCAGGGACACCCACTGGACAAGGTAACTCTGATGCAGGTGCATGGGATGAAGGAGAAGAACGGAGGGTGGAGAGCAGCAACAGTGGCAGGGGTGGGTGCAGTGGGCTTGGGGGGCAGGATTGTCTGGTACACACTGTATCCTATCCCCCTTCCTAGGCCTAAAAGGGGTGCAGGTCTGAGTTGACCCACTGCAACTGCTGGGCCTTACTCAGGGCAAAGGGACAAATGTACCCTTCTGCATTGCCGCAAAGGAATTTGGTTAGGATCGGGCTGCAAAGTTACTTTTGATCAATAGCGGAGATTAAGGGCGCAATCCTAAACAAATTTCCAGCACTGACATAGCTGCATCCTGCTATTTGGGGGGGGGCAGTCATGGAGGCCTCCTCAAGAGTAAGGGAATGTTTGCATTGCCCTTACCCCGGTGCTGGAAAGTTGGTGAGGATTGCGTCCTAAAAACATGCTTTGTTTTCTCACACTCGTGGGATTTAAGAGCGCTTGGATTTGGCTGGATCATGTCCACAGAGGCATAACTAGGGTGGAGACAGAGGGACGTTTGCCCTGGGTGCCACACCAAGGGGGAACATAACTGCCCCTGCCCTAGTTATGGAGGAGGCATTGGTGGCGGGCAGTGGGGCAGTGAGTCATGCCTCCGCATGCCCAGAAATTTCCCACTGGTCGATTCAAGGATTTAGGGAAGGTCTTGAGAGTTGCTGCCTCTTCCATCCTATTGTGTGGATGAATTCATGAATGGCTTGATTTGGGGTTAGGACCCGTCCACTGTGTACCTTTGCCTGGCACGACTGCTCCACAAGCGAAAAGAAATTAAAAGAGGCACCAAAACAAGATGTTAGACTTGCAAACTCCGTCCAGTGTACCAATCATAATATTTAGCACTGTACAAACATCGACTAACAAATCCTCACAACATCCCCTGCGAGACAGGGCGGCATTACTGTCCCCGCTGTACAGATGGAGAAACCGAGGCACAAAAAGGGTCAAGGTCATGGTTAAAAATGACCGATGGGCACACACCAAGATGGCAGCAAACCCCATAATTCACCGCTCCCGTTTCCATGCCTGAGCTGAGACTAGTGGCAAAATCATGCTGCTTCTTTAGAGACTAGGTCCCAGACATGCCTTCTAAAAAAGAATAAGTGGAATTGCTGCCTGATAAACAACGTGGATTTGATATGAGACCACAGTTTTATTCCCCCAAACAAGACAGTGTCCTGTCACTTTCTCTTTTCAGTTCCCCAGCGGCCACAAAGCCCTTTTCCAGTGTGTTGCTAAAAGGGAGTGGATATTGCACGTAAGTCGTTGGCATGGAGCCTTTGGCAGGTGCTGTCTCTCTGCCTCTCAACACGTAAAGTGCAGAGAAGCTGCCAAGCGGGGATTCTGCGTCACAAGGTGACTGAAGGTTCTCCTCTGCTGCTGTTGCGTCGACTTCCCAGGGAAAAAATGTGGGCCTCCTGTTTGCGGCGGTTGTCACACCAACCCACACACAGGAAACGCCCTCCATGACTCCCTTCCACCCTTCAGGGCACGTCCCACCAGCATGGCTGACTGTAGCATGCTAAGGGGGCTCGGATGGCCCCACTGCGCCAACAAAACAGCCCAAGCCCCCTGCAGAGTCGGAGTCTCTTCTTTCAAAACAAACCAGCAAGCCGGAGGAGAAAAAAGACCCTGCTGGAGCTCAGATCAGGGAGTGGGCAGAGGAACAACCAACTTGGGCAGAGCCAACGGGTGGGTCCTCCACTCAGGCAGTCCCACAAAGCTGGAGTTCTTCTCACAAGGCTTCTTTTTCCCGCTGGGAGCATCTGCTAAGCTTCATCTCTGTCAGCTGGATGTACCGTACAACGTTGGTGTCTGCAGGGGAAGAGAATTCAGAGGTGACGGCTTAGTACAACTTCCTACTTGAAATTGGCAAGCAACCACATGCATACATAAGAACATAAGAAGAGCCCCACTGGATCAGGCCAAAGGCCCATCTAATCCAGCTTCCTGTGTCTCACAGCGGCCCACCAGGTGCCCCAGGGAGGCATGAGACAACAAGATGCTTGCATCCTGTTGCCACTCCTTTGCACCCGGTACTCTGAAGTAGCCCACCACCTTTGTAAGGAGGTTGCACAATCCATCATTGCCTATAGCCCACGATGGACCTTTCCTCCAGAAATCCGTCCAATCCCCTCTTAAAGGCATCCAGACCAGATGCCATCACCACCTCCTGTGGCAAAGAGTTCCACAGATTAACTACCCGCTTAATGATGTCTCTTGCTAATTATTACGCTGGGTAACACAAAAATGGTTGATGCTGGATTTTTAATGTTTCTTATGCAATTGAGAGGCGCTGACTTCCAACAGGAACCTTAGTGGGGGGTTTTGTGTATCACTAAAACATTTTTTTGTCCTTAAATTTTTTTCTCTCTCTCTCTCTTCTGAAACCTTTATTGGCATTACTGGTAAAAGTTAACAATACATAAAACCATGCACGAAAACAAAGTAAGGCACACGACACACATATAACATAACAATCTAGACCGCGTTTGTCGGAGTGTTTCTGAGAATCTCGTACAAATAACTGGCCACTGCAAATGTCAGAGAATCATTGTCATCCTTCATAAACACCGAAAGGATAGAGTCATTAGAAGCAGAAAAAAACAAGATCCAGGGAGTTAGAAGGAGGTTACGGAGGGAAAAGTGAGCTGGGCATCTAAAAAGGATGTGAAACAATGTGTCCGGAGATTCTTTACAGAAAAGGCAAAGCCTTTTGTCTCTAGGAATGTGCAGAAATCGACCAAAATGGGATGCAGATGGGAAAATATTGAATCGGGCTAACATGAAAGCCCTTCTGTAGTGTGGGTTAGTTAAAGAATAAAAATATTTGGGGGAGTGAGCAAAAGAAGGAACCAATCCTAAAGAAAGGGGGGAACAGGTCGGATTTAGAGTGCTACTTAAATAGTTAAATTCGGATAATAAAAGTTTATCTTTAATGAGCATATAGGCTTGAGGGAGACTGAGGTCAGCTAAGGTTTCTATAGAAAGACCGATGGAAACCAGCTTGTTTTCCACCAGCCGAATCCAGGACGATGTATATGAGTCTTTCAGTAAATCAGATAAAAGAGAACCAGGATGCAAGTTTAGGTGCAATTTGAGCCAGAACTTAAAAGTGAGGAGCCAAGCAAAAGTAGAAGGGAGATGGAAACCAATTTCTAAAAAAATAGTGGAGAAACGAATTAAATTGGGAACCCCCAGAATTTTACGGAAGAAGGTGACAGCTATCTGATCTATATCTTTATTTACAGCTTGGATCCATATTGGGACCCCGTAGAGGAGATGTGAAAGAATTTTGGATCTAAAAATTTGAATGGCAGCTGGGATAAATTGGTTACCTGAATTGAAATGAAAACTTGTTATAGCCTTAAGCTGGGGAGTAATGGAAGAGATAATGAACTTTTTATGAGAGGCCCAGGACAGTTTATGGTGAAACAACAGGCCTAGGTATTTAAAGGTCTGTACCTGTTTATAAGAATTGGACTCAATGGACCAGGGAAGAGGGGACCAGGAACGGGAAAAAACCATAATTTGAGTCTTTTTTGAATTAATGACTAAATCATTGGCCTTACAATAATTTTGAAATTTAAATAATGACTCACGAAGACCGGATTTGGTGAGGGCTAGTAAAACTGCGTCGTCTGCATATAGCAGGATGGGAATAGGGACCCCATTGATGGCCGGGAGAGACAGTTCTATAGAGGATAAATGAGAAGGCAGGTCCGCTAAAAAAAGATTAAACAATAAAGGGGCAAGGATGCAACCCTGCCTCACACCCTTGTGAATTGGAAAACTGGCAGAAAGAACATTGGAATTAGGAATACAGATCTGACAGAAATTATGCATGTGAAGTTGGCGAATTAAAAACAACAATCGTTGATCGATTCCCCAATTATCTAATTTGGCCCATAGAAGCTCCCTATTGACAGAGTCGAACGCACCTTGCAAATCGACGAAAGCAGTAAAAAGTTTAGATTTGTGATGCATGGAATACTTTTCAGCCAAAAATGACAGCAGGAAAGTGTGATCTGAGGTAGAGGCGCCTGCACGGAACCCAATTTGCTCCTTCCCGGGAAGGTTTTTGGATAAAGCCCAGGCTGAGAGTTTAGACAGCAAAAATTTTGAATATAATTTCCCAATGTTGGATAATAAGCTGATAGGACGGTAATTGGAAGGAAGTGCAGGATCCTCTTTCTTATAAATTGGAATAAGGATAGAAAGCATCCATGCATCTGGGAAACGGCCAACAGAGTTTATCAAAGTGAAAAGTGAAGCAAGGGGCTTCGCCCACCAACCAGGGTTGCTGGACAAAATCTCGTTGACTATGAGATCAGGCCCTGGAGCTTTGGCAGATTTTAGAGATGTAATTAAGTCAAAAATCTCGGATGGAGAAACCGGGGGCCAATCTGGAAGATCTTGGGGTAAATTGCTAGTTGACTAGGGAGGGGATATGGAAGAGAAAGTTTTAGCGAAATAGTCAACCCAAGTAGCAGCAGAAATTGAAGGGGGAATATTAGGAGAAGAGTGATTTGATCTTGAAACTAAAGACCAGAAAGTCTTATGATTATGGGTATTAATAGCATGATATAGGGCATTCCACTTCCTCAAGGCAAATTGATGTTTCTTCTCAGTAAACAAAGAGCGACAAACACTATGTAAATAAAAATAATGTCTTAATAAAATTGGAGAAGGGTTGTGACGTATGGTGAGAAAAAAAGACCTGACTAGTTTTTTATATAACCAACACTCCGCGTCAAACCATGAATTATGAGTAGGAGTGTTTTTTGACAATGAGCTGGGATTGGAAGAGCTAAGATGATGGACTAAGGAGAGAATTAAGGCGTTATAATCATTAATTGCAGTCGAACAGGAAAGAGAAGCAGAAATGCTGTGAATAAGAGAATTTGTCTCTGGCAACTGGCTCCATTGATAAAAGGATTGTTCAGCAGAAGAAGACCATCTATAAGGACAACTAGGTTTGGGAGAAAGGAGGGGTGGGTGGGAAACCTCAAGAGGAAAAGAGAGCAAAATAGGGAGGTGGTCACCATCTGATCGGTGCCCAACTAAAAAATCCGAAAGATATACATCGAGGTCAGGAGAAACCAAGGCATAATCTATCACACTGGAGCCTCTGATGGAATAGTGGGTGAAATTCCCAGGAATGTCCCGCCCTCTGGACCCATTTAAAATAAAAACATTTGCCAAAATGCAAAGATCAATCAAAGGGGACGCATAACTATTAAAGGAAAGGTCTTTGGATTCTCTTAACATAGAAAACCAAGGAGGAATCTGATCGTCAATAAGCCAGTTCATATGATGTGCTAAAGCAATGTTGGACGGGCCTATTCTGGAGTTCAAGTCACCTCAAATTATCAGGGAAGCAGAAGGGTGAGTTTTAGTGGTCTCTACGACAAGATTTTCAAGAACCATCCACAAATCTGGAGGAGCTATGGCCGTCCATAGTGGGGGGTTTTGTGTATCACTAAAACATTTTTTTGTCCTTAAATTTTTCTCTATCCTATTGCCTAATGAAGTAGTGGTTCTCAACCCTTTTCACACCGAGACCCACTTTTTAGAATGAAAATCTGTCAGGACTCACTGGAAGTGATGTATTTAACCTGAAAGTGATGTCATGGCCCAAAGTGACACCATCAACTTAGGCCTCAAACCTCAGCTGCAATCCCATTACACAGTGTACAGTACTTGGGCTCTTATTTTGCATAGCTGAGAATTCAAGCATTCCAGCTTGGAAGCCAAAGCAGAATGCAGACTTGGACCTTCTCTAACCACGCATCCTTTCCCTCTTTCCAACGTCCCATCTCCCCACCGATTCAAGGCAAAGTGCCATGCCTCTCTCCCAACAATATGATGCAACGTGTCCATTGCTGCTGTGACATCACTGGTAGGCAACGGGCATGTTGCCTTGTCGCACATTCAAGTTGGATGCACTACCGCTGCTGCTCTGCCATAGCTCAGTGGGGAGGTCCATAACAGCACTTGGCGACGGGCCCCCGTGGGCCTGGCACAGCTACTAGAGAGGGATCTTGCATCTAGCAAGCGTGGAACTCTTTCGACCGTGTCCAAGATAGCAACCCATTCATTCTGCCTCATAGAAGTCAGTAAGAGCCATTTCAAAATGTGTTCAGCCCAGGCATTACATAGCCTCTCACTCCATCACTGGCACAACCCCACTCTGGTTGGCCTTGAGCAAAATGTGCAATTCACATGCCCAGGGAGCAGATTTCCGCACCAGAAAGAAGTGTAGTGTCCTACATGGCCGACAGGTCTAAGCCAGGATAGCTCTGGCACCTCCACATTTAGAGACAGCGTATCTCTGAACTGTTGTCGGGGCTGATGTCTTCGCACATTGCTTTGCTTGAGGACCTCCTAGAAGCATCTGGCTGGCCACTGTTGGAAGCAGGATGCAGAATTTTGGTCTAATCCAACACAGCCCTTCTTATTATAATCTTATAATACTATAAATAAACAATATGCACTTCCCACAGTGGGCAAAAGTCACTGAAACCCTTGACAATGGTGATCTCTGTTGCATTTATTTCCTTTTTCCTCTTCCCCAGTTTTTCAACGCCCTGTCACTTTGCCAATGATTTTGCTAGTATCCTGTAACGTATAATGCCATGCACACAACAAGGAAAGCTTGCAGTGTCCCTAGTACCCGGTGTCCTGTAACACAATACGCATTATGGGATGGATGGGCTTTAATTACTGAAACCAAGCGAGAGCTGATCCAATGGCTCCGAAAGAAATATGAAAACTGAGATCCTAGCAGTTATCCTTGGAGAATTTCATATGAGAGAGGGAGAGAGAGAAAATAATCTAATTTTTTACATGCAGGCAAAGTGGGAGAGTGGGATGGGGAGACAATTTGTAGTCTGAGCTGACAGCACCCAAGAATTCTTTGCAAAGTCACAGAGGATCCTGGGGTGCCCCTCTCTAATCACCAATAAAAAATAGTGTGAACTGACATCACCCAGCCCGGTGGTTCCCAAACTAGCCTTGGAATCTTAGCAAAAAACCCCACCACTCTACACAATATATAGGATTGTAGGCCTGATAGGGAGCCACAGCCAATGGTCCAGTAGGTCAAAGGGGCCACCAGTAAAAAATATTTGGAAACCACTGCCTAGCCTATTACTTACATACAAACAGTGTTGTCACCTGACCCTTCTCAAGCTGTACAGGTGGAGCCTTTTTATCCTTAAAGGTTCCAGAACCCTAGCTGGAATTGTTAAATGAAATCATGCTGTTATTTAGCATTCAGCCTTTTAAAAAGCTTCTCTTACCATGGCAATGAGCTGCTCCCATTCTCCAGGGGTTTAGAGCAATTAGTATCCATTAGCTGAGATAAGACCTCAAGGCAAAAAAATGCAAAACAGAAGGGATTTAATCACACTTCCTGGGATGAGGGAGGAGGTCTTATCTCAGAGCTAATGAGATTGGCTGGAGATCTCATGGCTGCAGCTGCAGTGGCAAGAAAAGCTTTTTTAAATGCTTTTTAAAAGCTTAATTAACAGCATGTGTTTATTTAACAAAGAGCCCTTCTCTTCTGAGGTCGCACTGAGTCAAATCAGCGGATGGGAAACCCACGTATGAGAAGGCTCACCTGTACATGAACTTTACTAATATGAGGGGAGAATATTTCACAAACAAGCTACCACTATTGAATAAGTCCTTTTCCCAGTCACCACCCACTGTAAAGTCGGGCACATGCACGCAATAAAACCACTGACATTAATCTCAGTTCTTGGGCAGGTTCATATGACTGCCAGGGCAGCACACCCTAAAGAGCTTCCACCACTGAAGCCAAGCAGGCCTGACCTTTAAAGCTCCTTGAGAACGTTATATCCTCCCACACAGTTAAGCTGCTTCTCCAGGACTCCACCCACAGGCTGCCACCAGACATTAGGTAAGCGGCCACCAAAGAGAGGACCTTCTTTGCTGTGACATCCCAGCTCTGTGAAGGAAGTCATTCATCATAATTCTCCTCCCAGAGATTCCCATTGTTTTCTCACAGAAGCACTGAACAGATGAATTCTTTCACATTGGTTTAAAAAGTCCACAATGAAAAGTGGACTACACAAGGCGTTTTTGCGGCTGAGAAAGCAGCACAAGTGTATAAACTGGGAGAAGTGAGTTAGTTGTGTTTTTTTAACCCCCTGACAGAACTGTCAACCTGAGGGAAACAATGTCAAGACTCGTTAACTTCTCAATAACCAGAAGCCTCCTGGCTAGCTTTCCTGGAATCCTTTCGAGTTATAGTCTCTCAATGATACTCACAGCCTTGATATTGCAAGTGTAGTTGTCATCGCCTGGAGATGGGTGTCTAGCAGGCAATGACCACAGCGGGCCAAATATATGAGGGAAAAAAGAAATGGAACAGTTTGTTGCCTGCCCTACTGTCAAATCAGGTCAAATGCCATCAAGTCAAATGCAGGTCACCTACATGGATGGTGGCCGTGACAACCTCAATAAATCTCTTGGTTTTGCCAGGCCTTCTGGATTGGGCTGAAATCTCTAAACAACACCATTAATCTCCAGAAAACAACCTGGGCAGTTTTAACTGGGCCACCAGGAATTTCATAAAAACATAAGAAAAGCCTTGCTGGATCAGGCGAAGGGCCCATCTAGTCCAGCTTCATGTATCTCAGCTTCAGTGGCCCACCAGATGCCTCAGGGAGCACATTAGACAACAAGATGTTTCCGTTCTGTTGCCACTCCCCTGCACCTGGCATTCTGAGGAACATTCTGAGGTAAACACACTGGTGGCTAGTCAGGATTCTCCACAGCATTTCTCTTTGACGGCCACCAGAACCAGATGCTCCTCTTCATACTCATAGGAACAGCCTCAGTGGATCAGGCCAAGGCCCATCTAGTCCAGCTTTCTGTATCTCACAGTGGCTCACCAAAGAGAGCACACAAGACAACCAGATACTTGTATCTCACTGTCATTCTCCTGCATCTGGCATTCTGAGGTAGCTTATTACCCTTGCACCACCCCCAAAGGAAAACACCAGACTGAGGTTGGGGTTAAACTTTATTAAACACAAGGGACCAGCTTTTAAATCATGAAACCTATTGAACACACTGTCCCTCCCTCGCCAGTCCAGAGCAGGCAAAAAAAAAAAAATGCCATCCATGGCCAATCAGATGACAGAAAAAAAATTCCTACCCAGCCCTCATGATGAACGACCAGCCTGGACATACCCAGCATAGCTTGTAACCTGTGATGGAGCTTTCCTCCATAGATTTTCAGATTTCCATAGATTTTTCAAGATTTATCATCTTGGGGAAAAAAAAAAAAACCCTCCAGCAATCAGTGGCACAGCTAGGGTATCTGGCATCCAGGGCAAAAAAATAATAATTAATACCCACCATATTCTACCATGTTCCCTCAGAAGGCCTCATGGAGACCTTAGAAAGGCACTTCCATTTTTTGCCAGAAAGGCATAGTACCTGAGGCAATGAACCCTCCAGGCCTGCCTGAGCTACACCACTGCCAGGAATAGCTTCAGTCAGGGTTGGCAGTGCTGTGGCTGCCTGCCTAGAAATGCAAGAACAGAAGGCTTCATCAAACATGTTGGAGACTGGTGTGTCCTGACTTATGCAAGCAGGCCTAAGAGTTGGCAAATTCATGTGGACTCAAACAACCAATGTTATGATTCATGTAGTGCAGTGTTTCTCAAACTGTGGGTCAGGACCCACCAGGTGGGTCCCCATTCATTTCAATTTGTATTTTATTTTTAATATATTAGACATGATGATGTCATGGAATGTGACTGCATTTGGGGAAATGTCACAGATTCGTACTTTAGCAGACTATGATGTACTTGCTTTTAGTCAATAGGGCTTACTCCCAGGGAAGTGTGGATGGGATTGCAGCCTTTGGGATGTTTGTGGAATTTTTTTTAAATCACATTAGCAACTGCTTAGGAAGGTTCTTTTTTAATTTTAAATAACTTTTTTAACTTGCACCTATTGCAAACTTTTAATTTACTTGCATACATAATTAACGAAATAAAATTGATTTTTGTCATATGGGGCATAAAAAAATTTCCTGCTTGATTATGTCACCTTAATCCATGACATCACTTCCAACTTAATGACATCACTTCCAGTGAGTCCTAAAAGACTGTCGTTCTCAAAAGTGGGTCCTGGTGAGAAAAGGTTTGAGAACCACTGATAGGGTGATTTTTGTCGGTTAGCCATTGTGGTGGACATTAGTTTGTGCTGGGTAAGATCACCATTGCCAGTTCTGGAGAGGCACAGTGTATAGTTCTTCTCTTGTCACCCATAGTCCTGCATGGTTCAGCTAAACGAAAGATGCGTGTTCCCAGTGGGCATGAAAACTCTGATCTACTCATTAGAACACTGCCCCCTAGAGGTGAGAATGGAGTCCTGGAGGGTCAAAAGGAAAACCTGCTCTAGTGAAGCTCATGCTTGACTAGCTGTGTGGTCCATTAGTGTCATTCACTGCATTTCCTTCTTGTGCTTGAAGGAGCTTGGTTTGAAGCTTGGCGCTCAGTTTCAAAATTTCCATCAGCATTGATTTTGCATGGCATGTCATATCTACCGTGTCAGCCGTAAGACACCTAAGTCACCATCACCCTCCACCAGAGCCAGGTCAATACATTTCTATTTACTTCTAAGTCCTTAAGAAACTACACACACCCTGTATGTTAAATCCTAAATGGGCTTTCATGTGGCATGCATCTGACGCCTTGAACCTGTGCCCAGTGAACACGGTAAGTGATAATAACCTAGACTTGCTCGGAAATTACACGTGCTCACACTTGCAGCAACGAAAAAGGAAAGGTAAAGAGGTGGATGGAGGAGGATTAGAATTCAACAACCATGTGCCTCTTGGAGATTCATGCTCCCTCTCTACCCAGTGAGGGCACAATCCTACCCAGCGCCGGAATGGCAAGGCCGGCCAGCCAGCGTCATATCCGACACCGGGTTGGGGAGGCTGGAATGCTCCAGCCTCCCCTATGCACTCCTCGGATCCGAGGAGACCACGCAGCCCAAATCAAGGCCGCGCAGCCTCCCAAACGGGTATAGGATTCGGCCTTATTGTCATTGTCAACAGTGATGGGTAGAATCTGTCCAGGCTTCCTGACGGAGGCCTTTCCCAGTCTTCCCTGGAGATCCCAGGCATTAAAGGTTGGACCTTCTGCCTGCAAATCATGCACTGAGGTGCAGCCACATCCTTGGCTATCTTCCCCAGGGAAAAGACTGATAGCAGGGAGTCATGTCATGGTGAGACTGAGCCCCTCTTACTAGGGAGAAGTAGCATAGCTCTGGGGCAGCGTTGCAGTAAGTATTGCAGGCGCTGCAATGCACTGTGTAAGCGGCCCTCCCACTCACCATTGGAGCCATTCTGGGCAGTGATGGTAGGTCAGGGAGGATGTCTGGTCGAGAGGGTAGAGTCGCCATTATGCCCGAAGATAAGATCTGAAGGTCACCAGTTTGAGAACACCAGAAGCTTCCATGAGCGGCAGACCTTGAGAACGTGACTGATAAGCTCTGAGCTGAGCTGTCTCCAGCTGCCTGTGAGAGAGGAGTTGTGCTGGGCCAGCTGTTTCTTTGGTGAGAGCAAAGAAGCCATTTATCAGCCAGCATGAAGGCAATTGTGCGGCCAGCAAGGAAGACTGGACTATGAAAGTTCCATCTGAATGTAGCAGTTCTTGAAAGATTAGAACGTCTTTGCGATTTGTAAAAACCCCTTGGGGTTTAGAAAAAAGCCTGCCTATGTAAACCGCCTTGAATTAAAGTCAAAGGAGCAATCCAATGACCAAGAAAGGCGGTATATAAATACTGGTATTATTATTTATTATTGCCCAGAATGGCTCTTATGGAGAGTGGGAAGGGCCCTTCTACCTATGCTACCACTACAGAGACCCTCCCAAAAATTGCAGAATGAAATATACCTGCTATTACAGTCGTGCTAAAAGTCTAGTCACTAGTGCCTAACCTAACAGGCTAGTATCTGACCAGAACAGTTTTTGTTTAAGCTGTCATAACCTTTTAACCGTCCCCTGCCTTTCCCCAAATTGCCTCCTTTAATGAAGAAACTGCACAATTACCTCAAGTTCCTCTCAGCATGTTTTGTGGTTGATGTTAGAGGGCAGGAGAAATGCATTTCTGGCAGGTTAGTTTTAGCTCTGTAAGCCTTTGGCAGGAAAATAAATAGCTTTAAGAGATTTGCTTTACCAGCATCAGCTTTTCAGGCCAGAGGAGTTTCTGTACTGTAAATTCCTGCTGGCCATTTTTTAAAAAGTTCCTTTGTTTAGCAAAGTAATTTTCTACTGGCTTGTCCTAATGTATCCTTTTCAAATAGATATACGAGACCGAACATGCTTGTGATATTTCAAGCGTGAGGACAAAAAAAATGGGGGAAAAAATAATAATGCCACCATTTCACAGAAGGAAAAACTGGGTCAAGGAAGGAAGGAAGGAAGGGCTGTAATGAAAATTATTACGATGATTATAGCATTTTAGAGCAGTGGTTCCCAAACTGGTGGGTCATGACCCACCAGGAGAACAGGAAGCAGGGCATTCCCCTTTAAGGGGCGTGGCCCTGCTCCAATCGCAACACTGCTTTCTTAAAAAAAAATGTAAGTAGCTTTAGATTGGAGATAAAAGCTTTTCACAGCAGCTGCAGAGGAGATCAGAGGGGGCTGCGAGCCTCCAGGACCCTGCAGGAGGTGGGGAAGACGGCGAAACGGAGCGTTACACAACGGGCGGGCTGCTGCTCACCCGTTCCTCCCGCCCAGCGTACCCGTTAGATGACACTACTGGGTGGAACCCAACAGACACTGGCAGGTTCCTGTAATGGCAAAGCTGTGAGCCTGGGTGTCAAACAATGCCTGACATGTGACACGAGCCAATCAGGAGGCAGCCACATTCCAAGTAGCTAGCAGTGAGTCAGAGCGGGGAGCACCTGCGACACCTCCCAGAACCAGGGTGACCAGATCCAGTGGAGGACCTGTACCTTTCACCATTGTATAGAAGAGGGAATGTAGGCAGGTGCAGCTTTTTAAATCCTTCCATGTTGAGCTGCACCTGCCACAATTTTCTATAGGTATATTGAAAGGTATAAGCACATGGTCCCTGTTTGTATCTGGTCACCCTGCCCAGAACCTACTCCCAGGAATAATGGAAGTTGTGTACACAAAGATCTGCGGGTCAAACCACAATGTCTCTGCCTATTTGTTCTAATAAGTTATTTTAATAAAATTGCAGGATCTCGTGATCTGGAAGGGGGAGAGGGTGCACCAATATGCAGAGGCAGATCTAAGAGGGCAAATCTCTAAGTTTTGCAAGAAGCCTTACCTTGCAGTGGAAATCACTCCTCTCCTGCACTGTTCTAGCCAATCCTCACAGGGAAAAACAACATCTTGGCGTTGCTTACTGGCTACAGCAGCAAGGGAGAGGGGGATTTACATGACAGGGTAAGGCTTCTTGCAACATTTAGAGCTTTGCCCTCCCTTAGATCTGCCTCTGTCAATATGGTCCCAACCCAAATTATTTCCACCCTGCAATGGCTCCTACATGAAAACACGGCAAGTGGTCCAGAGGCCAAAAAACTAATCAGGCTGGGGTTTTTTCCCCCTGGTTGTTCTGCACTCCAGATTTCACATCAACTCTCCTTTTCTTTGAACAGAAAGAGATATTCCCACCTCCCAAACAGTCCAGTCAAAACCCGTGATGCCTGAAGTGATGTCCAGGTTAGGAACCCTTTATCAGGACTGCTTTGTACAGGAAGACTTCTGGATTTTAGATTTTGGAATATTTGGTTTTTGCAACATTTGCATAAAAATAACAAGAAATGCTTCCTCTGGCTCACTGTTGTCTGCTGGCCTCTTTGATATTTTTTCAGCAGTGGCGCACACCACAGAGCAGAGAACAGAACTTACAGCCTGTACATGGGAATGAGCACAAGACCTTCTAGTGTTCACACTACATAATTTTATTTTTTTTAAAGTCAAGGACAAAAATGTCTGGATGTTGGAACAATCGAGATTTCAGATGTCCGCATAAGGGATCATCTACAAAATACATCTACCTGTATTTTATAACTGAATTAAAGCAGGTGGTTTTTTCCCCCAAAATGAAAGCACGCAAGTGTGCAGGAGTTAGCATCCTGGTGATAAATGCGGTGGCTGGAAACGTTGGCCACATCCTGAACTTAACTCAAAGCTCAGGAAAAAAGATGATGGTAGTTCTGAGCTCTCCTCTGATGAGTTTTATGTGTTTCCTGTGGCTCACTGAGATACAGTACAGGACGGCAGCCTCTAATCTAGTTGGCCTGACCAAAAGGGTGCACAAGCGTGTTGGCTGAGGAGCAAGTATAGGGTGTGCAGCTGCTCGCGCCAAGGAAAGCTGCTTCGGGCATCCTGCTGTCCAAACATGACAGATGGACTCAGGCGCCTCCTGGGATGCCGACAGGGCAGCCAGACCTTAAATGCACTGCACTTCCTTGCAAAAGGAGGCATCTGCCTCTCGTAGGCATTTGGCTAAGGTGGACTTTGACCTCAGCCAGGACAGAACGGTCCCAATCTATGGATCCTTATCAGCCAAGGGCCTCCAGCCATTCGCTTGCTAAATTGAGCCCTCTTTAGCAAATCAATAAGTCATAGGGCGGGACTCTCATAAGAGCATGATGGATCTGGTTAAAAGTCCATCTGGTCTAGTGTCCTGTTTCCCATGTGGTCCACCAGCTGCCTCTGGGAAGTCCACAAGAGGAGAGAAAGGCATACTTCTCTTCTACCTTTGCTCCTCTGCGACTGGCATTCAGAGGCACAGTAACATAAAGCCATTATGACCAGCGGTGTTATGCTGCTGGAACGCTGGGCAGGACATCCGGGTGATCGACAGCCCGCCTGTCGCGTTCTGGACGCGTCCAATTACGCCGCTTGCGTACGTTACGCAAATGGCGTAACGCTGCGGAACGCGACGGGTGGGCTATCAATCACCCGGATGTCCTGCCCAGTGTTCCGGCAGCATAACACCGCTGATTATGACTAATAACAACTGTTGATAACCCTGTTTTCTATTTATTTGTCCACTTTCCTTTTAAAGCCATCCAAGCTAGCAGCCATCTTGTGGCCATGCGTTCCGGACTGCTTATGTGCTGTGTGAAGAAATGCCTCCTTCCTGGTTCTGCTATTGTGAGAGAGGGCAATTTTTTTTCTCGACCTTGTTGTTGTTCAGTCGCTAAGTCGTGTCCGACTCTTCGCGACCCCATGGACCACAGCACGCCAGGCCTCCCTGTCCTCCACTAGCTTCCGGAGTTCGCCCAATTTCATGTTCGTTGCTTCGGTGACACTATCTAACCATCTCATCCTCTGCCGCCCCCTTCTCCTTTTGCCTTCAATCTTTCCCAGCATGAGCGTCTTTTCTAAGGAGTCCTCTCTTCTCATGAGGTGGCCAAAGTACTTGAGCTTCAGTTTCAGGATTTGTCCTTCCAGGGAGCAATCAGGCTTGACTTCCTGGAGGATTGACCGATTGGATCTCCTTGCAGTCCAGGGGACTCTCTACCTACATCATGCCTAATTTTGTCTCAATCATGTTCCCCTCCCCTGGATCAAGCAAAAATTCCCCCCTTTTTCAAGCAAAAAAGACCCATCATTGTAACCACTTTTCGAAGATACTTCAGTCAAAGATCATTTTGATTGCTCTCTTTTGCACCTTTGCCAGCTCTGCCATCTCCTTCTTGAGGTGTGGTGACTAGAATTGCACACCGTTTTCCAAATGTGCCCATACCATCACCTTGTATAGGGGCAATATTGTGTTAGCAATCTTATTTTCAATCTCTCTCCTACTGACCCCAGACATGGAAACTCCCCACGTTCAGTGCTGGCCTCTGAGGACAAGTGCTGAACACGGGGCCATCTGAGATGTCATGCATGGATGACATCATCATTGGGCCTGGCTAGTTGGCATGCATTTGTTTCCCCCTCCCTCAGGATGAACACAGGGAAAACACCTGCAGAGGGCTCTGCTCTGGTTATTGCTGGTATCAGTTTTACAGTTAATAAATGTGAGGGAAGGAAACCTCCAACACTCATGACATAGGGAGGGGAAAAGCCATATCTCAGTGGTAGAGCATGTGATTTGCATGCAGAAGACACCAGGTTCAATACTTGGCATCACTACATAAGGCTGGGGAAAGCCTCAGCCTGAATCCCTAGAGAGCCAAGACCAATCAGGATATGCAATACTAACTGAGATGAACCATAAGAACATAAGAAAAGCCCTGCTGGAGCAGGCCAAAGGCCCATCTAGTCCAGCTTCCTGTATCCCACAGCGGCCCACCAGGTGCCCCAGGGAGGCATGAGACAACAAGATGCTTGCATCCTGTTGCCACTCCCTTGCACTCAGTACTCCAAATTAGCCCACCACCAATGTAAGGAGGTTGCACAATCCATCATGGCCTATAGCCCACGATGGACCTTTCCTCCAGAAATCCGTCCAATCCCCTCTTAAAGGCATCCAGACCAGATGCCATCACCACCTCCTGTGGCAAAGAGTTCCACAGACTAACCACCCGCTGGGTAAAAAAGTACTTCCTTTTATCTGTTTTAACTCTCCCAACCCTCAGTTTTAGTGGATGCCCCCTGGTTCTGGTGTTGTAAGAGAGGGAAAAGAACATCCCTTTATCGACTCTATCCCTTCCGTGCGTAATTTTGTATGTCTCAATCATGTCCCCCCTCAGGCGCCTTTTTTCTGGGCTGAAGAGCCCCAAACGCTGCAGTCTTTCTTCATAAGGGAGGTGCCCCAGCCCCGTAATCCAATGGCCTGCAGCTTCCTAAGCTGCTTTAGCAGTGGCGTTCTTACAGGGGGGGGATGCTAAGTTTTGCAGGAGCCTGAGCTCTTTTGCAATGCCGCCCCTCCTCCTCGCCTCCAGAGCCATTTGCGGCCCAGAGGCTTTGCTCTCTAAGCCGCTAATTGCTCTGAAGGTGAAGAGGGGGGACTGCATTACACGGGAGCTCAGGCTCCTGCAAAACGTAGAGCACAATCCTAACCTGAAGTTAGGACGGTACAGTTAGGCCAGCAAAGTTTGGCTGGCAAAAAGGACCCTGTAAAATACACTTGGACTACTCAGAGAGACCAGCACATAGACATGCACCATCCTCCCTGACTCCAAACACGTTCCACGGTGGCCCTTTTGCTGGCCAAACTTTGCTGGCCTAACTGTGCCGGACTAACTCCAGGTTAGGACTGCACTCTTAGTGTTTTCTCCCCGCTGTAGAAATGCCACTGTTGGGTAGCTGCTTATATCCAAAAGGGCAAGCAAACTTGCCTCAAATTACAATTACTGACACCAGGTTTCAATTTTGAGGAGCTGCCCTGTGTTAAGCCAGCAAAGGCTTAGCATGTTCCCTTTGTCTGTGTGCTTGATGGGCTAAGCAGGTGAAGAGAATCCACATGGAACCAGTCGTGTACCTGGCCCATCTGCCACCGGGGGGGGGGCACATCTGCAGACTGCCACCCCCCCCACTCACCTGGAGCTTTGTGCGATGTCACCGAGGCCTCCGAAGGCCTTTAAACACTATTTCCGGTTTTCGTTGGAAAACTGGAAGTACAGGGTGCCCACAAAGTCTCTCTACAATTTCAAACTTGTATTACAAAAACAAATGAAGAGATACATGTATGGAAAGTATACAATATTAGGAGTACATATTGAAGTTTATTTTGCATCAATTAATAAACCTCTGTATGTGCACCATTGGTTGCATGCAGCACATCAAGGCGATAATCAATTTCCTGCCATGTTCGCTATAGGATAGTCTCAGCAATGGTGGCAACGGCTAGTAATGTCCCACGTCTTTGTTCTGTACACGATGTCTTTAACGTTGCCCCACAGAAAGAAATCCAGGGGCGTGATATCATTAACACATCTCATCATTTGCATTTTTCGTGATTTTCTGCAATTGTAAAGAGACTTTGTGGACACCCTGTATTGTTAAACGGCCCTCTGGAGCCTTCAGAAGGCTGTCAGAGGGCCAGAGGATGCCACGCACAGCCTGCCTGGCCCTTGGGAAGGCTCCAGAGGGCATGGGCAGTTGCACTCAAGATGCTGCCCCTCCACTCTGGTGCCCAGGATCATGGTCCCCCCTGCCCCCCCCGCTCAGAACGCCTCTGATGGGAACGTACTAGGAAGGGCAGGGTTTATTCTGTCCTTTCGGAGACCCTTTCTGCTTGAAAGGGAGATCTAATGCAGAGGCAGCCCTGGGTCGCTTGTCCTGCTGGCTGTCCAGTACCTGTTGGCTGTCGAGACCTTGCTTCTTGCAAGTAGTAAAGTGCCTTGTTGTAGTCCCCCAGGTGGTAGAAAGCGACGCCGGACCGATAGAGGGCCTTGAAGTTCTCCCCTTCTTTCTTCAAGACTTTCAGGCAATATTCCTTGACGCGCTCGTAATTCACCAGCTCAGCTTGAAGCAGGCAGGCTAGAGGAGGAGAGAAAGAAGGAAGGTTGTTTAGTGCGGTCGCCTCTCCCAGCCAGCTCCGATGCCGCTTCATCACTGGTGCAGGAGGAGGAAGCCAAGCCAGGTGAGGCGGTGACTCAGAAAACAGTACTCTTATCTGGCCCGAGCAGCAAATCCACCCTTTCAGTCCCTGATCTCAACAGATTTTGGTTCGATTTAGACCTTTTGGTCAAAGCACATTAGTCAGCTTGGTTTGTCTTGCAGATATGACAGCGATTGTCCGTAGACTGGGAAACGAATATTCCCAAAATAGGCAGATGGCCTGGAGCCAAACAAGGAAAAGGAACATAAACAGGATGCCGAATTGACTGACAGCTGCAAAGCACGTGAAAAGAACAAGTCCCCCCCCCCCAAAAATGCCACCTTCAAATAAAATGAGATTGCTGGATGACAGGGCATGATGCACCATGTGCAAACTGTATCGTTAGGAGTCGAACAATAGCGCACTGCAACACAGCACATTGCTACTACTATGCACTCTATTCTGATTTCTCTCCTAACTGTGGGCACAATCCTAACCTGGAGTTAGGCTGGCACTTAGGCCAGCAAAGTTTGGCTGGCACAAGGGACACCATTAAGTATGTTTGGACCCCTCTCAGAGAGGCCATCGGGCAGGAGGTTTAGTCGAGAGGGGCAGGAGTCGAGAGGGTTAAAGCCTCCGCTTGCCCGAAGATAAGATCCAAAGGTCACCAGTTCGAGAACACCGGAAGTCTCTGAGCGGCAGACCTTGAGAAGTGCGACTGATAAGAGCTGTCTCCAGCTGCCTGTGAGAGAGGAGTTGTACTGGGCCAGCTGTTTCTTTGGTGGGAGCAGAGAAACCGTCTATCAGCCAGCAGGAAGGCAAGCGTGCGGTCAGAAAGAAAGACTAAACCATGAATGTTCCATCTTTATGTTGTTGTAGTTCTTGAAAGATAGAACTTCTTTGTAATTTGTAAAAACCCCTTGCGGGTTTAGAGAAATAAAGCCTGCCTATGTAAACCACCTTGAATTAAAGCCAGAGGAGCAATCTAATAGCCAAAGAAAGGCGGTATATAAATACTAATATTACTACTACTACTGCTACTACTACTACATAGATGTACACCATCCTCCCTAACTCCGAGTGGTCCAAATGTGCTTTACGGTCTCCCTTGTGCCAGCCAAACTTTGCTGGCCTAACAGTGCCGGCCAGTAGTATCATCTTACCGGTACGCTGGGCGGGTCTTCTGGGTGATTGGCAGCGAGCACGCTGCCGATCATCCAGAAGACCCGCCCAGCGTACCGGTAAGATGACTCTACTGGTGCCAGCCTAACTCCAGGTTAGGATTCCGCCCTGTGTCCTGTTGCTGCTTTCTCACCCCTGGACACCTGCACCTGAAGGCTCCTGGCTCAAAGCTGGGCTCGACTGGCCCAGCTTCTCTTCTCAAAGCAACAGCCACACAAAGCAGAATGCTAGTCTCGTCCACACCGCTGCGCATTGAGAGGCACACTTAGGGCAGGGAGATTGGTAGCGCTCGGACCACCTGCGTTCCTGGCAATTGCTCCTTTGATCAAGCCACCCGGCACTTTACAGCTGCCAAAGCACTCCAGATCCATTATCCACAGTAATAGTGGAGAACGACCTGGCAATTTGCCTGAGTGGGATTCTCATCCCCATAGTGCAGAGGAGGGGCTGAGACTGGCTTGCTTAAGGCGACCAGGAAAGGTCCTGGGGGGGGGGGGGGGGGCAAGAGGTGAATGAGCACTCCAGGCTCAGTCACAAGGCTGCACTTGCTCTATAGGCCCTGCTGGAGAAGCAAACCCACAGTTTGCACAGGGGGGTTATTTAATGGCAGGAGGGGGTGTCTTGCTTTATATGCTGCCCTTTCCACAGGGATGAGAGACAAAGGACTCTGCTTTTCTGCTTCCTGCCAGAGGCGTCCCTCCTGTGGACGAGATCCAGGGTGGCTCAGTGTTCTGGACGTTTGGGGGTGACATAATGATGCAGTCACGTTGCCCCCAATCTTCCAGCTGATTTGAGCTGGTTTAAATGGGAAAAGCCCATCTCCTTTCAGTGCTCTTTGGGCATAGTCACTGCACCCTCTCGCCAATGAGTGGCAAAAGCATGATTGATGGCGAGAGTGCATGGTGGTTGTGCCCGAAGTGGACCAAAGATTGCAGAAGGGAGGCCCGGGCAGTGTGGTGACGAACCCCTTGAGCCTTGTGTCTGGGGGCTGCCCACCCTGGCCTAGTGACACCACTGCTTCCTGAATGTGTTACTCTTAAAACTCTGGGGGTTCCTACCACAATGAAGCCAGTTACACGAGCACATAAGAACATAAGAAGAGCCCTGCTGGATCAGGCCAAAGGCCCATCTAGTCTAGCTTCCTGTATCTCACAGCGGCCCACCAGGTGCCCCAGGGAAGCATGAGACAACAAGATGCTTGCATCCTGTTGCCACTCCCTTGCACCCGGTACTCTGAAGTAGCCCACCATCTTTGTAAGGAGGTTGCACAATCCATCATTGCCTATAGCCCACGATGGACTTTTCTTCCAGAAATCTGTCCAATCCCCTCTTAAAGGCACCCAGACCAGATGCCATCACCACCTCCTGTGGCAAAGAGTTCCACAAATTAACTACCCACTGGGTAAAAAAGTACTTCCTTTTATCTGTTTTAACTCTCCCAACCCTCAGTTTTAGCGGATGCCCCCTGGTTCTGGTGTTTTGAAAGAGGGAAAAGAACATCCCTCTATCGACTCTATCCCTTCTGACATGATGCACACACGCACGCACGCACTTCCGCCCTGTCAGCCCTGACAGTTAGAGCGTCAGGCTATGAGAGGAAAGAACCCGTTTCAAATGTTATTTGAGCTACAAAAAAACCTTGGGTCAGCCGCTTTGTCTCAGCATCAACCTACCTCACAAAGTTGTTGTGAGAATAAAGGAGGGTGAAGGGTGGAGATGAAGGGTGAAGGGTGAAGCAAATATAGCTTATTTGCTATAAGAAAATAAAACCGTGTGGAAAATATGTATGCATACACCAGTGTACACACCATGTGTGTACCAGATAGCACAGAGAAAAGTGGTTGTAGGAAAGCCAAACGCTGACAAACTTGACTCTTCAGAGGACCAAGCATAAGAATATAAAAAGAGCCCCGCTGGATCAGGCAAAGGTCAACCTAGTCCAGCTTTCTGTCTCTCACAATGGCCCACTAGGTGCCTCAGGGAGCACACAAGACAACAAACAAGACAAGATTCTGTGGAGAATCTTGACTAGCCACCAGTGTGTCTAGCCACCTCAGAATGCCAAGTGCAAGGGAGTGGCCACAGAGTGCAGGCATCCTGTTGTCTTGTGTGCTCCCTGAGGTATCTGGTGGGCCACTGTGAGATGCAGAAAGCTGGACTAGATGGGCCTTTGGCCTGATCCAGTGGGGCTCTTCTTATGTTCTAAAGTTCTTATGCATGCAATTGCACCTCCATCTACTCTGACCTGCACTGTGGCAGCCCCTCAGCTGATTGCCACCTGCATCCAGACCATTCAAGACACAGTCCCAATGGAAGACTGCCACAGGGGCTTGTTTTGCAGACTCCCTCGGCCGCTTCAAAGCTTTCTTTTGCTAGCGCAGTGTCCTGCACTTCCACTTCAGTGCAACCGATCACGCAACCAGCAGGGCAGGAAACTGCTGTCTGGACAAGTTAAATCTCAGAGAAATGAGCTTTACAGAGAAATGACAGTCAAGCTGGAAACAAAACAAAACTCCTATAAGGATAGTTGCTGTCGCCAATAATTGGATTTCAAATGCAATCTAACAGCAGCTATTTGCTAAGCAGTTTCAAATATTATCTATCAAAGTCTTCCTATAGTTAGTCAGTATTATCTTCTCCTGTTGATCAAACGTTGAGGTCCTTCTGTGAGTTCTAACGGAACCTGAAATGAATGCACTTAGGTTCTCTCTCTCGTTGTCTGCCTCTACACTGCCTGAAACAGTGTGAATTTCACGCGAGAGCCCTCGACAGCTCCTGATCTATATTTACATCCTGAATAACAGGTACAGCAGTAGCAGCGGCTGCCCTTGAAGTGTCCACCTCGCTTCCCCAACAGTGCTCTTGAGCAATTCCTCTGAGCCAGATGGTTTAAAAATGGTGTGCAAGGCATAATTTGGAAAGAAGATGCTCTTGGAGCTATGGCTCTGTGGTCATATTCTGTTCTCGCAACCTTGCCTTGTATTTTCAATTAGCAGTTTATATTTCCTATCAGTGTATTAAAATTACGTTACATCTGCCCTTCTGTGTTAATATAAGAGCCTGATGCATCTCTTTTTCTTCTTCAAGTTTCTATAAGAAAAACAGAGTATCATGCCTCTGTTTTTTTGTTGGTTGTAAATGCCTTGCCTTCCTTCACTGGGTTTGCAATGTCCTGTCTTAAGCCTCTCTTGATCTTAAGTTTCTTGGGGTGTAATTGTAACCTGGAGTTAGGCCGACACAGTTAGGCCAGCAAAGTTGTTATCTGGCATCTGCCACAGTTATGATAACATTACAAAGATAACACAGGCACGGCATACAAATTCCTCCCAAAGAAAGCCTGTCATTTTTGTCCACTTGCACCCCCTTCTGTTCTAGTGGGACCAAGATTCTGATCTACTTGCCATCATAAAAGCACATTATGGCAGGGATGTGCCTAAGAGCGCAATTCTAACCTGGAGTTAGGCTGGCACTTTTAGGCCAGCAAAGTTTGGCCGGCACAAAGGCCACCGTAAAGTATGTTTGGACCACTCTCGGGGTCAGAAAGGCCAGCACACAGAAAGGCGCCATCCTCCCTGGCTCCGAGAGTGGTCCAAACGCACTTTACGGTGGCCCTTGTGCAGGCCAAACTTTGCAGGCCTAACTCCAGGTTAGGATTGCACTGTTGGGCTTTTGGAGAGCAGCAGCAAGCCTCTCCCAGCTATCCAGGGCAAGCCAGGATGCACAAGCAGCTCCAAGAACTCTGTAACTTCAGATTTCATCAGGGTGCGGGACTATGCATGCTTCAATAGCCCCAGGAGATCCAATGTAGACTTTTATAATCCATTCACCATCATTTTAACTTGCTGCAGTTCAATCATGACTGCTATCCATTCTCGGTTACTAGCTACTTCGTTAAATAGAAAAAAAAAACCCTAAAATAATGCAAACAATAGTAATTGGCTAGAGACCCAGTTCTCTGAACTCATCAGGGAATGCTGCTTTGATGAATATCCCCCAGCTCACCCCACCCTCGCCAACCTTCTCCACTTTGTAGCTGGTTACTTTTTCTATATTTTTTGTTCCGTTTTCTTGTTGTTGATCTAGCAAGTTAAATGCCCTGGAGAGCTTCCTTCGCTCTGTGCCTGTTTTTTAATTACCCCAGCAATCTCTGACCCAGCTTTTATCTTTCCAAATCAATACTCATCTTGTTGAAGCTGCTGAATTGGGGCTCCTGAAGCTCTTCCTTTTCTTTCCTGATTCCCCACCCCACACTTTACAAACTTGTTCACCAATAGGGAAAGTTTCTATATCCAGCCCAATCTTCTGCTTCTCTGTTGCTCTTTCATTGCCGGCATGTCTGTCCCTTTGCATGCCAGGAAGACATCTCAAAACAGATATATAATAGGGGAACTAGAGAAGGAGCAGAAGAGAGCAACCAAAATGATTACTGGGCTGGGGCACCTCCAGTGCTGTCATTCAAATTATTTAGGAACAGGAACTCACTTTTGATTGGCACTTGTCGGGAACCCGGAACCAGCCATGGAGCCCGTTAGGATCTGGAATGCCCGTTCTGGTCCGTTCCCCCTGAATGACACCACTGCCTTCGCCCCCCTAGGAATCCAGAGTCGCTCCCTTTAACCCTTTGAGTGCCGGCCAACCAAGAAGAAAAGCTCTTTGCAGAGGAATGGGGAGGGGGGAGGAGGGAGAGTGAAGTGGGCGGAGTCAGCCCTAATTTTAACTAGTGGAACTGAGTTCCCCCGCGTTCCTCCTGCATGACATCACTGGGCACCTCCCATATGAGGAAAGGCTACAGCATTTGGGGCTCTTCAGTCTAGAAGAAAGGCGCCTGAGGGGGGACATGGTTGAGAAGTACAAAATTATGCATGGGATAGAGTGGATAGAGGGAGATTCTTTTCCCTGTACCAGAACCAGGGGACATCCACTAAAATTGAGTGTTGGGAGAGTGAGAATAGATAAAAGGAAATACTTTTTAATCCAGCGGGTAATTAACCTGTGGAACTCCTTGCCAGAGGAGGTGGTGGCGGCGTCTGGCCTAGGTGCCTTTGAAAGGCGACTGGACAGATTTCTGGAGGAAAAGGCCATGGCAGGCTACAGGCCATGATGGGTGGTGCAACCTCCTTGCTTTAGAAGTAGGCTACCTTGGAATGCCAGGTGCAGGGGAGTAGCAATGGGATGTGCCTTGAGTGCTCCCTGAGGCATCTGGTGGGCCACTGTGAGATACAGGAAGCTGATGGGCCTTTGGCCTCATCCAGCAGGGCTCTGTGGGGAATCTTGAGTTGGAGGCCAGGTCTCCCTGCTGCTTCAAATACCAGGTAGACCTGGCCTCCTCAAAGGTGGGGGGAGGCTCTCAAGGAAGAGGCCAGGCCTACCTATGGCTTCGAGCAGCCAGGGGTGGTGTGGTGGGAGCAATCCGCCCCAGGTGCCAGTGGCGCTAGGTACGAGCCTGCTCATTGGGTGCTACAGGACCCTCTGCTGTTTTTTGTTGCAACAGAATAAGATGCTCTACCTGCCACACTCTTGTGCCTTTCTTGAGATGACGTCCTTTGCTCTCTGTCCCCTTGGCGACACTAGTTTACACACCCTGGCTAGTTTACACATCCTCGACTTCTCCTTCACTCTTTACTCATACATTCCCTTTCAACAAATCAAGAAGTGCAGAAGGCAGTGGTCGCTTTCCTATCCACTCACCTTGTTCCTTCCTGCACTCCTGTTCAACAAAGCAGGAAGCGCAGGGCACTCTGGGAGCTCCCAGCATGGCCTGCACTTCCTGCTGGATTGAACGGGACTGCACAAGGAAGGAGTAGGTGACCGGATGAATGCCTTCTGCACAGTTTGGAGGGATGACACGTTGGCAAGTCAGGTGTGACACTGGAGAAGGCTTCAGAAGGCAGGTAACCTTGGGTCACTCTTGGTTATAATGACTATAATTATTATAATGGTAAAGGCTTGCTGACAATCTTGTTGGAGATAAATTGAGAGCTCCATTACATGCATCATAATAGTTGTGGCAAAGAAAAACAGGGCACAATGCCAAACGTCCCCAAGTCCCAGGAGAGGCTCATTGAAGAGGTCCAGGACTGGATTCCCTGCATATTTTGTACAGCACTAAAGAACCTTGACAGCAAGTGCATATCAAGTAGAAAGGACTTCTCGAAGGCATATCTACTGTTCGCAGCAGTGTTTTTGGAACTGGTCCCAATGAATTATGCTACAAACAGAGGCAGATCTAAGGGAGGGCAAAGCTCTAAGTTTTGCAAGAAGCCTTACCTTGCAGTGGAAATGGAGTGATTTCCTGCACCATTGTAGCCAATCCTCACAGGGAACAGCAACATCTTGGCGTTGCTTACTGGCTACAGCAGCAAGGGAGAGGAGGGATTTACATGACAGGGTAAGGCTTCTTGCAACACTTAGAGCTTTGCCCTCCCTGTAGATCCGCCTCTGGCTACAAAACCAGAGAGGATCCTCAACGAAAAGTGGGCAGCTTTGGAAAAGCAGAGACAGGCTGGAACGGCTGAAATAGTCTCTCTCAGGTAGAGCTGGGAATCACCTTCAGTTTGAGAAAGACTTTGAAGTGGTACTTGAGCCTGGCAGACACTTTTGAGAATTGCAGCCCTGGCTGGATTTGCTCTCTACAATAACTCAAGAAGGTTGACAGTTTTAGAAAAAAAGGAATTGCACAATCTACTCTGCACGCAAGTCTGACTGTGACGGGATCTCAGCAACCTTACCCTCTAGAGAGAACAGACATTATTTCTCTTAGGGTGCAATCCTAACATGGAGCCAGCAAAGTTTGGCCAGCACAAGGGGCCCGTAAAGCACATTCAGATCACTCTTGGAGTCAGGGAAGATGGCGCACGTTTGTGTGCTGGCCTCCCTGACTCAGAGAGTGGTCCAAACATACGTGATGGTGTCCCTTGTGCCGCGATGGGATCTACAAATGAACAAGGGGAACGCTGGGCGGGACGTAGGCGGGACTTCCGCTTGAGTGGCAGCCTGTCCGTAGCGTTCCGTGGCTGCCCTGGCCTCGGAGGGGCTCCTGCTCGCCACGGGGGACAGGTGAGGGTCGCGCCGGGTGCCTGGGCGAGCAGTGGGGGGCGCGCTAACCGGGGGCAGCCCCCCCGAGGCCAGGACAGCTGCGGAACGCTACGGACGAGCAGCCAATCACGCAGAAGCCCCGCGTAAGTCCCGCCCAGCATTCCCGTTGTTCATTTGTAGATCCCATCGCTGCCCTTGTGCTGGTCAAACTTTGTTGACCCAACATGATTAACATGAGAAATTAAATCAAATCAATCGCTACCTCACTGAGGGCATGGAACCCTCCAAAGGGATTTTCAAGCTGGCTGGCTATGTGTACAGGATGTACAAGATTTCCTGGAAATGAAGAACGGTGCCTGCAAACATGAGCTTGGTGCAGAAAACTGGTTGTCTTGTATGCTGGAAGTAGATACTTGGCAGGAACAGTTTGGTGTGTTCTTTGCTTGTTATACTCGGGGGGACGACACTGATTCTGACTGGGGAATAGCACTGCAGTGTGTGCGCTGAGTGCTGCTTTCCAACCGTTTCGACAAGTAAACAAACAGATGTTCACAAAGGCACGGCAAACTCCGGGACTCTTTCCTCCGAAGGAAATGTCATCCGGAAATGTGGCTCAAGTCTTTCTGGCATATGGAACAGGGAGGGAACTTCATCGCTGGGAGAAGCAGCCAATCATCAAGTACAGCTGCTAAACACTTTCACTGGTTTTGTCCAGTTTGGCCTTTTTAAAGCATCTCTCTGCTTGAAACATGAATAAATTCATGGGGGCTGCACTCCAGTTAGGATGAACTTAAGTGTATGTCTTCAGGATGAGTCTGGAGGCCATTGTCCCTCCTCCTCCTATCTTTTGATGTCACTTGGCTATTTTAATGTCACTTGAACTCCGTGGCCACCATACTTTGTTATGAAGACTTTATTTTCTGGGATGGTGACCGCTATGAAACCCATCATGGTTGGACCCTGTGGCTCACCCCTCTGTTGTATGGTGATTGCAAAGGCAACTGCCTGCTGGACAAGATGGGCTGTCTAAATCTAGGCCATATTGTCTTACACAACTTCATGACAGCAAGGCTTGCTCAGGAGAACTTCTGTTGGAGTTCTGCCTTAAATTGCTTTTATTTCTGGTTTAGAGTGATAGCACTTAGGCATTCCTAATAATACTCTCACTAGACATGTTAGTTTCTGATCCTTTTACAGTACCTTTACGTTCTTTAAATGACGCTACCTTTTGGCAAGGAGATCTTACAGATTAATGCTGTGCTCTTATAAAATATTTAATTATCTGAGTTTTGTCTGTAAATTGCTTTGTGAACTTTTGTGCTACTATTAATAACTTTTGTACTACTACTACTACTACTACTACTACTACTACTACTACAATCTGTCCTTATTCCCCAGTAACATTTCACAGAGCAATCCTACCCTGCCCCTCATGCTGATGCTACGTCATAGCGTCAGCGCAATGTCGGTAATGCCTACATGGGGGCGCCAATCAGCACCTCCGCGTTGGCGCCAGAGCAACAGGACCAGCACTGCAGGCAGCGCTGGTCCCATTGTGCCTGGGCTGAGCCTCTCTCGCGTCGGTCGAAGCTGGCCAGTGCTCCATGTTGAGCCGCGTGCGGGAGTGGCGGAGGGAGGGAGATTGTGGGCAGGGGGAGGGTGGGACCTTGGCAGACTCCGGATTTGGATTAGTGGGTGCAGATCCGAGGAGCACATAGGGGAGGCTGGAGCCTCCTCTACAGTAAGGGAATGAATGCTCCCTTGCCGTGGGGAGGCTCCAGCCTCACCTATATTGCGCTAGGATATGGCGTTGGCCGGCTGGCCTTGCCATTCCAGTGCAGTCTAGGATTGCACCCTGTGTCTGCATGATGCTTGTGCAAATGCTGGTGTAGCAGCCACCTGTGGGTCAGGACTGTAGGGGTAGCCTGCTAAATAAAACATTCCTAATGCGGGAACAGAAGGATCCACACCAAGCAGCCTGAGATTGGAGTGGTTTAGCTTACATACGTAAGGAGGCTGATCCTCCATCCCTCCTCCACAGCTCCAGGATGGTGCGGGTTGCCGTGTGCCTCTGACATCCCCGGGGGACGTTCACACAACATGGACCGGAGCAGTTACATTTTGCAAACGGTTTCACAAATCCTTTAAGGGCACTGCTGCTTGGGATTGGAAATATGGCTGTAGCAAAAGAACCGAGGTGTGTGTCTAACAGCACAATCATAAAAATGTACTCTACACATGGCAGTGATGAATTCCAAGGCACAACACACCCGAAATTCCTCACTTAGGATCACCTAGACTGAGAATCCCTTCTTCAGCCATCAAGCAGGCATAGACATGCTCCAGCTCAGGGGAGGTGCCATGTTTTATTACAGTGTTCGGAAGGATGCCACCAGAGTTGCTAAAGGTGCCAAGAAGAAACGAACCTGAGTTGAAAGGAGTTGAGTTTGGGCTCTGAACCAGAAATCCAAGAATAGGATTTGGCTGCTAAGTGCAATATCGGCTGCAATGCTAAAGATATTTACTAGGGAGTGACCACTGAAACAGTGGAACTTACTTTTTGATGTACCTTTTACAGTACCTTTTGATGCACCTTTTACAGTACCCCTGCTAATGGCAAGAGGCACTTTTTCAAGTGGTGTCCTCTTATATTTAGCAGGGGGAGAGCAATTGTCCCTCTTCACCCCAGCACAGTGTCTTTCTCGTGGCTGTTGCTGGTGGTGGTCTCCATTCTTTTAGATTGTGAGCCCTTTTGGGACAGGGAGCCATTTCATGTTATTATTTGCCTGTAAATAATTTGCCTGTGATTGATTGATTGACCTTTTGAGTTCATAGAATTCAGCTGCATGTGACATTGATCCTATCCCAGTAGGATTTCAGGCAGCCTTGTAAATAAAAAGCAGCCAGAAAACGGCTGCTTATTCTGCCCTCTGCCCCCCGCCACAATGCCTCTCTGAATGGATTCCTGTACTCCACTGTACCCTGATACTCTCCTGTTCCCATGTACTTTATTTCATCAGCACTCCTGCAAGCAAGGACAGAGAGCTGCCATCAGCTCTCCAACCTCCTCCCATGACACAGTCCAGTGATTCTCAAACTGTGGGTCGGGAGTGGGTCATCAGTCAATTTCAGGTAGGTTATGTAGCACCTAAGGCAGCCATATTGAAAATATGGGAAGAGGGGTGCTGGAAAGGGGGAGGGCTGTGCGGTTATTTTGCTTGCGTCAAGGTTGTAAATAGGCTTTTTTCCCCTTTCTGATTCACTTTGCTATTGGAAAATGGCTGAGAAATCACCAAATTGAATACTGCCTTCTCAGGACAGCAGCAGGCTCTGGCATCACAATGCCATGACATCACTTCCAGGTTAATTGCATCACTTCTGTTGAGTGCATCCCAGCGCTAAAACGTTGTGGCATAGCCATAACGGTAGCTGCTCTGTCCCCCTCCCACCCCACCCCCCAAAAACATGGTGCCCATGAGTTCCTTGCTAGTTAAGTCAGTAGTACTAGAGAGACTGTGGAGAACCCAGCACTGAGGGGGCAGTCCTAACCAACTTTCCAGCACTGGGGTAAGGGCAATGCAGCTCTGGAGGAATAGAAGGGAATAAACATTCCCTTACCCTGAAGAAGCCACTGCGGCTACCACTCCACTGCAGGATGCAGCACATGCCCCATTGGCACAGCTATGTCAGTGCTGGAAAGTTGGTTAGGATTGCACCCCCAGACACAGAACCATGAAAGCCACGAAAGCCACAGAGCCATGAAAGCTCTGTAAAAACTTGTCAGTAGAGCTCTGCTGGATTCTTGGCGGCTCTTCTTGTTAAGACACTGAATACGCCTGGGACGTTTACAAGCAGGCATCAAGGCAACAGCTATCCCTTGGGGTGTCCCCAGCCCCTGGTATTCAGAGGTACGCTGTCTTTGAACACAGAGAGTTCCTGAACTCGGTTAGAGCCATCCTCCATCATTTGTCTAAGCCTTTTAAAAAGGATTAATAAACTCCATGATAAAAAGAGTTGAGCTACGGAAGCTGCATGTGAGATGTGTCTCCCTCCTAGCCTAGTCAGGAGAGCTCCAAGACTAGATGAGGGAAAGAAGGAGCCATGCACATCTTCGTAATTCAGCTGCTCCATCCAACTCTCTCTCTCTCTCTCTCTCTCTCTCTGAAATAGTAGTCCTGTTTCTTAGGATGAACCACTTGGTGGGTCGGGACCTGGAGTCAGATGGGTCACATAAAGCTGGGAGCCTTCCAGGAATGTCATCTGATTAAGGGCACAATCCTAACCTTGAGTTAGGCTTGCACAGTTAGGCCAGCAAAGTTTGGACGGCACAAAGGCCGCAGTAAAGCATGTTTGGACCGCTCTTAGAGTCAGAGAGGCCAGCACGCAGATGTGCACCATCATCCCTGACTCCGAGAGTGGTCCAAACGCGCTTTATGGTGGCCCTTGTGATGGCCAAACTTCGCTGGCCTAACTGTGCCAGCCTAACTCCAGTTTAGAATGGCACTCTGGGTCACGATGATGGCACTTCCTGCTTGAGGATGTCACTTGCGGCCATGACATCACTTCTGGTGGGTCCTGACACAATTGCCATTTTAAAAAGTGGGTCCCGGTCTAAAATGTCTGCGAACCACTGTTCTAAGGACATATAATCTTGAAAACATGAGACTATACAATGCCACACCAGCTCTCTACTATATACAGGAGGGGAATAGGGGCTTGCAAATGACCGTTTCCGGTCAATGAATCATCGCACAAACTATAGAGGAAGAGAGACATGGCCTTTGGAGCATCGCAGTGGTAGTGTAATATGTCCCAGCTGTTATCTGGCATCTGCCACAGTTACGATAACATTACAAAGACGATCCAGGCACAGCATACAAATTCCTCCCACAGACAGCCTGTCATTTTTGTCCACTTGCACCCTCCTCTGTTTTAGTGGGACCGAGGTTCTGATCTACTTGCTATCATAAAAGCACATTATGGCAGGGATGTGCCTAACAGCGCAATTCTAACCTGGAGTTAGGCAGGCACAGTAAGGCCAGCAAAGTTTGGCTGCCATTGTAAAGTATGTTTGGACCACTCTCGGAGTCAGAGAGGCCAGCACACAGATAAGACGTGCGCCATCCTCCCTGATTCCAAGATGTTAATGTGGCCTTCTGATTATTGAATCACAGCCTGAACTTTTCTACTCTGTAAAGCTTTGCAATTAAATAGCACCTTCCAGCTGGGATACCTAATGGCCCTCTTCAAAACTTTAGATTAAGAAGGAAACATTTATTCTGTTAATTAAGATAAAAACTGAACATGATGTAATTAATTCATTAAGCTTTCATGACCTCCCAGTGAGATGGGAAGCTTCATTATCTTCTTTTGATAGTGCCGACCTAGGATCACAAAGCATGTTTGTAGCAGAGCCATAATAATCCCAATATGTTGATCCACAACTCTTAAGATGCACATATGACTTCTTTGTTTGCCTCTCTCTGTGTCCAGAAAAATGGACAAACAATTGCTTATTGCATGCTTCCATGGAACAAAGAGCATGCTTTCTACAACTCTTAAGCATTCTGCTTATCCTATCAAGTATAGGATCAGTTTTAACTTTTCTAGCAAAAACAATGCAATTTTCAGCACAGAAAATATTATGCTTACGGTGTATCTGAGCCAGATTGTTTTGAAAGATGCAATACAAGTGGTATGGAATATAGTAGATTATTTTCTTCCTTTGGATCCTTAAGGGAGCAATTCTAATCAACTTTCCAGCACTGGCATAGCTGTGCCAATGGGGCATGTGCTGCAACCTGCAGTTGGGAGGCAATCATAGAGGCCGCCTCAATATACGAGAATGTTTGTTCCCTCACCAAAGAGCTGAAAAGTTGGTTAGGATTGCACGCTTAATAATTGTTGGGCTACTTAAAAAGCACAGTTCTTTTAAAATATATGGAGTCTATTGGAAATCTGCTAATTACTCCTAAGATGTACTCTTCCTAGCATGCCTGCTTGGTGTTTTTTTTTTTTTACCTTGTTATCCATACTTATTGTTCTTTATATATATAGGAAGGAATCCTGTCTACATCATAATGAGAGCAGGCAGGGAAAAGATGTGAACCAATAAAACAGCTAATGTTGTAACACACACAGTATTCACGGTTCATTAGTTTGCATATATTTTCTTCTGCCTCCCCTTGAGATGGAGAGAGAGAGAGAGAGAGAGAGAGAGAGAGAGAGAGAGTTATCTGCAGTGCTCATTGTTCTGCACATGTACTGCTTAGAACATATCTAGCCACCTATGTCACAATAATGGATAAAAAGCTGATTTGGTCGCATTGCTTACGGATTGCGCCATTAGACTCTAACCTACTGACCCAGCAAAGCTATCTTCCATTGCAACATCAGGACCTCATGGTCATTTCCGTCCTCTTTCCCTGCTTGTCATAAATTTTATTTTATTTTTTTGAAGAAAGGTCAAGTCCTCTGCTTGCTCAAAGTCACAGACAGGCAATGAGTCATAATCAAATGGCTGCTCCCAGCTCTGTTTGCCTTGCAATCACACACTGAAATGATGGGATTTCATGCTGTGCAGGGGGATTTTTTTTCGGTTTCATATTGCCAGCCCTAACTGTTTCAGGAAAACAGCTGCTTGGTGATCCTGTGCCTCAGACAGGATCCGAATTTCCTATTTACGGGGAGCCACAGGAAAATACAGCAATGCTAGATCTCACAGATGTTGGGCCTCTACATGGATTTGACTGAAGTTTTTATGAGTACTAAGGAAGTACTGTACATTATGCATTTAGATGTGTGTCTCACCTTTCCTTAAGGTTCAGGACTCGTAACGTATTTCCCTGAGCTCATTCATTCCCAAATAATCCTGTAGCTGGCAGTGGATATAACAGGTAAGTTACTAATATGCTCGTGGTCTACAGACAGGGAAACCGAGGATAAAAGATAATAATAATAATGCTAGTATTTATATACCGCCTTCCTTTGGTCATTAGATTGCTCCTCTGACTTTAATTCAAGGCGGTTTACATAGGCAGGCTTTATTTCTCTAAACCCCCAAGGTTTTTTTTTACAAATTACAAAGAAGTTCTATCTTTCAAGAACTGTAACAACATACAGATGGAACTTTCATGATCTAGTCCTTCTTTCTGGCCGCACGATTGCCTTCCTTCTGGCTGATAGACGGTTTCTCTGCTCCCACCAAGGAAACAGCTGGCCCAGCACAACTCCTCTCTCACAGGCAGCTGGAGACAGCTCAGCTCTTATCAGTTGCAATTCTCAAGGTCTGCCACTCACAGAAGCTTCTGGTGATCTCGAACTGGCAACCTTCGGATCTTATCTTCGGGCAAATGAAGGCTTTAACCCTCTCGACTAAACCTCCTGCCCTTTGGGAAACATATTTCCCAAAGCTGCAAAGAATATTCACAGCTAATTTGGGACTTGGACCCTGAACATTCAGGTTCATATACGCTATCCAGGAGTAGACCACATTGAAATTCAGTAGAAACATACTGTAGTTAAGCACGTATATGAGCACATAGATTTGCTCTGCGCCCTAGGATTTTCTTCCATACTATAATAAACAAATGGCTCTCTTTTGTTCACCCTTTGGAGGTCAGATATAAAAAGGAGGTGAGTACTATACAGGGGGCTGGGCAAGTGGGCCGGATGGTATCTCCTTTCTCCAACCTACAGAGCTCCATTGTCCACTTCCTCCACTGGAAGCAGCTTCTTTATTGAATGGGGATGTGTGAGAATATTCAGGGCGAAATCCACGAAATGGTGTGGGGCCGACGCTATGTGCTAGCATCAACGCAATGTCGCTGGTACCGTCATGGTGGCGCCGACCGGCACTCCCGTGTCAGCGCTAGGGTTCTTTGGCTGACGCTGAACCACCCTTGTACTGGCCAAACTCAGCTGTCGCAAGGGCAGTTCTGGGAGAAGGTTGGGTGGGTGGGTGGGAGGGAGGAACTGAGCCCGGAAGGGCGGGCCGGTGGGTGTGTCATCCTGGGGAGAGGGGCGGGGCTGGAATGTGGCCAGTAGGCTGCATCCAAGGCTCTGCCCCCCAGGCTGCGCGGCCCTGATTCGGACCACATGGCCTCCTCAGCTATGCACTTGCTATTTAGATTGGTGCAGATCCAAGGCTGCTATTTAGCAGGTGCAGATCTGAGGAAATGCATAGGTGCGCAAATGTGCAAGGTTCCAAAGTCCCAGGCTCCCCTAAGGTGCACTGGACATGGCGCAGACCTGCCGGCCTTGCCATTCCAGTGCAATTTAGGATTGCCCTCTCAGTGTCACAGATTTTAGGATGTGTAGCTGGGAAGGTTCTCCACCTTCACATCCTTAGGAAAAGTTTAAGCTTTGTAGCACTTCTTTATGCAACCCTTTTATTCTCTCTCCTTCCAATCAGAGGTGGTGGCCTGTAGGCTTTAGCCCGATGGTGGGCACCACACATTGTTATGCCAGGCATCTTTACTTTTGAAAAGACATGAATCGAAGACACCAAGGAGCTCAGGGCTCAATCCTAACCTGGAGTTAGGCCGGCACACTTAGGTCAGCAATGTTTGGCCAGCTCAAGGGCCACTGTAAAGCGCATTTGGACCACTCTGGTAGTTAGGGAGGATGGTGCATGTCTGTGTGCTAGCCTCTCTGATTTCGAGAGTGGTCCAAACATCCTTTACAGTGGCCCTTGTGCCGGCCAAACTCAGCTGGCCTAATTGTGCCAGCCTAACTCCAGGTTAGGACTGCGCCCTCAGTCTAAAGAATTTCAGTCAGTGTAGCAGTGTTCAATTCTGTGGGCCTGCAAAGCATCTGGAGACATTAAGTGCAACAGACTACGAGCGCAATCCTAAACTGGAGTTAGGCCAGCATAACCTAAGCCAGCAAAGTTTGGCCAGCACAAGGGCCACCATAAAGAGTTTTTGGACTACGCTTGGAGTCAGGGAGGATGGCTTATGACTGTGTGCTGGCCTCTGTGTCTCTGAGTGGTCCAAACATACTTTACAGTGTCCCTTGTGCTGGCCAAACTTTGCTGGCTTAGCTTATGCCAGCCTAACTCAGTTTAGGATTGCGCCCTATATGTGTTAACCGCATTTTATACAGCATGGAGCAGCCACGAGGCAAACACTGTTAGCTTGACCCACAAATAAATGATGCCAGATTGTTTGCATGTCAGCTAATTTAGTCCTATTAGCTTCAAAGTATATCTGCAGTCTGCTGGTTTGTGGAGCAAGCTGTCCTTGACGCTAAGGTTAATTATGCCGTCCTCTGATGGGCTGATTCTTACACTCAGGTTACCAGCCGGTATGTGTCTGGGGTGCCACATTCATGTGCATTGCTATATTTCAAGCAGATCCAGGGATGTCATAATGCATGGGTAGCTTGGCGCAGCTGCCCCGAGAGAAGAGCAACAAGAGGCAGATGTATAAAGCTGAGATTGGCACAGAAATGGGTGGAGTTGGTTGCATGCAGTGTTTGCCCATTCATAGGACAGGGCAGGAAACAGGGCACTTTCCCACCGTCTGAAAGCACATGGCCATGATGGAATCAGGTGTATCTGCAAAGATCTATACATCTGATATATGGTAGTAATGAATAAAAAAGCAAAGAATCTTGAAACAGGGGTATATAAGAACATCAGAAGAGCCCTGCTGGATCAGGCCAAAGGCCCATCTAGTCCAGCTTCCTGTATCTCACAGTGGCCCACCAGATGCCTCGGGGAACACAAAGGACAATTAGATACCTGCATCTTGTTGCCATTCCCTTGCAACCTGGCATTCTGGGGTAGCCTGTTTCTAAAACCAGGAACTTACACGTACCCATCACAGCCGGTAACCTGTGATGGATGTTTCTTCCAAAAATCTGTTCAATCCCTTTTTTAAAGACTCCTCAGCCAGATGTTATCACCACATCCTGTGGCAAGGAGTTCCACAGATTACACGCTGGGTAAAGGAATCTGTTCGTTTGCCTGTTGTAACTCTCACGATACTCAGTTTTACTGGTTCTGGCCTGGTGCGAGAAGGAAAAGAAGATTCCGCTACGGTGAGTCTTAAAATGGGATGAGTGTTAAAATGTGGTGGGGGAAGGGCAGGACAGCAGCAAAAGCACACACTGGACCTTATCCTTTATCCCTTGGTGCATCTCATTTGTCTTGCACCAAGTGATGCACTGTCACTTTCACGACTACGTTTGGTGCACCATCACCGCAACTCAGAGGTGCAAAGCGATCCCGAAATGCCTAGGGAAGAGGCAAGAAATGTGCTGCTCTTCTTGTATGGACTAAAATAAAAAATTGGGAACAATAACCTAGCAAAACAAGGAATCCGAAATCACGCAGCATCCCACATTGTTTTTGTTATGCCAAGCAGCCCCAAGGATGGCATTTTCACCACGGGATTTGTACGCTCAGCAGAAAGGTTAGCCGAGCTGCCAGAAAGCCACCCACTCCTCCCAAACTAATTCACCGCCCAGATCCCTGTTTGATGGCTGTCTCTACTGACAATGCAGATGTTTCCAGTTAGCAGTATCTATTTTTCAAAACTAGTGAGCACTTCAGCACCGGCTGAATTATTAATGCAACAGCGCCGACCATCTCAACAGTGCCTTGGAAGCACAAAGTGCATGTGGGATGGAAACAAATCGGGGCGCAGAGTTTGCCTTTTTCCACGTTCCGGGGAAGTGGAGAAGCAGGCTACTGATGGAAGGTCTACAATAATGGGAAGAAATGTCATTTTGAAATTCTGTTCAAAATGTTCAGTCTTTTTTTGGGGGGGGGGGGCTGGAAAAGATCCCTCATTTATGGCCCAATCCTATCGTCAGAACATAAGAAGAGCTGCTGGATCAGGCCAAAGGCCCATCTAGTCCAGCTTCCTGTATCTCACAGCGGCCCACCAGGTGCCCCAGGGAGGCATGAGACAACAAGATGCTTGCATCCTGTTGCCACTCCCTTGCACCCGGTACCAGTAGCCCACCACCTTTGTAAGGAGGTTGCACAATCCATCATGGCCTATAGCCCACGATGGACCTTTCCTCCAGAAATCTGTCCAATCCCCTCTTAAAGGCATCCAGACCAGATGCCATCACCACCTCCTGTGGCAAAGAGTTCCACAGATTAACTACCCGGTGGGTAAAAAAGTACTTCCTTTTATCTGTTTTAACTCTCCCAACCCTCAGCTTTAGTGGATGCCCCCTGGTTCTGGTGTTTTGAGAGAGGGAAAAGAACATCCCTTTATCGACTCTATCCCTTCCATGCGTAATTTTGTATGTCTCAATCATGTCCCCTCTCAGGCGCCTTTTTTCTAGGCTGAAGAGCCCCAAACGCTGCAGTCTTTCTTCATAAGGGAGGTGCCCCAGCCCCGTAATCATTTTTGTCGCTTTCTCCTGCACCTTTTCCAGCTCCACTATGTCCTTTTTGAGGTGCGGCGAATCCATGAGTACGGCAGCTGAAGTCGCCTTCTGCGGTAGTAAATGCAGAGGTGCCACTGGAAACAGCACACTGGCGATTTGGAGTCACCACGGGACTGGCAGCTCTGCAGGCCTGCACCGTGGATCTTGGCCTGCACCAATCCAGGGAAGTTGGCAGTAAGGGTGGGTTGTAGATCAGTGGTTCCCAAACTGTGGGTCAGGCCATTTCACCCCATTTCAGGTGAGTCGCGAAGCACCTAGAGCAGCCGTATTGACAATATGGGAAGATGGGATGCTGGGAAGGGGGAGGGGCTGCATGATTGTTTTGCTTGTGTCAAGGTTACAAACAGGCTTTTCTCCCGCTTTCTGATTCACTTGGAAAAATGGCTGAGGAATACTCAATCTTATTGCTGCATTCTCAGGAAAGAAACAGGCTCTGGTGTCACGATAATACTTCTGGCCATGGCATCATTTCTGGTGGGGCCCAGACAGATTGTCATTCTAAAAAGTGGGTCTCGGTGCTAAAGTGTTTGAGAACCACCACCATAGATGGTTCTTGGTGGGGACTGAGGAAGGCAGAGGGTGAGGAGATGTTCAATCTCAGTGGCAAAGACGTACACTGGGTCTAATCCCTGATTTTCTAGACTGCTCCCTTCCTCTCCTCAGAATTATGCCAAATCGCTGGTGTGGTCTGAGGAGACCCAGAGGCAGCCAGAAGGTCCACTCAGAGATCAGTTAAATTGTCCCCCCCCCCATAGCATACAGCGAGCACTCCATTGGCATGGCGGCATGTTGTGTAGCACGGGAGGGGGTAGGACAGGACTGCTCATTCGTGATAAAATTCAAATCAATCAATCAATCAATCACTAGTATTTATATACCGCTTTTCAACATAAAGTTCACAAAGCGGTTTACAGGCAAATAATAACATTAAAGTTAAATGGCTCCCTGTCCCAAAATGGCTCATAATCTAAAGGAATGGAGAACACCACCAGCAACAGCCACGAGAAAGACACTGTGCTGGGGTGAAAAGGGACAATTGCTCTCCCCCTGCTAAATATAAGAGGACACCACTTGAAAAAGTGCCTCTTGCCCAGTTAGCAGGGGTTACTTTCAAATGTGTTTGAAAAGGGACTGCATTTGAAGTACTAAGTACGCTGACCCGGGAGTCAGCCCCACTGAACACAGTGGGACTTAGTTCTGAGTAAACATGCCTAGGCTTGCACTGTCAACGCTGCCTTCATGCGCACTTCCAAGCAACTCGAAATGATTTCAGTATTATCGCAACGGGTGAGTTCATTGCTCAGTGACTGCAGCACCGAACGATGACTCGGGTGGATGAAACCAGTAGAGTGCTATCCAGCCGGTACGCTGGGCGGGACATGCGTTTGATTGGCAGTCCGCCCATTGCGTTCCGCCGCGTTCTGCCGCTTGAAAGCGACTGCCGATCAAACGTAAGTCCCACCCAGCGTACTGGCTGGATAGCACTACTGGATGAAACCACCGTTGCAGATCCAACGCCACGGACGGCGCTCCCGCGTTGTCTGACAACATGAGAAGGCGGTCCTTCTCAACTGAGGTTGTGCACGTGACGCTCGGCGGTGTGAAGCTGAACGAGGAGGCATCGCTTGGTGTGAAGAAGTCCTTAGATGTGCCCAGATAATGAAATAAGACCTGGGATAAATGCATGCTCTAGCAAGGAGCCCCCACAGCACACTTCGTTCTTGCTGACACCTCCACCCTGTCTCTGCAAAACACAATTCTGTGCCTGGGGAGCTGGGACACCCCCTTCTGATGAGCCATTGTGCCTTAATCAGGACTGCTGACTTCGGAGGGAACGGGGGGGGCGGGCGCCAAGGCTCCTATGTCCTGCACCTGGCCCTTCCCCACTCTGATCAAGAGTGGCACACTGGACTGTAAGTTGGGTGAGGGTTTGGAAGAAGAGCCAGGATCGGGAGCAAGGAGACACTGCAGGAGCACAGAAGAGGGTGAGCTGCCTTTTCATCCCAGTGTGAAATTCTGATGCTCAACCTTCTGAGCTCTGTCTCAGCACTGCAGCTCATAGCACTGATGGAGCCATCACTTTTTCATTGAACTGATCGTTTCTTAATAATGTTATCTTTATCTGGTTGCTATTCAGGGGGCGTTGAATGGTTCCAGGTCTACACCACATCACATCATCCTCATCCATTATTTTCTCTCCTTACCTATATAGTTGTTGCATATATTTAATAAAATGAGACATTCTAAACTTGAGAATGGGGACAGAAAAAGAGAAACCTGCATGCCCTATTGCTTAAAAGTCATTCCCTGTTGTGCCATTGTCGTTCTCTCTCTCACACACACACGCACATGCGCGCGCGCACGCACACGCACACACACACAGAATTAAGCTCTTTTTCAAACAGCATCTACCTTAACAAGGCTCTCCCCTTAAGTCTCCATTTGAGGAAGGACGCAACAGGATCTAAGGCTATAATCCATACCTGGGAGTAAACTCCATTTACTATAATGCAACTTCCTTCTGAGTAGACATGCATAGGATTGGGCTCTGATACCTTTGCTCAATATATGCCCCCCTTCATCATTTCCTCTCCTTCCCCTTACAAGTACAGGACTCACCCAGTTATTAGCAACATAAAATACATTGCAAAGAAGATGCTCAGCTATAATAGCATCTGTAGAACATGTTTTGACTGTTCCAAGTGTTCCGCCTACATGATCTCAGTAATCCTTACAACAGCCCTGTAAGGGTGGCCAGTATTTTGCCATACCACAAACTGAAAGGAGGGTGAAGCTGAGAGATAGTGGCTTGCTGGCCACCTTCAGCACTAAGGTGAAATGTGAACCAAGGATCTCACCCCTTCCACCTCAGTCTACAGCTTATCCTCTCAACCACTATATGTTCTGATCTCTAGTCGCTATCTACTGGCCAGGAGAGATGGGTAGAATAGGTGGAACGAATGGAACGTTTTGTTTGCAAAAGCTCTTGAGAGCTTTCAAATTGCACAAGGGTCCTCACCCTATTAGCACACTGATGTTCATTTGGAACATCATATAAATACAATGGATTGTTTTTCTGATGCGTCTGAGCTTGGTTATCAGTACCTCCTGGTGTCCCACAGTAAACATGAACTAAATTGTCTTCTGGTTTTTGTGGCTACAGTGCAAGAATGTTCTGTTGACCCAGGTGGCTTTTACTGACCACTGGTATGTCCCCCCAGGCAGCCCTTTCTCTGTTCAAAACATCCTCGGACAGACAACTCTCCCCGTCATTGTTCTAATTACAAATGGCTCGGCTGAAAACTGCGCAAAAAACAATTGCAAATAGACAAGCAGCGAAAAGGCTGGTGAATAACCCTTGAAGGACTGAAAGCTGAGTGAAAATATAGAATAAGTGTCGAAAGGACTGATCAGTTTAAAGTGGCCATGATGATGATGATGATGATGATGATGATAATAATAATAATAGCAGCAGACTCACAGGATTTCTAGTTCCTACATGTATGACAGAACAGAGTGCATGACAAACAGATGTCACTATTTTTATTCATCCGAATGAGCTTTGAGGGTTAGCATAGTGCTAGATTCTGTTGTCACCGTCATCATCACACTGTATGTTTCATGGTAGATCTGCTGAATGTTGTACCTGCCCACCAATACAGTTTGGGAAATACTTAATTCCCCCCCCCAATGTGAGGATTCCTTCCAGTTCCTCCTCAAAAGCCTGCTTTTTACGCCCGTAATCCTGGTTTAATCCTCATTCCCAGCAGAAATTAAGCATAAGTACAGCACAACAGCACACATGCGTATTTTTTTCCCCCCAGTGACAAATCCCAGAGAGGTCGCCGTGTTAGTCCGTGGCAACAAAAACAACCCGAAAGTCTCGTGGCACCTTCCAGACCAATCAATGGATTGTGACAGAAGCTCCTGCCCATGGCAGCCTCCTCCATCACATGCACAAAGTGGTCCCTTCAGCCCTGAGATGATTCTCTCTCTACCTGCCAACTGAGCATCACCTTCAGGCACCTGACAAAGTGGAAGCCAGTCTCTCTCCGAGACATCTGTTTGCCTTTCAACCACATGAAAGCGACTTCCCCCTTGTGGTCCTCGGCTCCATCTTTCCTCTCCTCCCTCTGTAATCGCTCCACTAGAACTGAGGCTGCCGCAAACTCCTGAGGGCAGAGACAGGGCTTTTGGCTGATGCTACTTCATAAAGTTCCCCTGTAGGTCGCCAGCGCATATAAACTGCTGTTACCGTCCTGTAGACACCCAGAGGTCACCCAGAGATCATAACAGGTTCTGGGTGTCGGGCTGGTCAAAATCGGCACGGCCAAGGGCAGAAATGCCTGTGCGAAGGAGGAGACCTTGGGAAACTACCTGTCCTCCTCGCGAGTAAACAGTACCTCGCTGCTGCAGCTGGCTGGGACGGAGAAGCCTTTCCCCAGAAGCTGGGCTGCGCGGCTCAATTCTGCCCCGACCTTCTTGCAAGACGTGGCAAATCTCGCCCCCCCCCCCGCACCTCCCAATTCGCCGGAGCCGGGACTCCTGCCCATCCCACCACCGCAGGGATGCGGGGCGGGAGGAGGCGAGGAGACCTGCCCCTGCGCTGCCCCATCTGTCCTGCCCACCGCAGCAGCCCGACGAGCTTCGCCTCCCCCGCTTCGCCTCCTGCGCGCCCCAGAAAGTTTCTTCCCAGCGCCCGGGCATCCCCGCTCCCGAGGCGCGCCGCGCTGCTGCTGACCTGCTAGGCTGTTGTAACAGTCGATCTCGACGCTCTCCAGCAACTGCCGCTGCTCCCCGGTGAGCCCGCCGCCGCTGCCCAGGCTGGCGGCGCCGGCGGCGGCGGAGGATGCCGAGCTGGTGTCGCCGCCGCCGCCGCCGGCGTCCTCCTCGCGGGCCAGCAGCAGCCCCTTCAGCTCCAGCAGCGCGCGGTGGTACTTGCCGATGGCTTCGCGGAATTTCTTGTCCTTGTAGCACTGCGCGCCTTGGCTCTTGAACTCCAGCGCCCGCCGGAGCAGCTCGTCGGGCTCGGCGCCGGGCTGGCTGCCTCCGTCGCGGTGCTGGGCGCCCGCCGCGCCGCCGCCGCTGCCCAGGGCGCAGTGCCCGTCGCCCGCCGTCCGGCTGCCTGGGCTCAGCCGCCCCGCCGCAGCTGGGCTTCGCCTCTCCATGCCCGCCGCGGCTGCGCTCCTCCTCGCTCTCAGTGCGGCGGCTCAGGAGGCAGCTCCGGTGGCGGGCGAGGTGCCTCCTCCTCCCTCGCTCCCTCCCTCCCTCCCTCCCTGCCTGCGAGGAGGCGGCGGCTCACAAGGCGGCGGCACTGCCCGCTGCTGGCTCGCTGGCGCGGGGGCCCCCCTTTGGCCCGGCTGGGCTTCTCGCGCCCATCCTCCCGCTGCCCCCGTAGGCTGGCTGGCTGGCTGCCGCGCTGTGCGATGCTGTACTGAGGATGGGGGCGCTTGTTGCGAAACCGGAAGGAGCTCCTTGCCCCCAGGAGAAAGGGGGCGGCGAGGCAGGGACCGCAGCCAGCAGCCCCCGACCCGCTCAGCCCCGATCTGCAGCTCGGCTAAAAGCGGGGAATGGCGGGGGGGGGGGGAATCAGGAAAGAGAAGGAGCAGGAAAATCTCCGAGGTGACGTCGGCAGGGGAAACAAGGGGGCCACAACAAATCAGATCAAAACCCACCTCCTTGCTGTTTACAGCAAGGTATTCGGGTTCTTAAAGGCACAGGGCACCTTTGCTAGAAAGCAAGGGCGGGGGGGGAGGAGGGGTGGTGCGAGAGGAGACAGCGACCAGGTAAGGCTTCTTAGGTAGACTCTGGCATGAGGCTCGCACAGGCCAAAGGGCGAGGGTGGTGTGAATGTCACGCGTGCACAATGTATGTGCTTCTCAAACTTTTAAGCGCCAGGACCCACTTTTTAGAATGACCATCTGTCTGGGACCCACCGGAAGTGATGTCATGGCCGGAAGTGCCATCATTGTGATGCCAGAGCCTGCTGCTTTCCTGAGAATGCAGGAAATTGGGTTATTTCTCAGCCGTTTTCCAATAGCACAGTGAATTAGAAATTTGGAACCTACACAAGCAAAGCCACATGGCCCTCCACCTTTCCAGGGTCCCAACTTCCCATAAATTTCAATTATGGCTGCTCTGGGTGCTTCACGACCCACCTGAAATTAGCTTGTGACCAGTGGTGTACCTAGACGGGGCGGGACAAAATGCTGTTTTGCAGGAGCTTGTAATGTGGCCCCCCCACTTCACCTTCACAGCTTTGCTGTCCCAGCTGCACAGAGGTCGGAGAGGGAGGGGGAGGGGCCACTTTACACAGGAGCTCAGGCTCCTGGAAAATTTTGCATTTTACCTCCTATCTAGGAATGCCACTGCTCATGACCCACCTAGTGGGTCCCAACCCAACACTGTGGTAGATACTGCTCTGGAGAGAGGGAGCCCAGCTGCTGGTAGTGTCTTGGTCTGAAAGTTGGAAAGGATGCTGAACCATGTGGCCCCCTTTCCCCTTAAGTGGTACACACACACACACACACACACACACACACACACACACACACACACACCCCTTTGAGATATGTTCCTGTTTGCTTTCCTGTTCCTAGTGCCCAGAGAGGCCTGGTGACCAGCACGTCACATGAGCCATGCTTCTTATTTCCGACACTAAATGGCAACAGTCACATAAGAAGTGCTTCCTTCTGTCCATCCTAACTCTCCAGTATATTATAAATGACTCTTCAAGTCTATGGCGCTTCATCATTTGACATTCCAGTCTGAAAAATCTGATCCAGGCACAGGCTCTGACTTCTCACTCCAGTCCCCACCTTTCCAGCAACATGCATCATATGCCCACCCCCTTAATGGTTCTACAGCTCACCCAAATATCCCACACCTTCTTCTAAAACTCCTGTTCTGAACTTAGCCACAAGTTTCATTTGGCCTCCAAGTATCCACGTTTCCACTTTGCCCAGGGCCCTTGTAGTGTTGTCAGAAACTTACGGTTGTACGCCATGACGCATTCACTGTGAATTCACCGTTTCTGATGGGTGAACTAGAGTTGCTTTGCTGCGTCCCACAACGCCACACAGCCATATTGCCTACTTGCACCCACCCAAGTATGCTGACCCAAACCTTAGCCACTGGGCATGGAGCACCACACTGATTGCACCATGCCATTTTTTATTTTATTTGAAGAATTTATATCCAGTGGTGTCATTCAAATGATTTAGGAACAGGAACGCACTTTTGAGTTCAAATTCAAATGTTGAGAACAAACAAACAAACCCAGAAGCAGCCACGGAGCCCGTTAGGATCCGGAACGCCCATTCTGGTCCGTTCCCCCTGAATGACATCACTGCCTTCTCCCCAGTGGGCTGCAGACTCACCAGAGCTCACCTCATGTGTGTGGCTGGAGGGAGCGAGGAAGGGGGCTGTGCAGGACAGGACTTCCCCACTGTAGCCCTTCCCCCTTCGCCCCCCTAGGAATCCAGAGTCGCTCCCTTTAACCCTCTGAGTGCTGGCCAGCCAAGACGAAAAGCTCTTTGCAGAGGAATTGGGAGGGGGCAGGAGGGAGAGTGAAGTGGGCGGAGTCAGCCCTAATTTTAACTAGTGGAACTGAGTTCCCCTGCGTTCCCCCTGCATGACATCACTGTTTATATCCCACCTTTCCCAAGGTGCCCAAGAAAATGCCCGAGGCAGCTTATAGAGAACATAAAAATACAATGTAACAAACAATAAGTAAAACATCAAAAAACAAAAACATTAAAAACATGAAGCATTTAACATGAACACACAGAATGTTCAAAGACAGGGCAAAACCCAACTCATCTCATCAGGCCATGGGAGGGGAGGAAACAATTATCGAGTTGCCTATAGCACTATTGTAGAGGGACAGAGGGCAGATTGCCAACCATCATCCAAAGGCCAGGCAAAATAGGTATGATTTGAGCCCTCTCCAAAAGGCCATGAGGGAGTGTGTAGTTCTTAAGTCTTCTGGGAGGGAATTCCATGTTTGTGGAGCCGTTACAGAGAAGGCTCGTCCCCGAGCTGCCATCCCTTTAACTTGGGGCAGAGGGGGCATTCAAAAGAGATTCCATTTAGATGATCTAAGAGGACTGACTGGGCTGGGCCTAAGTCATGAAGACAGATGTGGTGGCGCTGCGGGTTAAACTGCTGAGCTGAGCTTGTTGACCGGAAGGTTGGCAGTTCAAGACTGCGCGACAGAGTGAGCTCCTGTTGCTTGTCCGAGCTCCGGCCAACCTAGCCTGTAAAAATGTGAGTAGATAAATAGGTACCACTTCTGTGGGAAGGTAACGGTGTTCCATGCGCTACGGCATATAGTCATGCTGGCCACATGACCATGGACTCCGTCTCTTCGGCTTAGAAACGGAGATGAGCACCACCCCCTACAGTCAGTCACGACTAGACTATTCGGTCGTGGGGAAACCTTTTACCTTTAAGCACAGGTGCCGACTGGGGGGGGGGCTCTGGGGCTTTGGGCGTACACACGTTTTTCCCATGAGGCAGAGCACCTATGTCAATGCTAGCCCCCCCCCCAGCAGCTAGCACCCATGCCAATCAATGGCATGAGCACCCAGGCCCAAGGTTGGGACATGCGATTGCCGCAGCAATCACGTGTCCTGGTCTTGGGAGAGGCAACTGTCAAGAAGGCAGACCCCATCCCGAGGCCGGGGCACACAGTCGCGGCCACGGTAGCGCATGCTGGGCTCGGGAGGGGGTCTGCCGGCTTGACAGCCGCCTCTCCTGAGACCGGGACACACGCAATCACAAGCTTGTGCTGACTTCCTGATGCTCTCCTGAAGTTTGGAGGAGTGGGAAGAGGAGAATAATGGTCAAGATAGAGCATCAGAGATCATTAGTCTCAGATTCTCTAGCCCACTGCTCTCCTCTCTCCTTTCCTCCCACTTCCACTCCATTCCAGCGGTGTACTTAGGGGAGTCAAGGGGGCAAATGTTTTGGGGCGCCACAACCCCACCACCACTGCCCAGAACTCAGCTAGGCAGCTCCCTGGAGTGTCTTCACACAGCCAAAAGTGGCACCCACCCCCCAAGTATAGGAGGAGCCAAGCGCCTCTTGTAGAGGCAGTAAGCTGCTCCAAGGAATGACTTCACGTAGCGGCGCCCGGTTCCTCCACTTGGAGGGGTTGGGTGCTACTTATAGCCTCAGCTCTGCTACAAACGGTGCCCAAGTCTCCCGATACTCAGGCGCATGCCACTTTCAGCGGCAAGAAACAGCCCTAATGCAGTTGCATCACACCTCCTTGCCCCCCCTTTTTTGAAGGATGAAAATGAGGAGGCAATTACTAACTCAGCTGAGTTAGTAATTGCGGTGATGCAATGACATCACAGCAATTACTTCTGGGGGTGGCCAATTGGAGGGTGGGCCCAGGGCACCCAAGCCCCAGGACCACCACTGGCTATTCCCTTCTCTTTCCTGTTTTGCATTATGGAAGGACTTGCCTTGAATTTGCACAGTATTGCTTTGCACAATATTGGCCTAGATGAATCAATGATCCAATTCAGTACAAGGCCAGCTTCGCACGCTCAGTTGTCCCATCGAAGACATTCTGGCTTTGCAGCAGCTGCCACACACACACACACCTCTCCCTTCAAGCCAGCCGTTCCTCCCACATGCCCTGAGGCCCCTGTGGTTTTGCTGCCGGGGCTTGCTCCCTTCTCAGCTATTCAAAGCCATCATTTTCTTTTTGTCATTAAAATCTTGGCAGACTGTGCAGGACTGAGACATCGTACACTGGATGCATTGGCTTGCAGGTACAAGCCATCGAGGCCAGTGCCAGGCTGCTGGAGGCCCTGGGAGAATGTCCTGCCAGGCCACCCCAGGCTCACCTGTGACGGAGAGTTTATGGTTTTTTGCCACAACTTTTGATAGAATGAAAATATTACACTGCAGGTTGTTTCACTAAATTCTGCATGAAATTCTGCATTAAACGATACATAACACAACAGTACTATTCTTACAAATCGCAATTTTAACAAACTGCCATTTTTACATGACATATTTTTTTATTTTCTGGGTTTTTTTTTAATGGCCATAACTTTTGATAGAGTAAAAATATTACACCCTGGTTTGTTTCATTGCATTCTGCATTAAATCACCTTTCCAATGATGTATAACATGATGGTATTATTCATACATACCAAGGCTTTCACCGTTTTGGCCACTAGCGTCAAGCTCAGGATGTTGCCTTCCTAAAGCTTGTTGCCCAGTGCAATTGCACCCCCTGCACTCCTTTAGCTATGCCCCCGATACCACCCTTGACTGTTATTGTGTGTGGAATGTGTGTTTGTGGGACAAATTGTGGATGGGACGTATGGCAGAAACTGGAGATAGACTGTGTAAGCCATACATATAGAGTACACACACACACACACACACACACACACACACACACTATGTGTATGGCTTACACAGTCTATCTCCAGTTTCTGTCACACATCCCATCCACAATTTGTGTGTGTGTGTGTGTGTGTGTGTGTGTGTGTGTGTGTTAAAGATTTCCCCACAACCGAATGGTCTAGTCGTGACCGACTGTAGGGGGCGGTGCTCATCTCCATTTCTAAGCTGAAGAGCCAGCATTTGTCCAAGGACAAGCTTCCGTGGTCATGTGGCTGGCATGACTATATACCAAGGCACATGGAATGCCGTTACCTTCCCACCGAAGTGGTACCTATATATCTACTCGCATTTTTACGTGCTTTCGAACTGCTAGGTTGGCAGGAGCTGGGACAAGCAACGGGAGCTCACTCCGTCACGTGATCTCGAACTGCCAACCTTTCGGTCAGCAAGCTCGCAACTCAGCAGTTTAACCCACTGTGCCACCACATCCCTCCCCCCCGTGTGTGTGTAAGTCAGAGTGTGTGGATGACTCATGGAAGTTAAAGATACAAATTTCCTCCTTGGTTGCATTGAGTCATCTTTTGGCATAGGCTCCCATTCAGATATAAACGACTCAATCAATCTCTTTGTTGACAGTGTTTAATTGCATTTTGATGAATTCCCCACAATAAAATGCAGAGAGCTGAATTTTGCAGGATTCGCTTAGTCCTGAGGGAAGCATGGAAATCATCCTCAGGAGTTATGCTTTCACAGTGATGGGCATCAACATTTATCTGATCTTGTCCACCCCAACAAGGCCGTCAGTTTGTCAGGTGCTTGAGGGGAAGAAGGCAGTGTATGAGTGACATACTTTATCAAGTATTTACTGGGGTGGAAAAAGCCTGACTGAGAAAGTCTGGCAAAGGAGAGAGAGTGAAAAAAATAAGAGAATGAAATAAGAAATTTGAAGATGCGGGCAGTAGCAAGGGTGTAGATAGAAAGACAATGCAGAATGAAAACTCATAAGAGTTTGTGTGGCATATTTCATTTTCCATTATTTCTTTGAAGACCATATTTCTTGTAGACTCCTTCAGGTAGCCAAGCCTCCATGCTACAAACTCCATAAATCTGTCCAATCCCCTTTTAAAGGCCTCTAGGCCAGGTAGCATCCCAACATCCTGTAGCAAGGAGTTCCACATATTCCTGGGTAAAGTCATATGTTCTTTTGTCTATTCTTACTCTCCCAACACTAAACCCACAATCATCAGGATGGTTTTAACTTCTGGTTTTGAAGAAAGCTAGATCATTGTTGGTGTTTCAAATAAAACAGTCACATCTTTTTTGTTCAGGTTGAGAATCCCTTATCCAGACTGCTTGGGCAAGGAAGGTGTCTGGATTTTGGAATAGTTGCATAAATATAATGGGAAATGCTTCCTCTTGCTCTTTTCACTGTTACCCATAAGGGTGTCTGCAGGTCTCTGACATTTTTCAACAATGGCACAGATCACAGAGCAAGGAATGGAACTTACAGTCTATACGTGGGAATGAGCACAAGATCTTTTAGTGTTTACACTATGAAAAGGTTTTTTAAAAAGCCTTGGACAAAAATGTCTGGATTTCAGAATAGTCTGCGTTTCAGATGTCCGGATAAAGGATTATCCATCTAATACAAAGAGCTATCAACAAAGCAGATACAGCATCATATAAATTAGTGTCAGCATGTTTTCTAAATCCAGATATTTCACAATGCTAGTAGGGCTTCAATTTAATTAATGTAATTAAAATGGATTTAATCAATTAGCTGAACTTAATTTAATCTCCAAGCCATCTTGGTGTGTTAATACAATAGGGAGTAGTCTATATTCACAAACTTAATGAACAGTTAAGTCATCTTAAACATAAGGGAAAATTGCCCCTTTCCTTTGGGATCCTAAAATTATTGAGGTGGTTCAAAATGCAAATGCATTTAAATGTAATCAACAAGGCAATCAATTAGTTTCTGAATTTATTTATCATATTTGTATCCTGTCCTTCTTCCAAGAAATTTAAAGCCACTTACATAAGGTTCAGCAATATTATAATCAAGACGACCCTGTGAGGTAGATTAGGCAGAGATCATTTGCCTCCGTTTGCCTGAAGATAAGAGCTGAAGATCTGAAGGTCGCCAGTTCGGGAAAGTCTCTGTGAGCGGCAGACCTTGTAAATTGCGACTGATTAACAGCTGGGCTGTCTCCGGCTGCCTTGTGTGAGGGGGAGTTGTGCCGAAGCCAGCTGCTTCTCTGGTGGGAGCAGGGAAGCCGCTTATCAGCCAGCAAGAAGACAAACGGGTGGCCAGAAAGAAAGACTAAATCCAGAAAGATCCATCTGTATGTGTGTAGTTCTTGAAAGATAGAACATTTCTGTAAAAATTGTAAAAACCTTCGGGTTTTTGAATAAAGTCTGCCTATGTAAACCACCTTGAGTTATAGTCATTAGAGAAATCTGGTGACCTAAGAAAGGCAGTATATAAATACAAGTATTATTAGTATTAGTATTATCATCCAAGGCTTAGTGCTATGCAGAGATTTGAAGCCAGGCTCCTGTGGTTTGAGTCCAGTGCTATATCCACTAAAAACTAGATGCATCATCAACTGTAATTTTTTTATAATTGATTGACAATTCTATTTTTATTGTCCCCTACACTTTTCTGCCCACGATGAGAACTTCCTACCAGAGGCTGCTGTTTCTACAGATAGTCTTGATCAGGTATGACCATGTTGGGTTGTGAGAACCAGGGCACAGTCCTAACCTGGAGTTAGGCCAGCACAGTTATGCCAGCAAAGTTTGGCCAGCACAAGGAGTATCATAAAGTCTGTTTGGACCACTCTCGGAGTCACTGGCCAGCACACAGACATGCGCCTTCTTCCCCGACTCTGAGAGTGGTACAAACGCCCTTATGCTGGCCAAACTGTGCTGGCCTAACTTCGGGTTAGGATTGTGCCCTCAGCCAGAGGCAGATCTAAGGGAGGGCAAAGCGCTAAATTTTGCAAGAAGCCTTACCTTGCAGTGGAAATCACTCCTCTCCTGCCCTGTTTTAGCCAATCCTCACAGGGAAAAGCAACATCTTGGCGTTGCTTACTGGCTACAGCAGCAAGGAAGAGGAGGGATTTACATGACAGGGTAAGGCTTCTTGCAACACTTAGAGCTTTGCCCTCCTGTAGATCCGCCTCTGCCCTCAGCAGCATAACAAACGGGGAGTGGTCCTCCCTGGGTGACATGCCCTGGGGGGGACAGGCATGCCAACTGCCCCCTACAAGCAGAGACCTGTGCCACATTTGCTGGCAGACTGCCCCAGACCCTTTACTTCACAAAAAGGAATATAGCAAAAGTAACGTTTGCAGCTTCCAAGATGCCTGTTCCCAATGAGTCCCACAGTTTGAGAAACACTGACCTAGGCTGTGCTTAGACAGCCCCCCCCCCAAGTGTGATTGTCATCCCACCTTCCATGGATGTGCCTTGGGGGCCTGAATGTGGCTGACTAGATCTGTCACCCTTTCAGAAGGGAAAATTCCTTAGCGCACAGCCAGTGTCTGCTTTTGCATTGCTCAGCGGATAACCTTCAGTGACCTGGCTCTGATCAGCACGAAGTGATTTCAAGATCTACAAACTAACTATGCATTATTTGGCAGGATCTGATACGCTGCCTGTCTAGACCACAAAAGTGAGGAATGTCAAGTCATGCAATTTCAGGGCGGGGGTGGCACAGATCCAGATGACTTGAGTCAGAACCTGATGCCTGGCAAGTCTAGCTGCTGTTTCAAACCTTGATCCTTAGATGATCTTTACAAGCTTTCCTACGCAACACAGCTCTCTAGTTCCAGAAATGAACTGCTACTGAACTGGGGCCCAATCCTGTCCAACTTTCTAGCATCAATGCAGCCATGCCGATGGGGCATGTACTGCACCCTGTGGTGGGGTGGGGGGGTGGGATTATGGAGGCCTCCTCAAGGTAAGGGAACATTTGTTCCCTTATCCTGGGGCTGCATTGAAGCTGCATCAGAACTGGAAAGTTGGATAGGATCAGGCCCCTAGGGCTGCCAACTTTGACTAAAGCTATTCCTGGAGATCCCACCACCTCCCCCAAGAAATTGGAAATTCCTTGAAGTGAAAATCTCCAGGATTGCTTTCAGTAGCCACCTGCAGCTGAATGCGGAATCTTGGACTGGTGATAGGGTAGGCAGAGGCGGATCTAGGGGAGGGCAAAGCTCTAAGTGTTGCAAGAAGCCTTACCCTGTCATGTAAATCCCTCCTCTCCCTTGCTGCTGTAGCCAGTAAGCAACGCCAAGATGTTGCTGTTCCCTGTGAGGATTGGCTAGAACAGTGCAGGAGAGGAGTGTTTTCCACTGCAAGGTAAGGCTTCTTGCAAAACTTACAGATTTGCCCCCCCCCTTAGATCCGCCTCTGAGGGTAGGGCTGCACAGGCAGAGCTACCAGGAGAGGAATCATAGGAGATTCAGAGCGCAATCCGAACCTGGAGTTAGGCCGCCACAGTTGGGCCAGCACAAGGGCCACTGTAAGGCGCATTTGAAGCACTCTTGGAGTCAGGGAGGATGGCGCACGTGTGTGTCCTGGCCTCTCTGATGCCGAGAGTGGTCCAAACATACTTTAAAGTGTCCCTCGTGCTGGCCTAACTCCAGGTTAGGATTGCGCCCTCGGTTACATGTACTTAGCTTGGGGCTTTTTAAAAACTAAAAAGATTATTTTTAAAAAATAAGATTACCTAGACCAGGGGGCTTCAGACTTCAGCCCGGGAGCTGCATCCGCCCAACAAGATTGTATTCGGCCTGCAGCAACTTAAAATATTTAACATTTTCACTCATGATATATCATTTCTCAGCACGGCATTGTTTTTGTAAATGTCACATTTCTCTTTTGTGTGGAATTTGTGTGGAATATCATGCTGATTACAAAAAAAGAGATGCAAGTAATGTGTATTCATTCCTTTCAATTTCATTTATTAAACTGATTCTTTTTCGGCCCGCAAAGATCCATAAAATATATGATGGGGCGGTTGTACTGAAGAGTTTGGAGACCCCTGATCTAGACTTCAAAAAGCTTAAAACCAGCCTTCTAAAATTACAGCAGTTTTTTTTTTAAAAAAACTTGTAAAATTTAAGGCAGAAACTTCCAACAAATGCAAGAGAAGATGACTAAGAGGGATCGCTTCAGTCATTCTCTTGTCTGTCTCTCTGTGACTATCTTGTTTAGCGTGCATGTTTATGACCAGAAGAGATCGTGTTTGTTGATGTTAAAGGCACAGTGAACACGAAACTGGAACCCTGTTCATGTCCACACAGGATTGAAAGTGTGTCAGGGCATTTTATTGCACATGGTAGGCAGTGGTGTCATCTACTCTCTCGCAAGCCGGAACGCTGGGCGGGACTTGAGTGATTGACAGGCCGTCGTTTGACTTCCGGTTTCTTCGCGCGCCCCACGCGGCTTTCCCTCGCCTCGGAGGGGGCGCCTGCTCGCCCAGGCACCCGGCGCGCCCCCCCACCCATCCCCCCTGGCGAGCAGGCGCTCCCTCCGAGGCG
>JAJKFI010000007.1:18133970-18161448 GCA_029204185.1 Lerista edwardsae | reverse complement strand
TGGCATTGCCCTTCTTTGGGATTGGAATGTAAACTGATCTTTTCCAGCTTAGAAAGTCAGTATTAATGGAAGAGGGCACCTGTTGGACCCCTGCGCTGCCTGGCTCCTGTTGCTCCTCTTGCTAACTGGGCAAAGAGGCACTTTTCCAAGTGGGGGGCCTATATTTAGCAAGGGGAGAGTAACTGTCCCTCCTCACTCTAGTGCAATGTCTTGTCTTGTCTAGTGCCGTTTCTGGGTGTGTCTAATGCAGGGCTTCCCAATGGGTGGGTTGCAACCCACCTTTGGGAAGCAAAAGTGGCCCAGTTTTGGATGCCTCAAAGCCACCTCAGCAATTGGGTTGAGCGTCGGGAGAGTAAGAACATACAAAAGAAAGTATTTCTTTATCCAGTGTACAATCTGTGGAACTCCTTGCCACAGGATATGGTGATGCCACCTGGCCTAGATGCCTTTAGAAGGGGATTGGACAGATTTATTGAGTTTGTAGTTTTTGAGCACAAAACGGGGCTCTTCTTTCCTTCAGGGAGACCCACAGAGGGACCTGTGCAGACCTCCCCAAGGCCACCCCAACCCACCAGGTATGTTAAAATGGCATTAGGTACCTACAGTGTCACAATCACTCACAAAACCCACCCCAGTTCCAATCTCCACCCTCTCATCTACTTGCAGAGGTCCCAACATCCGAGATGGGCTTTGGGAACTGTAAAGAGCAAAAGAAGGCTAGGCCATGGCTTGACTCCATTTTGTAAAACATAACTCCATTGCGTGGGAAAGAGCTGAAACTCTTTGGCAGCCACACAATAATTTCAGCAGTGTCCACCAGCAATCTCCAAATGTCCTCCATTCGTTCAGTCCCACTTTTCACACTTCTTGCTCCACAATCCTCTTCACACCTGCCTGACAGTCCAGCTTCTTCCTTTATTCCCCAGGTCTTCATCATCCAACTAGGCTGCAGCTGGCAAATAGCTGCAGGCAAAGGCTCTGGGGTTAACCCTGTAATTCCTGGCTGACATGGAAAAGGGGCCACTGCTGATACCATTCCCTCTCCCCATCAGGTAATCTTCCACAATTTCCATTACAGACCCCTATGCTTTTGATACGTTATCCAGAGGGAAGAATTCTAGCTGCTGCAACCTCTCCCACCACTGTGAGATGGAGTTATTATGATGACTGAAACTGATGCGGTGCTTACAGGTTTAATCTGCAAGTTTCCTTGACTTGCTGCACTATCCCCTCCTGGGGGATTGTTATGAAAGATGCCTTTAGTCATGAGGTGTGAAGAGATTTTACAGCCTTTGTCCTTTTGCACGGCAATAAAAACATAAACATGCTACAAAGGAGTCATTTTCAAACTTCCTACCTTGAGGCAACCTTTTTCACAGTGACGTGACTGTTAAGGGAGGCCTTAACAGGGAGAGGAAGCCCTTAGCAAGCCCTAAAGGAATGCATCAGCATTGCGGAGGATTGGGGGTTGTGTTTTGGCACAGCTCAATTAATTAATAAGGGTCCAATTAATATGACCGGAGCACCACCTCATGAGATGTCTGGAGCACACCCAACATTTCCCCACAGCTTTTCTTCGTGGGGGGCGGAGGGGAGAGAGATAATGGTGCTGTACAAATAGGGTGGCTGGGGTGGGGCAGCCAGGGGAGTGGGGAGAAGATAGGATATTGCCATTAGGTCCTATCCTGACCACGGGCTGGATGGCCCTGATCCGGGTTGCTCCTGGCTGCTTGGACTTACACCTGCCTTTTTGCTGATGCAGAGCTGAGCAGCCCCATAGGGCTCACCAGTCGCAGATCTAGGGGGGCACGAGCCCTGGGCGCCGTCTTGGGGCCGTCTAGGGGGGCGCCAGTGGCCCCTGCTTCCAATTTGCCTATATAACTGGGGGGGCAGGCACATGCTAATCTCCCATGCAAATTGGAAGCATTGCATGATGGTTTTTCACATGTGGCTTTTTCAGACACTGACTCAGATTTTTGAAAGTGGAGACACAGGGATTTCAAACTGAAGTCAGCAAACGTAAAGAACCAACTACAAAAAAAAACCTAAGGCTAAGCTCACCGTGACCTTAAAAGTTATGAAGATTAAAGATGCCTTGGCACTGTAGAGTTGTTTTGAATAGGTGGGGGATGGTCTGCACCATGGATGCTTTCCTGACCTGCGGAGCACTGGTCTACCCCGTGGCTGGTCCCAATGGGTAGACCTGGGCTCTGCCATTGTTTCAAATGGGTAGACCTGGGCTTTCGTGGGGGGGGGGGGAGGTTTGCATGATGTCATGCACTTCTATTGGGTGCCCTGGTGCCATTTTGACTAGGTCCGCCCCTGGGGCTGACAGGGGCTTACCCTGGAGCAAGGGGAAAATAGCTCCAGCGCAGGCTAGGTTTGTGCTGTCAGTTTCTTGTGACAATTGTTAGGTACCCCGGGGTGTAAAAACAGCAGCAAACTTGCTCATCCCAAGAGAGCAGCCCTGAGGTGTGATGTGGTGTTCCTCTTTACAGACAGTATTTCCCAGCCCATCTCTCAATTTCAGTGTGTTCAGCAACGGCTGCTACAATCTGTCATCGCCGGTTGACTTCATCATCATCATTTATTTCATCATCATCATTTATTTCCTAGTCTTACGTAAGGTTCTGCCAATCATGTGTACTTTACTCTCTTCCCCTCCCCCAGTTAAAAATAAAAAAAGTCAATCTTGTTATTCAGACAAGTGGAATAGCTGAGGAAGAAAAAGCATTGCGTAAGGCCTTTGTCTGGGATCTGTCACTGAAGCAAAAACAACAACAACAAATGGAAAATCAAACAGGATAGCTTTTAAAAAAAAAAAAAACCACACTATTTCCCCCATTGCTCATTATATTTCTATTCCTTGCTTTTTTTCCATTATGGAATTCAAGATGGTGTACATATTACTCAGTGGTTACCCACACAGCAGTTTCATACAGACCCAGATCTGCTTAGTTTCAGCAAGTCCACTTGCTCCATTCTCTGGGGCGTACAAGATGAGAGACACGGCATTAAAGGGGAAATCTTTTGTATACTATGCGCATACTTTCAGATTTAACTGGAGTACAGATTTTAGTTGCAGTTCCTCATATAGTTGTGGAGATTGTGGGTTGTGGAGGAGACTGAGAACCCAATCCCAACCAAGAGATAGGCTGGCATAGTTAGGCCATCGAAGTTTGGCCGGCACAAGAGACACCGTAAAGTATGTTTGGACCACTCTCCGAGTCAGAGAGGCTAGCGCACAGACTAGTGCCATCCTCCCCAACTCCAAAAGTGGTTCAAACACACTTCAGGGTGGCCCTTGTGCCAGCCAAACTGTGCTGGCTTAACTCCAGGTTAGGATTACACTCTGAAAAGTCTCAGATTACACACACTCTCTCTCTCTCCAGTTTCCATTGAGTACAACTGTACCAATGCAATCTGTAACCTGATTTACATTTACCTGGGAATACGCGGCATTAACCATAATGGGACCTACTTCTGAGTAGACATACATAGGATTTGGCTCTAAATAACAATACATTCCTTAGTATATAGAACTGAGGAGTTGACCACAAACAGAAGCACTCTGTCCTCTCCAGGCCGGGTCCGGGGGCCCTGGGGTGACCGAGAGCACGGGGCATGGTGAGAATTACCTGCAAGGCAGGTAGAGGTTCAACATGACTGGTTTATTCGGGTCAACGATTTGACATTCATGGAGGCCCGTTACTTTACAGGGACCCCCGATAGTCCATACAAATGGTGGCACCCACAGGGGCGCGGGGTTCAGTCCAAGGGGTGCTTTCCTTCTCAAAGACCCCTTCTCAACAGGATCGGTAGCGATGGCGCCGGGTTGAGCCGGAGTCCACGGCTTGTGGGGTCCCTGTCAGTTGTGAGTCCCTCGGATGGCTGGAGTGGGGCTGGCCTAGCTGCCCGCAGGGTAAAAGGGTTGGCGCTCTCCGCGGCCGGGCCCGAGAACCTCGAGCTGCCCCTTGGGGGATGCCGGATTCGCTGAGGCAAGGCCGGCTGCCTGCCTGGAACTCCGAGACCTCCAGGGCAGGGGGGACCCCTCCAAGGAGTGGGGCTTGAGCTGCCCCATCAAGGCTGGGGTAAGGTGAGGACCAGAGTGGAGCAACCTCCCACTCAGGCCTGGTCTGCCCCTCCACCTCCCTTCTCCAGCCCCTGGAGGTACGACCTCTCCTTCTGCTGTCTGAACTCCTTATGAGCTCCAGACCAGCCTCCCCGGGCTCCTCCCCTCCCTGTCTCATTGCCAGGCCCAGTTCTCCTGAGACTGGGCCGGTCCTTTTCAGGATCTCGCCTCTACTCAGAGAGTCACCCCAGGCTGCTTGCACGTTCCCTGAGCTCAGCCAGGCTTCCTCATGCCAGGTGTGCTGCCTTCGACTCCCCTGGGGCTCGACCCCAGGCTTCTTAACCACCCACCCATGGCCCCCTGGGGCCAAGTAAGCCCCCCGTCCCTGGTCCAAAGCAGCGGGGCAGTGACACACTCCTAAGGTATCGTCATAGGTGGTCTGAACATGGAAGTGAGATATGTCCCTCCATCCTCCGGAAGTGAAACTAGTTTAACAGTGTAGCAATGGCCAACAAAACCCTTCTCACTGCCATGCAATATTTATTTAGGCAGTTTCTATTTAGCCTTTCTCCCCAATAAGTAGGGCTACTACCAGATACAAACTGGGACAGAATGCTAATACAATAACCAGTGCGTAGAAGAAATTTGGGCATGTGCAGCTCATCAGGGAAGGGTTTCAAAAGCTGCAATTGCCAAAATTCCCTCATCTATACAATGGTTAGGGTCTCTCTTTTTTTTAAACCTTGTTGCAGCCAAACTACTGATGTTCCTGTCTTGCCAAAGCCCTTTCTCCAAACTTTCCTCCTAAAGGCTATGTCTGCTTAAGCTATTTAATAACCCAGTTACAGACAGTCCTGGCAATATGTGCCAACTACTAGACCCCATCCCCCAGTGGCTTGCCTGTAGGCCACAGTTCTCCTCCTAAAGTTTCAGAGCAGTTGTCCTTCAGTAGTCCTCAATCCTCAGTCATTTGTCAATCCATCAAGCCAGTAAATCAGTCCATGTATCAGTTCACCACACCAGTCCAATAAACCAGTCCATTGTCCAGTCTGTTTAGTTAATCAAGCCAATAGTTCAATCTGATGTCAGCAAAACCTCCACTCCTTCTACCACTCTCTCCACAACTACAACCCACAGCTTCTCCTTCCTCCAGGTGCTCTTTATATCCCTGCTACAAGCTCCTAATCGGCTGCAGCTGTGCAGCCCAGCCTCTGCTACTTCCCTGGTGTTAACCCTGCACTTTCCTGAACCAAGGGCCACTGTCGGCACCATCTACTGCCTCCTCAGGGTAATATTTCGCGTTTTCCCATACAGTTCCCCTATCAGGTGTCCCCAGTATTCACGGTTTCAGGTATCCAGAAAGGAGCCCCTGCAGATTACTAGGGCATGCCTGTATTTATCCAGTATGGAATTAGTCAGTAGAACTCCTTGCCACAGGAAATGGTGATGGCATCTGCCTAGATCCTTTAAAAGGGGATTGGACAGATTTATGGAGGAAAACTCCATCACAGGTTACAAGCTATGATGGGCATGTCCAGTCTGAGATTAGCTGATGGTTTGTCCTGCAGGCTGGGTAGGAATTTTTTTTTTCTGTCATCTGAATTGGCCATGGATGGAAGGTTGTTTTTTTTGCCTACTCCAGACTGGTGAGGGAGGGGTGGTGTGTTCAGTAGGTTTTTGTGAGGGTAAATAGGCTACCTCAGAATGCCAGATGCAGGGGAGTGGCAGTGAGATGCAAGTATCTGGTTGCCTTGAGTGCTCCCTGAGGCTTCTGGTGAGCCACTGTGAGATACAGGCAGCTGGACTAGATGGGCCTTTGGCTTGATCCAGCTGGGCTCTTTTTATGTTCTTATTTTAATGAATGTCATTCCTCAAGCATTTGCTTGAGCACAAGTTCATTTTTTACTGATAGGGAATAGTAACCAACACTAGCAGTGCAGGCAGTTCCGATTCAAATACAGGCTCCAAAACCATGTTTTGTCTGCATTTGGTGGGCGTGCAAGGTTTGTTGCTTGGCTGCCTGCCTGCACATTTTAATCAACCTGGAAATGCGCAGGTCAGCTCAGGGCAATGTTTTCCCCAGCTTACAATGTTTTTCTTTGTTCATATCTTGTAATTATAACGCAGTGAGTAGAGAGATGCATTCTCAACTACAGAAGGCAGAAAGGGTGTTGGCCTGATTGGAAGCCACCTGCAGTTGCGAAGGTATGCAGAGTGTTGAGCACTGAGGCTGTGAGCACAGGCACTACTGATGCAGGAGGAACCCCCCACCCACCCCTGGTGATTCTCTCAGAAACCACCATGCTCCTCTCCGGACTGCAGCCACACAGCCCAGCCCAGTTGCAACCGCCATGCCTCTTTCACCTGGCTGTGAGCATACAGCCCAGCCAAGCTGCAACCAACAAAATAGACTCTTAAAAAGAAACTGAGCCTTGGCAAGAATCGAACTCGCGGCCGCAACTCCCCCGGATCCCTCGCTAACCATTTTCAACAGAACACGGGGACCAGGGATTCGAACTCGTGCTGCCGCCGCGGCAACCCGTAGCCGGCTGAGCCAGCCATTAAAGAATTATAACACCGCTTGACCTGCGGTTTCACCTGGCAGATGCCTTACCCAAACTGTTAACAACAAGCCAACAAGCCGGCTGTCAAACTCCCGAGCTGTTCCTTGAAAGCACCACTTGCCGGCTGTAAAACTCAGAGGCAGCGAGGTCTTTCCCCGGAACCCCACCACCACCACCACCACCACCACATGGCTCAGGTGAACTGTCAGAAACCCGAACTGCCAAAGTCTCCCCTTAAAGGGAAGGCTGGCTCCATGAATGGGGTTTTATGAATGAAAACTGTGTTTTGTGAATGGGAACGTATTGTGTAAGGGAGAGTTGTCATGTCGGGCTTCGTGCTTGTGCGTACTGTAAGGGAAAGACACAAAATGGCTGCCAGCTGCCAAGATGGATGCCAGCTCTTTCGGGGAATGTGCCACTACCATCGAGCCAGCTCCTCGGGTCACGTCCTCGGCGCCAGCATCCACGATCTCCGCCAAAGACATTTGCATGAACTCAAATGAACTTCCCGTGGCGAATAGAATGAAATACCCCTTTCGTTGTGCGTCAAAATGTGTACCTATAGAATGAATTGCCCCTTTTGTGTTTGCAAAGATATGTGTCTGTCTCTGCCTCCCCATTGATCCTATGCCTTTTGTTACCCACCTTCCAAAATTCAATCAAGTGCCTTTGTTCCCTGTACCCCAGCGATTAGCCAGGGCGCCAGTCTCCCTCAACCTGTTGTCCACCAGCAATTAGCTCTCCTTCCAGGGTGCCGGTCACCCTTCAGGCGAAGAGGCATGTCTCGTGGAGTTCCTCAAACCCACTTTTGACCAATCAAAGGTTCCAAAGCCCCTGGTGCCCCAATAATCAAAGCAGGATTAGGCAAATAAATTTGATTGGATTTTTTATTTTCTCTTCATCTGCATGCATGAATGTATAAATGTATCTGTTTCAGACAATTGGGCACCCAATTAGGGTGCCTTTTTGCATGCGCACTTTGCAGCCTGTTGCGTCTTTATTGCAATAAATATACTTTCTGGAACCACCATCGAAGTCCAGCTGGCATTCTTTTTGTCAACTTTAAACTTGGTAAGCTATAGCAGGGAACCCGAAGAGCGAGGATCGGTGGGCTCGAGGGTTTTGTGGACCTCAGCGGGAATGGGGAACGCATGCCGGGAAAGATGGACCTCTCAATCTAGGGAGCCCGGTCTCATCTCTTAAAGAGACAGGGACTTAGAGAAATCGCCTCCTAGGCTTGATTTCCTCCCACATCACTACCATTAGGCAAACAGCCATGGGTACAACTGCCTGTTATTTAGGCTGCAATCCAATACACTATCAGTTGGCAGTAGGTCCCATGGAATTCAATGGGATTTATTCCTGTGTAGACATGCATAAGACTGCGTGCTTACAGACCAATCCTGGGGGCCATGTGCACCACTGTAAAGGCATCTACAATAGCATGCATGACTTTATGGAGTTGCGCAGAGCGCGACACTAGTGGCCATTTTAGAACTGCAAATGGCAATGATGGAAGTGGGGAGCTGCAGTAGCAGGCAACCTATTCCCTGTACAGGTAAGTTAGCATCGGAGGTGTGTGATGGGCGGTAGGGGGGTGGAACTGGGAAGGGTGGGTGGTGGATCAGGGGAGGGAAGGCTTAGCTACCAGAGGTTGTGATGTGTATGGGATCCTCTCTCTGTCCCCCCCTTCCCTCTTCCCCTTCGGACTTATGGAAGTGGAACAGCTGGCATGGATCAGAGGAGGCCTCTGTGACTGCCCCTCCCAACACAGGACTCATCTGGCACTTGATTGGTGCAGCTGCATTGGTGCAGAGAGAGGGATTTTGTTAGGATTGGAATCCTAGCTTATTTGCAAAGAGCTATGCAGGGTACTGAAATCCCCAGACGGTTGAAGCTGACCATCTTGGCTTTCAAAACGCATTGCCACAGTTTCAAACCTGTCTCTGCAGTCAGAAAATCTAGAAATGGTGGCTGTTGTTCACAGAAATCTGAGAATATTTTTCAGGAAGGTATATTCTGCAACAGCAACAAAAACACCGCACATTTTGTGGTGGTGTTGTTCAGTTGCTAAGTCATGTCCGACTCTTTGCGACCCCATGGACCACAGCACGCCAGGCCTCCCTGTCCTCCACTAGCTTCCGGAGTTCACCCAATGTCATGTTCATCGCTTCAGTGACACTATCTAACCATCTCATCCTCTGCCGCCCCCTTCTCCTTTTGCCTTCAATCTTTCCCAGCAGGAGGGTCTTTTCTAAAGAGTCCTCTCTTCTCATGAGGTGGCCAAAGTATTGGAGCTTCAGCTTCAGGATTTGTCCTTCCAGGAAGCAATCAGGCTTGACTTCCTGTAGGATTGCCCAATTGGATCTCCTTGCAGTCCAGGGGACTCTCAAGAGTCTTCTCCAACACCATAATTCGAAAGCATCTATTCTTTGGCGCTCTGCCTTTCTTATGGTCCAGCTCTCACAGCCATACATTGCTACTGGGAAAACCATCGCTTTGACTAAGCAAACCTTTGTTGGCAGGGTGATGTCTCGGCTTTTTATTAAGTTGTCTAGGTTCACCATAGCTTTCCTCCCAAGAAGTAAACGTCTTTTAATTTCATGGCTGAGATAAAAGGGGACTTGGAGATTGCAGAGAAATTGAATGAATTCTTTGCATCTGTCTTCACAGCAGAAGAACTTGGGCAGATACCACAGCCCGAACAGCCCTTCCTAATGAAGGAATTAAATCAGATACTGGTTAATAAAGAAGATGTTTTAGATCAAATTGATAAACTACATTTAAATAAGTCACCAGGCCCAGATGGTATACACCCAAGAGTAATTAAGGAACTAAAGAATGAAGTTGCTGACCTCTTAACTAGAGTATGCAACTTGTCCCTTCAAACGGCCACGGTGCCAGAGGATTGGAGGATAGCCAATGTCACGCCAATCTTTAAAAAAGGGAGAAGGGGGAACCCTGGAAACTACAGGCCGGTCAGCCTAACGTCTGTTCCGGGTAAGATGGTGGAAAGCCTCATCAAAGATAAAATCCTAAAACACGTAGAGGAACAAGTACTGCTAAAGGAAAGTCAGCATGGCTTCTGTAAGGGTAGGTCTTGCCTCACAAACCTTTTGGAATTCTTTGAAAAGGTCAACAGGCACGTGGATGTGGGTGAACCTGTGGATATCATATACCTAGATTTTCAGAAGGCATTTGACAAGGTCCCCCACCAAAGACTGCTAAAGAAACTTCACAGTCAGGGAATAAGAGGGCAGGTCCTCTTATGGATCCAGAATTGGTTGAGGGCCAGGAAACAGAGAGTGGGGGTCAATGGGCAATTTTCACAATGGAGTGAGGTGAAAAGCGGAGTGCCCCAGGGATCTGTCTTGGGGCCCGTGCTTTTCAACTTATTCATAAATGACCTGGAGACAGGGATAAGCAGTGAGGTGGCCAAGTTTGCGGATGACACAAAACTTTTCCGGGTGGTAAAAACCAGAGACGATTGTGAAGAGCTCCAGAAGGATCTCTCCCAGTTGGGGGAATGGGCAGCCAAATGGCAGATGCGTTTCAACATAGACAAATGTAAAGTGATGCACGTTGGGGCAAAAACCCAAAACTTTACCTATAGGCTAATGGGTTCTGAGCTGTCTGTGACAGCTCAGGAGAGAGATCTTGGGGTGCTGGTGGACAATTCAATGAAGGTATCGACCCAGTGTGCGTCAGCAATTAAGAAGGCCAATTCCATGCTTGGGGTCATTAAAAAAGGGGTTGAGAATAAAACAGCCAATATTATCATGCCATTGTACAAATCGATGGTAAGGCCACACCTGGAATATTGTGTCCAGTTCTGGTCGCCGCATCTTAAAAAGGACATAGTGGAGCTGGAAAAGGTGCAGAAGAGAGCGACAAAAATGATTACGGGGCTGGGGCACCTCCCTTATGAAGAAAGACTGCAGCGTTTGGGGCTCTTCAGTCTAGAAAAAAGGCGCCTGAGGGGGGACATGATTGAGACATACAAAATTATGCATGGAAGGGATAGAGTCGATAGAGGGATGTTCTTTTCCCTCTCTCAAAACACCAGAACCAGGGGGCATCCACTAAAACTGAGGGTTGGGAGAGTTAAAACAGATAAAAGGAAGTACTTTTTTACCCAGCGGGTAGTTAATCTGTGGAACTCCTTGCCACAGGAGGTGGTGATGGCATCTGGTCTTGATGCCTTCAAGAGGGGATTGGACAGATATCTGGAGGAAAGGTCCATCGTGGGCTATAGGCAATGATGGATTGTGCAACCTCCTTACATAGGTGATGGGCTACTGGTACCAGGTGCAAGGGAGTGGCAACAGGATGCAAGCATCTTGTAGTCTCATGCCTTCCTGGGGCACCTGGTGGGCCGCTGTGAGATACAGGAAGCTGGACTAGATGGGCCTTGGCCTGATCCAGCAGGGCTCTTCTTATGTTCTTACGTTCATCTGTGGTGATCTTGGAGCCCAGGAAAATAAACTCTGTCACTGCTTCCATTTCTTCCCCTTCTATTTGCCAGGAAGTGATGGAAGTGGTTGCCATGATCTTAGTTTTTTTTAATGTTGAGCTTCAAGCCAATTTTGGCACTTTCCTCTTTCACCCTCATCAGAAGGTTCTTTAGATCTTCCTCACTTTCTGCCATTAGAGTGGTGTCGTCTGCATATCTGAGGCTGTTAATATTTCTCCTATCCCAGCAATCTTGATTCCAGCTTGTGAATCATCCAGCCCTGCCTTCCTCATGATGTATTCTGCATAGAAGTTAAATAAGCAGGGTGACAGTATACAGCCTTGTCATACTCCTTTCCCAATTTTAAACCAATCAGTTGTTCCATGTCCCATTCTAACTGTTGCTTCCTGGCCCGTAGGTTTCTCAGAAGATAGATAAGGTGGTCTGGTACTCCCATCTCTTCAAGAATTTGCCACAGTTTGTTGTGATCCACACTATCAAAGGCTTTGGCATCGTCAAAGAAGCAGAAGTAGATGTTTTTCTGGAACTCTCTTGCTTTCTCCATGATCCAGCGAATGTTGGCAATTTGATCTCTAGTTCCTCTGCCTCTTCGGAAACCAGCTTACACTTCTGGTAGTTCTCGATTCACATACTGCTGAAGCCGAGCTTGTAGGATTTTGAACATCACCTTGCTAGCATGTGAAATGAGTGCAATGGTGCGGTAGTTGGAACAATCTTTGGCATTGCCCTTCTTTGGGCACATTTTGTGCTTGGGCCTTATCTTTAAATGATCACAGACCTGCCCTGACTGGGAGTGCAATCCTAACCTGGAGTTAGGCTGGCACAGTCAGGCCAGCAAAGTTTAGCCCACACAAAGGACACCATAAAGTATGTTTGGACCATTGTCAGAGAGGCCAGCACACAGACATGACTCTGAGAGTGATCCAAACGCACTTTACAGTGGCCCTTATGCCGGCCAAATTTTGCTGGCCTAATTTGTACTGGCCTAATTCCAGGTTAGGATTGTGCTCTGGAAATTTGGGATTTGTTGTTGTTGAAGTTTGTCATTGACACATCCCAGCTCCAGTTTTCTAGTATAATTGTGTGTTTTTGGTGGTTTTCCCCCCAAAATTTCTTTATTAAAATAGCAAATTGCAGTGTTATGTGTTTTTATTCTACATTCTTATTCCAAGTTCTCATTTTTATTAATTTTAAATGCTTAAAGTGTACTAGGTAGCTGATATAGTGTCAGCAGATGCAGCCACACTATTATTTCTATTTGGAAAATAGTCTATTTTAATTTCTGGAAAATATCTTCAACACCAAAATGTGGTGTTTTGTGTTTTTATTCAGATATTTTAACCGCCAAACCTGCCAAGAAGTGGTTTTCAACAAAAGAAAACCCCACCCCTAAGTGTAATTTATTAATTATAATAATTTGTCATGCTAGCCCTCTCCTCCAAGAAAGATTATATTTTTTAAAATCCAGATTGGGGACCAAAAAAGGAAGCTCAACTGTTCTGCTATGTTCAAGATCAGGTTAAAAGAATTAACTGCTTCTTGAGGAAAGTTCTAAGACTTGCAAAAGAGGCATTTTTTTTCTCTTTCAGCTCCATTTGTGGCATTGTCTTCTGACAGCAGTGTAAACAACCCAAGAGTGGGTTTTCACCTTGCTTCAGCACTGGGAAGGCTACGATCAGTCAAGTCATAATGCCAGACATGTGTGTGTGCATTTGTGCAGTGTTGCATCACATCCCCTTTGCTTCCTTCATTGTTTCCTTTTCCATTGTGCTTTGTCTTTGCTACCTGTCTAACCCAGCTTGCAGAACTTGTTTTCACTGGGCAAAGAATAGGATTTGGCTGTCTTCATATCCCCTCTAATCTCTGCAGAATAGATTAAAGCTGGGACACGGATCGTCAACACTAGAAATAAAAAAACCTGCCAGTCACAGAGAGATTTCTAAGGCCGTGGAAGAAGAAAGCATAAGATTTGAGTGTGCCATCTTTTCTAGCTTCCTTTGCCATATTTTAATTGGAATAATGTACGTCCTCCTCATTCTCAGCTGGATGTGATATTTGCATCTTTCCCTTAGGGCGCACTCCTAACCAGGCCTTAGGCCAGAACAAGTCACTTGTGCTGCCACAGGAGTGTTGCAAACATGCCATAAAGCCAGTGCGCCCGCCTCCTTGACTCCAAGAGTGGTCCAGGCATGCTTTATGGTGCATTTGCAACACACGTGACTTGTTCTGGTCTAACTTCAGGATTGTGCCTTTATGCTGCTCCCCAATAGCAAAAACAAACAAAAAACAGATGCAAAGCTGGCTACTGGGGAATAGAATACTATAGTACAGCTATCTGCAGTACAGATGTGGCAAGTGAGGCAGAATTGCCCTACCGTGTTCTTTGAAAAATGTCTCCACTGCTGCCTCAATGGCTGTGATCCTGCAAACACAACACATGGGCTCCAGCTGCTCAGAGCCTATGGGTTGTAAGCAGTGGTGTCATCTAAATGATTTAAGAACAGGTATTCACTTTTGATTGGCACGTGTCGGGACCCGCCTACCAGAAGTGACATCATAAGCCGGAAGTGATGTTGTGGCAGGAAGTGACATGAAAAAAGCCTTTTTGAGGCCTCAGACTATTTTAAACTGACCCAACAGTTGCAACAGTATTCCACAGCACCCCCAGAACATGTTAAGGAGGCCTGGCATCATGTTAAAGTGACCCAGCAGTTCCAAAACCCCAGAGCAGCTCATTTTTCAGTGGCAAGGCAAGGCAAGGCAAGGCTCCGCTCGCTGCCTGCCTGCCTGGCTCTGAGAACATGCAGGCAACTCAAACGTGCAGGAAATTCAAACATTGCAGGGGCGGAGTTGATGAGTGGGCAGGTGAATGGGCAGGGCCAGCCGTAATCCTAGAAACCGGTACTCGCGTACCCCCTGTGTGACATCACTGGTTGTTAGCAGTGGTGGGATTCAAATAAATTAACAACCAGTTCTATGTCCTTCAGGGTAGCAGCTGCCTTTCTTCCCTCTCCCAACCTAAAATTAGCAGCCGGTTCTGCAGAATAGGTGAGAACTGGCTGAATTCCACCACTGGTTGTAAGTGTTTGCCTGATATAGCAGTGGTGGGGTGGTTCTGCCTCACCTGTCATGCCCACACAGCAGACTCTGCTACAGTACATGAGCTCTTCTGAATAAAGAAGCACTTCTCTTTAATGGAGGGAGAGTAACGCAACATAGTATCTCACTAGTATCCAGGTTGTTTGTCTTCCTTGTGTTCCTTCTTAGACTGTGAAACTCTTTGGTACAGAGAATTTTCTTAGTCCTTTGCACACCACTTGGAGACCTTTGTCTGAAAGGTGGCATGCAATAACTGTAAATTACTATAATGCACTCTAAATGGGAGTGTCCTTGGAAAGATAATCAGAGCTTTCATTTGGTGCAGGATGTGTCGGACTGCATCGTATCATGGTTGGATTCCTGGGGGATAGGACACCATGTGCTAGCTCCAAGACTGGCTTCCTATTGACGTTGAAACAGTTTTTCATATTGAAAATTCAAAATATCCTGATACAAATGTATCTTACATACTATCTTCTCTCCCCCTGCCTCATTGTGCTCCCTGTGATCAACAAAAAGCACTCTCTAGGTCAGTGATTCCCAAACCTTTTTAGAGGCCCTAAAGGCTGCTGCCCGATTTATAAATGCCAAGGGGTGCGGCTACAATAGTGATTGGGCAGCAGTGCCTCCCCACCTCCACCAACTAGCAGCCTGTTTAACCCTTAATGCACATAGCTTAATTTGCTCTGTCAGTTTTCGTACCACCAAAAATTGGGGCATGACCCACTGGTGGGTTCTAGGCCGCAGTTTGAGAACCGCTGCTCTAGGTGATACCTTTTACAGCACGTTAGGCTATCAAGAGCCCATAGAAAAGTGATTATGGTAGCTTTGCTGCAGTTCTGGAACTCCCTTGCCTTTGGAGATCCCAGCTCAAAATCCTGCCCTAAGCACTTTGCTGAAATATTGCAAAATGTTCCGATTATGGTTGGCCTCTGGTGTCTGACTAGGGCTAACTCAGCTGGGATGGAAGGAGAAGTGTATGTGATTCTCACATCAGTGATCCCCACCAGAACTGCACAATGTTGATGGGAATTCCCATTCATTCAGGGATGCAGCTGGAAATACTTACCCACAGCTGCTATCCATGGCTACCACTGGAAGTCCTGTAGATAACACCATTGTTCTTCACTACTTCTGTCCCCAGCTTGGGCTTCTTGTGTAACACAAATGTCTCTTGTTTCCCCAGCATAGGGGAGTCCTACTATGTACACCTCTGTTCCCTCTGGATGCCTCAGATTCTTTTAGAGGGGATGGGGTTGAATCACTCATCTTACATAAGAATATAAGAAAAGCCTCACTGGATCAGGCCAAGGGCCCATCTAGTCCAGCTTCCTGTATCTCACAGTGGCCCACCAGATGCCTCAGGGAGCACACAAGACAACAGGCTGCCTGCATCTGTGGCAACTCCTTTGCACCTGGCATTCTGAGGTAAATGCTGAGGTAAACAAACTGGTGGCTAGTTAAGATTCTCCACAGCATTTCTCTTTGACAGCCACCAGAACCAGATGCTCCTCTTCAGACATGTACTCATAGGAACAGAGGAACAGCCCACTGGATCAAACCAAGGCCTGTCTAGTCCAGCTTCCTGTATCTCACAGTGGCCCACCAGATGCATCAGGGAGCACACAGGACAACAAGAGACTTGTATCTCACTGCCCTCGCTGTAAGAGTGCGTGAGAGAGTTTCATGGAGGCTTAGGGGCACCCTGGAGTCATCCACTAGCCTGCCCTTCCTCTCTCCTCATCAGCGTATTATTGACTGGTGTCATTCCTTCCCACTCACAGTGGTGCCCTATTTCCTCACCTGTCCTTGTCTCCTAGTTGCACTAATGACCAGGGAGGGACAGGAACAGGCCATGATCACCCACTCCCACAGCATCCCTTTGGCCATGTGTGGTCCCAGTGTTGGTAGTAGGGAAAGTGAGGGAAAGTGCCCCATGTTGGGCTGCCAGCCACTGTGGACCCCAGACCCTGTTGTCTTTTCTACCCTTTCCTGACCTTGACCTTTTTGACCCCTTCTTGATCTCTGACCCTTTGCCATAGAACTTAAGGCACACCAGGCACCCTCCCTTCTCCATCCATCTGACCCTGTGATTCAGACAAGGATCAGCTCTGCATACCAAATGGTCTTGTCACTGGAGGAGGGTGATACTTGATTAGGGAAGGACTGCAGCAACAATGTAATGCCTAAGCACGGCTGAAGGAGGAATTCAGAAACACCCAAGTTCTTTGGATCTCTTTCATCTGAGATTCAGAGGATAGATACTGTGGCCTCATAAAGTGCCTGCAGCCCGACTACCACACCCAGAGGTGTAGTATCTTCAATACAAAAAGGCTAGCAACACCAACGTAATCCTCCGACTCTGCCAGGGTATACAGAATGTAGTGTAGAATCCTTCGTGCCAGTTATGCTTAGACACCCCATTTAGCTCCCCAAACTAATTATTTTAAAATGGTCCCTGGGCTTGTTACACCAACTCTGTGATGCCAGAAGCTCTCACAACCTATGACTGCAGAGTCACATTTCATGCAGTCTTCCCAGAACGTTGACGCCACAGTTCACACGGCTTTGTTTCTTTTGTCCTGTTCACACAGTCATCCATGTATGAAGGGAACTTCAACATGGATGGTCTCCAACCACCATCCAAAGTTTAACCATGAACAGTTTGTATGAACATGGGGAGGGGGGGAAGAGCTTGCAGATAGAGGCTATATATGTACATTCACCTTGTATGTTCTGCCTATAGTAGGGAACGCAAACCCTGATAGGGTGCCAATTCAGGCCAAATAGCAAGGGATGGTTTGTTGCAACCTGGGAAGGAAGGGGGAGGGAGGAAGTCATGGCACATGAGGGGAGGAGGCAGAGGAAGGAAGAAGCACACAAACCTGCTGAGGATCCCCCAACACTTGTTCACATCACACCAGCCGCAGTTCAGTATTACACTGAACTGGCCCTATCTTTTCAAGCCACTCTGAAATTTTTCTGCCTGTCAAATTTTCTTTGGTTGATTTCCAAAGTCCTTCCACAATCCAAATCTTTTTATAGCTCAGGATACACAAATGACTTGACATGCCTTGGCTGACTCTCCATAGAGATGAGAAAAGTGCCAACCATTTATTTTGGGGAATACTGAAACAGACCAAACAATCTTGCAAATATCCTGCCATTTCAACCGCTGTGTTGTTGCCTTTTAAGTGGTGATCATGCCTGCTTGCCTGAAGTGGCCCAAACAATTAAAAAACAAAACATTACAACCAACTCCAAGAGTTTGGGATGAAATCAGCTAGAAGTTTCAATGAACTTTAATACATTTCATACTAGGAATAAGTGGCAGGAAAAAGAAACATTCTAATGAAGAAACACAGAATTGATTTTTTTTTCATTATACCCAGTGGTTCTCAAACTTTTTAGCACCCATTTTTTAGAATGGCAATCTATTCAGGACCCACTGAAAGTGATGTCATGGCCAGAAGTGCCATCATTGTGATGTCAGAGCCTCCTGCTTTCCTGAGAATGCAGCAATCAGTTGGGTTATTTCTCAGCCATTTTCCAATAGCAAAGTGAATCAGAAAGACAAACGCCTATTTACAACCAAAACAATCACACAGCCCTCCCTCTTTCCAGCATCCCATCTTTCCATATTTTCAATATGGCTGCTCTAGTTGCTTTGCAACCCACCTGAAATTGGCTCACGACTCACTGGTGGGTCCCGACCAGTGATGTCATGCAGGGGGTACGCAGGGGTACGCGAGTACCGGTTTCTAGGATTACAGCTGGCCCCGCCCATTCTCCCGCCCACTCGTCGACTCCGCCCTCTGCAACGTTTGAATTTCCTGCATGTTTGAGTTGCCTGCATGTTCTCAGAGCCAGGCAGGCAGCGAGCGGAGCCTTTCCTTTCCTTGCCACTGAAAAATGAGTTGCTCTGGGGTTTTAACATGATGCCAGGCCTCCTTAACATGTTCTGGGGGTGCTGTGGAATACTGTTGCAACTGTTGGGTCAGTTTAAAATCATCTGAGGCCTCAAAAAGGGCTTTTTTCATGTCACTTCCTGCCACGACATCACTTCTGGCATATGACGTCACTTCCGGTGGGCGGGTCCCGACACGTGCCAATCAAAAGTGAATACCTGTTCTTAAATCATTTAGATGACACCACTGGTCCCGACCCACAGTTTGGGAGCCACTGCAGTAGTCTTAATGGGGTTTGGCTATGGGGGAATGTCAATATGAGCTCCTGCACTTCACAAGCTCTTTCAATACACAACTACCCCATTGGGTATAAATTACCTTTTAAGGAAAGGACAAAATAATTCAGTTCCACTAACAATGTGAGTACAGGCATGCCCCAGTATCTGCTGGGGTTCCATTCCAGACCCCATTGTTGATACTGGGGATGCCTTTTTAAAGATAGGGAACATCAATGGTTTTGCTGCAACAAGGTAAAAATAGATTTGTTTAATGTTCCCCTATCTTTATAATAGGCGTCCCAGTAGCCATGCATAGCTGAAACAGTGGATACCAAATCAGTGGATACCTGGGCATGCCTGTATAAGAAATCAGAAAGTGAGGATAAGAAAACTGTCCTGCTGTAAGGGTTATTAGATATAGGAAATGGCCTCTTATATAGATGCTGCTGCTTATACAGCTGTGATTCCCAAACTCACTGGGACCCACTTTTTAAAATGGCATTCTATTCTACCTGCCTAGGTAGAAGGTCCTAAAAACCTAGGACCTGCCTAGGTTTACTTTTTTTGAAAAGAGATCTAGAAAGAAATAATCTTTTTCTTTCTATCTATCTTTCGTAGCTCTTTGTAGAACAAATAGCAGCAATCTTGCAAACTGCAGGAGCTCAGCTCTTTATAGGACAATTAGTAGCTAACTGATTTTTGAATACCCTCAGGGCTTGAGGCAATTAGTTTCCATCACCAGTATTTTCATTGAAGGCTCTGCTCAGTGCTACGTGACCCATCAAAAATTGGGTCGCGATCTACCAGTGGGTCCTGACCCACAGTTTGGGAACCACTGTTAAAACACGATTTCCTTGTTTCTTTCCATTCCTTTCTGTTATTTAAATGCAAGATTAAAATCCGTGAGGTGCATAATTTTTTTTTTTGCTTGAATACATGAACAGTATCCTACCATGTTCCTTGTTTACAGCACCATGCTAGGTATGCCTCCTCAGAAGAAAGCCTAATTGAATTCAATGGAACTTACTTCCGCAGCATTCTTCTAAAACGGTTGCTGATTTTTGTAACTGCAGAGCCATGCTTTAGTCTGGTATGTAAAGTACAGAATCACTACCGAGTTGTAATTATATGAATTAGACTCTTTGCATAAGAGCAGGTTAATTATATACTTGGAAGGCATTTCTTTTCCTTGCACTGAGAGCCTAATTAATTTGACTCACACACACAGCCCCTCACCCCAGCCCACACACAAGTACTGTATTCATGTTGTAAATTCTAAGTAACCGGCCCCAGCTGACCTGGCAGAGGGACTTCCACCACATGGAGATCCAGTAATGTGCACAACACACTGGAATTGTACAAAGCAATGGTAAGGCCACATCTGGAGAACTGTGTACAGTTCTGGTCACCACATCTCAAAAAGGACATAGCGGAGCTGGAAAAGGCGCAGAAGAGAGCGACCAAAATGGTTACTGGGCTGGGGCATAAGAACAAGAAAGGCCTGCACACAAGACAACCAGGTGTCTGCATTCTGTTGCCGCTCCCTTGCACCTGGCATTCAAAACTGAGTGTTGGGAGAGTTAGAAAACTGATAAAAGGAAATACTTTTTTACCCAGCGGGTAATTAATCTGTGGATCTCCTTGCCACAGGAGTATGTAATGGCGTCTGGCCTAGGTGCTTTTAAAAGGGGATTGGACAGTTGGAGGAAAAGTCCATCATGGGCTGTAGGCCATGATGGGTTGTGCAACCTCTTTATGTTAGTAGTAGGCTACTTCAGAATGCCAGGTACAAAGGAGTGGAAACAGGATGCAGGCATCTTGTTGTCTTGTGTGCTCCCTGAGGCACCTGGTGGGCCACTGTGAGAAACAGGTAGCTGGACTAGATGGGCCTTTGACCTGATCCAGTGGGACTCTTCTTGTTGTTGTTGTTCAGTCGCTAAGTCGTGTCCGACTCTTCGTGACCCCATGGACCACAGCACGCCAGGCCTCCCTGTCCTCCACTAGCTTCCTGAGTTCGCCCAATTTCATATTCATTGCTTCGGTGACACTATCTAACCATCTCATCCTCTGTCGCCCCCTTCTCCTTTTGCCTTCAATCTTTCCCAGCATGAGGGTCTTTTCTAAAGAGTCCTCTCTTCTCATCAGGTGGCCAAAGTATTGGAGCTTCAGCTTCAGCATTTGTCCTTCCAGGGAGCAATCAGGCTTGACTTCCTGGAGAATTGACCGATTGGATCTCTTTGCAGTCCAGGGGACTCTCAAGAGTCTTCTCCAACACCATAATTCAAAAGCATCGATTCTTCGACGCTCTGCCTTTCTTATGGTCCAGCTCTCACAGCCATACATGGCTACTGGGAAAACCATCGCTTTGACTATGCGAACCTTTGTTGGCAGGGTGATGTCTCGGCTTTTGATTAAGCTATCTAGGTTCACCATAGCTTTCTTCCCAAGAAGTAAACGTCTTTTAATTTCATGGCTGCAGTCACCATCTGCGGTGATCTTGGAGCCCAGGAAAATAAAGTCTGTCACTGCTTCCATTTCTTCCCCTTCTATTTGCCAGGAAGTGATGGGAGTGGTTGCCATGATCTTAGTCTTTTTAATGTTGAGCTTCAAACCAATTTTGGCACTTTCCTCTTTCACCCTCATCAAAAGGTTCTTTAGGTCTTCCTCACTTTCTGCCAGTAGAGTGGTATCGTCTGCATATCTGAGGTTGTTGATGTTTCTCCCAGCAATCTTGATTCCAGCTTGTGAGTCATCCAGCCCTGCCTTCCTCATGATGTACTCTGCGTATAAGTTAAATAAGCAGGGTGACAATATACAGCCTTGTCGTACTCCTTTCCCAATTTTAAACCAGTCGGTTGTTCCATGTCCAGTTCTAACTGTTGCTTCCTGACCCGCATAAAGGTTTCTCAGAAGGCAGATCAGGTGGTCTGGAACTCCCATCTCTTCAAGAACTTGCCACAGTTTGTTGTGATCCACACAATCAAAGGCTTTAGCATAATCAATGAAGCAGAGGTAGATGTTTTTCTGGAACTCTCTTGCTTTCTCCATGATCCAGCGAAGGTTGGCAATTTGATCTCTAGTTCCTCTGCCTCTTCGGAAACCAGCTTGTACATCTGGTAGTTCTCGATTCACATACTGCTGAAGCCGAGCTTGTAGGATTTTGAGCATGACCTTGCTAGCATGTGAAATGAGTGCAATGGTGCGGTAATTCGAGCAATCTTTGGCATTGCCCTTCTTTGGGATTGGAATGTAAACTGATCTTTTCCAGTCTTGTGGCCACTGTTGGGTTTTCCAAATTTGCTGGCATATGGAGAGCAGCACTTGGACAGCATCATCTTTTAAGATTTTGAGTAATTCTGCTGGAATGCTGTCACCTCCACTAGCTTTGTTGTTAGTGAGGCTTTCTAAAGCCCACTTGACTTCACTCTCCAGGATGTCAGGTTCGAGCTCAGTGACTGTACCACTGTGGTTATCAGGAACATTTAGATCGGCCTTATAGAGTTCCTCTGTGTATTCTTGCCACCTCTTCTGAATCTCATCTGCTTCTGTTAGGTCCTTGCCATTTTTGTCCTTTATTGTGCCTACCTTAGCATGAAATTGTCCTTTGACATCTCCAATTTTCTTGAAAAGATCTCTAGTCCTCCCCATTCTGTTGTTTTCCTCTATTTCTTTGCATTGCTCATTTAGAAAGGCCTTCCTATCTCTCCTTGCTGTTCTCTGGAAATCTGCATTCAGTTGGGTATATCTTTTCCTTTCTCCCTTGCTTTTGGCTTCTCTCCTTTCCTCAGCTATTTGTAAAGCCTCGTCAGACAGCCACTTTGCCTTCTTGCATTTCTTCCTCTTTGGGATGGTTTTAGTTGCTGCCTCCTGTACAATGTTACAGACCTCCGTCCAAAGTTCTTCAGGCACTCTGTCTACCAAATCTAAGCCCCTAAATCTATTTGTCACCTCCACTGTATATTCGTATGGGATCTGATTTAGGTCATACGTGGAGGGCCTAGCAGTTTTCCCTACTTTTTTCAGTTTAAGCCTGAATTTGGCAAGAAGAAGCTGATGATCTGAGCCACAGTCAGCTCCAGGTCTTGTTTTGACTGCCTGTATGGAACTTTTCCATCTTTGGCTGCAAAGAATGTAATCAATCTGATTTCGATGTAGACCATCTGGTGAAGTCCATGTGTACAGTCGCCGTTTGTGTTGCTGGAAAAGGGTGTTTGCTATGACTAATGTGTTCTCCTGACAGAACTCTATCAGTCTTTGCCCTGCTTCATTTTGTACTCCAAGACCAAACTTGCCTGTTATTCCTCTTACCTCTTGACTGCCTACTTTAGCATTCCAATCCCCTATGATGAGAAGGACATCTTTTTTGGGTGTTAATTCTAGAAGCTGTTCTAGGTCTTCATAGAAGCGGTCAACTTCTTCCTCATCAGCACCAGTGGTTGGGGCGTAGACTTGGATTACTGTGATGTTGAAAGGTTTGCCTTGGATCCGAATGGAAATCATTCTATCATTTTTGAGGTTATACCCCAGTACTGCTGTTCTCACTCTCTTGTTCACGATGAAGGCTACTCCATTTCTTCTAAGGGATTCCTGCCCACAGTAGCAAATATAATGGTCATCTGAATTAAATTCTCCCATTCCTGTCCACTTTAGTTCACTAACTCCCAGGATGTCGATGTTCAGCCTTGACATCTCACGTTTGACCACATCTAGCTTGCCTTGATTCATAGATCTGACGTTCCAGGTTCCTATGTAGTATTGTTCTTTGCAGCATCGCACTTTCCTTTCACTTCCAGACACATCCACAGCTGAGCTTCCTTTCAGTTTTGGCCCAGCTACTTCACTCTTTCTGGAGCTACTAGTACTCGTGTTCTGCTCTTCCCCAGTAGCATAATGGACACCTTCCGACCTGAGGGTCTCATCTTCCAGTGTCATATCGTTTAGCCTTTTTGTTCTGTAATCCATGGGGTTTTCTTGGCAAGAGTACTGGAGTGGGTTGCCACTTCCTTCTCCAGCGGACCACGTTTAGTCAGAACTCTCTGCTGTGACCTGTCCATCTTGGGTAGCCCTACATGGCATAGCTCACAGCTTCATTGAGCTACTCAAGCCCCTTCGCCACGACAAGGCAGTGATCCATGAAAGGGGGGACTCTTCTTACGTTCTCACAATGTGCCTTATGGCATGCTTGTGACAGTGGGCACAGCTGTCTCACCTGCAATAGCTGGGTTAGGACTGGGCCATCAATGTTCCTTAATTTTTAAGATGTATCAGGGGTTGCTACAATAAGACGTGACACAGGACATCTGTGATCAGATGTTGGGGAAAGGAATCGGAGCCATGGTACTGTGGGAGAGGGTTAACCCTTCCTTTTCTATGCTGTTTCTCCGACTTCAATTCTCCCTTGAAGCTGTTAATCATTGCTCAAGGTACAAGTCAAGTACTGTAGGGCTACCTGTGGTTCTCCCCTGCTGTGGTTGCTAGCCCTTTATGGAGATTTCAACTGAAGAAACACAGGATCTAGGATCAGCTCCTCCTCCCCAGCATCACAGCCTTGGTCCACATTCTAGTCCTGTCCTGTCCTGTCCTGTCCTGTCCTGTCCTGTCCTGTCCTGTCCTGTCCTGTCCTGCCCACCCCACCCCACCCCCACCCTGCCCCTGCCATTGTTTTTAAGAGAGAAAAAAAGGTGTTGAGAGATCTAATGACGGATTGCCTGTGGCACATCTAATTTAGCCATCCTTGAAAGGTACACCAGCTATTTTGACCAAAAGTAGCATCTCTCATGCTGGATCATAGAACCACACCTTTCAGCTCTACCCAGCAGACACCGTACCTGTCATCTCACTAAATGTATCAGCTCCTGCAGCATGCACCAAATCTGTACTTAATTTCATCCTAAAGATCTCACATCACGTTCAGCCGGAGAGGGGATTTGCTTGAGATGCTGAAAATAGAGATGCTGGCATTGGTAGGAAAACATCCGTTTTCTAGGTAATGTGCATTTTGAGTTTTTTTCAGGCATGATCCCACTGAGCTGGGTGGACAGCAATCAATCACCCAATAGATAAGGTTACCATATACAAACTGGGACAGAGTGCCTATACTTTTTTGTATAGCTCAACATTGCAGGGTTTAAAAAGTTGCACCTGCCCAAATTCCTTCTTCTACACAATGGTTAAAGGTATAGGTGCTCTGCCCAGGGCACAATCCTAACCTGGAGTTAGGCCGGCAAAGTTTGGCCGGCATAAGGATCATCATAAAGTATGTTTGGACCACACTCGGAGTCAGAAAAGCCAACACACAGACGTGCGTCATCCTCTCTGACTCACCTCCTTTGCAGTGGCATAGTTTAACCATCTGCTACCCAGGTCAAAGAAGATTTTGTAGCCGCCCCCCTGACAAAATCAAATTTAGAGCACAATCCTAAACTGGAGTTAGGCAGCATAAGCTAAGCCAGCAAAGCTTGGCCAGCACAAGGACCACCATAAAGCATTTTTGGAGTACTCTCAGAGTCAGGGAGGATGGCTCACATCCAGTGGTGTCATTCAAATGATTTAGGAACAGGAACTCACTTTTGATTGGCACTTGTCGGGAACCCAGAACCAGCCACGGAGCCCGTTAGGATCCAGGACGCCCATTCCGGTCCATTCCCCCTGAATGACATCACTGCCTTCGCCCCCCTAGGAATCCGGAGTCGCTCCCTTTAACCCTCTGAGTGCCAACCAAGAAGAAAAGCTCTTTGCAGAGGAATTGGGAGGGGGGGAGGGAGAGTGAAGTGGGCGGAGTCAGCCCTAATTTTAACTAGTGGAACTGAGTGCCCCCGCGTTCCCCCTGCATGACATCACTGCTCACATCTGTGTGTTGGCCTCTCTGACTCCAAGAGTGGTCCAAACATACTTTACGGTGTCGCTTGTGCCGGGCAAACCTTGCTGGCTTAGCTGATGCTGGCCTAACTCAGTTCAGGATTGCACTCTTAATTAAGTAAATAAATGGGTTTCTGGTTAATTTGCCATAACTTTTGATAGAATACAGATATTCCAACCTGGCTTGGTTCATTGCATTCAATGGCTTTTCCAATGATATATAACTTGATGATATTATTTGCACTTACCAAGGTTTTCACAATTTTGGCCACTAGGGTCAAGCTCAGCTTGTTGTTCCCCTTGTACAAGCTTGTTGCCTGGTACAATTGCACTCCCTTGCACCCCCTTAGCAACACCACTTGTCTTCGTTCTTGTGCGGAGCCTGCTTGAGGAGATTTGCCCTCCTGTCCCTTTCCTTAGCTGAAGCCATGGGTTGAGACAGCAGGCACCCCCAGCCAGCTTGCTGCCTGTTCCGCCAAATCCCGTTCTTCCAACTGACTTCCCGCCAAAGTCCAACTGTCCTTCCAACAGGCAGGCAGGCAGCCCAGGCAGCACTCCATCCCAGGTACCATCCTCCACTACCTATACATCTTCTCCCTTCCAGAACCAGGTGCCTTCCTAGGACCTTCCTAGGTCCCATCCCAGATCCCTTCCTCCCTCTGCTGCCTCTAGCTTTATACTGAGGCCAGCCAATCCATGGCTTTAACATCAGCCACGTCCATCTGCACCTGTGCTGGCCTCATCAGCCTACAGCTGTGCTCCTGAAACTTGCAAAACCTTCTGGGATTAACCCTATAATCCCTGGTTTATCTGGGACAAGGGGCTATTGCTGATACCACTCCCTATCCTTGGGGTATCTCCTGTCTTTTCCAATACACTGCCTCTGCCCAACCCACCACTGGAAGCAAACAGTTCAATTGGCCTTATGGCTGCATTTGCTTCCTTTGGCAGCAACATGTTTTGGGCCATTCCTAGGAATTCAGTCAACGTTTTCCATTATATTCTGTAGGAGACAGGTCCGCTTCAGAACAGAAACAGTTGGAATTGGTGGGTTTGTGCTGCTTGCTCTCCCGCGTGTCTCTCTCTGATAAGCGAAACATGAAAGCGCCTTTTTCTTTTTGACAAACATCGGAGCATGCAGAGGCAACTCCACAGACCTCCGCATGGCTACAAAGCCTGTCTCCACAACAGGGAATGGGCTGATTGATGCAAGACTTTCCGGGCTGAATTCTCACCAGGAATGGTTGCAAGTTGAGGAAAGATGACACACATTTGCCAAGTCACCTTTCAGTCTTTGTGCGCCTCCAATCTAGCATAGCAGCTTCTGCACGAAGGATGAGGACAGAGAGATAGTACTCTTCCCCTTCCTACTGAACTGTCAGGTTTTCTTGAAATATTTTATTTTAACTCAGGGTTTATCACGCTTCAGGTAGTAGCTACAGAGCACCACACCTCTGCAGTTGTTAGTAAAAGTGTGACAGAGATAATTGTCACTGATATAGCCTTTTCTCCCCCAGTTAGTGATGGGTGATTCCTATGGGTCTCAAGAGCCCTGCTGAATCAGGCCAAAGGTCCATCTAATTCAGCTTCCTGTATCACACAGTGGCCCACCAGATGCCTCAGGGAGCACACGCAACAAGATCATTGCATCTCGTTGCCACTCCCCTGTATCTTGCATTCTGCAATTCCTCTAATTGCAACAGAGAGAAAGATCCACTTAAACATCCACTGGAAACCCCAAGGGTAAAACTGTCATCAATGCAGTTTCATTGCACCTGGCTGTATGGAAAGAGGTTCAGGATTCCTGCCCTAGTGACACCTGCCACTTGATTCCCAGGTTGCCACATGCTCTGGGGGAGGAAGCTCTGGTGATCATTTTTCCCAATGCTGGAAGCCCATGTATGCTTCTCTGTGTGTGACCAGAACGCAGGCAGGGTTGGCACCCAAGATCTTTTGGTGCCTGAAAAGACGCAAATGCTATCCCCCTTCCCCTTATCAAGAGGTTAGCCAACAAGTGGAAAGAGCCACTTTCAGGCCAAATTCAAAAGGAGGAAGCAGATGAAGCAAAACAGAAAGTGAAAAGAGAATGGTGAACTAGAGTGTCTCCACTCCAGTCTCCTCTCCTCTCCCTTCCATTCAGGGCACAATCCTAACCAACTTTCCAGCACTGACTTAGCTATAATAATAATAATAATAATAATAATAATAATAATAATAATAATAAT
>JAJKFI010000007.1:18118417-18133960 GCA_029204185.1 Lerista edwardsae | reverse complement strand
ATAATAATAATAATAATAATAATAATAATAATAATAATAATAATAATAATAAACCGCCTTTCTTTGGCCATTAGATTGCTCCTCTGGCTTTAATTCAGGGCGGTTTACATGGGCAGACTTTATCTCTAAACCCGCAAGGGGTTTTAACAAATTACAAAGAAGTTCTATCTTTCAAGAACTACAAACAACATACAGATGGAACTTTCATGGTCTAGTCCTTCTTTCTGGCCACACGCTTGCCTTCCTGCTGGCTGATAAATGGCTTCTCTGCTCCCACCAAAGAAACAGCTGGCCCAGCACAACTCCTCTCTCACAGGCAGCTGGAGGCAGCTCTTATCAGTCGCACTTCTCAAGGTCACGGAGACTTCCGGTGTTGTTGAACTGGCGACCTTCAGTTCTTATCTTTGGGCAAATGGAGGCTTTAACCCTCTTGACTAAACCTTCTGCCCTCATTCTGCCCTGTACCAATGAGGCATGTGCTGCATCCTGTGTTGGGGGACAGTCAGGGAGGCCTCTTCAAAGTAAAGGAATGTTTGTTCCCTTACCTTGGAGTTTCATTGCCATTACCCTGGGACTGGAAAGTAGGTTAGGATTGTGTCCTCAATCTCTTCCCCTCCTTTTCAAATGCAACATGGAATGAGGAAAAAGAGGAGCAGCAGGACCCCCCCCCCACAATTGCTGGATGGTTGCATCTGATTGCCAACATATGCCACCATGTAAGGGGACAGAGGTGAGATGCTGTAGCACAGTTAGGCCAGAAAAGTTTGGCCGGCACAAGAGCCACCATAAAGCACATTTGGACCACTTTCAGAGTCAGGGAGGATGGGCCACATCTGTGTGCTAGCCTCTCTGCCTCGGAGAATGGGGTATCTCCTGCCTTTTCCGATAATGGTCCAAACATACTTTGGGCATACCTTGTGCCGGCCAAACTTTGCTGGCCTAACTGTGACGGCCTAACTCCAGGTTAGGATTGTGCCCTGAATTCATGGATGCACCTAGCACTGAAAACAGAAGACATTTTTTATGGCTGGTGAAGAGGCTGTTGGTGTGGGAGCAAAGAGGCGAGTCCCTGTTATCAGCTCAAAGCTTGTGGCCTTTTGGAAGCAGAAACATGATGGTGATGAGGCAGTCTGCTTGTGCATAGAAGGGCGAAGCCTTCTGCCTTCTCAGCTGTGTAAATCTTTGTTCCCGGGTAACAGAAAAAGGTCATGAAATGGCTTCTAATCTCTCACCAAAGCAAAACAACAGGCTGCTTTGCTCCAAATGTTGGTCACTTGGCTGTCTTCAAGAGATAGCGTCAAAGAGGCACAGATGGAGAAGAAACAGGCGGTGGTGCCTGTGAATGTTATCGCATATTACTGGAGGGGGGAGAGGAGGGGAGAGAAGGAAATTAGTGGGAGAGATAGATAGGGGTTGGGGTTACCAGGCAACCAGAACTAGTAAAGAATAATGTGAAAGGACAGTGGAGAACTAGGCCTCCAATCAAAGAAGTGGCTGAACAAATCAGGTTTTGGGGGGGGGGATGATGAAGTAACTGTATTACCATTTTGGAAGAGGATGGGCTATCAATTGAAAATAGAGAGCAGATGTGGAGGAACAAAGAAATAACAACAAGCCAAGAGGACAGTTATGAAGGGAGGGGAAAAGGAAGTTAAGGGCGCAATCCTAACCTGGAGTTAGGCCAACAGTTAGGCCAGTAAAGTTTAGCTGGCACAAGGGACAACGTAAACCACAATCGGACCACTCTCGGAGTCAGGGAGGATGGCCGGCCTCCCTGACTCTGAGAGTGGTCCAAACACTGGCCCTTGTGCCAGCCAAGCTTTGCTGGCCTAACTGTGCTGGCCTAACTCCAGATTAGGATTGTGCCCTAAGTGTTACTACTTCAGACAATGAAAAACAAAGAGAAATTAAGTTTATTTTTTACTAACGCTAAAGTAAAAGAAGAAAAAGGGACTCTGGGGCATTCAAAAGACTAAGGTCATAATACAGCTAAATTTAGCTTTGGGGGCCATCCAATTCTATGGTGCCAGGCAGGGCCGGCTCTAGGAGTGGCAGGGCCCAATGTGGGGGCATTCCCCACAGGGCTCCCACTCACCAAGAAAAGCACTTATGGTACCGCACGTGGCACCTGGAAATAGTTGGTGGTGACATGATGACGTCACCGCCCACTGCTTCCAGGAGGTCCCTTTTGGGCAGTTTAGAGGCAGGGGCAGGTGGGAGGGCCCAAGGTCCAGCTGCTCTGCTCATCCCACTGACAGTTCATAGAGATCCCGATATGCTCACTGCACTGGTGCGCCCCCCCTCCCCGTTCAGGCCCCATGTGACAACATTGGTCACACTGGCTTAGGGCAGGCCCTGGTGCCATGGACTTGTAGGAGCAGCGGTAGCAAAATGGCTATCACTACATCCAAAGGCACCTTGGGAGAAAGAGACTTCATCCCTGTTCTGCCAGAAACTCCCTGCTGGGCCTCCCCAAGGGCCCTGATGCCCACACTAGGCTACCGTCCCGTCAAGAGCAGCCTCAGAGATAGGCAAGCAGGAGGGGGTTCAGTCACCCACTGGTTCTCCTCTCTTCCAGCAGCCTTGCTTGGATTCACCGGCTGGCCAGACTGCCCTCATCACTGGCTTAGCTCAAAATACCCTAAGTCTAATTTGGTACCACAAAACCCCACCACCAAACAATAAGCAGTCAACTTACCTAAGCCACACCTGCCTCCTCCACTCCATGGCTTCAGGGGTGTGGCAGCCATACAACAACTCCCCACAGCCTTCTTACCTTCCTTTATCCAGTCCTTTAACACTCCATCCATTGGCCAGTCCCAATCCGTCCATCCAGCATCTACCCGGTGTTACACCTACCCAATATTCCCTTACTGCAGCTCCTGCCTCCAACTTTATACTGAGGCAGGCCAATCAGTGTCTGTTGCTGGGCAGGCTCTACCATCAGCCACACCCATCTGCACCTGTGCTAATCACCCTTCCTAGCCAGGGCCCCCATCAGCCTGCAGCTGTACTCCTGAGGCTTACAGAAGCTCTAGGATTAACCCCGTACTTCCTGGGTAATCTGGGACAATCTGGGTAATCTGGGACAAGGGGCCACTGCTGTTACCATTTGCTATCTCCTTGGGGTATCTCCTGCCTTTTCCAATACAATCCCCTTCCCCTGGGTAAGGATGCTGGGCTGCCAATAGGTCTCCTAAAGACTGTGCCGCCTACTTTGCCGGTGCAGACTCGAGGACCGCCATGTCAGGCCACATGGCCTGGCATGGAGTATTGGATCCAGCAGTGGAGGCCATCGCTGGTCCCACACCCTGCTCCACCCCTCCCCTCCCCTCCCCTCCCCCTGTTCTGCCCTCCCCCCACCCTGAAAGAGCTCACTGCTGCCAGTGGTGAGACTTACCACCTGCCGGCTCTGCATCAGGTCCTGCCTGTGCTGGGGCCTGGCACTGGGCTGGTGCTGGCAGTAAGCCCTTACCAGGGGCGTAGCTAATGAAAGTGTAGCCGGGTGCAGAGGGCAAAATGTTGCCCCTTTAGTGACATCACAACAGGAAGTGATGTATTTTCATTTCATCTTGTCTTTTGGCCGTAACGGTTGATTGAATGAAGATATTACACTCCAGTTTGTTTCGCTGCATTCTGTATTAAATTCCAAATCGAATGACATATAACATGACAGTATTATTGCTAATAAGCACAATTTAACAAACTGCAATTTTTACATGACAGTTGTATTTTCAGTTTATGTTTTTTGGCTATAACGTTTGATAAAGATACTATTATCTGGTTAGTTTCATTGCATTCTGTATTAAACTACCTTTCCAATGATATATAATATGATGGTATTCTTCGTACATACCAAGGTTTTCACAATTTGGCCACTAGTGTCAAGCTCAGCTTGTTGCTCCCTGAAGTTTGTTGCCCGGTGCAGTTGCACCCCCTGCAGTTCTTTAGCTATGCCCCGGCCCTTGCCATCAGTAGTAGAAGTGCCTTATGGCACTTTTGGGACACTAGTGCCAGCAGTAAGGGCTTACACTTACTGATAGGATTGGGCCCTAAGTCCATAAGAACATAAGAAGAGCCCCACTGGATCAGACCAAAGGCCCATCTAGTCCAACTTCCTGTATCTCACAGCGGCCCACCAGGTGCCCCAGGGAGGCACGAGACACAAGACGCTTGCATCTTGTTGCCACTCCCTTGCACCCGGTACTCTGAAGTAACCTACTACTAATGTAAGGAGGTTGCACAATCCATCATGGCCTATAGCCCACAATGGACTTTTCTTCCAGAAATCCGTCCAAACCCCTCTTAAAGGCATCTAGATCAGATGCCATCACCACCTCCTGTGGCAAAGAGTTCCACAGACTAACCACCCGCTGGGTAAAAAAGTACTTCCTTTTATCTGTTTTAACTCTCCCAACCCTCAGTTTTAGCGGATGTCCCCTGGTTCTGGTGTTTTGAGAGAGGGAAAAGAACATCCCTTTATCGACTCTATCCCTTCCATGCATTATTTTGTATGTCTCAATCATGTCCCCCCTCAGGTGCCTTTTTTCTAGGCTGAAGAGCCCCAAACGCTGCAGTCTTTCTTCATAAGGGAGGTGCCCCAGCCCCGTAATCATTTTTGTCGCTCTCTTCCGCACCTTTTCCAGTTCCACTATATCCTTTTTGAGGTTCAGCAACCAGAACTGCACACAATATTCCAGGTGCGGCCTTACCATCAATTTGTACAATGGCATGATAATATTGGCTGTTTTATTCTCAACCCCTTTTTTAATGACCCCAAGCATGGAATTGGCCTTTTTGCTGCCGCACACTGGGTCGATACCAACAGAATGAGTTAGGCAGGACTGTAATAAGTACCACTGACTGACATTAGTTGGATTGGGGCTTAAAGGTACGTTCCTAACATACTTTTGCTTGGAAGGAAGTTCCACGGACAGCAATATTGCAGCATGAACTTTCCTAGGCAACAGTTTAGTTCATCAGATTTAAAACAGTGAAGTTTATCTTTTCATTTTTACTTCTTACACCCAATAAGATAATTTCATAAGTGACTGAGGGGGTTAGGAGAAAGAAAGGATCAGGGAGGTTCTTCCCTAGGGAGGACAGTTTCCAATTGTCCAGACAATACACCCTGACTGCTCCCGTGCCTTTAATAGAAGTATAATGAGTTTTCCTGGAAGGAAGTCCCATTTAAGGCCATGGTGACAACTCTAAGGAGAGTTAGAACCAGTGGTATTATTCAGGGGGTTCTCCCAGGTTCTATAGAACCGGTTGTTAAATGGCCGGGCCCTGCCCACTTGCTTACCTCAGCTGGCTTTGGGGTTTTTTTTGCTCCGGCTATGACGTCATAGAACCGGTTGTTAATTTATTTGAATACCACCACTGGTTCGAACGGATAAAAAGAAATACTTTTCTATATCCAGCAGGTAATTAATCTGTGGAGCTCCTTGCCACAGGAGATGGTAATGGCATCTGGCCTAGGTGCCTTTAAAAGGGGATTGGACAGATTTCTGGAGGAAAGGTCCATCGCAGGTTACAGGCCATGATGGGTAGTGCAACCTCCTTACATTAGAAGTAGGCTATCTTAGAATGCCAAATGCAGGAGAATGGCAAAAGGATGCAGATGTAGTAGAGAACATCAAGGGCAAACATGTTGGACTGCCCCCCCAGTACACCTCTCTGACCCTTCAAGAAACCGAGCCATGCCATGAAAAGCAGAGCATGCAGCTTGGACAAACACAAAACCACGCGGGTGCCAAACCGGCTAAAAAGCCCAGGCAGCTGCGTCAGGATGGTTCTGTCTCTGGGTCAAGAAAAAAACTCTGATCAGCTGGATGAAAGACTTAGAGCTTCTAAAAGGGGACCACACAGTTTATTCCAAAAGCATAAATATAAGTACAGAGAAAGAAGGATTTTTGGAACGTGTACAGGGACGGATCTATTTGGAAGGGCGCCCATGGCACCCAATGAAAATACGCCCCTAGGGGCACGCAACGTCATGACGTCATGACATAGCGCCCCACCCCTTCTAAGAGGCGAGTTCTGTTTGCTGCTGCCGGCCCTTTAAGGGCAGCGGCAGCAAACAGAACGCTGCGTTTCGCTGCTGTTGGCCTTAAAGGGCCGGCGGCAGCAAACAGAACACTGCCAGGGCGCCGCGTTCTGTTCGCTCCTGCCGGCTCTTTAAGGCCGGCACGAGTGGACAGAAAGAACAGGGGGTGCACGGCGGCATGCAATGTTGTGGGGGCGGGGCCCAGGGGCACCAAACGGCACCCCCCCTGAAGAATGGCACCCATGGCTTGTGCCATGGGCTGCCACAGGTTATTTTCGCCTCTGAACGTGTAATGGGGGGAGAAGGTGTTGAAAAGTTGCAGAGAAGGCTTAAGGACTGTACCTGCCTTCATCTTCTGTACCTATTATCAATCTTATCACCACTACTGTACACCACGATTTGGTAAGGGCTATTCAGATGCAGACTCCCTTCCTCCCACCTTAGAATGGCCTTTGTCAAAATGATTGGGTCAGGAGGAAGGTGGAGAGGGGAAGATTCCAACTCTTAAGGTTTGCATCTTCCTGTGTAAGCACTTACCACACTGATAACCGACTGTTGTTTGCCACCAGGTCAAATGTGTCAAGCACTCAAATGTGTCAAGCACTCTGTGGCTAAATTTGTAAATAGTCTTCTGGTTTAAATGTCTCCTTTCTACTTCTGTGTAAATACCTCCTTCCTGCTTAAATGTGCCAACCCTATTATCTCGTCTTAATATTGATATCATTGTTACCGCTAAATGCAGGGCTGGCTTTAAGCCAATGTGACCAATGTTGTCACATGGGGCCCTGCGCTAGCAGGTGAGCATATTGCCTGTGGCTGCAGCTAGGATCTCTATGTCCCGGCAAATAAATTGGGGTTTTTGACTAGAACTAACGTAAAGCTAAATTTTGACATTTAAAGTGAACTAGCATTAAAGTGAAGTCATTTTGACACTTAAGGGAACTATTGGAGGGCCTGTTGGAATGTCTAGTTAATTGGAAAGATCAGAAACTGTGGGAAGTTGGGGAGTGACCCAGAGAATACCAAAATGTTGATTAGAAGTAAGTCGGTTATATCCTTGAGAAGATCAAAGGCTGTATGTTATGCTACTATGTTAGTGGGAACTGAGAAAATGGCTTGTGTTTTTGACATTTCACACCTGCAGCTTGTCTGTATATTATGGTGAGAGCGTTAATTAGGATTAGCTGTGAAAGGGTGGGAGTAGAAACTGCCCAGCAACTCAGACCCAGTTAGAAGGTGAAGTATTGACTGGATGCCCTTCTTTCTTTGTGGTATACACTTCCACTGGGCCTCTACTACTGTTTTTTTAAACAGCCTCCACGCAGCCTGGAGAGACTGGACTCTTTTTACCTTCCCTTTCAATTTCTTTCTAACTAGCCTCCTCATCTGAGGGAAGTCTGCCCTTCGAAAGTCAAGGGTTCTTGTGTCAGATTTGCTCTGCACTCTTTCCTGGACATGCATGGCAAAACCAATCGCAGCATGGTCACTGTTCCCCAATGGCTCAGTAACATTTACATCCCTAACTAGGTCCCGAATACCACACAATATTAAATCCAGAGTCACCTGTCCTCTGGTGGGCTCCATGACTAGCTGCTCTAAGGCACAGTCATTCAGCACATCAAGGAATCCGGTCTCTCTTCCTTGACTTGAGCACCAGTTGACCCAATCCATACGAGGATAATTGAAGTCCCCGCATGATTACAATCCTGTCTCTCTTGGTCAACACCCTGATTTGTTTCCTCATTTCAAGGTCACCTTCAGAGCAGCTTTACCTTGGTCTCTCCCACCTGCCTCTGTCTCTGAACAACCCAAGATGGGCCACCTGGAAGCAGTTGGCAGTGATGTTATGGTATCACCACCTTCCACATGCCATGCTTTGCACGTGGCACGAACAGCACTATCCTTGGTGAGGGCCCCCCCCCCGCAGGAATGCCCCACATTGGGCCCCACTGCTGCTAGAGCCAGCCCTGGCTAAATGTACCCGTGTTTGTATCTGACTACTCTTTGTAATCACCCCTCCTTCCCTTCCCTGACCCTTGGTTGGGGTCACACTGGAGGGGAGCAGCAACAGCAAAGGAAGACCACCAATCAAATGTCCCACATCGCCAAGTTTACATTTGCATGTTCAACTGTATAACTGATCGAACCTAAAAGTACACATTACACAAGTCAGTCCGTTGGGACTGTGCGCTTTGTTGCTTGTGTCACTTTATTAATAAAGTTTCTCTTGGACCATTTTTACCATCAAAATCCAGCGCTGGTCTCTGTCATCTTAGGTTTTTGACTTCTTTCAACTAGGAATTTTCCATGAGGTTTTTCTCTCCAAGTTGCACGCCGAGTGGGGACTCTCAGCTGGGGGTCCTCTCAAGGTCATCCATAAGGACCCCGACAACACAGACATCTTGTTGTCTCGTGTGCTCACTGAGGCATCTGCTCAGCCGCTGTGAGATACAGGCAGCAGGACTAGATGGGCTTTTGGCCTGATCCTGCAAGGCTCTTATGTCTTCTTATGAGCAGGATTGTGCTCCACGCCGCAGCGCCAGTCCTGCTGGAGAGAGAGTGACAGGCAAACGTCGCAGCCCCGGCCACCCGGGGCTCAGGAGGGGGCGCAGGCATGCAGCGGGGAGATGATCTGCGGGGAGGGGCCTGCTGATTGAGGTCTGCTCGGGGTCTGCTGGACAGGACGTTGTGTCCCGGAGGCGGCTGCGCCCCCCTCCCCGCACTATACTCGCCCAATTGCCGCAGCTTGCACCACTCTCAGGACTGCCGCCGGATCCCTCCGCGGCCGGCGTCACGTGTGCGTTGGCCCCGGCTGCGAACAGGCGAGACGCGGAACGGTGCGTGCTGCTGGCGGGTTGCTCGGTGGCGCGCTCACTCCGCCCCTCCCGCCGACGTCATCCACCTCGGCATCCCCACCAGCCGCCTTACGATGTGCAAGGAGGTATCTAACCTTCTTGACGATGTGTTCCGAATAGGCTGCGTTCGTCTGGGGACCTGTGGCGCGAGGGCTTCGGGTCGTGGTGAAGGAGTTTCGCGTCCTGGCGGCGGCTGCGCGCTCCAGGCGATTCGGGTCCGAGTCCAGCGCCTGGCGTCAGTTGAAGCGGTTCCGGTCCAGCACCTGGGATCGCCAGCCGTGCGGCCAGCCAGTAGCATCACAAGAATTTGCGTCATGATGGATCCTCCCCCCCCCCAAACCATACAGAATAAATTACAATGCCATACGCACAACCTAAATGCAGTGTTATCACTAGGGTTGATGTTACCCCGCCCCCCCATCAACTTTATCTATAGTACAGGTCACCCAACAAATTAATAACCAACAAAAAACCCATGGCCAATCTGATGACACTCATACAACTAAATAAGAGTTCTAGTATTAGCTCTGATACATGGAAATGAGAACTGACTCATACCAATGATTTTTTAAAAATCGTGATTTTTACATTAAAAGTTGTATCTTCAGTTTTTAGTTATTTCGCCATAACTTTTGATAGAATGAGGATATGATACTCCCGGTTTTTTCCCCATTAAATTCCTCGTGAAATTCCACATCCAACGGTATATAGCATGATAGTACTATCTTTTAAAACTGCCATTTTAGCAATTTTGGTCCCCCCTACCGTGCGCGTCATCTGGTGTGCCCCCCCCACACCCCCACACTCTCCTAGCGACATCACTGCAGTCAGCCAATGCGGGTCCTGAGCCACCCCCAGCATTTTACTTTTGGACAAGGCTGCTTGCGCCTCTTGCAAAATGTGCAGAAGAAAAATGGCACTCTTTGCAAGAGAGGCAACAACGATTGCAGTCTCTGGTTGCTTGATTTCTTTGCTCCGGGGGCTTGGGGCAGCCAGGACAGGGCTGGGGGGGGGGGGGAGGGAGGCGGCAGAGCAAGGACCGGCAGGCCCCTGCAACCTCTTGCAAGAAGCTCCGCTTTTTTCTTTGTTAAGGCAGCGGCAAACACATCAGCTTCGCACGCCTTGCTCCGGAGGTTTGGAGGGGGCATGGGGGGGGCTTGGGGGAGAAAGCAGGAGGAGATGTGGGAGGCGTCGGATTTTTTACTTTTAAATTAAAAAAACCACTGGTGTGACGTCACACTGCAAAGTGAGGTCACTTCAGGGCGTGCCATGGGGGCATCAGTTTCAACTTTGCATCAGGTTCCACAGTGGATAGCTGCGCCACAGGTGCAGACATCAGCAAGGAAAGCTTTTCATAGAAAGAAGATAAGCATTACACTTCTACTGAGGCGGGGGATCTACCATATTAGAGGTGGAAGATCTCCCCTGTATGTGGTGGTGCTGCGGGTTAAACCGCTGTTGATGAACTTGCTGACCGGAAGGTTAACAGTTCAAGACCGCATGGCGGAGTGAGCACCCGTTGCTTGCCCCAGCTCCTGTCAACCCAGCAGTTCGAAAGCATCTAAAAATGCAAGTAGACAAAGAGGTACCACTTCGGTGGGAAGATAACGGAACGTGTGCCTTGTCATATAGTCATGCTTGCCATATGACCACAGAAACTTGTCCTTGGACAAACGCCGGCTCTTCAGCTTAGAAACCGAGATGAGCACCGCCCCCTACAGTCGGTCATGACTAGACCATTCAGTCGTGGGGAAACCTTTACCTTTTTATACGGAGGTTGAGAATGATACTAAGCCCTTTATTTTGGTGGTTTGGTTGCCCTGCTTTACGTCTTGTTATGATTGTTTATGCCTAATAAATATTAATGAAATGAATGAGATGAGCATTATCACTGGCTAAGATCTTCAGATCAAGTTGCTGGTAAGGGTGCAGGAGCCTGTAAAAGTTGGCAACTCTGAGGCCAACTAAATTTAAAACACAAATAAGCTTGAAGAAACTTATATATCAGTTAACCTTACATTAGCCAGAGTTCTTATGTACACTAGATCTACAACAATGCTTCTTTGAGTTCCTCTAAAGCATGCACCTGTTTGACTGTTCCGCCAAATTCCCTGCTGGGCCACCCCAAGGGCCCTAATGCCCACACTGGGCTAACTAGTTTCCCCACAGAGTGGCCTCAGAGATAGGCAAGAGGGAGGGGGGTTCTTTCACCCACTGGGCCTCCTCTCTTCCAGCAACTTCGCTTGGGATAACTGTCTGGTCAGCCTCCTCCAGACTGCCCTCATCACTGGCTTAGCTCCAAACTACCCTAAGTCTAACACCAACAAACCCCACCACCAAACAATAGGCAGTCAGCTTGCCCAAGCCACAACTACCTCCTCCACTTGGTGGCTCCAGGGGCATGGCAGACATACAACAAATCCCAATGGTCCCCAACCAACCTTACCTTAGCCAGTTTCTCAGTCCTTCAGGCAGGCCATCCAATACCTATCCGGTGCCTTCCTCCTGCACCTTCCCAGGTACCATCCTCCAGTACCTAACTAGCACCTTTTCTCCAGCTCCTGCCTCCAGCTTTATACTGAGGCCAGCAATCAGTGGGCAGGCTTTAATTCATCAGCCACACCCATCTGCACCTGTGCTAACCCCATCAGCCTACAGTTGTGCTCTCTAGGCTTGCAAAGACCTTGGGGGTTAACCCTATAATCCCTGGCTTATCTGGGACAAGGGGCCATTGCTGATACCACTCCAGGGGTATCTCCTGTCTTTTCCAATACATTGACATGTCTTCTAAAACAGTGTTATTCGAACTGTGGGTTGGGTGCCACTGGATGCGTCAGAACCTGATGTCAGGTGGGTCATGGAAAGCTGGGAGCAGCCATCTTGGGAACTGCAGGCCTTATTCTTTTTATATTCCTTTTGAGAGTGTTAACAGTTTGAATTTTCAAGTGAGGGTTTTTTAAAAATTTTCTTTCACTTCAGTGCTTTTACATAATATTTTGTCCTAATCTTGCTTTTTGTCAGGGATTTCATAGTTGTACAATTGCTGCACTCCAAGAATGCCGAATTGCATTTCAGGAGTGTCATTTTGTTGTTACAATGACAGCACTTCCTGCTTGATGATGTCACTTCCTGTCACAACATCACTTCCAGTGGGTCCCGACACAAATGCCATTCTAAAAAGTGGGTCCTGGTCTAAAAAGGTTTAAATACCACTGTTCTAAAGCATGCACAATGGTTTCATTATTATGTGGTGTAAGCACTTTCCTTCAAGTTGCCCTGCATTTTGCCCAGTGTTTTGTCATGTTTCAATTATTATTCACTGCTCTTGTTTTGTACTACAGGTATTTTGATTTTAAAAAGACACTTTTCAGATCTATTACATGGAGTTTTGGTAAGGGGACCCCTCGCATGTACTGTGTTTTATCAACTTCTGTAAAAGCACAGAAATTCTCTGTAGCAAGTCCTTTTAAATCCATGTGCTTCTTGGGAAGCCAACTTGCCTTTGCATATTTAAAAACAAATTGATATGCAGATATTGGCAGCTCACTGTTTACTTCCACACTTTGAAAGACTTCATCTGTTGATTTCTATACTACATCAAGCTGCTTTTAAAGGCACAGGAGCAGGGCAAGCATGCTTTTTCCTGATCAGTTGGCAACCTTATGCACTTCTTGCTAGTTGCAAACCAATTGTACATTCTGCCTCCACCAGGATCTGGATCAAAGGCTGGGGTGGAAACATTTCAGGAGCAGATCCAGGACTTCAGCACTTTCTAGCCAGTTCGAATTATGTATGGAAATAATAAAAGGTGGGCATAATAAAAGTTGGGCATAGTGCAATCTAAAATGATCCTCAGTCTAATTCTAACCCTGAAAATTGCCTTCTTAAGGGCATGCATGAGCCCAGTGGGAAGTTTTAATGTTTTGTGTTGACAATTGGCTTCCATGCCATCTCATAAGCTAATTTGTCCTATGGCTAGGGCTACCAGATACAAACTGGGACTGAGTGCCTATACCTTTAACCATTGTATAGAAGAGGGAATTTGGGCAGGTGCAGCTCATCATGGAAGGGTTTCCAAAGCTGCATATGCCAAATTTCCTCCTTCTATACAATGGTTAAAGGTATAGGCAGAGTGCCAGTCCCAGTTTGTATCTCCCTCTACCCATAGTACGGTGCAGGGAGACCGCTGTTCAAGGAATAATTGTGTAAAATTCCACTGGATGAGCAGAACTAATTGCACGCATCTCTGCACTGTAGACATATACATAAATATTTCCATTAAGGTCTAAGTACTCTCATTTTCCCTTGGCTGTCCCTAATGCATATTTCATGCCTGCTGAAATATTGTGGCCATCCCTGCTGCTTGGCAGTAAAGAGGTGTGGTTCTGTCCTGTCTGCCAAAATTTTATGCCCACAGTAATCTAATTAGCCTCCCTCCTCCAACAAAACAACAGTCCTGATTTGGCACAAAGCACCCCACCACCTATATAAAGGCAACTAGCTTGCCTGCTCAAGCCCTCCTTCCTCCCCTCCAGTCAATGGATCCTGGGCATGGTAGCCACACACTAATTTCCAGCCATCTCAGTCCCAGAAATCACCACTGTTGTCCACCCAGTCCATTAGTCAGTCTCATTGTTACACACTCCCTCTTTCCAAGCTCTCCACATATCTTTTTCTACACCCACAGCTGCCTGGCAATCAATCTCCCACCTTTATTCCAAGTTCCTCATTATCCTATTAGGCTGCAGCTGTGAACCAAACCAGGCACATGCCCTGGAGTTAACCCTGTGATTCCTAGCTTGCACAGACATGGGGCCACTGCTGATACCATCTACCTATCTCCTCGGAGAAATCTTCTCTGCATTTTCCATTACAGGTTCTATCCACCTATGCCTGTTTGCTGTGACAATAGTAGTCACCTACATTCCAAAGACCATTGTCTTGTTCCACTGGTTTCCCTGGCACACTGGTATTTAAATGCCACCTTTCTACCGGTTAACTATTGCTTTAGGCATGAGCCCCTACAGTGCTGACGTTGTGTGTGTGTGTGTGGGGGGGGGGATCCCGTTCCTAAGAAATGATCCAATGCCTCTGAAAACTGCCCAGCTCACTCAATAGGGAAAAAGTATGGTTGAACAGAAACATGGGAGCATTAGTTCAGCAAGAAGGTCTAAAGGGTTTTTCCCCCTAATAATTCTAGCATGGTGGGGGTTTTTTGCACTGGGACCCACTTTTTAGGTACAGCAAACTGTCAGGACCCCCCCCCCCCCGCAGAAAAACAAAGTAGGGCTGGAAGTGATCTCATTAAGCAGGAAGTGCAGTCATTTTTTTAAAAAAGAAAGAACTCCATATCCTTTTTAGAATGTCCTGAATACTTTGTATCTAAGTGACATTTGAATTTTGAGTTCAGTGATTGATTCAGCACTGAGAACAACATTGCATGAAAAGCACTGTGGCTTCTCTGGGCTGAAGTTGGAGTGAATCAGGTCCCAATTTGATTTCTCTCGTAGTCTGTCCCTTTAAATTTAAGAGACATGAGTTAGAAGGTTCGTTACCCCGATGTGTGCTCCCTGTCTTTGCTGCAACTACCCAAGCCCCACAGACCGGCGATCCCCCCTCGGGATCGTTGCTTAGCTTACCAAGATTTAAGTCAACAGAAAGAGAGAGAGAGAGAGAGAGAGAGAGAGAGAGAGAGACCAGCTGGACTTTGTTGTTGGAAAAAAGTACATTTTACTCATGTGTAGGACATTAGCAAAACGGACACAAGATGCAGCATGCTTTCAAGGAGATACAGAACTTGTGCCTCCAAGGAGATACAGGACTTGTGCAAATTATACATCTGGGTTTGGTCAGTTATACAGTTGAATATGCAAAATGTGGAATTGACAACAGCAAATGAGACATCTGATCCCTGTTGTTGCTCCCCCTCCCCTCTACTGTGACCCCAGGAAGGGTCAAGGAGATGCAGACATAGGTACATTTTGGATTACAATAGGCTGGCACACAAAAGCAGACAGGAGACAAGTCCTTGACACATTTGACAACAGTTATCAGTAAATCACCCTGAGGAGTGGCCAGCTATAGTTGAATTCTGATGGGGGGAAACTCTTGGCAGATAAGGACTTGATTGAATTTTAGGCAGGACTTTGTCATTGCATAATCCTTTTGTCAGAGACCAGATTTGCATTTCTTTTAACTCTGGGGGGAAAAGGTGACTTACAGATGTCTGGCACTAATTCTTCACTCTCAGGATGAGATCCAAAATGGAGTCAGGTCTTTCCATGACATCCTGATCTGACCTTCCCCCTTTCCAGGTCCTGCATTATGTGCATCTGACCGTTGCAATGCAAGTGTTCCCTGGAGGGCGAAATCACCACAATGGGGTACAGGCCAAGGAGGCTCTCAACAGTTGCTCTTGCCAAGAAGTGTTTTTCCCACCAGAGTTGTTGTTTTACTGTTGCCATGACTTCTATTGTGGACAAGGGTTATGTCTTGTAGTTCTGCAATGGTTCAGACTTGCACTGTTGGAGGAAAAGAGCTCAGTGGTTTCAGCATGGCTGGAGAGCCAGGAAGGAAGCTTGGTGGTTCCACGTGGCTGCAGCAGTGTGCTGTGAGCCAGGAGAGTTCATGATGGTTGCA
>JAJKFI010000007.1:18092107-18108814 GCA_029204185.1 Lerista edwardsae | reverse complement strand
AGAGAGAGAGAGAGAGAGAGAGAGAGAGAGAGAGAGAGAGAGAGAGACCTTCTGATTCATTTGTTGAGCTCCAATTCCATCGGATCAGAACAATTCTGGTGGTCTTTTTGAGTGACTTTAAAAACAACAACCCAGAGCTCTTATTTCAGAGCCAAGGCATGTTTTCCTACTTGTGAATAAATGTGCACATGTAGCTCACTTTCCATAGGGGTCAATACATTTTCCTTGTTGGCTTGGAGAGGGGAGACTTCCTTCTTGAATGTTTTTTGAGGGCCTGCATTCATTGGATTGGTGGCAATTCACATTCTGGTGGCATTATGTTCCCCTTGGCCTGCCTTTCTGAATGGACTAAGGCATGATCACCTACTCATGAGTAAATATGTGGCTCAATTTCTTTTTCCATAGAGCTCAATACTCTTTCTTGGTCAGCTATCAGCTTGTCAGTTTTGCAACCCATCAAAAATCAGTCCTGACCCACCGCTCCAAAGATTTGATGCTTGGTAAAAGCCAAACTTTTACATGCGCATATAGTCATGCTGGCCACATGACCATGGATACTTGCCCTCGGACAAACGCCAGCTTTTCAGCTTAGAAAAGGAGATGAGCACCACCCTCTACAGTCAGTCATGACTAGACCATTTGGTCGTGGGGAAACCTTTACCTTTAAAAGCCAAACTAATAAAATACAGGCATGTTCCAGTATCTGCTGAGGTTCCATTCTGGACAGTGGATACCTGAAACTGTGAATACTGGGGATCTCTTTTTAAAGATAGGAGAACAAGGTAACAAAAGTAACAACAAGGTAAAAAACAAGGTAAAAAACCTTGCTGCAACAAGGTAAAAAAGAATTTGTTTAATGTTCCCCTATCTTTTTAATAGGCACCCCAGTATTCATGGTATCCATGGATAACTGAAACCTTGGATACTGATTCAGTGGATACTGGGGCGTGCCTGTATCTTTCAAGTGGTTTAAAATCACTCATTGGTCCTGTCAATCTATTAGTGGGCAGATACCTCCATGCCCCCCTCCAGAAGCCCAAAAGGTATAGAAGACAAACACATTAATGTCAGGCATATAAAGCTCAATGTGTTTTGAGCAAATAGATCTTCAGCAGGGGACCATCCTAGAAAGGAGGAATTACTGCCAACTCTTACAATTTTAGATAACTTGTTTCAAAAGGAGCCACTGGCCTGTACGTCCATCAGAGTGTTCTGTCAATAGGAGGCCTGTCTTTAGTTGGTTTCCCTATCAGCTACAATGATCCATGCAGCTGGGTCTCTTGATTCAATCCTATTTTTTTCCCTCTTTCAGCCAGATGGTTGGCATAGAGTATATTCTCCTCCATGCACAAGAGCCTATTCTCTTCATCATTCGCAAGCAACAAAGACAGTCTCCCACTCAAGGTAAGGATTTGCACCGTGTTCCTTTGGGAGACAAAATGAGTACTTTTGTTTCCCCGTGTGGATTCAGATTCCACAGGTCCTCACTGAGCTTAGTAGAGGCACAGATCGCATTCTGTGGCTCTCTGGGGAGCAGGAGGCCCCTGCATATCACTTGCACCTCCTCTGAGCCTTCCTGTTCTCCTTGGTTGATTTAATGTGAGCTCCAGAGTTCGTATACCTTGTCTGCAGACTGGATGGTGATGTTGGGGATGTACCCCTCTTTTCCATTAACAATTCACCTAATTATTATTATTAATTCACTAACATTTATATCCTGCTTCTCAATCAAGGACTCAAGTTTTACCGCCTCTGGATGAGGGGGGAGGGTGGCAGGTAAGCAAGCAGATAAGTGGGCACTCACGTGCCTGCCCACCCACCCACTTGCTCTTCTTATCTGTGGGGAGGATGAGTGAGCAAGCATGCCTCCCATGGATAGGGAGGGGGGAGAGAGGCACTCGCACCCCTTTGCTCCTCCCTCTGTGCCACTTGGGGTTCGAATGGAGCAGTGTGTGCTGGGTTCAAAGCATGCCTGGCTCCATTCAGTTGAGAACCCGTGTGGGGGAAGGCGGCTGTGTAGCAGTGCCCCTCAGGAGGCAAGGCAAGCAGGAAGGGGCTCTAGCGGCAATCTGGAGCCATGGGAGATTTTAAAAATCCTTCCACTTTAGGGAGAAGGGGGAAGCTGCCACAATCCTCTGCAACCCAGGAGATGATTGGAGCCCCTGCAGGGCTGGAGGTGGCGGCAGTCTGATGGGGTGGGGGCTTGTCAGGGTGCCGCCCCCCTGGTTTTGCTGCACCATGCGCCCAGCGGCGTCATGCAGCCGGAACGCTGGGCGGGAGGAACGGGTGAGCGGCAGCCCGCCTGTTGTGTACCGCTCCGTTTCGCCGTCTTCCCCGCCCCCACGTTCCGCTCCCCCGTTCCTCCCGCCCAGCGTTCCGGCTGCATGACGCCGCTGCATGCGCCCATTCCAGGTTGCTTCATGGTCAGGCTGCCCAAGAAGGGCTGCAAGTGGCCTGCCAGCCAAATCTGATAAAGTGCGTTGCAAAGGTACAGAAGAAATCAGCTTTGAAATCCATATGATGGTCCTTCCGTGTGCTTGTGAGGGGGAGGCTCCCATGCTGCGTCGGTCTCAGGGTGCGCCTTCACCTTGCATCTTGTGAAAAGGAGGCTAAATGAAACCATGTTTTCAGTTCCTAGAAGTCATGTTTGCTTTTACATTTTCTGCTTGAGTGTTGCTATACAAAAGTATAAGACAAGTATTTCTGAAGGACAAGGGGATGCCCTCTGGTGGCCACAGGCTAATTGTGCCAGGAAAAACATTCTCGCCTGCATCTGATTTCTGGCTACATTAACGTTAAAGAGTAGCTACTTTATATTTATGTCGTGTTTGCACTTCCTTTCTTTGACTTCCAGCTTTCAATGCAATGGTTTAAATTTGAAGCTGATTATACACATATGACCCTGATTAATGCAAACAGCATCTTGGGAGTTGGCAAACTATTTGAAATTTGTGCTGTCCACTGATGATAGCAGCTATCTGACTGCTCCCTCCAGCTTTGCTCACCAAAAAAAGCATCCCAGGCCTGCGTAAGCATTTTGCTGAAGTTCCGTGCTTCTCTTTTACAGTTACCCCGATGGCTGATTATTACATCATTGCTGGAGTGATTTACCAGGCCCCTGATCTGGGCTCAGTTGTCAACTCTAGAGTGGTAAGTCACTATCCCATGTTCCTTAGCTTGCTTAAAACAAAGACGTCAGTTCTTTTGTTTGGTTTTTTCTCTAGTCCTTACGTGTTTTTCTTTTAACCTTCTGGGGAAAAGGCTGCCTCCTTAAACCTTCTGTGAAAAATGCACAAGGGAGATGGTGGGAACTATGGAACAGGAAAAGAGACTTTTTTTGGAGCCATGATCTGTTCTGTGGTGTGTTGCTTTTCAGAGAAAGGTGGAGTGCGTCCTGAGCCAGTGCTTTATTTGTGCCAGGTCTTGGTCCAAGTTTGCTTTGTATGAAGCTGCTGTGTGTGGAGTCAGACCATTGCTCCATCTAGCTCAGTATTGTCTATGCTGATTAGCAGAGAGATTCAGGGCTTCCGACTGGAATCTCCAGCCTTGCCTGGAAATACCAGGGATTGAACCTGGAACCCTGGAAGGCAGTGCAGGTGCTCCACAGCTACAGTGCCGCTCGAGGGCTGAAATACATGAAATATGTGCAGTAGTGAATCTCTCTGCAGATCTCTGAGCTTATGTAGTCTGCCTCTGGTTCCTCTTGCTGACTGGCTGGAGGATACTAAACTCCCCCCTTCAGCTGTCAAGCATCCATGTAGAAAGACACAGAGACTATTCCAAAGCCATCTGGAATGTTGGGCTGCATACATATCATGGATTGTATGTTGTGAGTGGGCTTGCTTAGTACCAAAGGTTGAGCATCCTTTAGCTGGACTGCTTGGGATGGGAAAGTGTCCGGAATAACTGCATAAATATAATGAGAAATCCTTCTTCTTGCTCTTTTCTGCGGCTCTCTTGGACATTTTTCAACAATGGCACACACCACAGAGCAGAGAATAGAACTTACGGCTTATACATGGGAATGAGCACAAGACCTTCTAATGTTCCCACTACAGAAAGTTTAATAAAAAAGTCTTCGACAGAAATGTCTGAATTTCAGAATAGTCTGGATTATGTCTGGATGAGGCATCATAAAAACTTAAGAAGAGCCCCACTGGGTCAGGCCAAAGGCCCATCTAGTCCATCTTCCTGCATCTCGCAGTGGCCCACCAGATGCCTCAGGGAATACACAAGACAACTAGATACTTAAATCTGCTTGCCACTCCCCTGCATCCAGCATCCGAGGTAGCTGACCTCTGAAGTAAGGAGGTTGCACTAACCATCATGGCCTGTAGCCTGCAATGGACTTTTCCTCCAGAAATCTGTCCAGTCCCCTTTTAAAGGCATCTAAGCCAGATGCCATCACCACCTCCTGTGGCAAGGAGTTCCACAGATTAATTACCCGCTGGGTAAAAAAGTATTTCCTTTTGTCTGTTCTCACTATCCCAACTCTCAATTTCAGTGGATGTCCCCTGGTTCTGGTATTGTGAGAGAGGGAAAAGAACCTCTCTCTGTCCAGTTTATCCATCCCAAGTATAATTTTGTATGTCTCAATCAAGTCCCCCACTCAGGCACTTTTTTTCTAGGCTGAAGAACCCCAAATGCTGTATAGTAGCCTTTCTCATATGGGAAGTGCCCCAGCCCTGTACAGATCATCTACCTGTACACAGGAAATAGTGTATTTTCTTACTAACTTTTTTTTTTTAAAGCTCACTGCAGTACACGGAATCCAGTCGGCTTTTGAGGATGCCATGTCCTACTGCCGCTATCACCCTTCCAAAGGCTACTGGTGGCATTTCAAAGATCAGGAGGAACGAGGTAGGCTATCTCAGGGTGCTGGGCTGCCACATTCACTGCCTTCTTTTCTTCCATAGGAATGCTGGGCTTCTGCGCAGCCTGTTAATTTTTCCGAGTTTAAAAACCAAAACAGGAACTGGGAAAGGGATTGAGGCATTCCAGAATATTCATGAATAGGCACAGCATGGAGCAGAGAGGTGGGATCAGCGGCGTCATGCAGCTGGAACGCTGGGAGGGACGAATGGGTGAGCGGCAGCCCACCCGTTGCGTCACGCTCCGTTTCGCCGTCTGCAGGGGCGGGGAAGTCTGCAGGGGCAGGGAAGTCCGCCGTCTGCAGGGGCCCGTTCATCCCTCCCAGCGTTCCGGCTGCATGACGCCGCTGGGTGGGATGCCCAACTTCAGTGCGTGATTGTTTAGCAGGGGTCTCCAAACTATGGCCCGGGGGCCAAATCCGACCCGCCACAATATTTTATCCGGCCCACAGCTACTTAAAATATTTGACATTTTTACTCATTATATAACACTTCTCAGTTTAAGCATGGCATTGTTCCTTTGTAAATATCACATTTTCTTTTTGTTCTGAATCATATGGTGGTTACAAAAAAGGATTCAAATAAAACTTGTTCATTCATTTAAATTTAATTCATTTATTATTTTTTTTCCGGCTTGTAACAAAGTGTAAAATATACTGTGTGGCCCTTGTACCAAAACATTTGGAGAGCCTAGTTTAGGGTTTGGCGCTTGTCTGGATGGGACAAGAAGAGATAAACATTTGCCTTCATTTCTTACTATTACTGGAAGTTATTGTGTTTAGGAAAGACTGCTTGATTTGGCCTAACTTCAGAATTGAACAGACGGGCTTAGGGGGAGTGTATTTCAGTTTACTACTGAAATATTTAGGGAAGGTGATTGTGATTGTTTAGCATCTTTATAGTTTTTAAAAGTTCAGTGCCATTGATATAGCTCAGGGCTCTTCAAACCTTTCAGTATGAGGGCCACGTATATTTTACACACTTTCGTAGGTCAAAAAGAAAATCAGTTTTTTAAATGAATGAATAATTTTCCTTGAATTTTTTTTGTAATAGGTATGATATGATTCAGAACAAAAGGGAAATGTGACAATTACAAAGAAACAATGTTGTGCTTAAACTGAGGAATGATATATAGTGAGTAAAATGTCAAACGTTAGCACATGCTCTGACAAAAAAGTTGCTGTGGGCCGGATCTGGTCCCTGGGCCGTAGTTTGGAAACCCCCAATGTAGCACAAGAAACAAGAAGGTGGTTCTCTTTCCTGAAAAGACTTGCAAATTTTAAAAAAGACACCAGGAGGGCACCAGCTGACAACCAGTAAGAGGGACACTCTGTTGGGATTAGTAGGGACCACTGCTTCACCTTCCTAAATAAGAGCGGCCGCATTGAAAGGTTTCTTCTTTAGAGGAGTCTAAAAGGCAGCTGTAGAAATTTCTGGAAAGCTATGGAAAATGAAATGTTAATACCACAAAAGGGGGGAAAGTAAGTGGATTTAGCACTGCAGAAACGACGAATGCTAAGATGCTGAATTCTTTTAACTGAGCAAATGACAAAATATTCTGTTTTGCTGGACTGCTTCATTGTGGCCCTTATTTTATTTCCAGATAAAACCAAACCCAAAGCCAAGAAGAAGGAAGAACCAAGCTCTATTTTCCAGAGGCAACGTGTGGATGCCTTGCTTCTCGATCTGAGGCAAAAATTTCCTCCTAAATTTGTGCAGGTATGTGGCTCCAGGCTGCCCCCTCTATCCATTGTTGGGTGTCTGTCGAGGGTATTATTTCCTGCACGTGGCAGAGCCGTCTCTGCACCCTAAAAGGTTGAATTGTGGCTCAGCAAGTTTTCCAAGACTATACTTGTACTTCGAAAATTGTTAGGAAAAACCTGGCTTGTTTAAAAGAAGAAAAAGCTGGGATGAAACAAGCAATTTTGCCTTTCCGCTACAAAAATATAGCCACAATCTACTGGGAATACCTTTTGTGTATAAGTTCAGTTGAAATGGATGTGATTGCATAGAGCTTTGGCTGTGCTGTTGCCTGCCTTCCAGCCATTTCAATGAAGTGTGTTCGTCCTGCTGGATTCTGCCTCCTCGTCTTCCAGCATTGATCGACAGTGTTGGTGTGAAACTTGTGATGCGTGTTGTAGTTGATTTAGGGCAAGTCCATTGATGTAGCTGGCTTTCATTACGTTCATTATCCTTACCTTTGTGAGGAGGCGAGGCATGTGGGGTTATGGGACTAGTGGCCCAAACTTAAGCTCCACCTGTCTTGTTCCAAATAACATGATATTGTGCATACAGGGGCAAAAGGGTCGGGGGCATTTCCATGACTAATGAACAATGGCTCTATTTCCAAGTGGGGAAGAACTTGTGATCTGATGTGTGGGGTGGGGAATGTGGGGTAGCAGTAGGGTGCTTGCTGTTCTGTGATGATCCTGCTGTTCCTATCCATGTATGGGCACAGGAGAGCAGGTGGCTTATGTTTGAGAGCCCCGCCCCAGATTATGCTTATATTTCTGATTCTCGATATTGACCACTTCCAGTGGAAGAATACAAAGCTCTGCCAAAGTCAGACCATGTATTTCTGATTTGTTTTTCCCTCCTTCTTTGTTCACAGCAAAAGCCTGGAGAAAAACCCATCCCAGGTAAGAATTCAGTCCACTTCTTTTGAAAGAGGCCAAATCCACAGGCTATGTTTTTTCTGTCTAGGCTTTTGGAAAGATTGCTACTGTCCAGGCCATGTTAATTCCAAGTTTTGTTTTGTTTTTTAATGCACAGCCTCCCTGTGTTGGGAGTGAAAATAATTTCCAGGTGCATTTTCCCACCCCACCCTAACATCCTGGATGCAGTCATTTTAGAACAAGAACCAGATATGGAAAGCCGTTACCATCGTTTGTGTGTGTGTGTTTTATTTCTCTAGTGGATCAGATCAAGAAGGAGCCAGAGCCGGCTCCTGAAGCTATCAAGCAAGAAGAGAAGGAGACTGCCAAGATCACCCAGCAGAGCTCTAGTGCAAAAGGGCCACCAGAGAAGCGCATGAGGCTGCAATGAGAGGAGGAGGAGGACCTTCACAATCGGCACGAACACGGCAGAACATTCACTATCTGAAAAGGACCCAAGGGACACCTCTGCTCTTAAATGTGTGGAATCAACTGTTTACAAACCTGTTGGTAGCAAATCTTCAGCTGTATATGGGAATGGATGCTGCCTCTTTCTTCCTGTTGTAATGTCCAAGACTGAATTGCACATTGTAGGCAAAATTCATTATTTTTCTATGCTTTTTTTTTTAATTTAAAACAGTGACTTTCTATGACTAAATGCCTGTCGTTTGTCACAAAGCTCAGGCCTTGTTGTTTGGGAGGGAAGGCCCCAAAGAATCCCATTCTTTGATCTCTTCCTTTTTTTTGGCAGGGGAGGCGGGGAGGGCTTCTGTTTCTAGATGTGGAACTGGAATAACAAGTATTACTTGTGGGATTATATGAAGAAGGAGCATTGAAAAATGAAAATGTCAAGTATACAACAAGCAACTTTTGCAAAGCATTTCTGAAACCTATGTAGGCAGAAGTCAGGCTCATGCTGAAACTTCAGGTTCTCCTTGATCCCTCTCTAATATACAACAGCTTTGAAGCATCTGCCCCTTTTGTTATGTTATGAGTTCATAGTGCCAGATTGATGTTCATTGGTGTTCATTACTTTTCCAGAACAGCTGCATCAACCCAGGTGTACATTCCCTAATTTGTATATCCACATATTTGATATTGTGTTTAAATTAGACATTGAAGTCTGAATTCGAGGGGAAAAGAACATTACCGTAATGTTCAGCACAATGGCATGATGCAATTGTATTGGCCCAGTTTCTTTTTGGTTCATGAAGAACCATGTGCATGAAAGGTTCTGGTTTTTTAATTTATATGTTTAAAGTAGTGGAGAATGGTGAGCATTACACTCTGATTCAGTGGAGCCACAATAGAGATCTGTGAGTGGCCCTCTTCCGTTTCTTACAGTGATGTTTTTACTGATCTTCAGAACAGAGAATGCATAAACATTATGTGTAATGGTGGGTTTATCTCATTGAGCTTTCAATAACATGGGCCAAGAATATCCCATTTAGAAGGGATAGCAGGTTAAAAAATCTGGTGGGGATGGGGGGGGGAACATAAGCAATCTTCCATAAATTGTATTTTGTATATTGGTACTGTTCAGAACATACTTTTCTCTCTTCATTTCTCCCTTTCCAAGTCCATGTGTACCAACGTGGACATTTTTTGAACATTAGTGGCAAATTGCAGCACTGAAGAAATTTGCACTCTGCAAAGCTTTACATTTACCCTTTGTAAATATCTGGTTTGACTGGAGGATAGAACAAGAATACCTTTTTTTTATTTTGTACAAATGTATTTCAAGTATGTCTTCTATTTGGATGATTGTGTTGCTGATTTGTTTTACCTTACTAAGTTCATAGTTTTTTTGGGAGGGAGGGGAATTTGTTACCTCCCATGCAGTGTTAAAAATTTTTTTATATTGTATCAATGCAAAATAAAATATTTTTAAGCATTTTACCAGTTTTCAAACACAGCTCTTAATACATCTTTCAAATGCAATAACACTTTTTTTGGTACACAGTGACTGGGTTCCTTACTTGATGGTCGTTGTTATAGAACTTCTTCTGCGATTTTTTTTTTTTTTGGCCTGTAGCAATGAAAATTAATTTCTTCACAGTGTATTTGAAGAAAATATTGCATCATTAAAATTCCTCATGTTTCAGAGCTTAGCTCAAAAAGGCTCAGTTAGTTACTCGTACATGTGTTAAATGTTACAAAGTAGCACTGAGATGGAAAGCTTCTACTTCTAGAAATATATACAATGGTAATTCATGTTAATAGGTTCTACTTCACTTTGCTTAATATTTCTCCCCTGCCCCAAAGGATGCTAGACTAGAGAGAAGGGATCCAAAACAGAGAACTCTTCTCAAAGTCAACAGTGGTCTCCTAATTAATTTGCAAGGATCATCCTTCAGTTATGTTCACGGTTACTTCTGACTGGCTCAAACTGCCATTACATTCCAGCTGACCTTCAGGCTTCAGAGGCAGCAGCTCTTCCACTCGGCCAGACCCTCCTGCCCTGATGTAATATTATATTGCTACAATATAGCAGTCTCCCTGACGGAGTTGGTCTCGAACGTGGTGTTGGAATCCCCCTGCCTATTGGTGTTGGGGGACTTTAATGTCCATGCCGAGGCCCCAGGAACAGCTGTAGCTCAGGATTTCATGGCCTCCATGGCAACCATGGGTCTGTCTCAAAGAATATCTGCCCCAACGCATGATGCGGGACACACGCTGGACCTGGCGTTTACTGTGCGGCAGGTTGATGATGATCTGGAGGTGGAGGACATTGAGATCACTCCTTTGTCATGGACAGATCACTTTCTGGTGGGATTTAGGCTCGTTGCAGCTTTTCACCTCTGCAATGGCGGGGGATTGCACTTTATGATCCGCCCTCGGGGGCTGATGGATCCAAACGGATTCCTGAGGGCTCTGGGGGATTTTCCTGTTGCCAGAGTTGGAGACCCACCTGGTGCCCTGGTCGACCTCTGGAATACGGAGATGGCCAGGGCCCTGGATGAGATCGCTCCTGAGCGTCCCCTGCCCAGTCGCAGAATCAGAGCGGCTCCTTGGTTCTCTGAGGAGCTGCGAATGATGAAGCGGCAGGGCAGACGACTAGAGCGTCGGTGGCGAAAGACTCGTGCCGAATCTGACCGTGCACGGGCTAGGGCCCAGTTAAAAACTTACTCTAGGGCAGTGGTGGCGGCTAAGAGGGCACACTTCTCTGCCACCATTGCATCTGCAGAGAACCGTCCGGCTGAGCTCTTCCGTGTGGTCCGTAGTCTTTTACATCTTGCCCCTCCTACTGGCGGGGAGGAGCCCATGGAGGCTCGCTGTGACGAGTTCGCAAAACATTTTGCAGAGAAGGTCGATCAGATTCGGCATGACTTGGATGCCGCTGTGGGCATATCTAGTGATGTCCCCGGGGAACCTGTCTATCCTACCATTTGGGATTCTTTCCAGCTTGTAGAGCCTGAGGATGTGGACAGGATTCTCTGGAGTGTGAGACCTGCTGCTTGCCCGCTCGACCCTTGCCCAGCATGGTTAATTAGAGCTGCCCGGGAAGGGCTGGCCGAGTGGACGGGGAGGGTGGTGAATTCATCTCTGAGGGAGGGGGTGCTCCTGCCTGCTTTGAAGCAGGCAATGGTTCGCCCCCTCCTGAAGAAGCCCTCCCTGGATCCCACTAATTTAAACAACTTTCGGCCAGTCTCGAATATCCCATTTCTGGGCAAGGTGATTGAGCGGGTGGTGGCGTCCCAGCTTCAGAGGGTACTGGAGGAAACGGATTATCTGGACCCATTCCAATCTGGCTTCAGGCCGGGTTTCGGGACTGAGACTGCCTTGGTCGCCTTGGTGGATGACCCTTGCCGGGGGATGGACTGGGGAAGTGCGACCCTGTTATTCCTGCTGGATCTCTTGGCGGCTTTCAACACCATCGACCATGGTGTCCTTCTGGGTCGGCTGGCCAGGTTGGGGCTTGGAGGCACTGTCTTGAAGTGCTTCTGCTCCTTCCTGGCTGACAGATCCCAGAAGGTGGTGCTGGGGGACGCTTATTCGGCACCCCAACCTCTTAAGTTTGGGGTGCCGCAAGGTTCCATCTTATCCCCCATGCTATTTAACATCTACATGAAACCTCTGGGAGAGGTCATCTATATGCTGATGACACCCAACTTTATCTCTCCTTTCCCCCTGATTCTGAGGAGGCGGTTGAGGTCCTGGATCGCTGTCTGGAGGCGGTTGGGGGCTGGATGTGGGCGAACAAGCTGAAATTAAATCCGGATAAGACAGAGGTGCTTTTGGTTCGGAAATCCACAGCTTGGGTATTGGACTATCGTCCTGCTCTGAATGGGGTTGCACTTCCTCTGAAGGAGCAGGCTCGCAGCTTGGGGGTTCTGGGTCCACAGCTACACCTGGAGTCCCAGGTGGCGGCAGTGGCCAGGGGAGCCTTTGCTCAGCTTCGGCTGATTCGCCAGCTGCGACCGACTGTACCTGAGCTGTGCGGACCTGGCTACAGTGACCCATGCCCTAGTGACATCTAGATTAGATTATTGCAATGTGCTCTACATGGGGCTGCCTTTGAAGACGGTCCGGAAATTACAACTAGTACAGAACGCGGCCGCTTGTGTGGTTGCTGGGGCACATCGGTTTGACTCTGTTGGGCCGTTGCTTCGGCGACTACACTGGCTGCTGGTTCTGTTCCAGGCCCAATTCAAGGTGTTAGTTTTGACTTTTAAAGCCCTTTACGGCTTGGGTCCAGGGTATCTGAGGGATCGCCTCCTTCCATATAATCCTACCCGTACTCTTAGATCATCGGGGGGGGGGGCGCTTTTGACTGTGCTGCCACCAGGAGAGGTGAGAGGGGTGGCGGCCAGGAAGAGGGCCTTCTCGGTGGTGGCCCCCCAACTTTGGAATACCCTCCCCTTAGAATTGAGAACTGCTCCCTCTTTGTTAACATTTCGGCGGGGGCTGAAGACCTTTTTATCTCGAAAGGCTTTTAACTGTTGACAGGCTGGCTGGTTTTTTACACTTTTATATCTTGCTTATATCTTATGATCCACGGGACTTGTTTTTTTTTTTAATTTTAAATTGTATTGTTTTAATATTGTTTTTAAATTGTTTTTTTTAATGTTAAACTCTGTATTTTATTGCGTTTTGTTTGTTGTAATGCCACCTTGGGTGCCTTCGGGCAGAAAGGCGGGATATAAATCCAACAAATAATAATAATAATAATAATAATAATAATAATAATAAATTCATTATTCAGTTGCCTTCAGTTGCCCTTGCTGAAGTTCATTGCTGCTTCTTGCTATTCCTTCCACCCCTGTTCTTGGATACTCTCAGGTCTTTGCTGTTCTCCTTTCCTTCAGCTGTCCTTGGGCATTCTCTTGTTCTTACCCTCCATCCATTCTGTTCCATCCTGGTTCCTACAAGCTCCTCCCCCATTCTAAAGCTAACCCTACTAACAGTTGCCATAGACAGAACTCAGCCTGATGTGCTGCCGCCGCCTTCCCCTCGTGTGTATAGCTTCCCCCCAGCTGCTGGAAGAGGCTTCTCTGCCCTAGATGAGCAGCTGAAGTGGGTTGCTTCCTCCTCCCTGGGAAAATGGCTGCCGGTCTTGTGTGGTTGCTTGTACTGATCCTGATAAATAGCCTGCAGGGGTTCAGGCATGCATCATATGAAGTAATCACCCCCAAGAAACTGAAACCCAGATATGGACAAGAACCCCAAGGTGTCAATTACTGGTTGCAGATTGAGGGGGTGGGCTACGTGGTGCGTCTCAAGCAGAAGAAGGGCTTTGTTCTTAAGCACTTCCCTGTCTTCACCTACGGCAAGGAAGGAAACCTGCAAGTTGACTATCCTTTCATCCGGGATGACTGCTACTACCATGGCTTTATGCAGGACAAGCCCTTCTCTTTGGCAGCCCTCAGTACATGCTCAGGGGGACTCAGGGGTCTTCTGCAAGTTGAAAATAAGACATATGGCATTGAACCTGTCGAGGGATCTGCATCCTTTCAACATATGGTGTATAAGACGGAAGAAAAGGAGGGTGCTGCCAAAATGTGGTGTGGACTAACGGAGGAAGGACCAGCTAACCAAGAAGCCATGATCCGGAACATAGAGGAGGGAGAGGGCAAAAGTGGCCCAGGACCACCCTGGTGGACACACACCAGGTATGCGAAGGTTGCAGTTGTGGTGGAACATGAGCGATACGTTGAGTTTGGCAAAAATGAAACCCATGTAGCTTTGCAGGTGCTGGATGTCATCCATAGCGCTGATTCAGTCTTCAGGCTGATTGGCGTTCAGGTGTCCTTGGTTGGACTGGTGATATGGTCAGAAAATAACTTCATACCTATTGGCGATAGCTTGGACGTCGTACTTGAGGATTTCAATACCTGGAGAAAAGATCTGCTTGCACCACACCTCAAGCATGATGCTGCCCACTTATTTATGTATAAATCATTCGCAACAACTGTGGGAATAGCATTCGTTGAAGGTATATGTGATCCAGAAAATGCAGCTGGTGCAGAATCATACACAACTACTCATTTACACGAATTTGCTCTCATTTTTGCCCATGAATTGGGTCATAATTTGGGCATGTTGCATGATACAGATGATTGCACATGTAATCAATCGGTCTGTGTTATGTCGCCATATCAGACAAAGTCTAGTAAGTTCAGCAACTGCAGTTTCATTAGTTACTATACACTGGTAACTGAGGGCAATACAGATTGCTTACTAATACCTCCAGATGTTGAAGAACGATATGCTTTCAAGTACTGTGGGAACAAAGTAGTGGAATCTGGAGAACAATGTGACTGTGGTTCCAAAGCGGCTTGTGAAAGAGATCCATGTTGCCAGTCCAACTGCATGTTACGTTCTGGAGCCTTATGTGCTTTTGGGAAATGTTGCGCCAACTGTCAATACCGTCGAGCAGGTTCAGTTTGTAGGGAAAGGGTCGACCACTGTGATCTCCCTGAATATTGCAGTGGAACATCAGAATGGTGCCCAGAGGATTTCTATGTGCAAGATGGAGCCCCATGCTCCAGCAACTCATTCTGCTACCATGGCCGGTGCAGCACCCACGCTGATCAGTGCAAAATGATCTTTGGCCACGGCGTCAAAAGGGCTTCCGAAGACTGCTTCAGACAAGTGAATGCTCAAGGTGATCGCTTTGGCAACTGCGGCATTACCTATGGCTCTTATCAGGAATGCAAAGCTGAGGATAGCTTATGTGGTAGGCTCCAGTGTGAAAATGTCAAGCAGTTACCTTCTTTGATGGACCACAGCACCATCATTCAGACATCAGTTGGCCAGAGAAAATGTTGGGGTACAGACTACCACCCCGGAACAGGCAGAACTGATATTGGAGCCGTTAAAGATGGCACTTTTTGTGGCCAAAACATGATGTGCATTGATAAGAAATGCACCAACGTTTCCCTCTTGAAATACGATTGCAACACAACGAAATGTCACCATCAAGGACAATGCAACAATCTCAAACATTGTCATTGCTTTTACGGCTGGGCCCCTCCAGACTGCCTAGCTGAAGGCGGTGGTGGTAGCATTGACAGTGGGCCTCCCCCAGATTATAGATTTCGTGCTGGTGGTAGTGGTGATGGGGGCATAGGAACTACTGCAAAAATGATTCTTATCTGTTCTTCTGTGGTTCTTGGTGTTGGTCTCTTTCTACATTACAGAAAGAGACTGAGAGGGCAATTGAGAAGACTAAGTACAAGAATACATCCGATAGAACGAACACAGGGAAGATGATGCCTTTAATTCACAGAAATGAATAACGCACCATTTGTCAAAACATCGCGCAGGAAACACTATAAACATTTTTAATGAGTAGATTTATCCATTCAGATAATACCTGCTACTGACCTGCGAAATGTATCTTTAGATCACTGGGCATTGTTTCCCACTTGAGCAAGGAGAAAGGGGTGTGACTTTTAGTGAGTTCTCCCTTCCATCCCTTTCGATGGCTCCAGTGCCACATACCAGCTTGTTCCTGAGGATCCCCCCAGGAGAAGTTTCTGTGGGGAATCAAGGGACTTGGAAAGGGGAGTGGTAAAAAAAAATTGGGCTCCTCCTCCTCTTGCACAAGCAGGAGACAGAAAATGTGTCAAACCCAAAATGTCCAAAGCTGTAATTAAATACTACTTTTTAAAACTGCCTTTGTGTCCCAGTTGTGTGTTGGGAGAATTAGAATGGATAAAAGGAAATACTTTTTTACCCAGCAGGTAATTAATCTGTTGAACTCCTTGTCGCAGGAGGTGGTGATGGCATCTGGCCTAAAGGCGATTGGACAGATTTCTGGAGGAAAAGTCCATTGTGGGCTACAGGCCATTATGGATAGTGCAACCTCCCTAAGTTAGAAATAGGCTACTTCAGAAGGGAGAGGCAAGGGAGAGGCAACAGGATGCAAGCATCATGTTGTCTTGTGTGCTCCCTGAGGCGGGCCACTGTGAGATACAGGAAATTGGACGATGGGCCTTGGGCCTGATCCGGCTGGGCTCTTCCTATGTTCGTAAGTCCGAATGTTTGTGTCCCAGTCCTATCAATTTGGGAACATCCTGAAGGGAGAGCCACTGCATTGGGATTGGAGCTTGGTAACCCTTCCATTGGCCCTCTCAGATTCCAGACCTGGAGGACAGGTGTTGTGAGACCTTCAGGTTCTTCTGTTTATTTGAAAATTGAAAGCTTCAAAAAGGCTTCCCAAAGGAAAGGCTGCAGCAGAGGCATCTCCACTGGCCACACCCTGACTGCCCTCCAACCCCAGACCGCCAAGGAGAGGACCCCGTGACCTGACCATAAATGGTCTGTGGTGCGCCTCAAGCAGCCAATATATGGTCCAACATCCCTCAGATGTCTGGCAAAGATCCACATGACAACTCATGATTGATGTCCTTGTGCCTTGGTCACTCATTAGGGGCGCAAGCCTAACCTGGAGTTAGGCTGGCACAGTTAGGCCAGCAAAGCTTGGCCACCACAAGGGCCACCAAAAAGTGAATTTGGACCAGTGTCAGAGTCAGGGAGGATGGCACACAGATGAGCGCCATCCTCCCTGACTCCAAGAGTGGTCCAAACATACTTTATGTTGTCCCTTGTGCTTGCCAAACTTTGCTAGCCTCAGTGTTCCTCCAGGTTAGGATTGTGCCCTAGATCAAGGCCACCTGGAAGGTGACTCCCTTTAGCTCACTAGGCAGTAGCTCCCCAAACACTGGTGCCAGGCA
>JAJKFI010000007.1:18051549-18089564 GCA_029204185.1 Lerista edwardsae | reverse complement strand
TCTTTCTTTCTTTCTTTCTTTCTTTCTTTCTTTCTTTCTTTCTTTCTTTCTAAGAAATGGTGTCATTCCTCTTTTCTTCTCTTTGGAGCAGTTCTTGGAAAGACAGTCACATGCATAAAAGTTAATTTTTAAAATCAGTAAACCTCCAGTTCCCAAATGTTGGCTCTCTCAACCTGCCTGAATTGGGCCTGTCATTTATTATGCACCATATCCCAGTAGTACCATAACTTACCAGGGTCACACCACTTTGTTACCTCAGAAGACCAGATGCAGGGGAGTGGAAATGAGATACAAGTATCTGGGTGTCTTGTGTGCTCCCTGAGGCATCTGGTGGGCCACTGTGAGATACAGGAAGCTGGACTAGATGGGCCTTTGGCTTGATCCAGTGGGGTTGTTCCTATGTTCCTGAGTACATGTCTGAAGAGGGGCATCTGGTTCTGGTGGCTGTCAAAGAGAAATGCTGTGGAGAATCTTCACTAGTCACCAGTGTGTTTACCTCAGAATTTACCTCAGAGTGCCAGATACAAGGGAGTGGCAATAGTATGCAGGCATCTAGTTGTCTTGTGTACTCCCTGAGGCATCTGGTGATCCACTGTGAGATACAGGAAACTGGACTAGATGGGCCCTTGGGCTGATCCAGCAAGGCTTTTTCTTATTATTCTTATGTACTGGCGCCAGTGATCAGCACTCCCCTGATATCGTGCAAGAATTACATGCACTCTCGTGAGAATGATGTGGGATCTCGTGAGATTGTGTGTGAATTGCATGAGATCTTGGGCCAGCCAAGATAGCGACACCTGGGAGAACTGCAATGTCCTGTGGCGCCCCTGTAAGTTTGTTGTGGTGCCTTCAGGTGCCACAGTGCACCGTTTGGGAACCACTGCTGCCATATCCTCTTGTCCTGTGGCTAGTCCTGTGTATCTCACATTCCCATTCTGCAGTCCTACACAGAAGACCACATCTATTCCGACTAATTTGTAAGAATTTGTAAGTACTATGTGAAAGCCTCTTCTCCCTGAGCTTCTGCTATTCAATTTCTGTTCCATCCTTGACTCACAAAGTTCCGCCCACATTACTAAGGTAACCCTACTGACAGTTGCTGTGGACAGAATCCTCCACCTCCTCCCCATCAGGTGGAATCCCCACCCCCATCTTGGTTCCAGTCTGATAGCTGCTGCAGAGAACTAGATAACCAGTCAGAATGGGATACTCTGAAGGATTCTTTCGTCTTGCCTGAGAAAATGACTAGGAGTCTAATGTGCCTCTTGGTATTCATCTTGAAAAATATCCTGCAAGAGATTGCTGGTCAGACACAACCTCAAGGGTTTAGCTATGCAGCTCATGAGGTGATCATCCCAAGGAAACTGGCCCCCAGATATGGACAACAAGAGCCCCAAGCTATCAACTACTGGCTACAGATTGAGGGGAAGGGCCACATGGTGTGCCTCAAGCAGAAGACAGACATTATCCCTAAGCAGTTCCCTGTCTTCACCTATAGCAAGGAGGGGGACCTTCAGGTGGATTATCCTTTCATCAAGGATGACTGCTACTACCATGGCTTCATACAGGACAAGCCTCACTCTTTGGCAGTCCTTAGCAGTTGCTCTGGGGGACTCAGGGGTATGATTAGATTAGGTAATAAGACTTATGAAATTCAACCTATCCAGTCCTCGGCTACCTTTCAACATGTGATATACCATTTAGAAGAAAAAGAGAATGGCATAACTCTGAGATGTGGACTTACAGAAGGGGAGAGAAGTTCTCCAAAGGCCCTGATATCCAGAAGCAAAAACACAGGAGGCAAAACGAAACCCGGAGAAGACTGGTGGACGCACACCAGGTACGTGAAGAATGCAGTTGTGGTGGAGCACGAACTATATGTCCAGTTTGATAGAAACGAAACTCTTGTTGCCATGCAAATAATGGAGATAATCCATATTGCAAATTCATTCTATAAGCCACTTGGCATTCATGTGTCCTTGGTTGGACTGGAAATATGGTCAGAAAAGAACTTCATAGAAATTGCTGACAGCATAAAAGAGGCCCTTGTCACATTCAATCATTGGAGAAGAAGCACACAAGTTAGACGTCTAAAGAATGATGCCGGTCACTTCTTTGTGTATAAGAAATTTGGATCGACACTTGGATTAGCACATATAGCAAAAGTTTGTGATAATAACTACGCAAGTGCTATTGAATCATATATGACACCCAGTTTGGCCCGTTTCGCTCTCACGTTTGCCCATGAATTGGGACATATTCTTGGTATGGTACATGATGGTGAATACTGTACTTGTGGTCGACATGCTTGCATTATGGCTGCCATACAGGCAGCCACAGATAAATTTAGCAATTGTAGTTATGACAGTTATTTTGGACTAAGGAATTCTCATTGCTTGTTCATTCCTCCAGACCCTGATCAAATCTATAAACACAACTACTGTGGCAACAAGATAGTGGAGCATGGAGAGGAATGCGACTGCGGTTCAAAACATGAGTGTAGATCGGATCGATGTTGCCAAGCTAAATGTACGTTGCGCCCTGGCGTCGCTTGCTCTTTCGGGAAGTGCTGTGCCAACTGTCAGTACCTTCCAGCCGGAACCATTTGCCGAGAAAATAGAAGCATCTGTGACCTTCCTGAGTACTGCAATGGGACTTCAGAGTGGTGTCCCCAAGATTTGTACGTGCGCAACGGGGCTCCATGCAGGGATGGTGCATTCTGCTATAACGGAAGTTGCTCCTCTCACCGTGAGCAGTGCCGCGAGATCTTTGGCTGGAAAGCGACAGTGGCTTCGGAGGTGTGCTTCAGAAACGTCAACATTCAAGGCGACCGATTTGGCAACTGTGGCCTCAGGCATGGAATTTATAAGAAATGCAGCGCAAAAGATATCTTGTGTGGCAGGATCCAGTGTGACAATGTGGATCGTTTCTCTTTGCAAGAGCATCGAACAATCATTCAAACCCACATTGGCCAGAGGCAGTGCTGGGGGACAGACTACCACAGCGGGATAGAACAGGCTGACATTGGAGCAGTGAGAGACGGCACTTCTTGCGGCACGGACTTGATGTGTATTAACGGGGAATGCACCAGTGTTTCCCTCTTCAAGTATGACTGTAATGCAACCACGTGCCACAATCGGGGCAGATGCAACAACCTCAAACACTGTCACTGTGATTATGGCTGGGCCCCTCCAGACTGCCTGAAGACAGGCTATGGTGGCAGTATTGACAGTGGGCCTCCTCGACCATGCAAGAGTCATGGTGGTGTCACTGTTGGAATTATTGTATTCCTCCTTACTGGTGCTGGTTTTTGTGGTTGGGTTGTGTATTACAGGAACAGAATAAGACATTGGATGAGAATAATGACTACAAGGATCTATCCAGAGGGGAATCTAGAGGGGAGGTTACCTTAGTTCAAATAAATGAATAATGTACACATTGTCAAAACATGACCCAGAAAATATCAGACAGTAATTATATTTTAAATTAGTAGAATGTTCGGCTGTATATAAATATTTCTCTAAACATCGTCTTTTGATGAAGTTTGTGTCCCAAGCACATTCACTTATGACAATCTTGGGGACTTCCCGATTGGAGCTCAGTTATCTTTCCAACCCCGGGGGTACTCCTACAGATAACTGGCCATGATAGATCTCTTAATAGCCTTTGGCATCATAGGTCATCAGAGTTTCTTGGGAGTCTTGGAAGGAGAGTCCCAGTCATCCCTTGGTTGGATTTCTGTCCTATAACTCAGAGAGTTCCTGCAATGTGATGATTTTAGGTATTTTATTTGAAGAATTTATATCCCATGCCGAAATAAATGCCCAGAGTGGCTTACATGGGCTGGCTAGCCTATACCACCATTTTTCAACGGGGTTTTTCCAAATATACAGTATTCTGTGATTCACCAAGCCTTCAGTCCCAGATGTAACCTTCACAGTGTGGTTCTCTCCTCTGGCTGTATGCCATCATGTTTCAACAGGAAATCGTACAGGCCCTCAGGGTCATACTCTGTTCTTTTGCTGGCTGGCCATCTCACACATTCCCACACTGGCTAATCATCTCCACAGCGACTCCATCCTGACACAACAGGTACTGCAGCTTGTCACAGCCTGGCATTCCATCTCCCATCCAAAAACAAGACTGTGAATTCTCCTGCTTAGCTTCAGGCAGTTCCGCCAGCTCAACTTTCAGTCCACACCTCCTGGTGTGGGTCTTTTCTGCTCTGCCCCATGGAATCTGGCCCTGACTGGTGTTTCTTAGGACTTTGGGGAGATGAAAATGTCAGCTGAGGCACACATATCCAGGAACAGCAGCTGCACAATCTAACTTTGTTCTTGGGGTCACCTGCATTTATTGTGTCTGTGATTTACCAGCTACTGTTACTTCTGCGATTCTGCTTTCATTCCATTCCATCATTACTCACAAACCTCTGCCCTCATGACCAGGGTAATGGTCATCCCTACTGAACATTGCTGTGGAGAGAATCCTCCTACTCGGTTTAGTAGCACTTTTCATTTTGCTTCTCACCCACTAGCAGGTACTGGGATGCTTTCCTCCATCTTGAAAAACAATGAGCAACCTTGAGTGGCTGCAGATGCTGGTCTTGAACAATAGCCAGTGAGAGACTGGTAAGCAGAAACCACCTCGTGAATTTAAGCTATGCAACCTATAAAGTGATCTTGCCAAGGAAACTGTTCCCCAGATCTGGACAAAGAGAAACCCAGCATGTCAACCACTGGCTACAGTTTCAGGAGAAGGGCCATGTGGTGCACTTCAAGAAGAAGAAAGGCTTTGTCCCCAAGGACTTCCATGCCTTTACCTACAGCAAGGAGAGGGACCCCTAAGCTGAATTATCCTTTTATTGGGGATCACTGTTACTGCTATGGCTTTGTACAGGACAAGTCCCTCTCTTTGGTTGCCCTCAGCATCTTCAGGGAACGTAAAGGAATTTAGGCAATAAGACTTATGAAACGGAACTTGTATACCTATCAGCTCCCTTTCAACATGTTGTAAAAGAAAAAGGGGCTAAGAACAAGATTAGCCGATGGTGATGTTGTCAAGGAGCCTTCAAGATGGAACTCTACGGCACCTCATACACCAATGGCCAGGGTGCCAAGCAGGACTCTCCCAATAACACCTTCTGGGACAAGTTGGCAAGGAAGAATCGGAACATAGCAAAACAGTGACACACAGCACCAGGCCCAACCTGGCCAAGCATCCCAGAAGGATGCAATGGTTGATGGTCCTGAAAGCTGCTTAGTGGTCTACACTCTACCAGGATCAACAGCTACAGATTCTTCCTGTCAAGTCTCTGGCAAAGATCACCCACAAGGGCCACCAGAGCAATTTCAGTCTTGAGGTCAGATGGATAAGGACCCAGATAATCCATTTCATCCAAAGTCCTCTAGAGCAATGGTATTCAAACTTTTTAGACCAGACCAAGACCCACTTTTTAGAATGGCAGTTGTGTCAGGACCCACCGGAAGCGAAGTCATTAACCTGGAAGTGACATCATCAAGCAGGAAGTGCTGTCTTTGTAACATAATAAACTTCCTCAGGCTGTACAAGTGGAAAAGATCCCAAATAGCAAGACCACTAAGCATCATGACACGACCCACTGACATTGTCATGGCTGATGCATAAGAACATAAGAAGAGCCCTGCTGGATCAGGTCAAGGGCCCATCTAGTCCAGCTTCCTGTATCACACAATGGCCCACCAGGTGCCTCAGGGAGCACACGAGTCAACAAGATGCCTGCATCTTGTTGCCATTCCCTCGCACCTGACATTCTGAAGTAGCCTACTTCTAATATAAGCAGGTTGCACCACCCATCATGGCCTATAGCCCACGATGGGCTTTTCCATCACTGCACACGATATTATCTGTGAAATAATTAGCAAACGGATCACAATGGGCCACCTTCCCTGTGTGATCAGCTTAAACTCTACCTGGAAGTGATCTGTCAATGACAAAGGAGTGGTTCCAATCTCCTCCACATCCAAATCAGTGTCCACTTGCCTGCCCAGCAGTTAACACCAGGTTCAATGTGTGTCCCACCACATGCCTCAGGGCTGAAACACGGCTGAACCATGAGATAGGCCCATGGTTGCCATGGCAGCCATTCAATCCTGAACTGCACCTATATTGGGATCCCAGTATGGATATTGAAGTTCTTCAATCGTTGGGGACACTCCAACGTCAAGCCAGAGATCAGCTCAGCCAGGTCAGGTAGGAAAACGCTTTGGGCAAGGAGGCAGGCGGTACACCAACAGAATCCTAATTGGGGATTCTGCCAATTCACCATCACACAAAGGCACTCTAAACCGGCTGAAGAAGACACATGGCAAGGGGGATGGTAAACAATAGACTACTTCCTGCCATTGCTGTAGTATCTGGAAACCTGGTGGACACAGTTGGGAGAGACCAACTGGGCAAAGAGGGCACTCTTGCAAGTGGTGCTCCTCTAATATTTAGCAGGGGGAGAGTTAACTGCACCTCTTCACACCAACACAGTGTCCTTTCTAGGGGCTACTGGTGTTTCTTCTGTATCGTTTTCTATTGTGAGTCCTTTTGGGACAGGGAGAAATTTTATCTGTAATCTGTTTTATGAACTTTTTTTGTTTGAAAAGCTGTATATAAACATTCTTAAACAGAGCCAGGAGGATGGTATACGGGTTCGGGAGTTGGACTTAGACGTGGAAGATCCAAGTTCAAAATTCCCGCTCAGCCACAATGCTTTCTGGGTGAGCTTGGGCCAGTCACAATCTCTCAGCCTTGCCTACTTCACAAGGTTGTTGTGAGGACAGAAGGAGTGGAGGAACTATGTATACCACCCTGAGCTCCTTGGGTGATATAATACTTTTTTACCCAACGTGTAATTTAACTGTGGAACTCCTTGCCACAAAAGGTGGTGAGGGTGTCTGGCCCAGGAGCCTTTAAAAGGGGATTGGACAGATTTCTGGAGGAAAGATCCATTGCAGGCTGCAGGCCATGATGGGTGGTGCAACCCATCTTATCTTCTACAGTAAGAAAGCTATCTCAGAATGTCGGATGCCGGGGTGTGGCAACAAGACGCAAGTATCTTGTTGTCTTGAGTGCTCCCTGAGGCATCTGGTGGGCCACTGTGAGATACAGGAAGCGGGACTAGATGGGCCTTTGGCCTGATCCAGTGGTGCTCTTATGTTCTTTTAAAAATGTGCAAACTAACAATCCCCCCAGCTCATCTAACCAGATCTCCGTAATACGTGTCAGGTCAGCACCCTCTTCCAGGATTAAGAGTGCAATCCTAAACTGCGCCGGAATAGTGAGGCCAGCAGGCCTGCGCTATATCCAGTGCAGTTTTGGTGCCCTGGGGAGCCTCCCCTATGTTTTCCTTGGTTCTACGCCTGCTAAATGGCAGGCACAGAGCCGAGGAGGCTGCATGGCCTGAATTGGGGCCGCATGGCCTGAGGGTGGAGGATTGGATGCGCCTTCTCCGCTCCCACCCCAGGTCGACAAGCCTGCAAGTTCGGCTGACGCAGAAGTGGGACCGCGGCACCAACGCTGCTGCTAGAGTTGGCCTAATGGCACTACTGCCGACACAGGGGTGCCGGTTGGCGCTCCTGCGTCGGTCTTAATGTTAAGTAAAGGTAAAGGTTTCCCCATGACCGAGTGGTCTAGTCGTGACCGACTGTAGGGGGCGGTGCTCGTCTCCGTTTCTAAGCTGAAGGGCCGGCGTTTGTCCTAAGGACAAGTTTCTGTGGTCATGTGGCCAGCATGACTATACGCTGTAGCGCACCTTCCCACCAAAGCGGTCCCTATTTATCTACTCGCATTTTTAGGTGCTTTCAAACTGCTAGGTTGGCAGGAGCTGGGACAAGCAACGGGAGCTCACTCCGTCGTGTGGTCTTGAACTGCCAACCTTCCGGTCAGCAAGTTCAGCAGCAGCGGTTTAATCCGCAGCAGCACCACATCTCTTGGATGGGTGCCTTAACAATTTAAAGCAAATGTTAAGTACTGGTATTTAAAAGCAGGACTTTAAGGCCAGAGAGGTCACTGCTAGTGGCAGCAGAGGCCAGAGAACTGCAAGGAGGGCTGGAAATTGGGACTGACCTTTTTTTTTCCTGGAATGGCCAGCCTAGTCCCTCAAATACCTCCTTGTCTTATCATCCTCTCAGTGTCAGGACAACCTCTTAATCCCACCTTCCTCTACTGAAAATCTTTTCTCCCTCCACCAAGGCCAAGGCCAAACCCACCAACCCCACTTAAAAAAGAGAGGAGCTCCCCAGTGGTGTCATTCAAATGATTTAGGAACAGGAACTCACTATTGAGTTCAAATTCAAATGTTGGGGGAAAAAACAACAACCCAGAAGCAGCCACAGAGCCCGTTAGGATCCGGAATGCCCGTTCCGGTCCGTTCCCCCTGAATGACATCACTGCCTTCTCCCCAGTGGGCTGCAGACTCACCAGAGTGGCTGCTGACTCCACGTGTGTGGCTGGAGGGAGCGAGGAAGGGGGCTGTGCAGGACGGGACTTCCCCACTGCAGCCCTTCCCCCTTCGCCCCCCTAGGAATCCGGAGTCGCTCCCTTTAACCCTCTGAGTGCCGGCCAACCAAGAAGAAAAGCTCTTTGCAGAGGAATTGGGAGGGGGGAGGGAGAGTGAAGTGGGCAGAATGAGCCCTAATTTTAACTAGTGGAACTGAGTTTCCCCGCGTTCCCCCTGCATGACATCACTGGAGTTCCCCCCCCACACACATAGCCACACAGAGCAGATCCACCTAGCAAAACCAAACCAAGCTAAGATTTTAAAGCAAAGGCTTAAATCATCCAAATTAAAGCAAAGGTTTAAATCACTCTCCTCATCCAGTTGCCAAACATAAGCTCTCATGACCCGTCTTTGATACTGTTCCTGAGGTTTACCTGCAATGACAGTGCCTCGTGTCCCACACCTTCCTGGCTGCCTCTGTGATGGTCAGATTTCCCTCCATCTCAGTCCTACCGGCAATGCGATGCCTACTTCCAGCACACAAGTGACAAGTCCACTCTTACTTTGCCACCTTCCCTCCGTTCCGTTCCATCCTTGACTCATCAATCTCCGCCCACATTACAAAGGTAACCCTACTGACTGTTGCTAGGGACAGAACCCTGTCTCCTATGGGGTCCCAATCCCACCTTGCTTCTGGCCTGCCAGCAGCTGCAGGAAGTGTCCCCTTGCTGAAAGGAAAGCCAGAGCGCCCACCCTGATTGAGACTTTCCTCTGTCCGGGAAAATGATTAAGAGTCTTGCATGGCTGTTGGTTCTGGTTTTGGAAAGCAGCCTGCAAGATACAGCTGGCCGGACACCACTTCAAGGGTTTAGGTACGTCTCTTACGAGGTGATCATCCCAAGGAAACTGATGTCGAGATATGGGCAGGAACCTGCAGACCTGACCTACCTTCTGCCTTTTGAAGAGAAAGGTCACATGGTACACCTTAGGCAATCCATGAGCTTTGTCCCAAAGCACTTACCTGTCTTCACCTACAACGAGATGGGGGGCGTCCAGGAGGACCACCCTTTCATCAGGGGTGACTGCTACTACCATGGCTTTGTACAAGAGAAACCGACCTCTTCGATCTCCCTAAACACTTGCTCAGGGGGTCTCAGGGGCATGCTGAGTTTTGATAAAAAGGTGTATGAGATTCAACCTGTCCAGTCATCTGCCACCTTTCAGCATGTGATATATCAGCTGGAGGCAAAGGAGGATGAACTACACACAAGGTGCGGGCTAACGGAGGAAGAGCAAATTCGTCAAGATGCCATGATCCTGAAAAGAAAGCCTGTCGCTGGGACACCCAATAAGCTGGGAGGACACCAGGGGACACCCAACAGGCCAGTGAACATTGCCATTGTGGTGGAACATGAACAATATGTCCAGTTTGGCAACAACGAATCACTTACCCTTACACGAGTTATGGATGTCGTTCAAATGGCAAATGCACTATACAAGTCGCTGGGTGTCCAGCTAAACTTGGTTGGACTGGAGATATGGTCACAAAATAACCTCATAGTAATTGGCGACAACATAGAAGATGTGCTTGACAATTTCAATAGCTGGAGATTAAATGCACTAGTCAAACGTCTAGAGAACGATGCTAGTCACCTATTTGTATACAAGAGTTTTGGCCATAAGGAAGGATTAGCATTTAAAGGAACACTTTGTGATAACCACTGGGCATCTGCTGTGGAGTCGTACATGACTTCCAGCCTGGTCCTATTTGCTAACTTATTTGCCCATGAATTGGGGCATATTCTTGGTATGCAGCACGATGGAAAAAACTGCACTTGCAATCGACATGCCTGCATTATGGCTGCTGTTCCAGCAATTGCTGATCAGTTTAGCAGTTGCAGTTCTGATAGTTATTTCAAATTCAGAAACTCTGGGTGCATGCTGGTTCCTCTGGAACCTAAGGTAATGGATATACCCAGAGCCTGTGGGAACAAAGTCATGGAACAGGGGGAGCAATGCGACTGTGGTTCCGAAATGGAATGCCTGGCAGATCTGTGTTGCCAGTCAAATTGCAAGCTGCGTTCAGATGCTACGTGCGCTTCAGGGAAGTGCTGTGGTGGCTGTAAGTACCTTCCGGCAGGAACCGTTTGCCGAGAAAATACAAGCGTCTGTGACCTTCCTGAGTACTGCAATGGAACTTCACAGTGGTGTCCCCAAGATTTTTATGTATACGATGGAGCTCCCTGCAAGGATGGCGCCTACTGTTATCATGGGCATTGCTCCACTCACCATGAGCAATGCCGAGAGATCTTTGGCAAGAAAGCAACTGCTGCTTCCAGAGACTGTTTCCGAGAAGTCAATGCTCAAGGTGATCGCTTTGGCAACTGTGGCCTTAGGAATGGTTCTTACGACAAGTGTCATGCTGACAGTATCCTGTGTGGCCGAATCCAATGTGTCAACGTGGATGAACTGCCTTCTTCCGATGAGCTCAGGGTCATCATTCAAACATCCATCGGCGAGACGAAATGCTGGAGTGCGCACCACCTCAGTGGAATGAATCTCACGGATATTGGCGCAGTAAGAGATGGCACTCCTTGTGGCAATGACAGGATGTGCGTGAATGGGAAATGCGTCCAGGTTTTCAATCTCTTGAAATACGGTTGTAACGTCACCAAGTTCCATAACCGGGGAATATGCAACAATCGCAAACATTTTCATTGTAATTATGGCTGGGCCCCTCCCGACTGCCTCGAGAAAGGCTATGGTGGCAGCATTGACAGTGGACCCCCTTCACCACGCACAACCGGTTCCAGGGTAGGAAGGATTGTCGGAATGGTATTGGGCATTTCTTTTGCTGCTCTTTTTCTGGCCTTGCTTGTGGGTCAAAGGCATGGGTTGATTAGAAGACTGAATTCTGCTGCGCATGGCCTGGGTATTTATTATAGGAACAATATAAGAAAGCGATTTATAGCTGAAAGATTCCAACCGACAACGTTAATACCGAAAGAAAGCCAAGATGAGATCACAGACATGGACAAAGAGTAAAGGTGTCAAAAAAGTTCGTGGGAAGTAATGTAAAAATATATTTGAGTGCACCCACTTTGGATCTTTCCTTTCACAGCTTTTGGTAAAATTCATTTCCACAGAAAAAATTAGGCTCCTTCACAGGGGAGGCCTTCTCTAGGGTGTGAGGTTGACTCTATCCCACAGAATCCTCTCCCACAGAATCATGTATTCTTTGAAATGGAAAACCACACAGCACAAGCAGAAGCTTTTCTCCCTCTGAAATCAAGAACATAAGAAGAGCCCTGCTGGATCAGACCAAAGGCCCATCTAGTCCAGCTTCCTGTATCTCACAGCGGCCCTCCAAGTGCCCCAGGGAGGCATGAGACAACAAGATGCTTGCATCCTGTTGCCACTCCCCTGCACCCGGTACCAGTAGCCCTCCACCTTTGTAAGGAGGTTGCACAAGCCATCATTACCTATAGCCCACGATGGACCTTTCCTCCAGAAATCTGTCCAATCCCCTCTTGAAGGCATCAAGACCAGATGCCATCACCACCTCCTGTGGCAAAGAGTTCCACAGATTAACTACCCGCTGGGTAAAAAAATACTTCCTTTTATCTGTTTTAACTCTCCCAACCCTCAGTTTTAGCAGAAATCCACAGGAATTTTAATAATTGATGGCCCCAACCGGTTGTGTCCCTGACCCATTTGCTGCCCGGGGCCAGGACCACTCCTTGACCCACTTGGAGCCCCATGTGACATTCTATGACTCTCTGAAGGCCTTCTGCAGCCTTTGGGAGGGCCTTTAAACAATGTTTTCCGATGAAAACCAGAAGTACTCTTTAATGGGTACAGAGGGCCACAGGATGTTACGTGTGTCCTGCCTGACTCCCAGGTGGGCTCCAAAGGGCCAGTGAAGGAGACAGATTGGTGGCAGGCGCCACCCCCCTTGACCCCACAGGTCTGCCTCCTTTTGCATCCACACACAGATAGCTCCTGATTCAGTCCTGAACCACTTTGGAGGATACAGGCATGCCCTAGTATCCACTGGGGTTTCATTCTGGACTTCCCTGTGGATACCTGAAACATTGGATACAGGAGAGGCCTTTTTACAGATAGGAGAACACCAGTGTTTTTGCTGTAACAGGGTAAAAAAGGAGTTTTGTTTAATGTTCCCTTATCTTTTTAATACCTGTCCCACTACCCATGGATAACTGAAACTGTGGATATCGAATTAGTGGATACCAGGGCACACCCGTATTTACAATGCTGCATGTAAGTCATAATCAGAGGGGTTTTTTTTTTATTGTTAAATCTCATTAAAACACAAAGCACTGCTTTTTTTGGTGTGAAACGATCCAAATAAAAACACAAAACACTGCATTTTGGTGTTCAGGATATTTTCCAGAAATTAAAGTAGGTTACTGAGTCCAATTCAAAACAATTCTGCTACTATATCACCTGAATCACCTACGCAGTACACTTTTAAAGCATTTAAAATTAATAAAAATGAGAACTTGGAATGAGAACCTATGATAAAAAAAACACATCACACCGCTTTCCGCCGTTCAAAACGCAACGTCTGCCGAAAAAAATATATGACACCCCCCCCACCCCTCGTTATAAGTGTCTCTGGGACAGGGAGCCATTGAGCTTTATTAGTATTATTTGTCTGTAAACCGCTCTGTGAACTTTTTGTTGAAAAGCGGTATATAAACTGTTTGATTGATTGGTCTCCTTCAAACACAGAACCACACGGAGAAAAAAGGGAAGGTTTAGTTAAAAAAGACTACACATCCCAGAACCCTCAGCTGCGCCCTCCTTTCTTCCTGGTGGGAGGCTGCAGAAACTGAAAGTGCTGCTGCCGCTGCTGCAGCCCGAGCTGCCTGCAAGCCGCGCCGGCCCGGTGGCTTCCCCTCCAAGCGCGTGGAGCCGAGTGGGTGGGTGGGAGGCGCAGCCCGATAAGAGAGCGCAGCATGAACGGAGGAGTGGATCATCCCCTCTCCGAGGAAGTGATCAATCTCACGAGAGGACCTTCAGGTACAAAGTCAAGGACGGGGGGCGGCGCTGTGGGCTGGCATCGCCGCATTCCGCCCCGGGGAGCTCCGGCTCCGGCGATCGCCGCCGCCTTCCCAGAGCTCCGTGCAGCGCCTTGCTCAGGCTCCGGGCTGCTCGGTCGGCAGGAAAGGTCCCGGGCTCCCGAGGCCTGCGTGGCGCTGCAAGCCCCTTGCGAGAGCCTGGCGGCGCCCCGGCTCAGAGGCGCACGGGGCGGTTTGCTGGTCTGGGCGGTCGCAGCAGCGGGGCAGAGACGTTAACCCTGCGCTGCCCACTGGCCCGCGTCACGTGCTGGGGAAGCGGGGCTCGTGAAACGCATTGCGTAGACCGGGCGGTCGTTCCACGGATGGAAGTTTTAAGCATCGATATACTTGTGGCTTAGTTTTTCCTCTTTCGTTAGGACCAAAAAAAAAAAAAAAAAAAAAGACATCTCGCTCTCGCGTTTCTAAACATGGAAACAGGCTCCAGGCCAATTGTACGCGCATCTGGAGCGGCCGTGGGAAACTTTGTGCATGCGCCAGAAGGGGCGGTTGACCACAAGGCTAGAAAGTGATGCCGAAAAGGAATGCTCGGAGGTGTTGTATGCGAAAGAATGGCAGGCAGCCTGGGTCAAGAAAGCAGGCCTTCCGATCACGGGCGATTGAACAGGTCCCTCACCTATTTTCGCCTTGTGCCTGACACTGCCTGTAACATGGGAGCTGCTGTTCAGAAACAGTGCAGTATCTGGAACAGAGTGTTGAACTTAGGCCCTGCGTCTAAATTTCTGCTCAGCTGTGCAACTCATTCAAAGTCCTTGGACCGAGAATGCCAGTAATTGCTATGCCGAAGAAGGGTGGTTATACTTATGTCAATAATGCAGGGAGATGTATTTGGCTTCAGGCGCAGCATTGTGTCCTTGGCTGGGCTGGCTTGAGAGGATGGGGAAATGTGGTGAGTGTTATGCTCCTGGGTTCCCGTTCAGACCTGGGCTCTGATTTTTAAGAGAGGCTATTTTTCATTCGGTTGAACAAATATCCTTGGAATCCCCAGAAGCAGACTGTGTGGGTCACCTTCTGACAACTTAATTTCACCTTGATTGTAATTCAGGGTGCAATTCTAACCTTGAGTTACGCTGGCATGGTTAGGCCAGCAGAGTTTGGCTGGCACAAGGGATACCGTACAGCGCGTTTAGACCACTCTCAGAGTCGGGGAGAAGGGCGCATGTCTACGTGCTGGCCTCTCTGACTCTAAGAGTGGTCTACACATACTTCACAGTTAAGTGTCCCTTTTGCTGACGAAACTTTGCTGGCCTAACTGTGCCTGCCTAACTGCAGGTTAGGATTGTGTCCTAAAGCTCTGAAAACCATTGGAATGCGGTGATTAGGTTTCTTTATATTTGCTAATACACTCCAGTGTATGAAATATGTGTCGGTCAGTGCTAGAACAAATGTAAATGTGGACTTGAACTTGATCTGGCCTCTTTAAAAGCTCCTAGTGGCTGATAAGACAGCCTTCATCCAGTCTTGTGGTATGCCTGTTTTTTGTTTTTTTTTTACGTTTGGCCTTTCTTGATCTTGATTCCATTCCCAGTTTCCTTTCTGTGTTGTAGTGCTTCCATGATTACTGTGATTGCTACTCACTTTCCCAACGGAAGTTGTTGTTTACTCTCTCCCACAGTTCTAGGCAAGTGTCTCCCAGAAGTGACCCACATCTGGGCTTCAGATCTACACAATATAGTCTTCCTAAGAACAACAACAACAACAAAACCCTGTTGTCATTTTGGCTGACTACCCAAGGTGGAATTGATGGCAAAGATGGAAATGTTGGTTTTTCCTTTTAGGCAGGCCCATAGACAACAGTGTGATTTCTCTTATCTACCCAGCCATGGTTCTGATGGTTTATCTAAATTGCCTTAGGGCGCAATCCTAACCTGGAGTTAGGCTGGCACAGTTAGGCCAGCAAAGTTTGGCCAGAACTTTGGCCAAAGTCCAAAGTGCGTTTGGACCACAGTTGGAGTCAAGGAGGATGGCGCACGTCTGTGTGCTGGCCTCTCTGAGCCTTTCTCTCTGTGTCCCTTGTGCCAGCCAAACTGTGCTGGCCTAACTCCAGGTTAGAATTGCGCCCCTAGTTCAGTACTGAGCCTTGGTCAGCTATTCCACTTCTAAAGAATCAAAGCCGCAGAGGGCATAATCCAGCACCAGGGTAAGGGCAGTGCAGCTCTGAGGTAAGGGAACAAACATTCCCTTACCCTGAGGAGGCCTCCATGATGACTACTCCACTGTGGGATGCATCACATGCCCCATTGGCACAGCTATGTCAGTGCTGTGAAGTTGGTTAGGATGGATCCCTGAATGTCTTCTCTAAGAATGTCTTCTCTAGACATTCTCTAGGATTCTCTAGGAATGTCTGGGGTGGTGTAGGACACTCTTTAGGAGCTCAGCTTCAGATGAATTCTCAGTAAGGGGCAGTGCATCCCTTCCTGCTGTCCTTGCGTGAGCCATGTGCACTTTCAGGAAAAGAACAGGGCAAGCCCGCTTAGAGCTGTACGATTTCACAGTACAGATGGAAGTTCAAATGCTTTGACTGCCCCTCACCCCTACGCACAAAAAACCCTTGGCACACGGCAAGCTAGTATATCAAAAGGAAGGGTCCAGTTCTAGCCTCCCTCCCTCCCCCGATGTCCATGTTCAGGTAAGGGAGTATTTGAGTTGGGAAGGGAGCAGACACACCTAGACCTGCACCTGAGATGGTATCCTCTCATGGAGTAGGACTCTTGTCGGATGCTTTTTGTAGGCATTGAATGGGTTGTCTAAGCCTCTGGATGTGAAAGTGGTGATTAGAGTGGAGCATTATCTTTGTGGCACCTCCAACAGGTGAACTGTTCGAGGGAAATAACTGTGAACCTGTCTCAAAAAAAAATGAGTAATGAGTAGAATGTGGGCATCCACCATAAACCAAAACATCTACATGTGCTGGATGGTTGTACATGGATAGAATGTGTGAAGAAACACACATAAAGCACTTGCAAATGCTTTATAGACCTCAACCAGTTGGTTTTCAACCAGTGTGCCATGGCAATTTGGTGTGTCGTGAAAGGTCCACAGGTGTTCTGTGGGAGTTTGGAGGAGTTGTAAGAGGGCCATTGGGGATGTGAGCCCCCCGCCAGCAGCATGGTGTGCCTTGTCAATTGTCCAAAAACTGATGGTGTGCCCTGGCAATTTTAGCACCTTATCATGTGGATCGTGAGATGAAAGAGGTTGGAAATGGCTGGCCTAAACCAGCGGTCTCATGCAGCCGGAACGCTGGGCGGGAGGAACGGGTGAGCGGCAGCCCGCCCATTGCGTACCGCTCTGTTTCGCTGTCTTGAGAGGGCTTCCCCGCGGGGGTGGGGAAGACGGCAAAATGGAGCGGTACGCAACGGGCGGGCTGCCGCTCACCTGTTCCTCTTGCCCAGCGTTCCAGCTGCATGACGCCCCTGGCCTAAACACATATGAATGCTTGTTTGTTTCAGGATTGGAGATAACTTGAATCTCTCCCTACTCCCAAGATATATTTTCTGATCCAGGAGCCCCTGGGATGTTCCTGTTCTAACTTGTTTGCTATCTCTTTCCTAATTTCATGTATTGCAAAATTGCACATCTTTTTTACCTGGAGTAAATATGCGACTCATTCCGTTAATTTTTCCTCCTTGGTCTCCCAAACATCTTGCCGATAACTCTGTGCTGCATTCTTGGCCATTTCTGGATTGTCCCCCCTTTCTAGTACATTTGTCTCCAATGGCCACAGCCTTTGAATTTGTTCTGTTTTAGTAGGCTAAAACCAAGCACCTTTAGTAGGATAAAACCAAGCATTTTATTTTCGCAACCATTTTGCTAAAAATTGAATATCCCTTATCTGGACTGCTTGGAATAGGAAGGTGTTTGGATTTTGGATTTATCTGGATTTCAGAACAATTGCATAAACACAATGCTCTTTTCACTGTTACCCATTTGGGTGATGGTTGGCCTCTTTGACATTTTTCAACAAATGTCTGTACAGAGTACACATCACAGAGCAGAGAATGCAACTTATAGCCTATATGCGGGAATGAGCACAAGACCTTTTTACAGAAAGTTTTTTAAAAAGTCTTGGAGAAAAATGTCTGGATTTTGGACGTCCGAATAAGGGGTAATTGCCTGTAGTTTAAATCATAAAGCATGATCAGAATGCAAGGATAAAAAGTTCCCAGCAAAGTTGTTTGTTTCCTTATAGGTTAAACTTCCATTATTGTTTTGTTTGCTTTTTGTCAGTCCATCAGGGCTTAGAAAGGTGGGATAGAAATACTTTTAATAAATAATTCTGACCGTGTTGTTTCTGGAACAAGATAAAGGCTGGCCATCTCTCTACCCCCCCCCTCTCTTCCAGTATATCAGCTGTTTGCAACCAGCTATTCTTAGATTAATGGATTTCTTCCCTTTTCTCACTTAACCACATGCTCCCCACAAATACTTGCATTAGTATTTTGGACATTTTCTTCTGCAAGCAATTTTTTTAAAATGAAATGACGATGAAATAAATGTAAATAAAGTAGCTCATGACTTGGGTTTCAAATCTGTATATCGTCTTTCCCTAATCATCAGTCTCTGATGCTGCCCTGTAGTTTGGACTGAGTCTGCTATGGCAAGGAGAGCTCTGGTCCTCAGTAGCAAATACTGTATCTTCTGCACAGAAGTTGGATTCTCCTTCTCCTGTCTGCTCCCTCCACCTCAGATCTCAGGTTGTCACAAAGAGAAACAAGTCGTTCTCTTAAGGATTGGAAACATAACAGTACATTTGAAAGGGAGCTGTGCTCACAAGCCATCGTTTCTGTACTGTACCCGCCCCCTTCTCCTTTCATGATGCCTTCCGGCCACACGCCTCTGCAGACTTTCATGTGTTGCAATTCAGATATCCTGGCACAAACTGCGAGTCTGGAAATAGAGCAGGTTTATCCTGCTAAGCAAAACTGGAGAGATGTCCTTGAGCTGCATAATTTAGTTTTGTAATAAATACAAAACACAGAGTTTGTGTGTGTGTGTGTGCGCGCGCGTGCGCACGCGCATGAGGGAGTTTCTTTAGCCCAGAATTCTGATGTTGGCAGAATGTGAATATCTCCTGGGTTTCATATTAAGTGGTAGGTGATAATGGATGGGGAACTGAGTGATGCAGATTCTGAATAAGGGCGCCATCCTAACCTGGAGTTAGGCCAGCACAGTTAGGCCAGCAAACTGTGGCTGGCACAAGGGACACCGTAAATGTTGGGACCACTCTTGGAGTCAGAGAGGTCAGCACGTATACGTGCGCCATCCTCCCTGACTCCGAGAGTGGTCCAAACGCGCTTTACGGTGGCCCTTCTGCTGGCCAAACTTTGCTGGCCTAACTGTGCCAGCCTAACTCCAGGTTAGGATTGCGCCGTAAAACCTAGGACCATGTTCATAGGTTTTCTCTGCCATAAGTAAGTAGTGGGGCAGCTCTGACTAATTAAAGTGTGAGTTTTTGACATGGACCACCCTCAAGGAATGTACAAAATTAGTTTCTCCCAAGAAGCCACATGCCTGGTATCAGTCCAATGTGAAAGTTACTATACCAGAAACAGGCTTGAACACCAACCTTTGTCTTATTTTTTTTATATTTCCTAATCCCTTAAGCCAGGGGCCTCCAAACTACGGCCCACAGGCCAAATCCAGTGCACAAGGAATTCCTTCCCTGTTGTGATGAGTGGCGCAGTTCGTTTCGTTGCACAGCTGCTCCATTTTCCAGCCAATTGGCTGGCAGGGAAGCTCTGGGTATTCACATCTGTTCAGGCATCCTAGAAGGCTGTGCATTAGGATGCCAGGCATAGACGGGAATTCCTAGAGCGTCCCTGCCAGCAATTGGCTGGAAAATGGAGTGTCTGCACAACTGAGCGGTCTTGTAGCTCACAACAAGGAAGGCTTTCCACGTACACAGTGGTCCGTGGTTTAAGGAAAAGCGCATAGATGTTTTTAATAATAATAAAATAAAATAAAATAATCTGCCACATAGCACAAGAGATATAACCATCATTGACAATAAGAAAGTCTGGATAGTAGATATTGCAATACCTGGAGGTAGAAGAGTAGAAGATAAAGAACTGGAGAAAATTACTAAGTAGAGAGATCTGCAAATAGAAATTGAAAGACAGTGGCACCAGAAAGCAAGAGTAATACCAATTGTCATAGGGGCCTTGGGTGCTATCCTGAAACATTTAGAAAAGTATTTGAATACCATCAGGATGAGCAGTCAATTACAGAAGGCTGCTTTGTTAGGAACCGCGTATATGACGATATTTGTAGCATAACATAAAATTGAAAAATAGCTACCTATCATAGATCTTGGGTAGCATGCGATACATCCAGAATCCAATCAAAAACAACATGACTGTGTGAAAATGGAATAACAACAACAATATGTAGATACTGCCTTTCTGGTCATTGGATTTCTCCTCCGACTTACAAGGCGATTTGCAAAGGCGATTTGCACAGATTTGCAAAGGCTTCTTCAACCCCATATAGCAGTGATTCCCAAAGTGGTGGGTCACGACCCACCACCCTGGGAGGCACTGGGCTATGCTCCTTTAATGGACGGGGATTGGGAAAAGGCAGTAGAGTGATTCCCAGGAGGAGCTTGTTTTTTATTTACTCCTGGGGATTGAACTACTGCCTTTTCCTTGCCCCCGCAGCCACTTGTGTGGCTCCCAACTCTCTTGTAGGAGTTTGGGAACCACTGCCATATAGGGATTTTTAGAATCACAAGTTCTAATCTTGCATAGAATGTCTTCCTTCCAGGTGGTCTCCTTCACAGTCTGGCATCTCTCTGGCTGCACTTGCCTCCCACGCTTGACTGACTGCAGCTCCTGCACTCTCACTGAAGGGAAGTCATTTCTGCTGCTTCAAGGAATAGCTTACTGTGCCCCTTCCCTAATAACCAGTTGCCACAGACTGCTTTGGAATTATGGAAAGCGAGCAAGGAGCTGCCAAGTGAATGGACACAGGCCACGGTCAACCGTGACCTGTATGAAAATCATTAAATTGACTGCGTGCTGGGTTAGAAAGATCTAAGAATAATCTGAGGAAATGGGGCTTCCCCTCCACATGCTGTGTGAATGTGGAGAAGAGCAAGCCATCTCACATACGTTACGATGCACATGGTGCCCCTCTACATGTACAATGAAAGATCTTATGTTGGCAAGGGAGAACGCTGTTGTGGCCCAGTATTGGGTGAATGATCGTTTTAACCTTCTTTTATTCTACAAGTATATTTTGATATGTATAAAATCTTCCTTTATTTGTATCAGAAGCACCCACATTAATATAAATAAAGATCTCCGCTCCTCTCACCAGCTGGAGAGTCTCATCTTTGTCAGCAGAGTTTTTTCAGCAGTTCACGGAAACTTCTGGTTGTCTCAAACTGCCGTCCCAGGTGTTCTTCGGGCTTCCATAGATGGCAGCGCTATCACTCAGCCAGACCTCCTGCTCCTTTCACTATCACTATGTAACATGGTGCTTGATGGTGGCCTTAATTTATGGTGGTGTTTGGCTTGGCTGGGAAAGGGATGGCCTCCATTATGTGTGTGGACTTCCTGGTTTCCTTCTGCATTTGAAGTGTCTCATTTCTGTCTCCCTTGTTCTTTGTCTTAGGCTTGGGTTTTAATATAGTTGGCGGGACAGACCAGAAGTACATCTCCAATGACAGCGGCATCTACGTGAGCCGGATCAAAGAAAATGGAGCCGCAGCCCTTGATGGACGCTTACAGGAGGGAGACAAAATCTTAACGGTAAGTAGATTAGTTTAACAGCCCAATCCTAACCTGTGCTGGAATAGCCAAGCCGGCGCAGGTGGGCTGCATCCTAAGCATGTTAGGAGGCAGAAGCGGCTCAGCATGGGGCAAGGGCAGCGGTGTTATGCTGCCGGAACGCTGGGCGGGACATCCGGGTGATCGACAGCCCGCCCATCGCGTTCCACAGCGTTACGCCGTTTGCGTAACCAATTACGCCGCTTGCGTACGTTACGCAAACGGCGTAACGCTGCGGAATGCGACGGGCAGGCTGTCGATCACCCGGATGTCTCGCCCAGCGTTCCGGCAGCATAACACCGCTGGGCAAAGGGATGTATTTTAGCCAGCAAAATAGCAGGGGCAAGTCAACGTGGCCAGGAGTGGCCTGAATCGGGCCCGATTAGCCTGGGGATGGCGGGTTGGATATGATCAATCGCCGTGCCCCATCTCTGCCCACAGTGCCGCCCTGTTGAATATTTAAAGGGAGCTACCTGCATGCCAACTATGGTTCTTACTGCATTTATGAAGTCGCACAAGCAGAATTATTCCCTCTCCCCCCAAACAGTTGTCATCCCTAAGTCCACTTAAGTCTAAAGCTGATGGTGTTAAATTTTTTGGAAAACTGCTTTTCCCAGGTTAATGGCAAAGAGCTCACGAACATGCTGCACAACCATGCGGTGGAACTATTCAGGACAGCGGGAAACCAAGTGTCGCTCAAGGTGCAACACAGGGTGCGTAGTCTCTCCGCCGTGAGATTGTTCTTTCAGACCTGCCTGGATGGGTGTGTATGTCACACTGCTGCTTCAGGGACGATCCATATGAGATGATGACCCTTATCAAGTTGAAAAAAAGAGGGGACTTTGTTCTGGTTAAGCTATATAAACATTAACTTTTTCGTTCTGTTGGAATTGCCCAAAGTGACTTTGTTCTGGTGTTTTCTACCCAGTGGAAAAACTTCATATTATATATAGGGGTGTGTTTTTTTTTTTGGGGGGGGGGATATTTTTTCCCCAAAATTTCTTGATTTAAATATTGAATTGTGGTATTATGTGTTTTTATTCTACATTCTCATTCAAAATTTGTTTATTTAAAAGATTTTTACCTTGCCTTTTTCTCCAGTGAGGAGACTCAAGGCGGCTTCCAAAATGAAATAAAACCGTATTAAAACAATATCTTAAAAGCATTAAAATAACAACGTCATTATATAACAACATCATTAAAATAGCATTGAACCCAGGATCACCAACATTAAAAGATCATTACATTAAAAGTAGCCAGCCAAACTTTCAGTCAAATGCCTTTCGAAAAAGAAAGGTCTTTAGGCCTCACCAAAAGGTTTCCAGAGAGGGAGACGTTCTTAGTTCAAGGGGAAGGGAGTTCCATAAGTAAGGGGCCACCACTGAGAAGGCCCTGTTCCTAGCTGCCACCCCTCTCACCTCACATGGTGGTGGCCCAGTCAGAAGGGCCTCCCTTGATGACCTAAGAAGACAGGTCGGATTATAGGGAAGAAGGCAGTCCCTCAAATACCCAAGACCTAAACAGTAAAGGGCTTTAAATGTCAAAACCCAAAAGTCAAAAACTTCTCATTTTTATTAATTTTAAATGCTTTAAAAAGTGTACTAGGTAGCTGATATAGGTGATGTAGTGTCACCAGATGTAGCCACAGTATTATTTCTAATTGGAAAAGTAATTATTTTAATTTCTGGAAAATATTGTAAATACCAAAATGGGGTGTTTTGTGTTTTTATTCAAATATTTTAACCCCCAAAAGATGGTGTTTTGTGTTTTTATGTTTAGAAACAACTACAGCTATCCCTAATTATAAGTATTTGGCCTGAAAAGCAATAGACAGTCACGACAAAGAGTCCTGTTCATTCTCCTCGGAATCGGCTTCACTTTTTTAGTCTATTCCAGTGGTTCCCAAACTTTTTCTTACTGGTGGCTCCTTTGACCTAATGGGCCATTGGCCATGACTCTCCATTGGGGTTACAATCCTTTACATTACTGGTTCTCAAACCTTATAGCACCGGGACTCACTTTTTAGAATAACAATCTGTCCAGGACCCACCAGAAGTGATGTCATGGCCAGAAGTACCATCATTGTGACTCTAGAACCTGCTGCTTTCCTGAGAATGCAGCAATGTTAGGTTATTTCTTAGTCATTTTCCAGTAGCAAAGTGAATCAGAAAGGAAAAAAAAAGCCGATTTATAACCTTGACACAAGCAAAACAACCACACAGCCCCCCCCCCCTTTCCACCATCCCATCTGCCATATTTTCAATATGGCTACTCTAGGGGTTTTGCAACCCACCTACATAAGAACATAAGAAGAGCCCTGCTGGATCAGGCCAAAGGCCCATCTAGTCCAGCTTCCTGTATCTCACAGCGGCCCACCAGATGCCTCAGGGAGCACACGAGACAACAAGATGCTTGCATCCTGTTGTGGCTCGTGAGCCACTGGTGGGTCCTCACCTGCAATTTGGGAACCACAGCTGTAAATCGTAGACGGCAGCAGGTTTGTTTGCAAATATTCCACGGTTCGCCTGGCTGGTTTCTGTGGCTTCCCGGGAGCCACAGGTCACAGTTTGGGAACCATTGGTCTATCCTGATCTCTGGCACTGACTCCAAAGCATCCGCTGCCTTCTTGGATTGGGAGGAAAGGATGGAGAATGCAGTCTCATCAAAACATATTTCTGGATGAAATGAACACGGCCTCTTGGCTGGCATATTCACTTCTAGTGTTCTTAAAGCAGTTTCCCAGCTGCTCAGTGAGCTCATTTAGTCATCAGGGAGTCAGTCCATTAAAAATCTGGACTTGGATCCAGTTCGGGGTCATCAGTAATTTTTAACTATCTAGTCCAGACACCAGCTCTTAAAGTGGTTTGCTAAGCTATTTTGGGCATTTTGTGCCAGTATTTTAAGATGCTGCTCATCCTTTTTATCTCAGTCCATGAAGGATTTAAGAATTTTTCCTCTTTTCACTTGCAGTGCAGCTGTATAAAATGAATAAATGATCACTAATTTGAGGGGAAAAAAATTTGTTAAAATTTTGTTAATGGCTTTCTCAAACAAAAAGTCTGCACTGTGACTTAATAAACCCAGGAAAATAAAACATTAATCGTATAGCTGGAAGCAGAGTGCTCAATCGGTCGTGTAGCTACAGAGGGGCAGTGTGGTCAGTACCGCAGGCACCGCAGCTTTCCGTGGAAGCAGCGCCTCCCCTTTGCCGCCAGACCCATTCCAGGCGGTGACTGCAATGTGCAGGACACGACTGTGCATTGCAGTCGCCACCTGGAATGGCTCCAACGGGTGCTTGCTCAGCATGTTGCGGTACCTGCAGTACTTCCTGTGCCACTTCCCTGTAGCTATGCTACGATGCTTGTTGATGGAACCAGCAACTGCTTCTTATGATGCCCTGTTTGGTTGAGGCTCAGCTGACTAATTCAGGGTCTTAGGATTTCGGTTTGGTTCTAAAAAAAGTCTTCTCCGATGTGTGCTTGTGTATTCCTGTTCAGTTCAGCTCCTTGCTACTTGGGCTGTTTTGTTTTATTTGTGTTGTACATGCTGCAGTTTGCTGCTCTCTCTTGTTCTGACTCCATGTTCTTAATACAGCCAATCTTCATTATCCGCTAGGGTTAGTTTCCTGGAAATCCTTGCGGACAGCCAATTCGCAGATAACAAACCATTGATCCTATGGGGTTAGGTGCAAGGGGTATGTTATCTGCTGTCAGAAGAATCGAGCAGAGACTCTCAAGAAGGCCAGCAGAGTGCAGCTGGAAGTGCCAAAGATCTCTGAGAGCGCAATCCTAACCTGGAGTTAGGACGGCACAGTTAGGCCTGCACGAGAGCAGTGGCGTTTCTACAGGGAGGGCAGAGCTCTAGGTTTTGCAAGGAGCTTTACCCTGTCATGTAAATCCCTCCTCTCCCTTGCTGCTGTAGCCTGTAAGCAACGCCAAGATGTTGCTTTTCCCTATGAGGACTGGCTAAACCGGTGCAGGAAAGGAGTGATTTCCACTGCAAGGTAAGGCTTCTTGCAAAACTTAGAGCTCTGCCCTCCCTGTAGAGACGCCACTGCACGAGGGCCACCGTAAAGCATGTTTGGACTACTCTCGGACTCAGGGAGGAGGGCGCATGTCTGTGTGCTGGCCTCTCTGACTCAGAGAGTGGTCCCAACATACTTTACAGTGTCCCTTGTGCCGGCCAAACTTGGCTGGCCTAACTGTGCCAGCCCAACTCCAGGTTAAGATTGTGCCCTGAATGCTGCAGAGACCTTCCAGAGACTTCAGAATGGCACCTGCAACCTGGCCGGCAGCATGGACCCCTTAAACATGGCCGGCGGATGCTTCTGCCAGTCGTTTTAAAGGGGCTCATGCTGGTTGCAGGTGCCATTCTGAAGGTCCCTGCAGCCTTTGGAAGGTCTCTGCATAGTGGATAACAAGGGCAGAAGCACAGATAAGTAGCAGGTAAGTGAATTTGCATATAAAGAGGACTGATTGTACTTTTCATCTTGCCCTTGCAGCTGCTGCCTCAGAATGGACCCTCGAGCCATCGAGGGGATGGAGAGCCAGGAGGCATTCCCTTGGCGATGATTTTGGTGCCAGGTTTGGCCTTAACAGTGGCTGCCGTGTGGGCCATCCTGAGATACCGACAGCGGGTGTGACCAATGCCTTTGCTTTTTGGAAGACCTCGGTGCAGAGAGAAAACCTGAACAGATTGAAGAAGCAATTCAAAGAGAGCCAATCAATAATTTTATTCTGGACTGATGTTGGGGTGGGGGTGGGGGGAGAGAGAGAGAGGGACTGGGGAGAATTATTGCCTGATGTAAAGTTGCTGCTGTTTATGATGCCACTGATTTGTTGTACAGAGCGGTGGAGAAGGCAAGCAGGCTGATGGTTTCTGAACTGGGACGTCCCACTTCGCCGAGTCTGCAGACAATTGGCCAATTCTGGTCTTTGGTTTGCCCTGGGAATGTTCACATGCATTGCCAGCCGCAGGTTACCAGAAACCTCTCCTGAGCTGTGGGCTCCTGAGGTCCTCTTGTGCCTGACCAGCTGCTTCTGAAACTCGGGGGAACTTTCTGGAGCAGTTGGCAGCTTAGCCATGGTTGGAAGGTGGGCATCTGACCTGGCCCAGCAGCATGTAGGGCAAGTGTTCTTTTGCCTGCCAAAAGGATCGCAGACGTAGCATTTAGCTGGGAAATGAGGAGGACTAAGTCTGGGCACCTTGTAAATTCATCCTTATTTGAGAATGTTACTTTGCTCTCATGTAAGTTCTCTGGCACTCTGTGAATACATATATAACCCTCTCAATCAGTAGTGAGAGATGAAAGGACATTGGGGCTGTCTTTCTTTCCCTTAAGTTTTTTTTTTTTTTTGGTGTAGGGGGAGGTGTTTTTAATGCTATGCCTTAGAAAAAGACGTGGAACTTAAACTGTGGTTTTCCAGTTGTAAGTTCCCACTTTGTGTGGGCTGCTGACATACAACGGACCAAGATTGACTGGATGGGTCCTGAGAAGACAGGAGGTGGTGTGGCCCAATGGGGGGTGAAGTGGATGGAGGTGAATGAGAGGAACCACCTGGGAGATGACTTTGACCCCAAAGCTGCATTTGGGTACTTGGGAGGAACAGGAAGCTTTTAAATCAAGTGTTCTGGTGACAGTGGTTGTGGGGGGGGGGAAGTATTGAAGACTCATTTGGAAAAAAGAAGTATGGTTACACTCAAGTTAAAGAAAAGTGTTTAGCATTAAGGCAAAAGACAGCCTGGTGGTCCACCTCGAATTGTTCAGTTTTCAGGTACACGAAAGCCATCTGTCATCTCTTTCCTCGATGCTTCTCTGCAGAAGGCAATGTTCTGTCCCCAGAGACGTTGATTTATCCATGCCTCTGCCTTCATGCCCACGTTGTGGACGCTGAAGCTTCTGGAAAATGCACCTGTGGCTGATGTCTCCACTGGAGAATATGCATGGTAACATGTTTCTATGTAGAGAAAAAAAGCTAACCTTGGCTGACCCCATTGTGCATTGGCACATGTGGCCAAATTGATGTACTGCTAGTGCCAGATTAGAAGTGTGGGGAGGAATTCCACTAACTTGCTGCACTGGAAGAGTGTGCAGAGTACACTGAACTTAAACCTGCTATTGGCTCTTTCAGTATCAGCAAGTGCAAATTGACCCGGTTGCGCAGTGTAATGAGCATGCATACATCTTAACAAAGATATTTCCTAAAATATTCTAGGAATGACTTGCATTCTGTCTTTTGTGACTGCTTTAAAGCACTAGATGACATCCAGTTATCTGTTCCCCTAAAATGGATGTTGGAGAAAATGAAAATCCAGCGTTTAAGTCTCCGAGACAGAGACAGCCGTCTTAAGTACACCTGAAAAGGGAGTCCACATTGTGGCACTCAGGAGGGTTTCCTTCCAAATAAGCAGGTTTAAAGAATAAAGCTGTTTTTATTTAAATAGCTGAAGCACAGAATCTCTCTCTTGCAAGGGTGAGAGCATTCCTGTGTTCATGCTTCACATCTCTGGACTGGAGAGCCTGGACTGCGTAAGGTAAACCTTCCATATGGCGCAAGAGCGGTTTCTGCGTAGGAGACAATCCGCATGTTGCATTGGAGCTGGAACACAAAGGAAAAGCTGCAACAACTGTCGAGGTGGCAACCCTCCCTCTTCCCCCAATGCTGCTTGGATTCTAGACTTTGCCAACTTGAGCTCACCGGGGTAACATCAGCTTCACTTGTTTTTGTTCCAGGAGGAGTGTCGTTTAGATTCTTGCAAAAGAATATGATGTGTGAGGTCTGTATGATGCCAAAAAGAAAAAGAAAAAATCACATATGCAATATATGTCTTGAGACTTTAATATTATGATCTCGACTCTTTATTTCCTAATGTTTTCTTAAAGGGTTTTGAAGAAACTTTATGGGACACAGTTGGGATTGGAACATGCCTACATTTGAGGGAGCAGCGTTTTTCCCTTGATCTAGACACAGGGGCCCCCACCAGGGGCATAGCAAGGTCCTGGGTTCAATTCCTGGCATCTCCAGGTGGGAGTGGGACAAGACCCTGGTTGGGAACCCTGGAAAGCCATTCCTAGCCCATATAGGCAATACTAAGCAAGATGAAACCATCGTTGCACTTGATAGAGGACACCTTGATGTTCGTAGGGGCAGGCTTGGCACCCTCACCTCAGTACTTCCGCCATGTTTCCACATGAAAAGCTACCATGTGACCTGCTTCCAATGGCAGAGAACCCACAGAGTGTGTGCAGTGCATGTCTACACTGGGGAGTAGCAATGAGATGCAAGTATCCTGTTGCCTTGTGTGCTCCCTGAGCATATGGTGGGCCACTGAGAGGCAGGAAGCTGGACTAGATGGGCCCTTGGCCTGATCCAGCAGAGCAATTCTTACGTTCTTACACAAAGAAACATTGCTTCTTATAGGGACTCTTGAGTTACAGGCATGCCCTGGTATCCACTGGGGTTCCATTCCGGACCCCACTGTGGATACCTGAAACCGTGGATACTGGGGATGCCTTTTTAAAGAGAGGAACATCAGTGGTTTTGCAGCAATAAGAGAAAAAAAGTTTAATGTTCCCTATCTTTTTAATAGGTGCCTCCAATATACCTGGTATCAGTGGATAACTGAAACCATGGATACAGAATCGGTGGATACTGGGGCATGCCTGTATACAGAATCTTGCGCCCCCTACATGTCACTTGTGGGCCCAGATGATGAATTTGTTGCATAATCCAGTTGCTGAGCCCCCAGGAAGCCACTGGCAGCATTACATGTGTTGTCGCCACCCCCATTCCCCAGTAAAGCCGTACATAGGATTTATGAAGAGGGAGGGGAGTGGGGAGAGGGCAGTGATATGGCTTGCCATCACTCTTGTCTATCACAGTGCTGTCACACTGACAACGGTTCTCAACCTGTGGTCCTAAGATTGTCCAGGAGATCTGAGAAGTGGTCTGTGATGTCTCAGAAAAAAGATGGCCTTCTATCAGTGCCAGCATCTCACCAAGTGAGGGCTTCTCCACAGACCACCATCATTCCCAGTGTCTCCCCCATGGACCACCTGAGAGGGCAGAGAAGTGCCACTGCGGCTGTGGGCAGTCCACTCTCCAGCCTCTCTGGTTGGTAGTCTTTGGGGGAGTGCTCACTCGCTTCCCCACGGACCACCAGAGAGCACGGAAAACAGACTGCCCACATCTGCAGCCGGCAACAAAAGCAACAGTCCAATAAAAAGTCCAATAAAAGTCTAATGCAGTGGTTCGCAAACATTTTAGTACCAGGACCCACTTGTTAGAATGACATCTGTCTGGGACCCACCAGAAGTGATGTCAAGGTCAGAAATGCTGTCATTGTGACGCCAGAGCCTGCTGCTTTCCTAAGAATGCAGCAATAAGTTGGGTTATTTCTCAGCCATTTTCCAATAGCAAAATGAATCAAAAAAGAAAAGCTTATTTACAACCTTGATGAAAGCAACATAACCACACAGCCCTCCCCATTTCCAGCATCCCAACTTTCCATATTTTCAATATGGCTAGATGCTTCGCAACCCACCTGAAATTGACTTGCGGTCCCCTGGTGGGTCCTGACCCACAGTTTGGGAACCACTGGTTTAATGTATCTTCTCAAATTGTTACAAATTTAATTAAGAACATAAGAACATAAGAAGAGTCCTGCTGGATCAGGCCAAAGGCCCATCTAGTCCAGCTTCCTGTATCTCACAGCGGCCCACCAGGTGCCCCAGGGAGGCACGAGACAACAAGATGCTTAAAATATAAGTGTATACAAATACGATTGATTGATTGATTGATGCTTGCATCCTGTTGCCACTCCCTTGCACCCAGTACTCTGAAGTAGCCCACCATCAACGTAAGGAGGTTGCACAATCCATCATTGCCTATAGCCCACGATGGACCTTTCTCCAGAAATCCGTCCAATCCCCTCTTAAAGGCATCCAGACGAGATGCCATCACCACCTCCTGTGACAAAGAGTTCCACAGATTAACTACCCGCTGGGTAAAAAAGTACTTCCTTTTATCTGTTTTAACTCTCCCAACCCTCAGTTTTAGCGGATGCCCCCTGGTTCTGGTGTTTTGAGAGAGGGAAAAGAACATCCCTTTATCGACTCTATCCCTTCCGTGCATAATTTTATGTTATGTCTCAATCATGTCCCCCCTCAGGCGCCTTTTTTCTAGGCTGAAGAGCCCCAAACGCTGCAGTCTTTCTTCATACGGGAGATGCCCCAGCCCCATAATCATTTTCGTCGCTCTCTTCTGCACCTTTTCCAGCTCCACTATGTCCTTTTTAAGATGCGGCGACCAGAACTGTACACAATATTCCAGGTGTGGCCTTACCATCAATTTGTACAATGCATGATAATATTGGCTGTTTTATTCTCAACTCCTTTTTTAATTACCCCAAGCATGGAATTGGCCTTCTTAATTGCTGACGCACACTGGGTCGATACCTTTATTGAATTGTCCACCAGCACCCCAAGATCTCTCTCCTGAGCTGTCACAGACAGCTCAGAACCCATTAGCCTATAGGTAAAGTTTTGGTTTTTTGCCCCAATGTGCATCACTTTACACTTGTCTACATTGAAACACATCTGCCATTTGGCTGCCCATTCCCCCAACTTGGTGCTTATCCCTGTCTCCAGGTCATTTATGAACAAGTTGAAAAGCACCGGCCCCAAGACAGATCCCTGGGGCACTCCGCTTTTCACCTCTCTCCATTGTGAACATTTCCCATTGACCTGCACTCTCTGTTTCCTGGCGCTCAACCAATTCTGAATCCATAAGAGGACCTGCCCTCTTATTCCCTGACTGAAACGTTTCTTAAACAGCCTTTGGTGGGGGACTGTGTCAAAAGCCTTCTGAAAATCCAGGTATATGATATCCACAGGTTCACCCACATCCATGTGCCTGTTGACCTTTTCAAAGAATTCCGAAAGGTTCATAAGGCAAGACTTACCCTTACAGAAGCCATGCTGACTTTCCTTCAGCAGTACTTGTTCCTCTATGTGTTTTAGGATGTTATCTTTGATGAGGCTTTCCACCATCTTACCCGGAACAGATGTTAGGCTGACCGGCCTGTAGTTTCCAGGGTCCCCCCTTCTCCCTTTTTTAAAGATTGGCGTGACATTGGCTATCCTCCAATCCTCTGGCACTGTGGCTGTTTGAAGGGACAAGTTGCATACTCTAGTTAAGAGGTCAGCAACTTCATTCTTTAGTTCCTTAATAACTCTTGGGTATATGCCATCTGGGCCTGGTGACTTATTTATATGTAATTTATCTATTTGATCTAAAACATCTTCTTTATTAACCATTATCTGCTTTAATTCCTTAGTTAGGAAGGGCTGTTCAGGCTGCGGTATCTGCCCAAGTTCTTCTGCTGTGAAGACGGATGCAAAGAATTCATTTAATTTCTCTGCAATCTCCAAGTCCCCTTTTATCTCCTTTTTCCCTCCCTCACCATCCAGTGGGCCAACCGCCTCTCTGGCAGGTTTCCTGCTTCTAACATATTTGAAGAAGCTTTTATATTATTATTCCCCTTTATGTTGCTAGCCATGCGTCCCTCAAACTCTTTCTTGGCCTCCCCTATCACCACCTTACTTGTCTTTTGCCAGAGTTTATGTTGTTTTTTATTCTCCTCACTGGGGCAAGACTTCCATTTACGGAAAGAAGCTTCCTTGCTCTTTACAGCTTCTCTAACTTTGTTCGTCAGCCACGCAGGCACCCTCCTGGACCTTGTCGAACCCTTCTTTCTTTGCGGTATACACTTCCGCTGGGCCTCTACTACTGCTATTTTAAACAGCCTCCAGGTAGCCTGGAGAGACTGGACTCTCTTTACCTTCCCTTTCAATTTCTTTCTAGCTAGCCTCCTCATCTGAGGGAAATCTGCCCTTCAAAAGTCAAGGGTTCTTGTGTCAGATTTGCTCTGCACTCTTTCCTGGACATGCATGGCAAAACCAATCGCAGCATGGTCACTGTTCCCCAATGGCTCAGTAACATTTACATCCCTAACTAGGTCCCGAGTACCACACAATATTAGATCCAGTGTCACCTGTCCTCTGGTGGGCTCTATGACTAGCTGCTCTAAGGCACAGTCATTCAGCACGTCTAGGAATCCAGTCTCTCTTTCTTGACCAGAGCACCAGTTGACCCAGTTGATATGAGGATAATTGAAGTCCCCCGTGATTACAATCCTGTCTCTCTTGGTCAACACCCTGATTTGTTTTGTGTGTGTGTGTGTGTGTGGGTGGGTGGGTGGGTGGGTGGGGGTTGCATGTGGTTCACCACAATTCAAATTTTTGCTTCAGTGGTCCACTGGCTCCTAAGGATTGGCAACCACTGCTATATGAGGACAGCCTGCTTGAATATCTGCAGCTTTTGCTACGGCCTTGCTGAATATATAGAACAGAATAATGCCAACCATGTTCTCAGCTCCTTTGGCCCCCTCCAGTTCCAAAGGCACACAGTTTCCAGTGTGGACAGGGCAGGCCTTACGCCAATGTGATGAATGTCATCACATTGGGCCCCACGCTTTGGGGCCCCCCGCACCAGCACGGCGAGGATATTGCCTGCTGCAGCAGCCGGGATCTCTATGGGCTGTAAGTCAATGGGACAAGCTCAGCAGCTTGACCTTGGGCCCTCTCATCTGCCCCTGCCTCCGAACAGCCCAAAATGGACCTCCTGGATGCAGTTGGGGGTGACAGCATCATGCCAGCACCAACTATTTCCAGGTGCTGCACTTTGCACGTGGTACCACAAACACTTTGTGAGTGGGGGTCCCTGTGGGGAGGGTGGGGGCCCCTGTGGGAATGCCCCGCATTGGGCCGTGTCCAGCGGCGTCATTCACCCGGTACGCTGGGCGGGACTTACCTTTGAGCGGCAGTCCGCCCATTGCGTCACGCCGCATTCCGCCACATTCCCACCTGAGTGGCGGAACGCGGCGTGATGCAACGGGCGGACTGCCGCTCAAAGGTAAGTCCCGCCCAGCATACCGGGTGAATGACGCCGCTGGCCGTGCCCCTCTTAGACCCGGCCCTGAGTGTGGACCAGCAGAAATTCTGCTTACAAAAGCCATTGCTGGTTTCATATGGCTGTCTGCAGAAATATATTTCAACAGCAGGCTGACTTTCACCTTCCTGGGTGAAAGGAAAATCAAACAGATGGGGGCCAAGCCCACTACAGGAGCAGCTCTCAATGCGGACATTTCTAATTGCCTCTTCTTTGTTCCAAACAAGTGAACCCTGTCCTTTTGGTAGCTCTAGGTTGTAGTTATCCTTTATCTGCGCAAATTACCCCTTCAAGAATGGCTTGTGCCCATGTACAACATCTTGAGCAAAATAGATCCCCAGGGGTCTAAATGCAATCGCGGATTGATTTTCATTTTTGTATGCGAAGTCTTCTTTCCAGAATCGTCTTTGGCAAACCAATTTGTTGTTCTGAACTGCCATTCCTACGTGTTAGCAGAGACCCCTCCGGAAAGATCAGATCAATACATAGCGGCCACATAGGTGGCCAATGCGGTGCTGGGAATTGGTAGGAAAGAAGTGAAAACAAGAAGGATCGTAATGGTAAATGCTGTTGCAGGAACTAGCAGCAGTCTGGATCAGGTTGAGAAACTGTGCATGTTTGAGAGTCCATTTTCCCCAAATGTACCATTTCCATTTGGAACTAGAGAAAGGGGCAGTTAATGATCAGGGAACCGTAGCTTCTTCAATATGAAGAAAGAGCAACATGCTTTGAAGTTTTAAACATGTAGGAGTGGGGGCTATAAGAAGGACAATAGAAGTTTGTATGGGCATGGATGCAGCGGCAATGCAGCCCCACGTTCAGGGAACAAACATTCCTTTACAATGAAGAGGCTTCTCCCACTGCAGGATGCAGCACATGCCCTGTTGGCACAGCTGCATCCGAGCTGGAAATTTGGACAGGACTGGGCCGCCAGTGATAAGCAGGAATTATGATTTATGGGTAGTGCAAACATTACTAAGGGCACAATCCTAGCCTGCGCTGGAATAGGCAAGCCGGACCACCTGTGCTGCCTCCTCATGAGGTTAGGAGGCAGAAGGCTCAGTGCAGGGCATTTTCCCCTTGCTCTGGGGTAAGCCCCTGCCAACTCTATGGGGCTGCCTGAATCTGCGCCAGCAAAATAGCACACAAGTCCATGTGGCCAGGAATGGCCTGAATTGGGCCCACCAATTGGACAGGGATTTGGATATGGTCCATTGGCTGTGTCTCATCTCTGCCCTCTTTTCCACCCACGGCGCCACCCTGTTACGCATCCTACCTGCCTCTGGCATGCCCTTGGCACAACCCTGTGCCAGGGCAGTTAAGCTGGTGCTCGACGGGTTCAGCTGACGGGCACGGCAGCGCCTGGGAGCCTGCGTTGCTGCTTGTGCTGGCCCTGCGACTGAACCTGGGTTGCAGATGCACCTGATGGCGCTGGTCCGAGACAAGAGCACTTTGCTGGCACAACGCCAGGTTAGGATTCTCCACGGTCCGGTACGGGCGAGGGGTGACAGCAGCCCTAGTGACATCTTTGGATAGCAGAAGACTGGGTGAAATTGGACTCATACTTGCAGCTTCACCTGGGCTGCAGTCTTGGAACCCTCACCTGAGAGTAAGTTCTATTAAACTCATTGGGGCTTATTCTGCATAGGTGTGCATAGGATTGCACTGGTAATGATGCTATTGGTTATCCCATTCCTATGACGTCCTTATCATTTTAAAAGGGTCTTATTGGAAGCATGTCCTTGTTCTACATGGTTAATAGTAAACGTGCACTGGATAACTCGGGTAGCTTATACTAGGAGGGAAGAGCTGATAACAGAGAAATACGTACTTTATACTAATGAATAACATGCATGTAACTTAAATGGTACCCTTGCAAGACTGTAAACGTGCAATAGTTGTTTTCGTTGTTGAATGGCCTTTCTTTGAGTTGTGTCACTGATCCTCTGAAAGTTTACTTGGGAGTAAGTCCTACTCACTGAATTTAATGGTGCTTATTGCCAAGGAAGTGTGAGTAGGATTGCAGTCATTTTGCAGAGGAACGGTGATGGTACTTAATACACTTCTGATTACAGGCATCTTCCTTTTAAATGTGTGGAGTTAAACCCTCCCACTCTAGTCTCCAAAAGCTGGATCTAGCTTGAGTAGCAATCCATATGGCCATGAAGTGGGAACCCCCCCCCCCCGAACTCTCCCGGAAAGTCTTCATGCCTGGCTGACATCCAGAACACCTCGAAACAGCTCAGCCATGTTTTCAACAACTTCAAGCCTCCAGACCGCGTGCAAACAGCCCGGTCTTGCCGCAACCACCATGCTCTTGCCTGGCCCCCGGCCACGAAAAAGAACAAGAAAGAAAGTCAAAAAAACCTAAAATAACCTTTCTGGGCTCAAACCAGCAACCTTCGAGTCCCCAGCCCTTCCTTTAGCCGGCTGTGCTACCATAGAACTGTAGAGATTTGAACCCCGTACTCTTTACATAGCTGCTACAGCAATAAGGGACGGAAACGAGCTCGTTAAGCTCGTTGACCTGCAGTTTCACCTTGTAACCGATCCTAAGTAAACTGTGAAACCGCAGGTTAACGAGTTTCCTCGAAAGCACCGGCTGTCAAAAGTTCAAAACGCCGGCTGTCAGAGAGAGGGCTTCCCCAGAATCCCCGACCACGTGGTCTCCGGAGCTGTCAAAAGGGCCGAACTGTCAAAAAGCCGGTTTTAAAGGGCGCGTAAAGGGGCTTATGTATATAATGGAAGTTTTTATGAATGGTGTTGCGTTTTATGAATTGCCAGTGTGTCATTTATGAAATGGACTGTATCCTAAGCTTGTGCTTGTGCAAACTCGGTGAGGAGAACATGAAATGGCTGCCGCCTAGACAAAATGGATGCCGACTCGCCCTGCGGTCAGCCACAGCCATCATAACCGGGGCACCAAGTCACGTCTCCGATGTCGACATAGCTGCCGCCTCTGGAAACATCTGCATCAGAGATTTAGATAGAAAAATAGGTCTCTTTGCATACCAGATTGTGTTTCATGCCTCTGTCTTTGCATAAGTGCACCTCTGTTTTGTATATAATATGTCAAACGGTATTGATTGTGCCTTTTGTGCTTGAACTCTTGGCTCATTCCCCCATGTCTGTCCCCTTGGAAAATCTAATCAAGTCTGTGTCATAGTGATCAACCCTACCCATCCTGTCTGTCCTGCCCTTCCCAGTCTTTGTCACGCCTAAAATGGGTCTATTATTGCAGGCGCCGGTCGCCCATCAAAGTGATAGTCATGTCTCAGGGAGTTCCTCTTTACTACCTCGGACCAATCTCATGACTTAAAATTCTCTGTGCACCAATAAATCAGTCAGGATTAGGCGGTCACGTTCAATTGGATGTTGTTTTAATTCTATATTTTGCATGTATCACGTTTTATTGGATGCTGTTTCATACTGCCTTAATTCTATGTTTTGCATAAAAGAAAGTATAAAAGGTGTTGTCATCTGTATCTTGGCACGCAACTTTGGGTGCCCTTTTTGCATGTGCATTTGCGACCACTGTTGTGTCCTTTATTAATAAAGAATTCTATTTTTCTCTCATCAACGAAGTCCAGCTGGCATCTTTTCTCTGTCAATGTTAAATCTTGGTAAGCTGCAGCAGCGATCCTATGGGGGGATCGCCAGATGGTGGGGCTTGGGTAGTTGCAGCCAGGACAGGAAGTGCACATCGGGGTAACAAACCTTCAAAACTCGGGCCTCTTAAATTTAAAGGGGCAGAAACGAGAGGAATCAAAATTGGGACTTGATTTCCTCCAACTTCAGCCAAATTGGCACAGCGTACTGCGCATCTGAGCTATAGATGGGTCCTGTGCCACGATGAACCCAGAAGCGCCGGACACTTGGCTAGCTAGCAGTGCAATCCACATTTAAGGCCTTGGCAGCTGTACATCTTGGTTGAGATGCATTCATGGCGCACTGAGCAGATGAACACTGCATTATGAATGCAACCGAGTCGAAGCCTGTTGTCACCCCAATTCTCTCCACTCTGCTTGGGTTGTGTGAACTGCCCCGAGAAGCCACAAATCTTGCCTGTTTTTCCTCCTTTGCAAATCAAATAAAGTGTTCCTTTTTCAAGTTCAGAAAACTCAGTGACTCCACAATCAGGTGCAAATATAGCCTTCGGAGCGCTTTGGTTTGGAGTGGAAGGACAAGCCGCTTCCAACCTGCCTCTCTGTTGCAGCCCATAATGCTAGATATATGGAGTTTTATTGTCTGCTCAGGAAGCTCGAGTCACCCCTAATGGCTCTTTAAAACAGCAGCATTCCTATTTGAAGGAGCCAAGTAGCTGAGCTGGCTAATTAATAGTTTCAATAAAGTTAGAGACTTAAAAGAGCAGACTGAGTTGTTAAACAAATGCTTGTTAAGAGGAACTTGTGTATATTTATGTTTTGTCCACAGTTGAAAGTCGTCTTGTTATAGGGGGTGTTCAAGTGTCTAGTATGAATGTGTCTTGTTTAATGGACCACATGAGCTGCAGAAGCTGCAAGCATTGGGTGGGAACGCCACCAGCGGCGTCATGCAGCCGGAACGCTGGGCGGGAGGAACGGGTGAGCGGCAGTCCGCCCGTTGCGTACCGCTCCGTTTCGCCGTCTTCCCCGCCCCCATGGGGGCGGGGAGGACGGCGAAACGG
>JAJKFI010000007.1:17985737-18045394 GCA_029204185.1 Lerista edwardsae | reverse complement strand
AATAAATAAATAAATAACCTCTCCCTGTGTGCTACAATCCCAAACCTGATCAAGGACCCCACCTCTAGGTCCTATTCAACTTCCAGAAAGCGAACTCAGGGTCCAGTTGAATCTACCCGTTGAATCTAATTCAACTATGCACATGTTGCTTGGCCTGTTGCCCTGATATCACTGTTTGTTTGAGCGCTTGGAGGAAAACAGGTGCATGGGAACATACTTCCCCGCTCCAGAAGTAACTGAGGCGCAGATGGGGTTGTTGCTAAGCAACCACTAAGTGCTGAGATCCCTCACTATCACCTCTCTGCCCAGCAAGCCAAGTCCTTAGTCAATTTCACAGTTCAGTTGTCCCTGCAGGCTTCTCAGAAAATGATGGGCAGCCTAATTGTCCTGCGGGGCTTTAGGCTACGCGCGCTTAAATTGAGACATACATTAATATGGCATCTCTTCGCCTGCAAGCCGAGTCCTTAGTCAACTTCACACAGTGCTCTTCTACCACCTTTGCAAAAGCAACCCTAAGGATGGGGCTCGGCTCTCTTTTGCCAAATAGGCTGCAGGGCTTAGGGAAGTTCTGAGATGCAGGATTGAGGGGGAAAAAGATTTATGGGTAATTCTGCTTGCTTGCTTGCTTGCTTGGAGGGCGTGCAGATCATCCTTCCAGAGTTTCTTTGATGTCAATGAGAATGGTAGGCTTGGGCTGAGACAACCATCACTGCTAAGGAAGGATAGGTGCATTGCACCTATACATTACAGCATTACATAGGTGCATTAGAGCAAGTGCACACATCAACTCTATACTGCAAAGGAGGGCTCTGTGAGGAGTCTCTCTGTGATCCTCAAAAGACATCCCACTGTCACAGTACTACAGAAAATCTCATCAAAAGGATATGCCACATATATAAACTAAGGAATTCCCGTAAGGGGGGAGTATGGTGGGGAAGGGTGAGGGGAAACAAATGAAAAAAGTCTCCTATTTAACACTGGACACCTCATAGAATTATAACATGTTAGAGATGGGGTTGCCTTAGAGGTCATCTAGTCCACCCCCTGCTCAGCGCACGGAGACTACAGCAGTGGTTCCCAAGCTGTGGGCCAGGACCCACCAGTGGGTTGTGAGCCAATTTCAGGTGGGTTACAAAGCATCTAGAGCAACCATATTGAAAGGGGGAGGGCTCTGTGGTTGTTTTGCTTGTGCCGAGGTTATAAATAGGCTTTTTTTCCTTTCTGATTCACTTTGCTGTTGGAAAATGCCTGAGAAATAACCCAACTGATTGCTGCATTCTCAGGACTGCAGCAGGTGTCACAATAAAGGACCTTCCAGCCATGACATCACTTCTGGTGGGTCCTAGACAGATTGCCATTCTAAAAAGGAGGTCCTGGTGCTGAAAAGCTTGAGAACCACTGGACTACAGCATTTGGGAGGGATGGCCAACCTCTGCTTAAAGATGTCCAGTGATGGAGAACCCACAACTGCATGAGCAGCCCTTGGACAGCTCTTACAGTCCGGATATTCTTCCCCATATCGAAGATCGTTTTTCCCCTGTAGCTTCAACTCATTGGCTCTCGTCCTCCTTCCAGCAACCACAAAAAGTCCTTTCCTTCTTTTGTGTGACAGCCCTTCAGATACTTGAAGACAACAATCGTATCTCCTGTAGTCTTCTGTGCTCCATGCTAAACATTCAAAGCTCTTGTCAGTCACCATTCCCCACAGGACTTCCTCACCAGACATGTCACCAGCACAGTTCCCCTCTTCTGAACCCACTCCAGCTTATCAAGGTCGTTCTTGAAAAGTATTGCCCAGAACTGGACATAGTATGTATTCCAAGTGAGGACTGTCTAGTGGAAATAGAGTGGAATTATTACTTCTTGTGATCTGGACTCAATGCCGCTTCTCGTCTTCTTCAGGAGAGGCAGAGCCCAGCAGTGCATTTGCATTTTTTGCAGCTGCATCACACTGCTGGCTCATGTTCAGCTAGGGCTGCAATCTCCTTTACACTTTCCCTGGGATTAACACCCAAACTACCCTGGGCCAGCCCAGAGAATGCAGCAGGAGAATGAAGCTGCTGTTCCCTCTGTTCTCATGTGTCTCTTGCAATGTGATTTTAGTTTTTAAAGAGAGAGACTGTATTTTTCTATATAAAAGGTAAAGGTTTCCCCACGACCGACCGACTGTAGGGGGCGGTGCTCATCTCCGTTTCAAACCCTGTAGAGCCGGCGTTTTGTCCGAGGACAAGCTTCCGTGGTCATGTGGTCAGCATGACTCTACGCCATAGCGCACGGAACACCATTCCCTTCCCACCAAAGTGGTCCCTATTTATCTACTTGCATTTAGGTGTTTTCAAACTGCTAGGTTGGCAGGAGCTGGGACAAGCAACGGGAGCTCACTCCGTCACGCAGTCTTGAGCTCCCAACCTTCTGGTTGGAAAGCCCAGCAGCAGCGGTTTAACCCGCTGCGCCACCACGTCCCATGTTTTTATATAGGTTGAGCCTAATTATCCATGAATTTAGCTCAAAGTGGGTGCCCCAGACCTGCATGGAGCCAAATTTGGCACAGCTTGGAGCCCCCAAGGGGACAGGAGCTGCTCAGGGAAGCCCGGGCCTTTTAAAGGCACAATTTCTGGTTTCCCCAAAAATCTGAAGTTGCGTTTTTCGGCCGAAACGGCCATTCTGAAGCCCCAACCGGAGCAGTGCTCAAGTTGGATTCAGAAGGTGGAAGGCAAAAATCCATAGGTTTAATTGCCTGTGGAATGGAACCCTCGCGGATAAAAAGGCCACAACAGTGTAATGGTAATTTTGACTACTGTAACTATACACAATTTCCCCCTTATGCGTTGTAACCCTCCTATAAGACATGGCCTGCAATGCAACTTTCAATTTCTTTCTATTGGCTCTATTACTTTTGAACAAGTTTAGTAGTCCTATTCATGGGCCTCATCTCACCAGGTCTCCATGAATCTCATCAGATCATAGTTCACTTCCCATATTTGGATTTCGAATGCACTCGGTTGCTTCCCATACTGTAAAGATGCAGACATTCGAGGCCACAAGTAATGCCCCCTCTTAGCTTCCCTGGTGCACTTTCTTGCAAGCAGAGGCAGATCCAAGGGAGGGCAAAGCTCTAAGTTTTGCAAGAAGCCTTACCTTGCAGTGGAAATCACTCCTTTCCTGCACCGTTTTAGCCAATCCTCACAGGGAAAAGCAACATCTTGGCGTTGCTTACTGGCTACAGCAGCAAGGGAGAGGAGGGATTTACATGACAGGGTAAGGCTCCTTGCAAAACTTAGAGCTTTGCCCTCCCTGTAGATCTGCCTCTGCTTGCAAGTCTTTGATCACCTCTCCCCCTCCCTCCAAACTTGCTTTTCCCTTTGTTGCTTGCCATCTTGCCTCCAGTATCCTTCTATGTACTGGATTTGGTGTTTTTTCCCCCCTCCTCCCACCCCATTTGAATTTAGTTGTCTCTGTGCTCAACTATATCCCGTTTACTAGAATGAAGAGATGCTCCCTGTGTTACATACTGAAGCTGGTCATCGCTTCTGCATTGGCACAGAACAAACACCAGATTGACTGGCTCCCGGCCAGACCCATGAACGGCAATAGTCTTTCTTGCTCATCAGTGTACGGGGCTGGCCAGGGGCCAGCATACAGTTTTATTCATTCAGCTAAAGCACTGGCATGTCTTTGCAGATAGAGGAGTCACTCTCAGGAATTGCCCTCAAATTATAAAACAGGAGAAGCTGCGTTAATACTTTGGCCAGCTTCACTGGTGTCCATAGGAAGCTGCCTCGTACTGAGATCATTGGTCCACCCAAGTCATTGTTGTCAACCCTGAGTGGCAGCACCTCTCCAGGTTTTCAGACGGGGGGTCCTGGGGATTGAAAGTGGCACCTTCTGCAGGCAGAGGCATAACATGAGGGGGCTAAGGGGACTGTCGCTCCAGGCGCAAAATTTTGCACCCCTAAGAAGCAAGAGCTGCTGCATGCACCTCCCTGCCTTCCCAGCTTGGCGCACTGCTGCCTTGGCTCTTGCCACGGTGGTGGCGATTTTGCCCGAGCACTGGCTACAGGAGCCCCCACGAGCACCATTCTGCCTTCGCAACTTGGAAAGGCAGTGAGGTGCCTGTCGCTAGGCTTGGCTGCTGCAGCTTTGCCCAAGCGCCACCCACAGGAGCCAATGTTATGACATCATGATGTCGTGATGTCATGATGTGGCATGCCCGGGGCTCAGTCAAGCCCCGGTATGCCTCGGGGGGGCAACACGTGCATTGCCCCCAGCAAGGGAAAGGAACGCTATGTCTGCAGGCAAAGCACACACATCACCACTGAGCCACAACTCCTCCTCTGAAGGTGTTTTAATGTGTCACACTAAAATCAAACTCTGCGTGTGTGTTCCCCGCAGGGGCGGGGAAGACAGTGAAATGGACCGGAACGCAATGGACGGGCTGCCGCTCACCCGTTCCTCCTGCCCAGCGTTCTGGCTGCATGACACCGCTGGTCGTGACCCACCGCAGAGGGCCACTCCTGTTTGGGCCACTGTTTTACTCCATCTGAGCCCACCATTGTTCAGGCCCCTGCTGAGATCGCACAGGCCTAACTATTCCCTAACTATACTTGGGAATGAAACATAAATTTTTTTGGCTGCAAAATAGAAATGGTTACTTACCGCAGTTCTTTTGCATGCCCTTTTCATTGTCCTAAGGCAGGAGGCTCCAAACTCGGGCCTGTGGGCCGGATCCGGTCCCTCCCTGATCCTTCCCCGGGGGGAACAGCGGTTTGTATTCTGCTGAGGAAGCCGCGAATGACCCCAACTCCAGTTCTCAGGGGTTGTCATGGCCAGCCTGCCTGGGGTGTTCCGTGCCTGGGCAGCTAGCTGGGATGACCCCTGGGAGCTGTTCATGGCCTTCCCCGGCAGAGCACCATGTGCCGTTTGCTCCAGGGAAAATTTTCCCAGCTGCGGTGGTCTCCAGGGGTCTGTCCTAAGGTCTTCAGGGTTTGTCTGTTAAAGAGACAGAACAGAATAGAACAGACCACATCTGAACCAAAGGGGATGCCGGCAGCAGATGGCAGGGGGTCTTATAATCAATTATCTATTGTCCAGTTCTCAAATTACTCCTGGTGAAGCATCTTGTGCAAATTCAACCCCCTTCATGATGAGAAAGTAAATATCAGACTCTGCTTGCTGTAGCCAGATACAGGGATCAACTTGGCTGGAATAGGAAGCTGAACAATAGGCTTTGATTGTCTATATAGCACATGGAAATCAGGCACTTATTCCCTTGGCTCCATCAGGGCACTCATTCACTTCTCTGTCTCAAAAGAACGAAAGGGCTAATTCTAGTTAAGCATCCCTTCCCCTTGCTCAGGTATTCAGGACAGTCATTTTAGGACTTGTGAGCAACTTGCTTTTCTTGGGTCACTCTCGAAGAACACTTGGCTTCTGACCTGTAGACAACTCAATGGTCAAAACTGGGAATGCTGCTATAGATTATTCTTTCCATCGTGTAGGTGGTGACTTCTGAAGTGAGATAACTGGACTTAAGGACATAAGAAGAGCCCTGCTGGATCAGGCCGAAGGCCCATCTAGTCCAGCTTCCTGTATCTCACAGCGGCCCACCAGATGCCTCAGGGAGCTCACAAGACAACAAGATGCCTGCATCCGATTGCCACTCCCTTGCATCTGGCATTTTGAGGTAGCCTACTTCTAATGTATCTGTCATGGTCGGGGAGCCAACTTCATTTCAACATTGGGGGTGCCCAGTGGGGGGGGTATAGCCATGCCCACACACAATAGCCACGTCCCACGCAATAGCCATGCCCCCACACAGCAGTAAAATAGCATGCCCACCAGGCCACCACAAAATAGCACCTTTAAATTAAATTACATAAATCATATGCACAATCTAAACGTATGTGCAGATTACATTTATTCTGAACACAGATAGTACATGCATCTTTTCTGCCCCCCCATCTCCTTTTCCAGCCCTGAATATTGCCAGTCCTTCTAGGCTAGTGATGGCGAACCTTTGACACGCAGTATATGCCCTAGCACTATGAGCCCTTCTGAGACAGAGATACCTCCAATCTTATATCTTTGTTTTCTAAAAATTAACACCATTTCTTGGCAGCCTCCAAAAGCAATAAAATACAATACTTCACAAACCATTTTAAAAATCCACATTGAAACCGAAAGACAGTTGCCAAAGTCAATTTAAACCAATCTGAACAGCCTGCCTCTGCCACAAGCTTTAGTGATGCATACTGGGGCTGTGAATACAGCTAAGATGGCCGCACTCACGCCAACTTCATGCCGTGGATTGCACCTGCCAGAGGGGAAATGAAGGCAAGGTGGGAACTGGGGAGGGGGCAGGCACTGAGGAGAGGGCAGAAGTGTGCCTCTGAGGGTCTGCAGAGTTTATTTCCCTCCATACTCAGAAACCATGGCCAACCTGTTCTCACACATCTGGGACATCCGCGCACCAAGATGGCATGATGTTCATTCCTGAGCCTTGCCAGAATCCAAAGGAAAAATTATCATTGAACCACATTAGAAGGAGCTCACAACCCCAGCCTGCAACCTTACAACTCACTGGTGACTGGTCCCTGGCCCCAGCTTGCCGTCCCTAGAAATTAAGCAGTGGCTGAGATGACCTTGGAGGGGGCTGGAAGACCACACACACACACACACACACACACACAGATGCCAGCGGCAGTAGTTCTGATTTTGTTTTTGCTGCTCACCTGGCCTCTGTGCTCTAAGCTCTTCGGCTTAGAAACGGAGATGAGCACCGCCCCCTAGAGTTGGTTACGACTAGACCATTTGGTTGTGGGGAAACACTGAGTTTTGGTTTTTTTTTTACAAAAATAAGTGCAGGAAGTGGTATTATGTGTTTTTATTTCGTTATTGCTTTTTGCCACCTCAAGGTAGAGGTGTTGTTTTTGTTCTCTGAACAACAACCTTGGGTTTTTTTTTTCTGAATAGCTGCTTTTTAGGCTTCTACCTCTAGAAGTATAGGTGTGCCCTGGTATCCAGTGATTTAGTGATCTACTGGTACCCTGGATACTGGGGTGCCTATTAACACAATAGGGGAACATTTAACAAATCTCCTTTTTTAAGCTTGTTGATGCAAAACCACTGATGTTCCCCTAAAAACCCAAGCGAATACCAGGGCATGCCTGTACAATGGGTGAAATTTGGGATATGACGTTTCCTGCACTGGCACCAAAGCTTTAGGCTCTCCTCCCTTAATAAAATGGGGTATTTGAACCTGTTCCTTGAAATAGCCCAACCAAAATCCCCAACTGTTTCTGCATTGCTTATGTTGTCTCAAGGTGAAAGACAGCTCATTAACCCGAATGGGAGCGCCGCAACATAATCAATCTGAAAACCCAGTACTAGCAGAAGCAATGATATTTGCAGCTCTGTTTTTACGGCAGATGTAGGTGCCTTGGCACATTTAAACTATGGGACTCCATCACCCTTGTTTGACCTCGCTAAGATCTTGGGAAATCAGACACAATTTGATTTTTGTCTTTTCTTTGCTTGACAATCCCAGTAAATCTGCATTGGGCAGGGCTCGAACGGTCTGGCATGAGTGTTCCGGTGTACACTCTGCCTTCTCATTCAGCTCCAAACATTTCCCCTCTGCGCACAAATGCACGCGTTAATTGCCTGCTTCATTGTTGCTCACTTAAAAGGGGTGTGCCACAACAGCCCCTAATGGAGGTCATCGGTCGCTGTGGAGCAAGAAATCTGGATAGAACAAAAAGGAACCAGTTTCTTCCTTCCTTTTGCTTTGAATGAGGCACCCACATAACTCCATTATTCCCTTTAAGGAGAGGTGTCGTTTCTGGGACAGGATTATAGCCTAAGGGTGCAATCCTAAACTGTGTTGGAACAGGCTGGCTGGTGGGGCCGCACTGTATCCAGTGCTGCTTGGGTGGCCCCTGGAACCTCCCCAGGGCAAGGGCACATTCGAGGCTCCAGTCTCCGCTATGGGTTCCTCAGATCTGCACCCCATGAAATGCAGGGTGAAGGTCTGAAGACGCTGCATGGCCTGAATCGGGGCTACGCAGCTTGGGGACAAGGAATGAGGCCTAATGGCCGCATCCCAATCCCCGCGTCCTCCCCGGGCTGGCACAAGAAGACAATAGGATTGTGCCATGAAGCACGCTAGCAATGCACCAGGTCAAGACTGCAAGGGTGAGCAGAATGGAACATTGAAATTTCCCCCAACTTTTTTCCATAGTCCAAGTCTGGGCATCTTCCAAAGGCAGTAGAAGGCATTTTGGCAGCAGGGGATAGAGTAGAATAACGAATATGTTTCCACCTGCCCAGTTCCCTAGGATGGGGTGGGCCTAAACCAGTGGCGTCATGCAGCCAGAGCGCTGGGCGGGAGGAACGGGTGAGCGGCAGCCCGCCCGTTGCGTACCGCTCCATTTCGCCGTCTTCCCCGCCCCCGCGCTAAATGAATAAAATAATAAAATGTTAGAATTGGAAGGGACATTGGAGGACATTTAGAGTGAACTCCTAACCTGGAATTAGGCCGGCACAGTTAGGTCAGCAAAGTTTGGCTGGCACAAGGGCAGATCTAAATCCCTGTCATGTAAATCCCTCCTCTCCCTTGCTGCTGTAGCCAGTAAGCAACGCCAAGATGTTGCTTTTCCCTGTGAGAATTGGCTAGAACAGTGCAAGAGAGGAGGGTTTTCCACTGCAAGGTAAGGCTTCTTGCAAAACTTAGAGCTTTGCCCTCCCTTAGATCTGCCTCTGCACAAGGGACACCATAAAGCGTATTTGGACCACTGTCGAAGTCAGAGAGACCAGCACGAAGACGTGCGTCATTCTCCCTGACTCCGAGAGTGGTCCAAACGCACTTTACGGTGTCCCTTGTACCAGCCAAACTTTGCTGGCCTAACTGTGCCGGCCTAACTCCAGGTTAGGATTGCACCCCTAGTCAACTCCCCTGCTCAACACAAGGATCCAGAGATCTTCACTGAGGTCATGAAAGAACAAGCCCTATCATTTTCTGAAATTACATCGAGTGCTATGTGAATAGCCACATTTTGGAGATGTATTTCACAGCGCCTCTATTTTTAGAAGGCAACCTTCAGAACTTGGTAAGCTGTTTCTCTGTGACTTTACAGAGTACCACAGAGTGAGCCAGTAACATACCTAGAGGAGGGGCGGGGCACTAGAATTTGCATCTTACCTTGCTGGGTAAACGGCACTTCTCCCTTGCCATCATAGCCATTCCAGGCTGTGAACACAACACAGAAGCATCTCCTCCTGGTTGCTTTTGCTGCCTGGAATGGCTATGACGGTGAAGGAGAGGCGTAGTTTGCACGGCAAGGTAAGTCGCCTTGCAAAACTTAGAGCCCCGCCCCTCTTCTAGGGATGCTACTGTCCTGAGTTGAAGCTCTGAGAATTTGCACATCCTACTGTGTTTTGGTTAGGACCATAAGTCTGTGCAGCATTGCGTCAATAAGGATGGGCTGTGGCTAAATCTGGACAGAATTAGGGTGCAATCCTACATAGGACAAAGCGCTGACACAATGTTGTTGCATTGGCACTACGTTTGTAGTGACAACGTGGGGGCTGTAGCACCGGCCTGGAAATGCAGGGGCGGTTTGGGGTGGGTGGGTGGCTCTGGGTGGGTGGATCTGGGCGGGTGGGGTGGGCGGGCCAGTAGGTATGTTGTCTCAGGGAGGGGAACAGGTGTAGGATGTGGCCATTAGGCTGCATCCAAGGCAGGAGATGCCAGTATTTTACAGTGCTTTTGAGCAGCCACGTTTCTTCCCACAGGTGAGCAAGGTACGCATGATTCTTCATGAGCAGACAGCAGTGATGATGAATGGAAGACCTCTATCCTACATACAATAGCCGCTGATGAAGACAGACATTGAAATTGGCCTGGCAGTTCTGATGGGACCAGACTGACTTCTGAATGTATTTGGGACTTCGGGAGGTGTAAATTACTGCTTCAAATACGAGTTCTATTTTGAATGTTCCTGCTGACTGCCTGGCTTAGTTTAAGTTGCAGCTTTGTACCTGGATTGAATATTAAATGGAGTTGACTAGACTGAGGGCACAATCCTACCTGCGCCCCTGGGCTTGCGTCGGCCTAACGGCACCAGCGCTGAAGCTAGAGCCCCGACCGGCTGGTGCCATTGGGCTGGTACTAGCAGCAGCACTAGCAGCAGCAGAGCCCCAAGGGCACCGCTGGGCTACTCCTGCGCCAGCCGAGTTCAGCTGGTGCAAGAGCGGTTCTCGGCGGGCGGGCGGAACGGGGTGAGTGGGTGGATTTGAGATTGCCGTTCCAGCGCAAGTTAGAATTGTGCCCTGAATTTTGGATGTATTGCTAGAGCTGCCCTTTGGATAGAGACACTGTCACCCGTTTCTTGATCATATACACTTACTTTTGTGTACCAGGTTAAAATTTGAATTTATCCAAAGTAAGCACATAATCTTTGTTTCCACCAAGAGTGTCATACTGCTGTCGCCTGGGTCCAGTAGCATTAGGTTGTGCAGCCGCTGCAACGCGCCATGTAAGCAGCCCTTCTCACTTGCGGTTGGAGCCATTCTGGGCAATGAAGGCAATGCACAGGCGCTCGCCATTTAGCTGACCGGAATGGCTCAGATGGTACATGGCAACACCTGCAGTACTTACTGTGCTACCCCCTCCTGGCTATGCTACTTGCTGGGTCTGTGTCTCCAGGTCTCTAAAGTTGAAAATGATAAGCCCCCAGTATTAGTCGTATTGTGGCACTTAATTCATGAGAATGCCACAGCACGTTCTGGCTGAGTGCTGAGTGCTTCTTCATGGTTCACGCAACTTGCCAAATGGATTCTGAGAAGTAGTGGCTGGAGGGTGTTCCCATCGAGGATCATATTTCCATGAGCCTTTCATGGGATGCTGAACTTTCCATGTTTCATTATCCTAAACTGCCCTATTGTCCAAAATTGCTCTCTTTATGGCTGCAATCCTAGTCACACTTAGGAGTTAAGTGGTGGCACAGCGAGTTAATCCGCTGTTGCTGGGCTTTCAACCGCAAGGTTGGGAGTTCGAGACTGCGTGACGGAGTGAGTTCCCATTGCTTGTACCAGCTCCTGCCAACCTAGCAGTTCGAAAGCACCTAAAAATGCAAGTAGATAAATAGGGACCACTTCGGTGGGAAGGTAACGGCGTTCCGTGCGCTACGGCGTAGAGTCATGCTGGCCACATGATCGGACAAAAACGCCGGCTCTACAGGCTTTGAAACGGAGATGAGCACCGCCCCCTACAGTCGGTCACGACTAGACCATTCAGTCGTGGGGAAACCTTTACCTTTACCTTTAAGTCATCAATGTGGAAGAATCAGTGGGGAGAGAAGGGTTTTCCATTGGGAGATATTGCTGCTGTTAATCCTAACCTGGAGTTAGGCTAACACTGTTGGCCCAACACAGTTAGGTCAACAAAGTTTGGCTAGCACAAGGGCCACCGTAAAGCACGTCTGGACCACTCTTACAGTCAGGGTGGATGGCATGCATCTGTTTGCTGGCCTCACTGGCTTGGAGAGTGGTCCAAACATACTTAACTGTGACGGCCAAACTTCAGGTTAGGATTGCACTCTGAGAAATGTAGAGGCACGTTTTTGATATAAATGAATCGTGCATGTTTTAGATAACATGAGGCTTCTGTGTTGACTACTGCCTCATGAAAAAGCAATTTACCTCAGTTTACCAGCAGGTGGGGATGGAGAGCAGATTTCAACAACTGCTTCTTTTCAGGAATGCTTCTCTATTGAATTGGCTCTCCCGACATGTGGCTAGTGCAGAACTAGGTTTTTCCAAGATATTGTTCGTCAGCTTTCGGAGGGCTAAATGTGTTTCTTGTGTTCTTTGCGAAGAGATAACGGTCACTGCTTTAGCGAAGTCATGGTGTTGCAACTGAAAATTTGAGTGTACTACGGATTGCCAGTCTATGAAGGAGAGCAGTGGGTAGAATTATCTATAGTTAGAACAGTTGTAGTTATTATTCCTCTTCATTAGAAGTTTTAACCCACTTAAGATCAACCATAGAAAATATTCTATGTTGGGCAGGTTCTATATGGGGGGAACACCATTCTATTGGCAGAGGAAAAGATCTCCCCATGGCAAGTGAAAAAACTCAAACATTATTCTCCAAGGTAAGCACACAATGCCCCAGAAGGCACTTAACGCCAAGAAAATGCTGGTTTGTCCTGTACAAAATGATTCATGTTGTAGAGTGGGAATCAAGTCTGTGGGTGAATAAAGGGCACACATAGAGAGCAATCCTAACTTGGAGCTGGGCAGGCACAGTTAGGCCAGCAAAGTTTGGCCGGCACAATAGTACTATAATACTATAATACTTAGTATTTATGTACCGCCTTTCTAGGTCATTAGATTGCTGTTTTGACTTTATTATTCAAGGCGGTTTACATAGGCAGGCATTTCTAAACCCAAAGGGTTTTTACAATCACAAATAATTCTAATCTTACAAGAACTGCTACATTCAGATGACACTTTCAAGTCCAGCTTTCCTTTCTAGCCGCACGACTGCCTCCCTGCCGGCTGATGAACGAATGGCCTCTTGCTTTCACCAAGAACAGCTGGTCCGACACAACTCCCCTCTCACAGGCAGCCAGACAACAGCTCAAATCTTATCAGCCGCATTCTCGAGGTCTGCTGCTTCACGGAAACTTCTGGTGTTCTCAAACAGGTGACCTTCAGATCTTATCTTATCTTTGGGCATAACTGCGGCTTTTACCCTCTCAGCTAGACATCCTGCCCCTAGGGCCACAAGGCCCTGCCCCTAGGGCCTTGTCCTGCCACAAGGGACACCATAAAGTAGGTTTGGACCACTCTCAGAGTCAGAGAGGCCAGCCTCCTCCCTGACTCTGAGAGTGGTCCAAGTGCACTTTATGGTGGCCCTTGTGCCAACCAAACTTTGCTGGCCTAACTATGGCCTAACTCCAGGTTAGAATTGCACTCTTAGATATCACCCCTGCTAAGTGGGCAAGTGGCACTATTTCAAGTGGTGTTTCTCTAATACTTGGCAGGGAAGGGGAGTAATTGTCCCTTTTCACTCCAGCACAGTGTCTTTTCTAGTGGCTGTTGCTGGAGATGTTGTGCATTTTTTTTTTTTTAGATTGTGAGCCATTTGGGACAGGGAGCCATTTAACTTTATACTTTGCTGGCCTAACTGTGCCTGCAAACCTCTTTGTCAACTTTTTGATGAAAAGTGGCATATAAATACTGTTTGGATTGATCTGTGCTCAGCTCAATATGGGAAAAGAGAGGTGCCTGTTTCCGTGGGACATGCCCACATTCAGAGCTCAATCCTAACCTGGATTAAGCCAGCACAGTTAGGCCAGCAAAGTTTGGCTGGCACAAGGGACACCGTAAAGCAGGTATGGACCACTTTTGGAGTCAGAGAGGCCAGCACACACAGCCAAGTGCGAGTCTCCCTGACTCCAAGAGTGGTCCAAATGTGCTTTACGGTGGCCTTTGTGCCAGCCAAACTTTGCTGGCCTAACTGTGCCGGCCAGTGATGTCATCTGCAAATGAAGAACGGGAACACTGGGCGGGACTTAGGCGGGACTTCCGTGTGATTGGCAGCCCGTCCGTTTTGTTCTGTGGCTGCCCTGGCCTCGGGAGGGCTGCCCCCAGTTGGCACGCCCCCATGCTGCTTGCCCAGGCACGTGGTGCGCCCCCCACCTGTCCCCTGCGGCAAGCAGGAGCCCCCACCCCCCGAGGCCAGGGCAGCCACGGAACGGAACGGATGGGCTGCCGATCACGCGGAAGTCCTGCCTAAGTCCTGCCCAGTGTACCTGTTCTTCATTTGCAGATGACATCACTGGTGCTGGCCCAACTCCAGATTAGGATTGCACTCTCAATGTGGGAAACCACGTGAGCTCCTTGAGCTCAGTCAAGGAGCTCTTGCACATGGAGCTCCTGCTGCTGCTTCTATAGTGCTGATCCAATAGGAGACCTGGACTTGGTCATGCTCATGGGTACTGCTAAGGCCCAGCAACCATCTTTCCAGCCAGCCAGCCATCTCTGTGTGTCTCCCCATTTTTTAGGAGACAGTCAGCTTTCTCAAGGGCTGGTTTTCCTGAGATCTTGAGCTACAAGCAAATGGTCTCAGCCACAGCTGGCCACTCTGAAAACACTGTCTTCTTCAGAAGCTCACACAACTCCTATGTCTACTTATCCCTTGCTTGTGCCAGCTTTTGCCAATTAGTTGGCTACACCCAGTGATGTCATTCAGGGGGAATGGACCAGAACGGGTGTTCCGGATCCTAACGGGCTCCGTGGCTGGTTCCGGGTTCCTGACAAGTGGCAATCAAAAGTGAGTTCCTGTTCCTAAATCATTTGAATGACACCACTGGCTACACCTGCTTGATAAATGCTTCCCTGCTTGATAAGATGCTTACTCACCAAGAAAAGCATTTGTGGTTCCACACACAAAGTGTGGCACCTGAAAATAGTGGTGACACGATGATGTCATCAACAACTGCTTCCAGGAGGCCCATGCATGGGGCCCAATGTGACAACATTGTTCACATTGGCTTAAGGCTGACCCTCACCCAAGCAATAATTCATATTCACAGAAATATATATCATTGTGGCTGTCAAGTTCCCTGTTTCTTGCTAATTCGCACTGACATCCTACGATCAGTGGAAATAAACCCCTAGCTCAGTGTTTCTCAAACTGTGGTTCGTTACCCACTTGGTGGATTACAACCTGATATCAGGTGGGTCATGGAAAGCTGGGAACAGCCATCCTGGAAGTTGCAGACCTTACACTTGCTATATTTCTTTTGTGAGAGTTAACAAATTGGGGTGCAATCCTAACCTTGATTTAGGCAGGCACCAGTCCCCTATGCAGTCCCAGGAGTGTTGAGAACCTGCTTAAAAGCACATTTGCAACATTAGAGTCAAGGAGGCTGGCACATGGATGTGCATCCTCCCTGATTCATAGAGTGGTGCAAACATGCTTTACGGTGCATGTTCAGCACTTCTGGGCTGGTACAGGGGACTTGTGCTGGCCCAACTCCAGGTTAGGATTGTGCCTTGAGTTTTCAAGTGAGTTTTTTTTTTTTACAATTTTGTTTTTAGTTCAGCGCTTTTACGATAATATTTTGTCCTAATCTTGCTTTCTGTCAGGGATGTTTCATGATTGTATAATTGCTGCAGTCCAAGAAAACCAGTTTGCATTCCAGGAGTGTCATTTGAGTACGTCAAAATGATGGCACTTCCTGCTTGATGATGTCACTTACGGCCATGATATCACCTCCAGATTAATAACATCACTTCTGGTGGGTCTCGCCATAAGCACCATTCTAAAAAGTGGGTCAGGTCTAAAAGGTTTGAGAACCACTGAAATAGCCAATATAAATCTGCAATTACAATCTTGCATTCACAATGCCCCTGGCATCTACAATCCTGTTCTCCCAGACTTGACTTTCAACACTAGCACATTGGAGTGTCAGTCCATGGGCCCATCGGTTAACACTCAGTAAGTTTTGCTTTGCATCCTGACCTGAACCGAGCTTCTCCCTTCCTCTGAGAGCAGAATCCTAACCTGGAATTAGGCCAGCACAGTTAGGCCAGCAAAGGTTGGCTGGCACAAGGGACACAGTAAAGCACATTTGGACCACTCTTGGAGTCAGGGAGGACGGCAGACGCTGGTGTGCTGGCCTCTGACTCCAAGAGTGGTCCAAACATACTCTACAGTGTCCCTTGTGCCTGCCAAACTTTGCTGGCCTAACTGTGGTGGCCTAACTCCAGGCTAGGATTGTGCCCTGAACAAAAAAGATTCTTTTGGGATGCCAATGGAAAAATATGGCAGACACTGTTTAGTTATGAAGAGTGCTTTATTTTTTGTGCTGCATGCACTGGAAAAGGACAGCTGTGAAGTCAGTCTTGACGCAGAGCGTAGTTCAAAGGACAAAACAAAGCCACATGGCACATGTACTTGAGTTGCTGATTACTTGGAGCTACAGCTGGTAACATGAATATGTAGCAATCTGAGTCTTAGAAGCTTGGTTAGCCAGTAAACAGAGATAGCTGGAAACAAAGGATATGCAGAACTCTCCAGCATGGCTAGGCTGCTCTACTGATAAGACACACTCCGCTTGGTAGTGATGGTGGGAACTGAACTGCAGGCTGCTGGCCAACAAAAACAGTCCACAGGCACGGCTACTTCGATCCATCTTCTTTGCTTGAAACAGGCTGGAACGTTGCTTATACTCAGATGCTAAGACGAGAGCAAGTTTTCTGTCTTCAGGGCGTACAGGATTTGATGTAGTTAATGCTGCCATTGATCCTTTAAATTCGAGCCATGTGTGGACAAGTCCTCACTGCCTTCCTGGGTAAATGATAGTAGACTGCTGAAAACTGAATTATGCGCCAAAAATGCATTGTGATTCTATAGACTCAAAAAGCTCTAGCAGCTCCAAGGCAGCTGCAGTTATGAATGAAGTTGTGCTTATCATTGTTATGAATGAAGTCATGCTTATCATCTTTATGAATGAAGTCGTCATCATCGTTATGAACGAAGTCATCAGAATTCCACTGCTTGGAATGTAGTGGCCAGCTGCTCTTCCCAGTTCTCCCAGGCAGGGGCGTAGCTAAAGAAGTGCAGGGGGGTGCAACTGCACTGGGCAACAAGCTTTAGGGGGGCAACAAGCTGAGCTTGACACTAATGGCCAAAATTGTGAAAACCTTGGTATGTATGAACAATACTATCATTATAAATCATTGGAAAGGTAATTTATTGCAGAATGCAATGAAACAACCCAGAGTGTAATATCTTTATCAAAAGTTATGGCCAAAAAAATATATATATATAACTGTGATATCACTTCCTGTTGTAATGTCACTTCTGGGGCAAAATTTTGCCCTCTGCTACGCACTGGGCTACGCTCCATAGCTACACCCAGGTAAATGTGCAGGCTTCAGTGAGCATAATTCAATACCTAAATCCTCTCCTGAAAACTCTTCCCCGCAAAAGCCACAGAGCTAGAAAGGGTGGACTAACTTGAAAAGAGAAAGTTCTAAACTCCCTTTGTCCCTGCAAAGTAAAGAAATCTATGTTGACATATGACAACGTTGTCATTTTGAAAGTGAGGGAAGTCTGCAAGATTCAGAGTGACAATGTCTATTTGAGATGTTTCAAGCGTATAACTTTGGAGAGAAGGGAGGGGAAGTGGCTCCTTTTGGAGCATGGAAAATTGGAAGAGGAGCAGGCTCTCCACATTTGGAGAATAAGGTGACTGCAGAAATCATTATTTTTCTGCCCAGGGTAGATGAAAAAATAATCCAAAAAGCCTTTAAACCAATTCCATGAGCTAAAGGGGGCGTAGATTTTTTTTTCCAGATAGCAGATTCACCTTTCTGCATGGTCAACAACGGCTTTGCTTTTGAAACTGGCTTCAAAAGTCGTTCATATTATTGGAGTCAATTGTTCAAAGAAAAGGAAGGATGCATCTGGTGATGGCATCTGGTCTAGATGCCTTTAAGAGGGGATTGGATGGATTTCTGGAAGAGAAGTCCATCGTGGGCTATAGGCCATGATGGATTGTGCAACCTCCTTACATTAGTAGTAGGCTACTTCAGAGTACTGGGTGCAAGGGAGTGGCAACAGAATGCAAGCATCTCGTTGTCTACTGAGCTCCCTTAGGCACCTGGTGGGCCGCTGTGGGATACAGGAAGCTGGACTAGATGGGCTTTGGCCTGATCCAGCAGGGCTCTTCTTATGTTCTTATGTTCTTAAGGACTTTTGAGAAGACTGTGGCTAGAATTAGTTTGAGGCAGTATCCCTTCTCTCTCCCTTGGCATCCCCCCCCCCCACACACACTCAGTGACTGGCTTGGTTTCCTGATGATAACTCTGCTCCCAAACCAGGTCAGCCAGAGTATTTCTTGACCATTGAATTAAAAGGTTACACTGCATTATAACACGGTTGTGAAACCCTTTTAGTTTTTTGTGCTACACTCTCATCCAAAACAACCATGCTATAGAGTTGCACTAACATAGTAACTGTCTAGAGCTCAACTGATCCATTGTAGTAGCTGGTCATGAAAGATATTCTATTGCAGCGGTTCTCAAATGTTTTAGCACTTGGATCCACTTTTAAGAATGACAGTCTGTCTGGGACCCACCTGATGGGATGTCGTGGCTGGGAGTGCTGTCATTGTGACTCCAGAGTCTGCTGCTTTCCTGAGAATGCAGCAATAAGTTGGGCTATTTCTCAGCCATTTTCCAATAGCAAAGTGAATCAGAAAGGGGAAAAAAAGCCTAATTACAATCTTGACACAGGCAAAACAACCACCCAGCCCACTCCCTTTCCAGCAGCCCATCTTCCCATATTTTCAATATGGTTGCTCTAGGGGTTTCGCAACCCCCCTGAAATTGGCTTGTGACCCACCGGTGGGTCCTGACCCACAGTTTGGGAACTCACTGTTCTACCGCTTTTTCAATTGCTAGGTAAGCCAGATTCAGTTGACAACATGTGCACTCATACAAGCCAGTTCTCTTCAAGATATTTTGTCTGCTTCACCCCGCCAACTGACACATGATAGTTAATGCGATCATGCGATAAACATGGTTTTGTAAACCAGGCTTGAGGAAAAACTCTCTTAGTGAGAGATGTCATGTATCTTACCCTGTCATGTAAATCCCTCCTCTCCCTTGCTGCTGTAGCCAGTCAGCAACGGCAAGATGTTGCTTTTCCCTGTGAGGATTGGCTAAAATGGTGCAGGAGAGGAGTGATTTCCACTGCAAGGTAAGGCTTCTTGCAAAACCTAGAGCTTTGCCCTCCCTTAGATCTGCCTCTGCTTGAGTGGATTTACATTATCACTATTTTTCCTATTGTGAGGAATGTTATCCTGAAGGAGATTAAGAACAGACACAAGGAAGTAGTACTTCACAGTGAGCATAATTAGCCTGTGGAATTCATTGCCACAGCATTGACGATGGTGACTATTTTGGGTAGCTTTAAAAGGAAACTGGACAAAATTATGGAGGACAGGGGTCCAAAGGCATTTAAGAAAGGGCCTAGAGATATTTCTCTTTAGGTTAGCCTTCTGAGTTCATGTTTATTAAAAGATATCTGTAGGTTTTTTATTGGCGTGTCATGATTAGATTAGATTTCATAGATTTCCCTTTCTGGTCATGTATGACTCATGTATGAGCCATGTATGACTCACCCCTGAGTTCCAAATGGTGCTCATAAAAGAACAGCACTGCTGGATCAAGCCAAAGGTTCATCTAGTCTAATATTCTGTTTTCCACAGAAGCTCACCAGTCGGAGAGAAAGGCATACTTCCCTACTACCATTGCTCACTTGCAACTGGTATTCAAATGCAGACTGCCAGCAAATGGGACATGGCACATAGCAGCAGCCATTAAGGCCCCGCTGGAAAACATCTAAGTAGGAAACAGGGAGTTGCTAAGGTTGGTACCACCACTGAGAAGGCCCTGTTTCTTTTCACAAACATTTCTTTTTTAAAAATCAAGCATACACAATTTGTTGTAGTTCCCACTGGATTCCAGAAATTAGCTCTGAAGACTAGACCAGTGTTATTTAAACTGTGGGTTCAGACCCACTTAGTGGGTCACAACCTGATGTCAGGTGGGTCACAGAAAGCTAGGAGCAGCCATCTTGGAAACTGCAGACCTTACTCTTGTTATACTCTTTTTGTGAGTGTTAACAGTTTGCATTTTCAAGTGAGGGTTTTTAAAAATTTTATTTTTAGTTCAGTGCTTTTACATCATATTTTGCCCTAATCTTGCTTTCAATCAGGAATGTTTCATGGTTGTACAATTGCTGCAGTCCAAGAATGCCAATTTATATTTCAGGAGTGTCATTTTATTATGTCACAATGACAGCACTTCCTGCTTGATGATGTCATTTCCTGCCACAACATTACTTCCAGGTTAATGACATTATCACCGGTGGATCCCGACACAAGTGCCATTTAAAAAAGTGGGTCCCAGTCTGAAAAGTTTGAATACCACTGGACTAGACCATGTGATGTGATCCTGTTTTGTTTCTTCCCCAGGCTCCCTCCCTTGCAGAAAGTCTTGTTTAATTAAGGGAGTTTGAATGCACAGAGACTGTGCTGCAATTCCAACAAATCGTACCAAGTGTTGCCTATTGCTGCCTGCATTATCCCTAGAAAGCTCCAAAGAAAGTCGATATGTACTAAGTGACTTGCAGTGGATCGGCTGAGCCCTTCCTCTGCAATCTCAACAGGAACAGGATGTCTGGCTGTGGAACCCACATTTCCCCAGGCTGCTGGTCTCACTCTTAGAATGCATTTTGTGTGCCTGCGCCACCATGAAGATGATAGTGAACAAAACCACATTTCCAGCAGTTGTAAAAAGAGCTGGGAGCGGAAACCAAATGATCGCCTGCGTGGAAATTATTCAGTCCAGAAGGAAGCAATGGGATTTTGCTGCTATCCATCAAAATGGTAGCAATTTGGGATCTAATCCACCTCCATTACGATCTGTGGGAGTCCTGCCATTGAGCTCAGCAGGAGGTGAGCTGCATCCTTGGTTTTACAGAGTAGCCCGACAGATGGAAAGGATGTTGTACACAAGCGCACAACACACTTTCACACAAGCGTGCACACGCTCACCCACCCACACATACCTAGACACACATGCACGTGCACGCATGCGCTCTCTCACACAAACACATGCACACACCATCTGATGTCCCTTGAAACACGTTCTGCTGAGTGTACATATTGAGGCAAGCATTTCAGCTAGTCTGCTCCTTTGCACAAAATGCCCCCATACTTTCATTTTTAAATGTAATATTATTGTCATCAACTAAAATCTGCGAAAAAAGATTCATGGAAATATGCTCCTTGTAGAAAAGCCCATTAGTAAACTAGGCCCCACCACCACCACCTTTCTCAGCAAGGTCAATAATTGCCTCTTCGTGTCTATGGAGCTTTTACTTCTCCAAATCAACATGCATGCACACTGGATCCTGTCAATCCACAAATGGAAACATCTCTCTCTCTCTCTCTCCCTCTCTCTCTCCTGATTTGCATGCAGCTGGGAAAAAGCATTCAGCTGTTGCCTCCGAGAGACCGGGGAATGCTGGGCTATGCTGATGTAACAGGCTCTCTGCAATTTTCATTCAGATGTGGTTGGCTGCAAGCTGGCAGAGAGCCTCAGCTACGCCTCCAAACCCGATGAGGTAATCCCGGCTCCCTTTTTTGGCTACTCCAGCAGGATCTGCACTTTCCCAGCTATAAGGTCAGCTTCCTCCCCCTCGCTGAAATTTACTGGCCACAGGAAGATCCCCCCGCCTCCTTCCCCTCCCGGATTCCCTCTTCCTCGCTCCGGATTGCACATCCCACTATGATTTTTGGGGAGGGAGAGCGAGGAGAAAACACAGGAAGAAATCTACCGCAATGGATTTCACAATTTACTCTGGCCTCCAGGTCCGATCTGAATGGGATTGGCGAGTCTCCGGCGAGAATTTGCAGCGCCGCCAGAACCCCCAGCTCTAACTAGCAGCGGGACAAGAGAAAGTCCAGAACATCAGGGGCCCCCTCCCCACCCTGCCAGAAGTAATAACTGCCCTCATTCGCCAGCTCCTGGTTGCTTCAACGTCTCCCTTCGGAGATGCATCATCTCAAGCAAAGATGGAGTGGTACCCTCCCGCTGTTTCCAGTTCCCGGGGGATGTTGCTGTTGGGACGCCCTGATTCAGGACGGAGGGGTGTTTTAAGGCTCCGGTGCAGCGTGCTGAGAAGAGCAAAGACTCGGCGCTCAGATTTTTCCGGGTCGTTGCTGTTTCGGCTTCAGCGCCTGGAGAGCTCTCTTTGCACGCGATTCTGCCGAACGGGTACCAAGAGCGTAGTTCGGCGGGATGGACGCTCCAATGGCTTCAGCACTCTGGACAGCTCCCCCTCTTCTTCCCAGTGACCCTCTCCAGGGGTTGAACTAAATGGTTTGGTGCCCGTCCCAGTCAACTCACTCCCCTACCGGGGACTTATTTTGGACCCTGAAACGATTGTCTTATATGGCTTTTTTCACATGATCTTATTTGCCACGGATCGGCTGTGGAGCTAAGGCTTTGAGAGGCAAACTTCTGGACCCAGATAACTCCCTCCGACGGCAAGGCAAAACCAGAGAACCAAAGAAGCTAGGACCGTACAGTCATGTTTTGAATTGTTACCTGAGCTAAGAGGTTTTGTATGTACGTAACAGTGATTGTCTTGGGTACAACGTGCAGTTGGGTCATCTTGCAGCCTAGTGATGTGGTGCTGATCTTAGCTTCAGGCTGGTTCTTCAAAGCCCGTCAGCCCCATGCCATTTCACATTTCGAAGCTCAGTTTCAATACATATACTTTGGTTGAAAAGGGCTACTCTGGATTCTGCCACCCACTCACCCAAGTTAATCCTCTCTTCTCCCTCCTCTGTTTCACCCCACCCCTATTCTGGGAGATTTAGAAGAAGGTCTAGTTTCTAAGCAAACGAGCTTGTATTTGGAGGTGGCTGGGATTTGCAATTCGGAGATAGTTCGGGGACTGGCTTGAACATGCTGTACACGCGCTGTCACATTAATGAGGTGCAAGTTGTAAAAGACTGATTGTCCTGTTGGGAAAAGAGCATCTTCACCCAGAAACTTTGGCTGCAAAGAAAGGAGGAAGCCTTCCCCTGACATTCCTACTGCATTTGATTCTTCATGTAGCATGGGATTTTTTCCGCCCAGCACCTAAGTTTGTTTTGAAAGAAAGAAAGAAAGAAAGAAAGAAAGAAAGAAAGAAAGAAAGAAAATCCTTTGAGGCATTGCTGCATCTGGCTGGGATTTAAGGGCTTAAATCTAGCCTGCACTGCAATCCACAATGGCAAATGAACCAGTGATTCTGAATGTTTATGACATGGTGAGTAAGAAACAATCTGATGCCTCTGTTCAGGGCGGGAGGTGAGGGAGACAATTCCTGGATGTGATTGGACAAGAGAGTCTATTATGATGAGCCAAACAGAGCTGCCCAGCTGAATTTTCATAGCAATTCCTGGGGCTGAGCTATGCTGGCTACAGCTGCCTCCCCCCCCCAGCCCAGATGAGCAGGATAAAGGTAAATTAAGACAGGATTTTGGAGAGATCACTGTGAGATTTTTCCCCCCTTTAATTTACAAAAGCCCAAGGAGAGCTGTGGAGAGGCAGTGAGAGATGTGATATTATGGCTTATTCTCAGAGCTAGATGCCCTTGACTTTCAAGTAGATTAAATGTCCTAGACCTGGGAAGTCTGGAGAGAGCTTTAATATACCGTGAAAATCTGATTCCTTATGGATTATAATAATATGTGCATTGACACAGAAGTAAAGCCGAACAGAATTCAGTGGGGCTTACTCCCATGTAAGTCTTCATAGGATTACAGCTTTAAAGGAAATATTCCACGTTAAGAGCTCAGGTGCTTGGATGCAATAAAGACCTTGATTAACAGTACAATCCTGCTCAGAAGTAAGTCTCATTATATAGGGCTTACTCTCAGGAAAATGTGCATAGGATTGCAGCCTCAATGGGAGGTGAGAGTATTTTAAGAGGAATATCACTGGAGAAACAAAGCGTTTTAACAATTCAATCCTCTGCATGATTACTCAGAAGTAAATTCTACTGTGATTAATGGGGCTTACTCTCAGGCAAGTGGGATTGCAGCCTAAGTAGTGGAACCTCTACCGCGATGCCACAGAAATGAGATGTTTTCCCCAGTGATTCTCATAAGCAGCACTTCCTTGAGTGCTTGTATAAATTTTTAGTAGTTTTCTGTACCAGTCTCTTGAGTGTGTGGGAGAGATAATTTCTATGATACCCAGTATCAAAAACAGGATATTCAAATAAAGATCTGTGACATTGATGAAGGCATAAGAGAGTCCTAAGGATAATGTTATATTTCATTCATAGTTCCCTGCAGACTCCTGAGATGATTTTTGAAGGCAGTTATGCATTAAAAGAATTGGTTTGGATATAGTGTGACTGCATCTCACTGTGTTTTACAATCCAAGAATGAAAACATTTAGCAGATCACACAATTTTAGCTAATTTTATTGTCAAATTAGAGCCAGAAGCTGACTTTTTCATAAATTCCCAATTCAACCTATGACAAATATACATTTCTCATATACACAAGGATACTAAGGGTGCAATCCTAACCTGGCGTTGTGCCGGACTAGTGCTGTCGCAAATGTGCCATAAAGTGCATCTGGAATTGGTTGCTGGGCCAGCGCAAGCAGAAGTGCTGGTGCACGGGCACCACTGTGCCTGTCGGTGGCACGCTGACACTGGCGTAGCTCTGCTGGCATAGGGCCACACTGAGGGAGTGCCAGAGGCATGCCAGAGGCACAATGGGGTGGCACCATGGGCAGAGATGGGGTGGAGATGGAACATGGCCATTTGGCCATATCCAACCCCTCACTCCCGGGCTAGGTGGCCCTGATTCGGCCCGCTCCTGGCCACGTGGACCTGCACCTATTATTTTGCTGGCACATATCTGAGCAGCTCCATAGTGCTGGCCGGAACTTACCCTGAGGGAAATGGGAAGGCATCCAGTGATGTCATGCAGGGGGTACGCGGGGGTACGCGAGTACCGGTTTCTAGGATTACAGCTGACCCCGCCCATTCGCCCGCCTACCCGTCGACTCCGCCCTCTGCAACGTTTGAATTTCCTGCATGTTTGAGTTGCCTGCATGTTCTCAGAGCCAGGCAGGCAGACAGGCAGCGAGCGGAGCCTTTCCTTTCCTTGCCACTGAAAAATGAGTTGCTCTGGGGTTTTAACATGATGCCAGGCCTCCTTAACATGTTCGGGGGTGCTGTGGAATACTGTTGCAACTGTTGGGTCAGTTTAAAATCATCTGAGGCCTCAAAAAGGGCTTTTTTCATGTCCCTTCCTGCCACGACATCACTTCTGGCTTATGACGTCACTTCCGGTGGGCGGGTCCCGACACGTGCCAATCAAAAGTGAGTACCTGTTCTTAAATCATTTAGATGACACCACTGAAGACAACTCTTTGCCCTGTGCTGAGCTGCTTCTGCCTCCTAACATGATTAGGATGCAGCCCAGCTGCGCCGGCCTGGCTGTTCCAGTGCAGGTTAGGATTGGGCTCTAAATTGTATGAGAAAAGCTGTCAAGAAGAGCATTCACTAATGAATTATTATGGTAGCACATTTTAGGCAACTTACAGCACACTCCTAGGAAGGTCTACTCAGAATCAGATCCCACTGAATTGAATGGGACTTATTCCCCGGTCAGTCTGTATAGGATTATATAGCCTTAAGTGAGAGTAACGATGAATACATAAATGCGAACGATTGGCTCCTATATGAATGTTAAATTTCTCTTTCTCTGTTGGGAATCACATCACAAGATGGAACAACAGTTCAAACAGTTCAAACATAGTAGCTAGCCCAGTGCAGCAAAGGCACATCTTTCCTGACCTCTCACCATTCCTCACCAAAAGGGGCTGTCTGTTCAGCCAGGCTGTTGTTCTGGGTCAGTTGCTCATAAGTGACAAGTAGGAGACCCTGAATCAGGTGGCATTCACTGTGGATAAGGGGTATCACTCGGGTAGCCCGGTCCAATGCTAGGGTAGTGCTGCCAGCCCGGGTGTTGCCCTGGCAATGGCTGTTGCAAAGTGGCAGTGAGATACAGCAAGGCAGCGCAGGAGTGTAGATAATAAAAGTGTTACCCAGTGGATAGGGCAAAAAGTTGCCCTGGAAGTGACATCACAACAGGAAGTAACATCACAGTTGTATTTCCATTTTCTAGGGGTTTTTTTTGGCCATAACTTTTGATAGAGTTACACTCTAATATGCAAAACTTGTATATTACACTCTGGGTTGTTTCATTGCATTCTGCATAAATTATCTGTCCAATGATATATAATACGATGGGTACTATTCATTCATACCAAGGTTTTCACCATTTTGGCCACTAGTGTCAAGCTCAGCTTGTTGCCTCCCTAAAAGCTTGTTGCCCGGTGCAATTGCACCCCCTGCACCTCTTTAGCTATGCTCTTGAGGCAGCACTGTAGTGGCTGCGAGGGGAGTGGCAGCAAGATTCAAGATACAAGGGTATGGCAGCGCTCTTTTGTGCTCCCTGAGACATCTGGTGGGCCACTAGGAGATAGTACAGGAAGCTGGACTAGATGGGCCCTTGGCCTGATCCAGCAAGGCTTCTCTAACGTTCTTATGTTGTTATTTAAGGCACATTGCTGTGGCTGAACAGCACTGGCAAAAGGCCAGTGCCTGTTGGTGCTGGGCCTCTGAGCCGCTCTGATGGCTGGTGGGAGCACACCAGCGGTGTTATGCTGCCGGAACGCTGGGCGGGACATCCGGGTGATCGACAGCCCGCCTGTTGCGTTCCAAAGCGTTACGCCATTTGCGTAACCAATTACGCCGCTTGCATACATTACGCAAACGGCGTAACACTGCGGAATGTGAAGGGCGGGCTGTCGATCACCCGGATGTCCTGCCCAGTGTTCCGGCAGCATAACAACGCTGGAGCACACTGCGCCAAGTTCCCTGCCGGACAGTGGCCAAACGTTTCTGGGTAGGAGGAGGTGGGGAGGGGGAGAAACTGGGGGGAGGTGGCAGGCCAGGGGCAATTTAGGCCTAGGAGGAGGGCAGAGACAGCTGAATCCTATCCCCCCCCTCCTGGGCCTCAGAGCCCGATGTGGGTCTCCTTGGTTCTGAGCTCCAAGGAGACCCATAGGGGCTGCTGAGGCTCTATGCAAGGTAGGGGAACAGATGTTCCCTTACTCCAAGGAGACCTCTGCCTGCTTTCCCAGGTCACATGATTCAGCTGTGGCCCTTCTAGATAGGATTGGACTCTAGTTTCTTTCAGAGAGTGATATTAATGGGTTTTTTTTTCATTAAAAATGAAAGCAGGGCAATTTTGATAAGTTAAAAAAATTGCACTTTGAACTTCTAATAACTCTGTTAATTGAAGAACTCTTCTGTTGCCATCAGTAAGACAGTGGTGTTTGTTGTTTTAAAACAAAATGTTCCAGACACTTGAAGGCTCCGTTTCTGTGAAGTTACTCTATGACCAGAGCATTTGTTTCAATTTGGGGGTGGCAGGTGGATTTTGAAATGGAAAAAATCCCTTAGAAGAGCCCATCGGCACACGTCCGTGTGCTGGCCTGTCTGACTCTAAGAGTGGTCCAAGCATACTTTATGGTGTCCCTTGTGCAGGCCAAACTTTGCTGGCTTAACTGTGCTGGCCTAACTCCAGGTTAGGATTGTGCTCTTAGTATCTTCTGTTGATCTAACCCAGCACAAACAATATGTGCCTTATCAGCATCTCCATGCCTCATTTCATCCATTTCCACATCCTTTTTAAACCTGTGGATTTCTTCCCTTTGGTATGTCCTGCAAGTGGAAAACTACTGAGACCTTCTGTCTCCCAAACTGAAACCCTGATTGGCAGCTCTGAAGTTAATCCCTCAGAAATGTTGATGGTTTTAGAATAGTACTTCTCATTAGATTCATTTCAACACAATAAATGATTTCTTCTTTTAACACCCCCCCCCAAAAAAAAATCCTTTGGTTTCTTCCAAATTGATTGGCTGGATGAAATGATGGAATCATACTATTTTTGTTGCTGTTGCAAGGTTTCAGTCTAAATTGTAGGGTAAAGCTCTCCCTAAGCTCCATATCTCGAATTCAAGCTCAAAGGATTTCTTCTGAAAATGAGCGCAAAACCTCTTTAGTGGCGTATTAGATACTTGACTTTTCTTCTGCAATTGTCCACAGAAGTGCACATGGGAGGATTTTCTGCCTTTGCCGTTTTATGATGGAAATCCAATCCACTAGGGATGTGTGTTTGTTTTTGGAATGAATGGAAACCAACCAAATTGGCCTCATTTGATTGAATTTCTGTACGTCACTCCAAAATGAATGTGATGTGCAACAAGTGGGCAGGAATGGATTCATTTTGGTGCCCCTTTCATTTTCATGTGCTTGCTTAAAATGTAAAGATCTTAATTTTCTTGGCTTTGTCTTGGCTGCCACCTGTGGCAGTGGCAGCAGAAGCTGAAATTTGCTCCTGGAGGGGGCCATTTTGAGTACCCACAATGCCCCAGGATGCAGTGTTGCTTTGGAAGTGGTAAGGGTACCACTTCCAAACATGGTACCTGCCAAGAGTCAGTTCACATTGCAAGTTCTGCCTCTGCCAACTAAGCAAACATTCAGGGCGCAATCTTAAACTGGAGTTAGGGTTGTCTTGTGCCAGCCCAGGAATGTTGCAAACACACCATAAAGCACATTTGCAATACTCTTGGAGTTAAGGAGGCCAGAACGTGGATGTTCGCCAGACTCGCTGACTCCAAGAGTGGTCTAACCACGCTTTACGGTGCATTTGCAACACTCTTGTGCCAGCACAAGTCACTTGCGCCAGCCTAACTCCAGGTTAGGATTGCGCCCTCAGTAAACGTACATGTTCTTCAAATAAACATGCAAACAATGAATGGGAGATTTCTCAAATGCATATGGGATAATACGTAGGGGATTTGAATTGTGCCAAATGTATAATATAGATTTAATATAATAAAAGTGTAACCATAAATTATAATGTATATATACATTTAATTACAATTCCTGAAAACAAGCTGTGTCTCAAAATGAACTTTTTAAACATGCAGTCCCATACTAGGATCTGGATAGAAGACCCACCCATTTTGGGTGCTTTGAACCTATAAAATGCCTCATAGTAATTTTGTTGCCTGACTTCCATATTACTTCCATCGCTACCCACTTCCACGTTAAATTGTAGAACTCCTTCCATCACATACCAACTTTTCCTGAACAGCTGCCTACAATTCTGTGCTGAGGGCGCGATCCAAGCCCTGACGTAGTGCAACGTCATTGCATCGGTGCTACATCACTAGCGCTGATGCGGGGGCGCCAACCAGCTCCCCCACGTTGGTGCTAGAGCTCCCGGGCCTATGCTAGCAGCAGCGTTGGCCTGGGAGTGTAGGTGCTGAGCCACCCCTGTGCCAGCTGAACTTGGAGGTTCTGAGCAGGGGGTAGGGTGGTTCTGGGTGGGGGCAGTGATGTCATTCAGGGGGACGGGCCAGAACGGGCGTTCCGGATCCTAATGGGCTCCGTGGCTGCTTCTGGTTCTTTTTTTTGGGGGGGGGGGGTTGAACATTTGAATTTGAACTCAAAAGTGAGTTCCTGTTCCTAAATCATATGAATGACACCACTGGGTGGGGGTGTAGGTGGAACTGGGCGGGGGCTGGGTGGGCTGGGGGGGTCTGGGATGTGGCCATTAGGCCACATCCAAGGCCTCGTCCCCCAGGCTGTGTGGCCCTGATTTGGGCCGCATGGCTTCCTCGGTTCTGTGCCTGCGATTTTGGAGGGGAAGATCCGAGGAACCCATAGGGGAGGCTGGTGCCTCCCCTGGTGCAAGGGCATGAACGAACGTGCCCTTGCCCCAGGAAGGCTCCAGTGGCCTCCCAAGCTGCATTGGATGCAGCTGCTCCAGTGCATCGTAGGATTTGGCTGTGAGTCACGTTGCCAAGCCAGCGGCCTAAAAGGTAAGGTGCCTTGGAATCCAGGTTCTGTGCCTGTAGAGAATTTATGATTGCCTGGGATGCTATGAATAATACAACAGCCAAAGTTTGAATCTACCCAGTTCAAGGAAGGTGACAGAGAAAAAGCAGCTCACTTTAGCAAAAGTGTAGACTACAATCCAATTAACATCCTTCTGTGACCAATGATTTCTCCTTCTTTGTGAAAAGTGGTGTCCCTTTTTTGATACATCTTTGCCAAGTATAAAATGCAACCTTCTGGCTAAAACAATCATTGACTTGAGAACAACCACAGCTCTGGCCAAATGAATGGTCCATCCGATTCAGAATGAACGCCTCCTGAATACAGAATGCCCAGAAAGCCTTCACGTGATGCATTAAGCATCCATTGTTCCCTCTACCAAAACCAAACTGAGACAACTTTGGGCATGATCCAGAGAAAGTTACGTGAGAGTGAACCACCAACTTAAACCTCTCCCATTGAAAACAATGGAATGCTTACCTTTGGCTAAATTGTCGGTCCAATCCTATCCAGCACAGGAGCACAGGCGCCGTACGGCGACCACCATATCCCATGCTGGATTTGAGCAGGCTGGAGGTCTCCTCGGAGTAAGGCCTGAATAAAGCCCCAACTTGCTCAATGGGGCTTCTCAGAGCTGTGCCAGTGCAGACTTGAGAAGCTCCTTGCCTGGCTTATGAGCTCAGGAAGGAATTTCCCCACTCCTGGTCTGTCCCTCTACCCATTCCACTCTCTCTCCACCCTCCCTCTGTCCAGGAACGCCTTCCTCCGCCCTCCTGCCATCTTCCCCATTCCCTCACACCACTTTGTGCTTACCTTGTCTGTACCTGCACTTGGGTGTCAATGGGGTAGCGCGGTCCTCCTTGCCAATGCCACTGAGCGTCGGCATTCAGGCTGCATCGGATTGGGCTGTGTAACTCCAAGGAAATAACTACTTTTGTGAATCAGTGACCAGACTTTAAGGGCGCAATCAGTGGTGTCATCCTCAAACCACGTTCTGGAATGCTAGGCGGGACTTACCACCTGATTGGCTGCCCGTCCGTGACTTGTCGCTGCCTGCCTGCCCGCCACACGGGCACCCCTGGCTTCGGAGGGGGTGCCCGCTTGCCTGGGGGGCGCGCCGGGTGCCTGGGCAAGCCGCGGAGGGGCGCGCCAACTGGAGGGAGCCCGCGCAGCAGGCAGGCAGGCAGCGACACGTCACGGACAGCCTGTCAATCAGGCGGTAAGTCCCGCCTAGCGTTCCAGAACTTAATTTGAGGATGACGCTGCAGGGCGCATTCCTAACCAATGTTCCAGCATTGACATAGCAGTGCCAGTGAGGCATGTGCTGCATCCTGCAGTGGAGTAGAAGTCATGGAGGCCTCTTCAAGGCAAGGGAATGTTTCTCCCCGTACCTTGGAGCCGCATTGCTCTTACCCCAGTGCTTGAAATTAGGTTAGAATTATGCCCTAAACCAGTTAGTCTAAGATCCCATTTCCTCGTTGTCTAATAGTACACAGGAATAATTTTAAATTCATCATTATTTAATTATTAATATTAAGTATTGAGTGTTATAATTAATATTAATGCAATGAATGCAAGTTGTACAATGAAATCTCATTTGTAAACGTTTTGGGAACCATCCAAAAGGATTATCTACACTTGACGTCTGCTGATGAAATGAACAGGAGACCGACCCCATTGGTGCTGTGGCTGCAGCGACAACAAATGCGATGGGGCCACTAGTGTGAAAGGCAGGTGACTGTGCATTCATGTCTCTGGAGCACCCAGCCACTGCAGTGGGAGGTGGACTGATTCAGGGGGTGGGCTGTGGTTGGGGATGGAGACTATCAGGACAGAGAGGATTGCCTCTGGTGGGCATGTCGGAGGAGGGCAACGGGTGGGTATTGGCAGCAAAGGCATGGCCCCTGTCCAGCCTCAGCCTATGCCCTTGGGGCCTCTCAGACTTGAGCCACCCAAACAGCTGGCATAGAGCTGAGTAGACCTACTGGGGGCCAAGGTAAAAGGTAAAGGTAAAGGTTTCCCCACGACCGAATGGTCTAGTCGTGACCGACTGTAGGGGGCGGTGCTCATCTCCGTTTCAAAGGCTGTGAGCCGGCGTTTTTTTTTGTCCAATCATGGTGGCCAGCATGATTCTACGCCGTAGCGCACGGAACGCCGTTACCTTCCCACCAAAGTGGTCCCTATTTATCTACTTGCATTTTAGGTGCTTTCGAACTGCTAGGTTGGCAGGAGCTGGGACAAGCAACGGGAGCTCACTCCGTCACGCAGTCTCGAACTCCCAACCTTGCGGTTGAAAGCCCAGCGACAGCGGATTAACTCGCTGCGCCACCACGTCCCTTTTGGGGGCCAAGGTACAGCAGAGTAAGTAAGCAAGAATTTTGTTTATTAACATCTCCGTGCCACCATAGTTTTCAGCTAGCCTGCAGGATGTAGCAGAGGCTACATCAGCCCCACTCCACACTGCAGACCAAGGACAGGACTGGACCGTGACTTTGCATTGAACTTGATGGGTCATCAGAAATATTCATTGGAATGTAAAGGTATGGGTAAAGTTAGTGGCTATTACTTTTAAAAGGTTTAGTGTAACTTTGATCACATGAGTCTGCACAGAACTCCAGGTTGGAGTGTGGAATCCGGAATGAGAGCGCAATCCTAACCTGGAGTTAGGCCGGCACAGTTAGGTCAGCAAAGTTTGGCCAGCACAAGAGACACCGTAAAGTGCGTTTGGATCACACCCAGAGTCAGGGAGGATGGCACATGTCTGTGTGCTGGCCTCTCTGACTCAGAGAGTGGTCCAAACATACTTTACAATGTCCCTTGTGGCAGCCAAACCTTGCTGGCCTCACTGTGCCAGCTTAACTCCAGGTTAGGATTGTGCCCTGAATCTCATATTCCACCCTAAGCTCTGGAATGAATTTAGCAGCACGACTTTTCAACTTGCTGGAGGCCTGGATGTAGCATGACATAGGAATATTTCCAGGCCTTAGGTCTGACTTTACCTTGTATCAGACCAAAATCCATCAGAAATCAACAGTGCCCAGGTCCAGTAATTGATTTGCCCCAACTCGAACCTTGGAATACAGCTTAAACTCCTTTTGGGACATAAGTTGGTGGAGTTTCCAGATTCAAGCATATCTAATACTTTCTGAATTGCATATAGTTAACACTAGTAAATTAATAGGATTTTCATTCATTCATTTTTATTTTTTTTAGAACAGAGTAAGAGTACCAGAAGGGGACGTGGTGGTGCTGTAGGTTAAACTGCAGAGCTGTTGAGCTTGCTGACCCAAAGGTTGGCAGTTCAAGACCACACAATGGAGTGAGCTTCCATCGCTTGTCCCAGCTTCTGCCAACCTAGCAGTTCAAAAGCACATACAAATGAGAGTAGATAAATAGGGACCACTTCAGTGGGAAGGTAATGGCATTCTGTGCACTACGGCATATAGTCATGCTGGCCACGACCACGGAAGCTTGTCCTCGGACAAACGCCAGCTCTTTGGCTTAGAAATGGAGATGAGCACTGCCCACTACGGTCGGTCACGACTAGACCATTCGGTCATGGGGAAACCTTTACCTTTAAGAGTAGCAAGCATTTCATTGCAAACAAAACACAAAAACAAGGAAGAATTCCTAGGATGTGACAAGTGTTGACGTCATGCCTTCATGGAGTCAGCCTCTTGGAGTCTGAAGAATGACTAGAAAAGAGAGGAGATGAAAATGGAGCCTTTTAAAAAATTCCCATTTCATTTCTGAGCTGCTTGGTTAGATCACCATCACATATCCTGTCATTTTCTCTACTGTGTGAAAGACTAGAATCTTATACAGGAAAATAGGGAATGCTTGGATTTTAAATAAGTGCTCATTGGCCAGAAAGGTACTTTATAGTACAGTATAGTATCGTATCGTATCGTATCGTATCGTATCGTATCGTATCGTATCGTATAGTATAGTATAGTATAGTATAGTATAGTATAGTATAGTACGTATGTTTCCCATGCTTCCCTAGAATTTAGAATATAGCTTCACTGTATTTGCACAATTTCACAATAGCAGCATATTGTGGGGAGGCGGAAGAAGATCTGGCTGCAAAATCATTGTTAGAAACGGATTTAATGGAGTGGTGGCAGTTGGGCTGGACGCTGACATCTGGGGATGGCAATTAACATTAATTTAAAGCCCTGTCTTGTCTGACGAAGGACATGACCCTCCTGTGGCACATGAGAGCACTCTAGTTACAGCAAAGCTAGCCGGAGGACGAAAGTTCAATTAAGGGCCTCTGTGCAGATATGAAATAGCTGCTTCATGAAGCCTTGGTTCGTAGTGCGTATTCAAAGATTGCAGCCATTTGTCTTCACCCTGCTGGACATGCACTAGGATAAGTGCCTTCTATTAAGGAAATGTTAATACAGGTATTATTACAATTGGGACGTGATGGCACAGTGGGTTAAAGCGCTGCTGCTGGGCTTTCTGACTGGAAGGTTGGGAGTTCCAGACTGCATGACGGAGTGAGCTCCCGTTGCCTGTCCCAGCTCCTGCCAACCTAGCAGTTGCACTGAAAAATGCAAGTAGATAAATAGGTACGACTTCGGTGGGAAGGTAACGGCATTCCGTGTGCCTTGGCGTATAGTCATGCCGGCCACATGACCATGGAAGCTTGTCCTCGGACAAACGCCGGCTCTACAAGCTTAGAAACGGAGATGAGCACTGCCCCCTACAGTTGGTCACGACTAGACCATTCGGTCATGGGGAAACCTTTACCTAATACAGGTATGCCCTGGTATCCACTGATTCGGTAGCCACAGTTTCAGTTATCCACTGATGCCATCAATACTGGGACATATTAAAAAGATGGAGGAACATTAGACAAATCTTCTTTTTTCACTCTGTTGCAGGGTATGTTCCCAGTATCCTCAGTTTCAGGTAGCCATGGTGGGGTCTGGAACAGAACCGTAGCGGCTACTGGGGCATGCCTGCGCTAGCTAGCATGGAGAACTGCATATGTAAGATGTGTTTCCTCCAGTATAAAATAGGGATACCAACTTCCAACGGTTCAACTGACTCTAATGCCAACACATCACAAACTACTTTTCTCTTACTTAAATGAGTACAAGGTAGGATTGGAGAACAGAAGTTTCCTGTTCAAATAAAAATTGTGTAGAAGTAGGTGTTCCATTGGGTGAAACTAGGTGAAACTGGGTGAAATCTGAAACTAGGCACTGAAGGGATCAGTAATGGCATTTCTATCTTCTAATCTAGAATTGAGATCAACCAGAATCCAAAATTCCTTTGGGATTTCTTTTAATTATTAAGATATTGTTGGGTCAAGAGGCAGACAAAATTTGATTCTATGGTGTTGCATCTTAGAGTTGCTCCAATCAACCTCAGAAAGGAAATGATAACCAATTAAGGATAGCTTTTTGGTTTAGAAGTGGGGGATTCAATGTTGTAGTGAAGAAGTCTCCAACCTTTTCAGTAGGAGGGCCACATCATATATATTTAGGGCACAATCCTAACCTGGTATTAGGCCAGCATAGTTAGGCCAGCAAGGTTTGGCTGGCAGAAGGGCCACCAGAAAGTGCATTTGGACCACTCCGGGAGTCAGGGAGGATGGCGCATGTCTGTGTGCTGGCCTCTCTGACTCCGAGAGTGGTCCAAACATACTTTACGGTGTCCCTTGTGCTGGCCAAACTGTGATGGCCTAACTCCAGGTTAGGATTGCTCCCTGTCACGTCCATCTCAGGGGCCGGACCGCCGCCCCGGGACGAGACGGGCTGGGGGGCAGCCGGGGTCACCCACAGCAGGATCATTGAGTGGGGGGCTGGACCCCATCCTACCATGTTCCCTGTTGGTCCTGGGGCTCTCTCGGGCACAGGCGCCCCCTGACCTCGGCCTCTGTCCTTGGTCCATGCAGGGTCCTTCACCCGTACCCTAGAGGGGCAATGGGGTGTCCTTCACCCTTCCAGGTGTGGGTCTGGTGGCCTGTAAGGGGAGGGAGTTCCGCAACCTCCCTGGGCCACCCTCTCCTCAGCCTCCCAGCTAGAGAGAGAGCGACCCCTCTCCAGCATGGCTGGGCTCCTTATGAGCTGCCCAGGCAGCAAGACAGGCCCCACCCCTTCCTGTGAGGGCGGGGCTTTCCCTGGGACCTCCCCCAGGGCTGACATCATGGGTTGGCTTGTTACCAGCACCTGTGTCGTCTGCTTGAGCCCTTGAGAGGCCTCAACTTGGTCTGCTCTTCCCCGGTCTAGCCTGCTCCAGCCTCTGGCCTGGCAAGCCAGGGGGATTCCTTGCCCGGGGTCCCTTGATGGCCTCGACCCGGCCCCTTGGCTGGCCCTGTGACCCCCGAGGTGACACTCCCTTATAAATTTTGTGGTAAAAAAAAATCAGTTTGATAAAGAAATGAAATTTAAATGACTGATTAGGTTTTATTTGGATCTTTTTGGTAATCAACATGATATAATTCAAAACAAAAGAGAAGTGTGATAATTCCAAAGAAAGAATCCCATGCTTAAACTGAGAAATATATAATGAGTAAAAATGTCAAACATTAGCAGATGCTCTGGCCCAAAAAATAAAAATAATTAAAAAAAAATCACAAAGTTGCTGTGGGCCAGATAAAATCTCGTGATGAGGCTGACTTGAGCAAGCTTAGGTTTTCCTCACCTTCCAGACTGAACTGGGAGGCAGAGGAATGGCAGCTGGGGAGAATGGGGTTTGCTATTTCCTCCCAATTCAATTTGCCTGATCTCTAGCAGGAAAGGATTTCCTGTGGATGTCATTTTAAGTGAGAGAGGCTAGCAGGACATTTCCTCTCCCTGGCAAGCACTCCTTATGTGGTTAGCCCTCCCTCTTCTCAGAGCTCACTTTCTTTTTGCTTGGGAAGAAGGTGGAGGTTTGCTTGTGAGCTGAGCTAAGGGGAGTACTTCAATCATTAATACCAAAGACATATACCCATACATAACACCCATACACAGTGATGTCATGTAGCCAGGACGCTCCGGAACGCTGTTCCGGTTGTTCCGTGTAGGGCTGGCTCCGCCCACTGCAGTCGTCGCTGCCGCGTGCCCCTGCAATACGCGAATGGGGCTGGCCATGCCTGCGCCCTGCACGCCCGCAGCCGGAGGTTTCAGCCAGGCAGGCAGGCAGGCAGGCAGACAGACAGGCAGGCAGCGGACCAAGGGGGAAGTGAGGATGCGCGGAGGAACTGCCAATCAACCGTGCATCCCGGTAGCTACTTCCTGCGTTCCGGTTGTTAGCGCAGGTAGATTCCACCACTGCCCATATATATAGACCAATGATTTTCAACCTTTTACATCTCATAGCTAAGGGTGAGTGTTTGGGGTGATTTCCCCCCACCCAGAATGCCTTGATTAAAATAGCAAATTGCGGTGTTATGTGTTTTTATTCTACACTCTCATTCCAAGTTCTCATTTTTATTAACTTTAAATGCTTTAAAAGTGTACTAGGTAGATGATATAGGTGATATAGTGTCCGCAGATGCAGCCATAGTATTATTTCTAACATAGTCTATTTCAGGGCGCAATCCTAAGCAGCGCCGGACTGGCAAGGCCGATGGACCAGGGCCATATCCAGCGCTGCTTAGGAGAGGCTGGAGCCTCCCCCGGCAAGGGCACGTTCGCTCCCTTACCGTAGGGGAGGTTCCAGCCTCCCCTATGCGCTCCTCGGATCTGCGCCTGCAAAACAGCAGGTGCAGATCCGAGGAGAACTTGTGGTCCGAATCGGGGCTGCATGGCCTCCCGAGAAGGTGTAGGGTTCGGCCATATCGTCAAATCCTGGACCCGCCCACGTCCCAGCCCCAACCCCCTCCCCTCGCCAACCCCCGTCCCAGAACGGGATGGAGCCTCCCTTGCGCCAACCGGCTTCGGTTGGCGCAAGGGAGGCTCACCGTTGGTGCTGTCAGGCCAACACTACTCGTAGCTTTAGCCTGAGAGCACTAGCGCCGACGCGGGGTGCCACTTGGCACCCCCGCGTCAGCACTAGTGATGTAGCGCCGATGCAACGACGTTGCGTCGATGCTACGTCAGCTGCAGGATTGCGCCATTAATTTGTGAAGCAGACCTTAAACACCAAAGTGTGGCGTTTTGTGTTTTTATTCATATATTTGAACTGCCAAAAGGTGGTGTTGAACCATCAAGAAGCGGTTTTCAACAACAACAACAACAACAACAACAACAACAACAACAACAACAAAACACCCCATGGCACACTGAGAAGGTTCTAAAATGGTCAAGGCGCACCATCAGTTTTTTGACAATTGATAAAACACGCCGTGCTGCCAATGGGGAGGGGGCTGACATCCCCCACTGCCCCTACTAATAAATCACCTAATAAATCACAAATTCCCGCAGCACACCTGTGGACCACTCGCGGCACACCAGTGTGCCACCGCACAGTGGCTGAATATGGCTGAGATGGGGTTTTGTATATGCTTTTCTATAGACTCAGTTCTTCCCCCCAGTCCAACTTGACTGTACATAAGAACATAAGAAGAGCCCTGCTGGATCAGGCCAAAGGCCCATCTAGTCCAGCTTCCTGTATCTCACAGCGGCCCACCAGGTGCCCCAGGGAGGCACGAGACAACAATATGCTTGTATCCTGTTGCCACTCCCTTGCACCCGGTACTCTGAAGTAGCCTACTACTAATGTAAGGAGGTTACAACCCATCATTGCCTATAGCCCACAATGGACTTTTCTTCCAGAAATCCGTCCAATCCCTTCTTAAAGACATCTAGACCAGATGCCATCACCACCTCCTGTGGCAAAGAGTTCCACAGATTAACTACCCACTGGGTAAAAAAGTACTTCCTTTTAACTGTTTTAACTCCCCCAACCCTCAGTTTTAGCGGATGCCCCCTGGTTCTGGTGTTTTGAGAGAGGGAAAAGAGTCTCTTTTTGAGAGACTGTACGACTGATTGTGTTGCAGCAGCCATGTAATGCCGTGTAGCTAATGCACAACTGTTTGTGCCCATTCCAGCTCTCTTCTTTTCCTCTGTGTCTTCCTATCTGTGTCTGTGCCATGCAACATGTTTGCATAATGCAACCATAATACAACTGACAATGTGGCTGCTGCCAGTATGCACACTAGGTTCACGCAGCCACACTGCTGCAATGACCTGGGTTGGCCCTAAGGCAAGCACACTTTTTCCAGTCGTAACACAGGATAGTTATGCCCCCTGCTATATGCTGTGGTTGCAGATCAGAGTTACAGGCTGTTGGACAAGTATCAAAGAGATAAATGGCATGGAAGAGCTTTTGCAGTATCTCCCAATGGCAGTGGGTTGATATTTTATTTATATCTGGCCTTTCCATTATTAAAAGAACTCCCGAGGCAACTTCCAATTAAAATAAACAACAACAACACCCCATAATCATATCCAATATCGCAATAAGAAGAATGGGTCAGCAGAAAAGAACACTAAGTTAATCATAAACCCAGCAAGCCAATAAAATCCGATTGCAACTGTAAAAACCATCGATGATCAAAGTGCCTGCATCTTCTGTCATTTTAACCTGGCACCTACAGTGTCAAAGTTGGTGCCAGGTGAATGTCACTAAGGAGAGCCTTCCATAGCGAGAAGGTCACCATACAGGAGGCCCGGTCCTCAGCTGTCACCTACCCAACCTCCAAGGATGGGCCTCCAAAGACTACCTTAAAAATCAAACAGGTTCATATGAAGATACACAGCTGTTTACAGTACACATTTAGCATGCTAGGACATATAAGGCAAATGTTGCATATATGTTGTTGTTGTCGTTTTGCAACTGGCCTTCAAAATAAAACAAGTGCATCACAGGTCACAAGCCATAATGGGTATGTGCAATCTCCTGCTTATAGAAGTAGGCTACCTCAGAGTGCCAGGTGCAAGGGCATGGCAACAGGATGTAGGTATCTGGTTGCCTTGTGTGCTCCCTGAGGCATCTGGTGGGCCACTGTGAGATACAGGAAGCTGGATTAGATGGGCCTTTGCCCTGATCCAGTGGGGTTGTTCCTATGTTCCTATGAGTACATGTCTGAAGAGGAGCATCTGGTTCTGGTGGCTGTCAAAGAGAAATGCTGTGGAGAATCTTGACTAGCTACCAGTGTGTTTACCTCAGAATTTACCTCAGAGTGCCAGATACGAGGGAGTGGCAACAGTATGCAGGCATCTAGTTGTCTTGTGTGCTCCCTGAGGCATCTGGTGGGCCACTGTAAGATACAGAAAGCTAAACTAGATACACCTTTGGTCTGATCCAGCAGGGCTTATGTTCTTAAAAGCTAAGGTATCTGGCAACTGACAAGGTTGCCAGATAGAGCACTGGCCAAGGACCCACACCTATCACAGGGTCCACGTAACCAGGCTGACCCTAAAACCCTCAGCATCGAATCAGTAGGAGATGCTGGGAAGGTCCAATGTACAGCTCTGTTCCAGGGTCCCCAGTAACCTGGCACCAGCACTGAATGCAAGTAACAGCACTCTGATGAATTGGACCCTGTTATCCATACCAATTCATGTGGTCTCCATGGTCATGGACCCAATTTGGTCAACATGGATTTGTGGGTTTTGTTTCCAACTTGGTAGCATAAGCATGATGGATGCCAAGCAGTGCCAGCTGGATGCCAGTGCAAGCTCACTGATATCCCAGGAGTTGTGCTTGGAAAAAGTGAATGGAGATTTCAAGTGCTGCACATTTTAGAAACTGCTGGGTTGATCTGCTTCCCGTCCGCTGCCAGCCTTCAGCAGGGCTGCCAAAATGTAATTAGTTTACTTTGGGGGTGGGGGCTTCTCTGCATTTTCCAGCTGTCCTTTAATCAGTTGTCTCCTGTCATCCAAGTGGCAGGCAGCCAATGGCTTGTAATAGGGGCTGCTTCTGAAAAATCAACATGCGTTGTTTGGCTCCCTGAGAAATTCAAGTCTTCTGCCTCCTTCAGTCTTCTACCTACCTCCTCCTTTGATTAACCACTGCAAGTTGTTGACAACCTTGAAGGTTTTCATGTTCGGAGTGCGATTTTATTATCCCAACAATGTCACCGATCATGTCAAGCTGTGCAGTTGTGGTCTTTGCCTTGCCTCGACTGTGGTCCAGGTCCACCTTTCCAATCAGTTGCTAAGAAACTTGTACCCCATCGATTCATCCTTTTTTGGTCCCAGGTGACGTGGAAGACATGATTGGCCAGGATGGGCCAACTGCCCATCTCTTGAAGAACTTTAAACATGGGACCCATTTGATGTGCCATTTAGATGTTCCTGCAAAGAAAACAGGAGTGAGGCAATGGTGGTGCTGCTCTGATCTGAATGTGTTTTCAGATAGATCATTGGAAAAGTAACAACAGACGGGGATTTTATAGTGGCTGAGTTGAGCTGTGCAGGTTGGGTACTGAGTGTTTTTTCCCCTTCTTCTATTTGTCTGATTTGCTCATTGCTTCAGAACCAGTGCGTTGCTGTCAATGTGATTAGCATCAGAATGCAGCATTGGCCACTGCACTGCATTGAAGATACTCAGTACTGTTCTCATAAATAAATACAGAGGAAGTGGTCAAGTTGTGTCTGGACTGTCCCATTTCAAACTGCAGATGCAGACTAACACAACTGAATGCTTTCCCATACACACACAAAAGAATACTGCATCAAGGGTGTAGCTAAAGAAGTGCAGGGGCTGCAATTGTACCAGGCAACAAGCTTGGGGGGGGGGGCAACAAGCTGAGCTTGACACTAGTGGTCAAAATGGTGAAAACCTTGGTATGTATGAATAATACCATCATGTTACATACAATTTGATGCAGAATTTAATGCGGAATGCAATGAAACCAACTGGAGCGTCAGATCTTCATTCTATCAAATGTTATGGCCAAAAGTAAAACCACTCAAGAAAATGAACATACAATTGTGATGTCACTTCCTGTTGTGATGTCACTTTCCAGGGCATCATTTTGCCCTCTGCACCGGGCTACACTTTCATTTGCTACGCCAGTGCACTGGATCTAGACAGCTGCCCATCAGGGAAAGCCCAAGAGAAGCACCAGTAGAATAACAGCAACCCTGTTAGAGATAGGAAGGCCAGCACACAGATGTGCACCATCCTCCCTGACGCTGAGAGTGGTCCATCCGCACTTTATAGTGGCCCTTGTGTCAGCCAAACTTTGCTAGTCTAACTGTGCCAGCCTAACTCCAGGTTAGGGCTGCACCCTTAAAGTCACAAGATTTGGAGATCTTACAAAAAGCTAGTTCCAGCCTACTCTGGTGCGGAATTTCTTCACCCAGAGCTATTGCCAATAAATGTAGATGCCTGATCTTGCGGTGCCACAGGGTCTGGTGTGCTGATCAAGATCACTGTCTGTCAAGGGATCTGTGGCCTCTGTTTGGAGACTCAGGACTCAGGTATGCAAAAAAGAAAAAAAAACAGAGATATAATATCGGTTCTCACTGACTTTAGAGCTTCATGGTGTGGGTGGCTGCATTCAATGGTTCTTCTGTTGTGGATGGAAGGCTCACGCTTAGCAACATTGCCTGGCAACCAATCACCAGCATTCACGTTGTTGAAATGTCACCGCTGCTAAAAAGAATTAGATTTTGCACTCTTTTGCGAGATTGTGTACAGTGACATCTTTTAGTCCTATCACCGTTGGCTGGCTGTCCCAGTCTACGTGTGTTTCAATTCTTAGGCCTGCTTGGGTGGTGACCCGACAAATTTAATATGCATGCATGTAGCAACATAAATGGCCTTTCTTGTCAGGACAGTGCACAATTCCTGAGAGTTTTTCCATATGTAACTAAGGGCGCAATCCTAATCTGGAGTTAGGCCGGCACAGGTAGGCCAGCCAGGTTTGGCAGGCACAAGGGCCTCACTCTCTCTAGGGACGCAATCCTAACCAACTTTCCAGCATTGACATAGTTGTGCCAATGGGGCCTGTTCTGCATTCTACAGTGGAGTAGCAGTCCCAGAGGCCTCCTCAAGGTAAGGGAATGTTTATTCCCTTACCTCAGAGCTGCCGTGCTCTTACCTGGGTGCTAGAAAATTGGTTAGGATTGGGCCCTAGGTCTGTGTATGCCACAATGCAACTGGGATGCAAACACATGGTTACATGTATATAGAAGATAATATAAAGTCTGTTTACCTTGTTTATACATGTTGAGCAATGTAGATTCAGATATTAGTTACCTTAGAGCCAAATCCTATCCAGTTTTCCAGCTGTGATGTATCCATTCCAATAGGGTATATGCCGCATTTTGTGATGGTCAGAAAGTCATGGAGGCCTAGTCAGAGTAAAGGAACATTTGTTCACTGACTTTGGTGCATCAGCACCAGAATGTTGGATAACCTGGAATTAGGCTGGCCCAGTGAGGCCAGCAAAGTTTGGGAGGCACAAAGGCCATAGGAAAACGCATTTGGACCACTCTCGGAGTTAGGGAGGATGGTTCATGTCTGTGTGCTGGCCTCTCTGACTTCAAGAGTGGTCCAAACATACTTTTGAGTATCCCTTGTGCTGGCCAAATTTTGCTGGCCTAACTGTGACAGCTAGCAATGTATGGCTGTGAGAGCTGGACCATAAGAAAGGCAGAGCGCCAAAGAATAGATGCTTTCGAATTATGGTGTTGGAGAAGACTCTTGAGAGTCCCCTGGACTGCAAGGAGATCCAATCGGTCAATCCTCCAGGAAGTCAAGCCTGATTGCTCCCTGGAAGGACAAATCCTGAAGCTGAAGCTGAAGTACTTTGGCCACCTCATGAGAAGAGAGGACTCTTTAGAAAAGACCCTCATGCTGGGAAAGACTGAAGGCAAAAGGAGAAGGGGGCGGCAGAGGATGAGATGGTTAGATAGTGTCACCGAAGTGATGAACATGAAATTGGGTGAACTCAGGAAGCTAGTGGAGGACAGGGAGGCCTGGCGTGCTGTGGTCCATGGGGTCGCGAAGAGTCGGACACGACTTAGCAACTGAACAACAACAACAAACTGTGACAGCATAACTTCAGGTTAGGATTGCACCCTTAGGAGGCATTCCTAACCTGGAGTTAGGCTGGCACAGTTAGGCCAGCAAGGTTTGGCCTGCCCAAGGGACACCATAAAGTATGCTTGGACCACTCTGAGGGCGCAATCCTACCCAGTGCCGGAATGGCAAGGCCGGCCAGTCAGCGCCATATCTGATGCTGGGTTGGAGAGGCTAGAGCCTCCCCACAGGAACAGAACATTCGTTCCCTTACCGTAGGGGAGGCTGCAGCCTCCCTTATGCGCTCCTCAGATCTGGGGCCACACGGCCTCTCCAACAGGCCTTATGGCTGAATCCGAGGCCCGCCCATGTCCCACCCACATTCCGCCCTCCTCCTGCCAATCCCTGGGGTGCGCTGTCATGGCACCTCCATTGTGCCGGCCGGCTTCAGCCGACACAAGGGAGGGGCTGCGTGGGCACTACAGGGCCGGCACTGCCAGCAGCGCCAGCCCTGTGGCTTTAGTGCTGACGTGGAGCAGCCAATCACCGCCCCCGCGTCAGCACTAAGCGCACAGCATCGGCACAACAGCGTGCACTGTAGGATTGCACTGCCCGGCTGCAATCATATACACATTTTCCAGGGAGTAAGTACCATTGACTAGACATGCATAGGATTGTGCTGTCAGAGTCAGAGAGTCCAGCACACAGACATGCACCGTCCTCCCTGACTCCAAGTGTGGTCCAAACGCGCTTAACGGTGGCAGAAGGCTCTGGCGTCACAGAGACGGCACTTCCGGCCATGACATCACTTCTGGTGGGTCCTGTACAGATTGTCATTCTAAAAAGTGTGTCCCAGTGCTAAAACGTTTGAGAACCACTGGTATAAAGGAAATCTAGGGAAAAGAAAATGATGGGAGCATTGGGAAGTTAACCAACCAACCAAAAGGACCTCCCACGAGTGCTGTAGTCCTACACATAGCCTGGCTTTTTTAAGCCCATCGAAGCCAATGAGATTCTAAGCACACCCTGTGCACGCTTCCAGGCAGAAGTAGTACGGCATGATATTTTGCTTGTTTGTACTTTACAGGGAGGTAATTAGATGCAATAGCTGCTGTGCCAGGTTGTCAGCTGAACTGAGGCAGTCCCGGAAGCTTCATGTATCTTTGAGCTCCTCACTGCCTCTGGAGACAATACAAGGATTTTAGTCACAGGAAGTTGAATGGGCATCAATGGAATTCTTTCCAGGCATCCAGAAAAAAAACCACATATTCATGTCCTGTCCAAATGCATAGGGGAGAGATCAGGCACCCTTGCATTCACTGCCACTCCAGTTTCAAAAGCCGGGAGGAGTAAGCAAGTTGAATGCTGCAATGTGTTAATGCACCATGACCAGAGTCATTCCTTCTATATTGCTTGCGACATTGCTTGGGACGTCTGTGCAGAGCAAGACAGGCCACTTGCCCGACCCACATAGTTGGGCTGTTCTTCCACCAGGCTTCCCCTTGCAGTATGAGTCACCGCAAGGTCTTCACAGAGTAAATTAAAATTGCCCAGTTAGACATTGCATGCAAAAACAGTTGCTTGCATTTGTCGGTGTCCAGTGAGGAGAAACCCAACTCCTTCTTCCTGCTATGGATTTGCTCTTCCAATTCATTAGGATTAATTTTTTTGTATCCCAACAACAAAGAGTTGTCAAGTCCAACCCTTCCTTTCCTCCTATAGTCACCTGTCAAGCTTATAAAGGTGATAGGTACTTCAGTGTTTTTCTGGTTTATAAGCCATGTTCTCCAACAGTGCAATGTTTCAATGAATTTTCAGAGAGGATCAGTAGGGCAGTGGTGTAGCTATGGGGGGCACAGTGATGCGGTAAGCACTGCAGGTGCTGCAGCATGCCATGTTAGAAGCCTCTTCTACCAGTTGTTGGAGCCAGGGCCAGCCTTAAGCCAATGTGACCAATGTCATCACATTGGGCCCCACACGTTGGGGGCCCCCCGCACCAGAGCAGCAAGCATATCATCTGCTGCAGCAGCTGGGGTCTCTGTGAACTGCAAGGCGGAAAGGTGAGAACAGCAGCTTTACCTTGGGCTGTTCCACCTGCGCCTGCCTCCAGACTGCCCAAAGTGGACCTTCTGGAAGGAGTTGGTTGCGATGTCACCCTATTACCACCAATTATTTCCACGTGCTGTGTGCGGCACCACAAGTGGTTTTCTTGGTGAGTGGGGGGGGGCCTGCGGGGAGGGTGGGGCAAAAGTCGATCCATGTTTTCAGGGTCAATTCTCAGGCTTTTTTTTAGACTTATACATGAGTATATAGGGTAGTTTTATTTCCTTCCATCCTTCCATACACTGGCTTCCCCTGTCTGTCAATTCTCCTGCATCCCTTCTCCATGTATAAGTCTAGTACTGATGCCTGCTAGGCACGTTTCTCAGCTTGCCTCCTTCTGAGCCTGAGGCGTCTTCTCTGCTGAGGTCCTTTCAAAAGAGCTGCCATGGCAGCACCTGAATTTTTTTTCAGACATGCTGCTGACTTCACTGCTCCTACTGTAGGAGAAGTCCTGGGGCTGTCCTCCCCCCTGACACCCTCCCCAGGCCCACACACATCTTTTGGTATGTATTTCTGTGAGCCCCATATCGTACTACTGCAACCCACTTTGAACTGGGACAGCCCAAGAGCAAATCTTCAATTAACAATAACATTGCATTCCCTCATCAGCAGGCTCCTTGACTGACAGCTTGTTCATCAGTCTAATTACAGGATCTCTGCAGAAGTTAAGGGCAGACTTAATGCAGAACAATCAAGGCTTCCTTCTGAAAACCCTGCATGGCTTAATTGCGGAGCCGCTCTGTCGCACTTTGGTCGTTCCCAAGCACTTCACATACAGGACCTCAGGAATCCTTGCCACTGCACTGCGGTGTGCGGGGCGGGGCGGGGCTCGCAGGCAGAGCTCAGATGCAGCCCCTTTGGAAGCAGTTCAGCCTGCCTGGAGGAACAGGCGGCTCTTCTGTTGGATCTCTTGGAGGCAAGCTGGTAGGCTGGAAGCAGGCGTGGAGCACAGGGAAGTTGGAAGCAGGCTGAAGACGAGAGGGGGGCTGGCAACTGGCTGGCAGGAGCTCCATGGAAGCAAGAGCCCTGTTAGCCTGACGAGATTGGGGCGCAATCCTAACTTGCCCTGGGACGGCAAGGCTGGCATGCCTGCACCGTATCCGGCAGTGGTGGGATCTGGGAATAAGGAAGCGGAACGCTGGGCGGGACTTACGCGTGATTGGCAGCCCGTCCGTTCCGTTCCGCGGCTGCCCTGGCCTCAGGGGGGGGGCTGCCCCCGGTTGGCATGCCCCACAGCTGCTCGCCCAGGCACCCGGTGTCCCCCTACCCATCCCCCCCAGTGAGCAGGCCCCCCCTGAGGCCAGGGCAGCCGCGGAACGGAACGGATGGGCAGCCAATCACGCGTAAGTCCCGCCCAGCGTTCCGCTTCCTTATTCCCAGATCCCATCACTGGTATCCAGCATACGTTAGGAGCTGGCTGGAGCCTCCCGGGCAAGGACATATGCCCCAGGGTAGGCGCCAGTGGCCCCGACGGCCTTGCTGGCATCTGCACCTGCTGTTTAGCAGGTGCAGCTCAGAGCAAGCCGCGTGGCCCGAATTGGGGCCACGGGGCCTGGGCACAGGAGCTTGGATGTGCCGCCCCCCTCCCCAGGCCGGCACGCCTCCTGGCCCACCTAGAAACACCCTCCCTCCCGCACTTCCCCCGCCCAGAGCTGCTCTTGCACCAGCCAAACTTGGCTGGCGCAGGAGCCCTGCAGCGTGGCCTTCGGCCGGTGCCCTTGGGCCAATGCAGCTGCTAGCGTCGGCTCAGTGGCACCAGCACTGACACGAGGGTGCCGGTTGGCACTCTCACGCCAGCGCTGCTGCTGTTCGGCCAACGCTAGCCGCTAGTGTGCAGACTGACTGCTGTTGTCTGAAAAGTTCCAGTGATGCTGCAGCAAAGACTGAAGCCCACTGAGGAGCAATACATGAATGGCAGCTACTGACAATGGTCGGCTCCATCCCTTCCCTCCAGTGGCATATCCATGGCATGGCAGGGCAGGGCAGGAGCTCTGGGCACCAATTGAAGGTGGGTGCCAGCCGCCACTGTGAGCGCACGCGTGCTCCCGTTGCTTCCTGAATCAGTTCCCAACCCAGGGAGCCTGTTCCGGAGGACACCATCTTGGATGTTATGCAAAGGAAGCTTGAATGTTATGCGAAGGATGCAAGTGGGCTGTTGGAAAGATAGGCAAGGCTATCCAGTGGAGGTATCTAAAGCGAGAGGAACCGGAACACTTGGCGGGACGTACGGTTGATTGGCAGCCCGTCCGTTCCATTCTGCCACCTGCCTGCCCGCTGCACAGACTGCCCCCGGTTGGCGTGCCCCACTGCTGCTTGCCCAGGCACTCTGCGCGCCCCCACCCATCCCCCCCGGCGAGCAGGCGCCCCCTCCAAGGCCAGGGCAGCCCGCGCGGCGGGCGGGCAGGCAGTGGAACCAAATGGACGGGCAGCCAATCACACATAAGTCCCGCCCAGCGTACCGGTTCCTCCCGCTTTAGATACCACCACTGAGGCTATCACTATAAATGCCATTATGATTGCACCACTCAAAGGTTCTGCACAGTTTTAAAGTGCAAGCCCTTCGAGGCCTGCAAGCAGATATTATGCTTTGGCCTTCCCTTTCTGTCAGCCTTTGGGCTTCCTTGAAACAAGGAGTAGGAAGCAAATTAAAGCTGATTTAGAATGCGGCTTCTGCATGTGGTGAAGTTAAGGCGGGGAAACACTTTCCCTGCAATCACAATTCAGTTGTCACAAAGCCAGCAGTTCTGCCCCAGGGAATCTCTCAGCTCAAGAAAGAGAAAGATGTGGCAGCGAACTCCTTCCCAATGGGCAAAGGGCAGCGGGAACAAAGAGCTTGAACAGGGGCGTGGGCCAGTTCCAAAAGAAGCTGATTGCTTGTGCATAAAAGGGAACGTCTTTCAGGAGGGCTTTAACAAGGGGGGAGGGAATTGAGCAGAGTTACCCACAGGAGCCCAAAGGCTGTGTTGAACTTCAGGAAAAAACACAGTGCAAAGAATGGTTCTAGCTTTGGTCTGTCTGCCCACCCCAAGGGTGGCTGGAGGGCAGTGGCGTTCCTACAAGGGGGGCAAACTGCTAAGTTTTGCAGGATCATGAGCTCCTGTGTAAAGCACCTTTCCCATTTGGCTTTAGAGCAATGGTTCCCAACCTGGGGACCCCCCCCCCAACCAACCCCAGCTGTGCCGGGCTCCATGCTGCTATTTGTCTATTTGTCCATGTACTGTCCACAATGGTTCTCTTGGGCTTCTTCATATAGGGGTCTTTCCAGTGATGTCATGCAGGGGGTACGCGGGGGTACGCGAGTACCGGTTTCTAGGATTATGGCTGGCCCCGCCCATTCACCCGCCCACTCGTCGACTCCGCCCCCTGCAATGTTTGAATTTCCTGCACGTTTGAGTTGCCTGCATGTTCTCAGAGCCAGGCAGGCAGGCAGGCAGTAAGCGGAGCCTTGCCTTGCCACTGAAAAATGAGCTGCTCTGGGGTTTTGGAACTGTTGGGTCACTTTAACATGATGCCAGGCCTCCTTAACATGTTCTGGGGGTGCTGTGGAATACTGTTGCAACTGTTGGGTCAGTTTAAAATCGTCTGAGGCCTCAAAAAGGGCTTTTTTCATGTCACTTCCTGCCACGACCTCACTTCCGGCTTATGACGTCACTTCCGGTGGGCGGGTCCCAACACGTGCCAATCAAAAGTGAGTACCTGTTCTTAAATCATTTAGATGACACCACTGGGTCTTTCCCTTCGCAACCTGGAGACACCAGGGATTGAAATTGCAACGTTCTGCATACCAAGCCCATGTTTGGCCACAGTGGAGCTATGGCCCCATGCACACAGATTCTTCTGTCCTCAGAGGCGGATCTACAGGAAGGGCAAAGCTCTAAGTGTTGCAAGAAGCCTCACCCTGTCATGTAAATCCCTCCTCTCCTTTGCTGCTGTAGCCAGTAAGCAACGCCAAAATGTTGCTGTTCCCTGTGAGGATTGGCTAAAACGGTGCAGGAGAGGAGTGATTTCCACTGCAAGGTAAGGCTTCTTGCAAGACTTAGAGCTTTGCCCTCCCTGTAGAAACGCCACTGTGTGTCCTTCAACCTATTACGCAATAACATGATTTTGGGTCCAATCCTATCCAACGTTCCAGGGCCAAAGCGCAGCCATGCCAACGGGAAATGCTCTGCATCCTGCTGTGGGGAGGCAGTCGCAGAGGCCTCACAAGGTCAAGGCATGTTTGTTCCCTTGCTTCAGGGCTGCATTTGGGCTGCAGTGATGCTGGAAAGTTGGATAGGACAGCTGCTACCATTACTATTTTCGGGCGCAATCCTGAGGGTGCCCTTGGGCCAATGCTAGCCACTTGCATTGGCCTGATGGCACCTGTGCCGACACAGGAGCAGCGACCAGCACCTCTTCATTGGCGCTGGCGCCATGGGGCCAAAGCTAATAGCAGTGATGGCCCAAGAGCACATCGTGCTGCTCATGTGCCCGCAGAACTCAAAGAACTGGATGGGGGTTGATGGGCTGGGGGGCATGTCGGCTTGGAGGGTGACTGTTAGGCTGCACCCAAGCCTCCATCCCCAGACTGCACAGCCCTGATTTGGGCCACGCAGCATCCTTGGCTCTGCGCCTGCCAAAGAGCACGTGCAGATCTGAGGAACCCACAGGGGAGGCTTCAGAGTGCTCCAAAGCTGTGCTGGGTACACCGCAGGCCTGCTGGTCTCCCTGTCCCAGCGCAACTGAGGATGGCACCCTTTCTCAGTGGATCCTGGTTTCAAGGGGCTTGCCTGCAGGGCAAGGTGCACACGTTTACTTGGAAGTAAGTGCCGTGATATTCAATGATTTCAGCCTAGAAGAAAGGCGCCTGAGGGGGGACGTGATTGAGACATACAAAATTATGCACGGAAGGGATAGAGTCGATAAAGGGATGTTCTTTTCCCTCTCTCAAAACACCAGAACCAGGGGGCATCCGCTAAAACTGAGGGGTGGGAGAGTTGAAACAGATAAAAGGAAGTACTTTTTTACCCAGTGGGTAGTTAATCTGTGGAACTCTTTGCCACAGGAGGTGGTGATGGCATCTGGTCTAGATGCCTTTAAGAGGGGATCGGACGGATTTCTGGAAGAAAAGTCCATCGTGGGCTATAGGCCATGATGGATTGTGCAACTTCCTTACAAAGGTGGTGGGCTACTCCAGAGTACTGGGTGCAAGGGAGTGGCAATAGGATCCAAGCATCTTGTTGTCTCGTGCCTCCCTGGGGCACCTGGTAGGCCTCTGTGAGATACAGGAAGCTGGACTAGATGGGCCTTTGGCCTGATCCAGCAGGGCTCTTCTTATGTTCTTAATGTGACTTATGCCCAGGTAAGCATGCATACGATTTCAAGAAAGAAAGAGAAAGTGTTGGCGTTCAGTTTTCAAAGACAACGTGTCTCTTTCCAGCCCTCTCTTGCACATATGACAGAGAGAAACTTCATCGATTCTCCCTTGGAGTATCTGCATATATTTCGAGGGGTGTCATGTGTCAGCCCTTCAAAGCAGGCACACATTTAGAACGTCTGATTGCGATGCGTTCCAGGTGCTTGTACGTTTGCAGCACAAATCTTATCTGGAAATGTTAAGAGGAAAATTGCTCTCCCCCCACCCCCACCCTGGCCATGGGTCTAGAAATAAAGGCTGATCTCTGATTATGACACTTACCTCTACTAGAGTAGGAATTGGAGAGAGCTCATTTTCTGCTATGCTGGTCCCTGATAATGAGCAACCTCCATGCTTGTGAGGGTAGCTATGATGTATCACATCTTTCTATAGGGAAGATTATGAAAGACTTCCAGCAGCTGTATGTTCTGCACCAAAGGCTGCATTTCTAGGCACACGTCCTTGGGAATAAGCCCCATTGAAAACAATGGAACTCACTTCTGAGAAGATTTGCATAGGATTGTTCTCATAAAGGTCATTTTTGCCTCTGTGGTCAAATCAACTTCGTCGATACGTCTCCTCTGTTACATGATCCAAAGCCTGCAAAATGGGACAGAAAATTGCCCTTGGCAACTGTTCTCTTGCTTTGGAGAACCATGTCACAATAACCCTTTGCTTCTTACGGCGCACTAACATAAGAAGAGCAGAGGCGCACCTACAGGGCAGCGATGGGATCTACAAACGACCTGGGGGACCGCTGGGCGGGACTTACGCGGGGCTTCCGCATGATTGGCTGCCCGTCCGCAGCTTTCTGCAGCTGTCCTGGCCTGGGGGGGGCTGCCCCCGGTTAGCGCGCCCCACCGCTGCTCGCCCAGGCACCCGGCGCAACCCTCACCTGTCCTCCGCAGTGAGCAGGAGCCCCCCCCCCGAGGCCAGGGCAGCTGCGGATCGCTGCGGACGGGCTGCCAATCACCCGGATGTTCCGCCTAAATCCCGCCCAGCATTCCCCCAGGTCATTTGTAGATCCCATCGCTGCTACAGGGTGATCACTATGTTTTGCAAGCAGCCGCTTCCCCTCCTCTTCGGAACTATTCCCAGCATTTAGAGCAAAATTGAGGCTACAATTGTTCCGAATGGCTTCAAAGATGGCTGCAAAGTTAGTGCTGGGATCCCTCTCTAGGTACACCTCTGAAGAAGAGCCAAAGGCCCATCTAGTCAAGCTTCCTGTATCTCACGGCACAGTCCAAGAAGGATGCTGGGCCGATGCAATGGGCTTGTGTCAGCCCAACGTCACTAGCGTCAGGCACCACCCGGCACCCCTGAACCAGCGCTAGTGGCCTTGAGCCGGCACTAGCAGTAGCGTAGGCCCAAGAGGACTGAGGACCGGCACCGCAGCGCTGCTCCTGTGCCAGACGAACTTGGCTGGCGCGACAGCAGATTTAGGTGTGGGGAGAGGAGGCAGGAGGGAGGAACTGGGTGGGTGGTGGGTGGTCTGGTAGGCATGTCAGCCTGGGGAAGGGGTGGGGCTGGGATGCAGCCAGCCGGGAGCATCCAAGCCTCCCCGATTCAGGCTGCATTTCTTCCTCAACCCTGTACCTGCTACACCGTAGGCGCAGATCTAATGGGGAGGCTGGAGCGTGACCTTACCCCAGGGAGTCTCCAGAGCTCACCAAAGCTGTGCTGGATTTGGCGCAGGCCCCCCTGCCTTAACATAAGAACATAAGAGGGGCCCTGCTGGATCAGGCCAAAGGCCCATCTAGTCCAGCTCCCTGTATCTCACAGTGGCCCACCAGGTGCCTAAGGGAGCTCAGTAGACAACAAGATGCTTGCATCCTGTGGCCACTCCCTTGCACCTGGCACTCTGAGATAGCCTACTTCTCACGTAAGGGGGTTGCACCACCCCATCATGGCATAATAAAGCCCATGATGGACTTTTCCTCCAGACATTCCAGTGCAGCTTGGGATTGTGCTCTCACAAGGGCCCACCACACTGACCTCTGTTATGGACTTCGCCTCTTGTGGTGTTACTTCCAGCTTCTGGGAAACTCTTTCAGGTATTGCGGCTCTGTTTCTAGGGCCACAGTCTGTAGCAATGACTCATCTGTCCCAGTCCCTCCATTGGCTCTTCATTACTACAGGCAATTGCCCTAAAAGCAAGAGAGGTTTTTCAGCAATCTTCAACTCAATTTTCAACTGCTGTGTGCCAAATGCCTGTGGCACACATGTGGACCTTTCATGGCACACCAGTATGCTGTGGCTGGTGGTAACAGACAGCCCAGTCCTACCAGCCTTCTATGAAAGTAGAACTGAAGTTCTGTGAAGGAAGTTCTATGGACACCCTCCACCTGTCAAGTCAGTGGTTGGGGGTCATGACCTGGTTTTTGTTGGCAAGCTGCTAGCTGGCAAGCAAGCAAGCAAGCTGAGAGCTGACCTGACAAACCGAGAGCTCACGGGGCAAATGTATTGAACCCTACAGAAATAAACAGAGCAGCATGTATGCATTTACTTGCAGGCAGGGCCGGCCTTAAGGCAATGTGACTTGAAATTGAAAGGGTAGGTAAAAAGAGCCAACGAGATCAAACTGGCACCAGAGTGGTCTTGATCTGATGATCCCAGGCCCCAACGAACTCTTGAGGAGGAAACCCATCCACCCCCCCACCCACCCCCAAGATGACAAGGAAAGTGTTTTGACCCCTATGGAAAGCAAAACTGAGCTGCATTTACTTGTGAACAGGTGAGCGTGCCTTGGCTGTTACTGAAGCCCAGGAAAAGGGAGCACAAGACCACCCACTCTGCCGCGTTGGCTGTGGAGTTCAATAAACATTAGAGAAGACCCCTCTTTAGTAGAAAGGATAAAAACAGATGCTTGAACGGCTGTGTAAAGTGAAGCTTTATTTGTAGTCTTGCAAAGCTAGGCGGGTCACAATAGAATCTCATTTTAAAAAGTGGGTCCTGGTGCCAAAATGTTTGGGAAGCCACTGTGAGCGAAATCCGGCCGGCCAACGCCATATCCTAACGCAGTATAGTGGAGGCTGGAGCCTCCCCATAGCAAGGGAGCGTGCGCTCCCTTACCGTAGGGGAGGCTCCAGCCTCCCCTATGCGCTCCTCGGATCTGCACCCGCTAAAGAGCAGGCGCAGATCCGAGGAGACCACGCAGCCTGAATCGGGTCTGGACGGTCTCCCAGATGGGCTTAGGATGCGTCCGGATGGCCGCCTCCCAAGCCCGCCCACGTCCCCCCCCCAAACCCCCCCCTCTCCCACCCCCCCCCCAACCTGCTGCTGCCTCCGCACGGAGCCTCCCTTGTGCTGGCTGGCTTCAGCCGACGCAAGAGAGGCTCAGCGCAGGCACAACAGGCCCGTTGCTGCTTGCAGCGCCGGACCCGGTGCTCAAATGCCGACGTGGGGGTGCCAATCGGTGCCCCCACATCGGCCCTCTGCCCCTTGCATTGACGCTATGATGTAGCGTCGACGCAACAAGCACAATCGGACTGCGCTGCCTGTTAGATCCATGAATGCAACGAAGTTATCTTGGGATCCGCATGACCTACAAGGACATTTCACTTTCCGCGCCAGTAGGAAAAGAAAATACATTGTTGTTGGGTTTAATTTCTGTTTGATGGGGATAAATCTGACCCCTCCAGAAGAAGAATAGCGGCAACTCTGAATTCTAGCAAGCAAATGAGGTGGAGACAAAGGGGAATTCTTTTGAAGTGCTTAATGTGTCAAAAGGTATGCAATTGGTCTTCACTTTTGCTTTTTAAATTTCCATAAGTGTTTTTCCCCCCCAGCTGGTAATGGCTTCTACGACCCTGGAAGTGCATACTTAAGCTGTAAGTGCAGAAGAGCCAGCTGCAAAATAATGGCATGTCACAGAGGGGAGGCCTTGGAGAGCTGGAGTTATATACTGTACAATGTCGACCTGCAGGAAACAAATGTGGTTTATGTATGTTGCACCTACTTCTTATTCTGTCACGTCCCAGGAACAGAGCAAAAAGGGCACATTTTTTTCCCTTCCTCTCCTTTCTCTACTCCATTCCCCATCCTTGCCTGAACCACCCAAGATCTTGGCATGGAAGCAGCCTTCCATGTGTATATTACCGTACTTGCCGGGTCAGGAACAGTGGAGCTATTCCGGCTACATATCCAAAGAGAAATGGCTATATCTGAGTGTGGATTCTTTTGATCCACAGTGCATTGCTTTCAATCAGGGACAAACCGAGTACGCCCATGGCAGGGTGACGAAACCGCGCCCCCAGCACGTCGCCCCACCCCTGTGCATCACCCAGCCACGCCTCCCTGTGCCCAGAATAGCTCCATTTTGGAGCGGAACAGACGCCAGACAGGTCGGGCGGGCCAGACAGCGCACGGGTTAGTCTACGGACTCCGCGCAATGGCGCCCTGCTGCCCCGCCGCTGCCAGCACCCATGGCTCGCCCCACCCCGGGCTACACCCTTCCTCCGCCTCTGCTTTCAATAGACTCCCCCATTTGAAAAGGAATCCAAATCAACACCCCATTTGGAAGGCTGCATTTCATTTATAATAGGAAAAAAAACATTATCAAGAAACGTCATGTGCGTTCCACATCTTATCTAGTTTGGCCCATGGGTAGCCCAATCCTAACCTGTGTTGGAGCAGGCAAGCCAACTGATCTGCACTGCATCCAACGCAAGGGATATTTGCTCCCTTACTCCGGGGTAAGCCCCAACTACCCCTATGGGACTGCTTGGATCTGTGATTGCGAAATCATTGGTGCAAATCCAAGCAGCCCAGTTCCGGGCAGCGCAGCCCAGAGGTGGGAGTTAGGATCTGGCCTAATGGCCAGATCCTGGCTCCACCCCTTCCCCGGCTGCCCACCCATGGGGCCACTCTCCCCTCCCCCTCCCCATTGAAATGGCACCACTGTGCATTGAGTTCCCCTGCCTCCACTCCACTTCACTGGGTGCCACTTGCCGGACAAGGAAACTGGCAGCCTGTTGACATCACTTAAGGAGTTTTGTAGTATTAGATGTTACTCAAAGGAGACGGAAGGAGGAGACACAGAGCGTTTAGGGACCTTTATGCCATTCCTGGAGTGTCTCATTGCAGAATGCCTTGTTGCAATGTTGAAAGGTCTTCAGGAGAATAATATAATACAGGGCCCAATCCTATTCAGTTTTCCAGGGCTGGTGCAGCGATGCTAATGCGTTGTGGGCTGCATCCTGCAGTGGGGGAATGGCCACAGAGGCCTCCTCAAGGTATGTGAACATCTGTTTCCTTACCTTGGGGCTGCACTGCGGCAGCACCGGAGCTGGAAAATTGGATAGGATTGGGCCGCAGTTAGCCCAGAGATACCATTAAAAGACAGAATGTTCTGCAGCAAGGGACAAAGCTATGAGCCGTTAGTACCAGATTCAATTTACATCCACAATATAGCACAATCATTGAATTCCATCCTTCAAGGGATGGCCATATAGAACCTTTTTATGCTCCTAGCTGAGCACAAAATCAGAAGGAAGAAGCAGTAACTTCAACATGTTGGGTGGAATTTTTGCATACTGTATGATTCATTTGGGTAGACATTTGCCACAGTTCCTTTTGCGCAAGAAGCTGATCTTCAGCGATGGCCATGTGGCTCCGTTGTCCATCAGGCTGTGATAAGGGAAGTCCAAAAGGTTCTCGATGCCTAATGAAAAATCTGAGGGTGCTTGATCAGCTTCTGCAGGTTTAGTGAAGTTTAGCTAAGGCCCCAATCCTCACCAACTTTCCAGCACTGTCACAGCTGTGCCAATGGGACATGTTCTGCATTCTGCAGTGGAGTAGTTGTCACAGAGGCCTCCTCAAGGGAAGGGAATGTTCCCTTACCTTGGCGCTGCCTTGCCTTATCCCAGCACTGGACACTGGTTAGGATTGCACCCTTAGTGGGTACAGACATGGTCAGCAATGAAAATAGGAGACCACTGGAAGAGTTGTGTAAGAATTGGGTATATATACTGTATATATTTTTTAAAAGTGGATTAGCTTATTATGGACTGGGTTGCAAGCTGGGACATGGTGGCGCTGCAGATTAAACCGCTGTTGCTGAACTTGCTGACCGGAAGGTTGGCAGTTCAAGACCGCGTGACGGAGTGAGCTCCCGTTGCTTGTCCAAGCTCCTGCCAACCTTGCAGTTTGAAAGCACCTAAAAATGTGAGTAGATAAATAGGTCCCACTTCAGTGGGAAGGTAACGGCATGCCGTGTGCCTTGGCGTATAGTCATGCCGGCCACATGCCCATGGAAGCTTGTCCTCGGACAAACACCGGCTCTTTGGCTTAGAAACGAGATGAGCACCACTCCCTACAGTCAGTCACGACTAGACCATTCAGTTGTGGGGAAACCTTTGCCTTTACCTTTTAGCAAGCTGGACTCATGGTGAACCATTCAAATGAGCAATTTACAATCCACAAATGTCAGCTCAGGTTTAATTAATTGCAGCCTTTGATCATGTTAGACCGGCTCTTTGCAGCCCGTTTTCTGAGAAAGACGGCGTTGCAAAGCAGTGAATCAGACTCGATGTCCTTAAGTCCCCTCTCTCTGCAGCTCTGTACCACAGTATTCTCTGTATAGCGTATATAGCATTCTGACTGCTCTTCCCTCTCCCAGGCTGCCACACCGCTGAGATCATCCACCATGTGTGCCTCCTCAGCCATGAAATGGCATCACGTAACACGGTCGTTCCTAAATGCCAATTGTCACCTTCAGCCAATACTTCTCTTTTGGAGGAATCAGTACTGCTACTTTGCCAATCATGTCCCATTGTTGTTAGTACCAGAGGAAATCATATTGTTATCTTGAATAGGTAGGATGTTTAAAAACACACACACAAAAAACACTAGCCCATAGTATAACTACCTCCTTCCTGATGTTCATTATATTCCTGATTTGCATCCCCAAGATATCCGCAGTTATCCGTAGATAGCTGCAGCTACTGTTCAGATAATCTGAAATAAGTTACGTTCTCTGCTGTTGCTTTCTCCCAAACTGGGGTCTGGGAGAAGGTCTCCAACAGCGGTCTCCAAACCCTGGGCAGGGGGGATGCAGCCCTCAGAGAGCCTCTATCCGGCCCACTGCAAGTCTCTGCCCCCCTCAAAGCCTCTGGCCCTCCTGACCTTTCTGGCACGAGCTGCACCCTCCAAGCTGTGCTCTGGTTGTGTGCGGAGGGTGTTCTGAAGGCCCACAGAATGCCTTTGGGAGGTTGACAACGGCCACTTCCTAGTTTTCCCAAAGACCTAGAAGAGCTGTTTTTAGGCCCGCTACAGTCCTTAGATGGCTGCTCCCAGTTTCCTATGACCCGCCTGAGGTCAAGTTGCGACTCACCAACTGGGAGAAACCCAGTGAGAAACACTGGGCTGAGTGATGCTATTAACAATAAAGCCCCACCCCTCCCCCCACCCCAACAATATTGAAACCCCATTTGTGGCCCACTCCAACACAACTCCTCATGCAGCAAGAAGGTCACATTTGTTCCCATCCCCCAGGATAAGCCCATGTTGACCCAATGGGTCAACTCTTACCAGTTCCAGTGATAGCACAGTTGCAAGCCCACATTGACCCGTGAAGGTGGACCAGGCCTGGGAAGAGGATAAGGATTCAGTGCTGCCAAACCCACCCCATTTGTGCTCCCTGCCCCATCTTCCTCCCTGCCCCATCCTCCTCCCTGCCCCATCCTCCTCCCTGCCCCATCGCCTCCCCATTCTGCCCCCTCCTTGTCTCCTTCCTGGCCCCTATCAGCTCGCATGCAGAGCTGGCTGCTCACTGTTTCTGGCAGCAGCCAGCCTATGTACTCGGGCACACTGCCTTCGCGGTAGCCAGGAAATGCGTGATGCTGCCGGAGCGCTCATTCTGAGGTGTTGTGAGGAGGTGGTGGGGAGCGCAGCATTGCCCCTGGATGGCCCTCTCTCTTGCCCGCCCCTGGGTTGAAATTGGCCCCTCAGGCAGGGGAGGCCCTGAAGGATGTGCTGCTGGGGGCACATCCAGTCAGCTGCCACCCCTCCCCCACCCAAAAGAAATTGTGGTGATGTCATCGCCTCCCCGCAGTTACTTCCGCCCCCAGCGTGTGCGTGCTTGCTCCGCTCCCCCAACCCCTGCTTGCTCGTTTTTTAACACGACTGAAGCCAGCGGCCATCTTGGTTCACATTTAAGGGATGGGTAGCTGGAAATAGGAGGGGAAGAAATGGAAGCAGTGACAGACTTTATCTTGCTGGGCTCCAAGATCACCGCAGATGGTGACTGCAGCCATGAAATTAAAAGACGTTTACTTCTTGGGAGGAAAGCTATGGCGAACCTAGACAACTTAATAGAAAGCCGAGACATCACCCTGCCAACAAAGGTTTGCATAGTCAAAGCTATGGTTTTCCCAGTGGCAATGTATGGCTGTGAGAGCTGGACCATAAGAAAGGCAGAGCGCCGAAGAATAGATGCTTTTGAATTATGGTGTTGGAGAAGACTCCTGCGAGTCCCCTGGACTGCAAGGAGATCCAATCGGTCAATCCTCCAGGAAGTGAAGCCTGATTGCTCCCTGGAAGGACAAATCCTGAAGCTGAAGCTCCAATACTTTGGCCACCTCATGAGAAGAGAGGACTCTTTAGAAAAGATCCTCATGCTGGGAAAGATGGAAGGCAAAAGGAGAAGGGGGCGGCAGA
>JAJKFI010000007.1:17974296-17985727 GCA_029204185.1 Lerista edwardsae | reverse complement strand
GAGAAGGGGGCGGCAGAGGATGAGATGGTGAGATGGTGTCACTGAAGTGATGAACATGAAATTGGGCAAACTCCGGAAGCTAGTGGAGGACAGGGAGGCCTGACGTGCTGTGGTCCAGGGGGTCGCGAAGAGTCGGACACGACTTAGCGACTGAACAAGAAGCTGGAGCAGCTCCAACCCACTGACGCCACAAACGAAGCTGGCACCGGCTTCATTCGCACTTAAGAAAAGGAGTGGCCGGGAGGAAGTGGCGTGGTGCTCACTCAAGAGCAGAGGGGATCAGCATGCTGCCCCTGGCACTCTACTGCCTGGGACCACGTGGCCCCCTGCACCCCCTATCAGGTAGGCCACTGCCCTCCAGACGCAGTTGGCAGTGACGTTGCAGAAATTGCTGCTCAGCTGGAACCCAAATTTCACTCCCCTCATGGGAAGAAAACCGTTTTCTTGGCTGGCCGAACACAGCATGTTAAGATCTGGACACATTTTGCAAAGGTTGGTGAAGCCCTGCCTTTCCCCAAGCAATCTCCTTTAATCCAATAATCCTTACCTCTTGTGTGGAAGCCCAGAGGATGAAATGTGCCTGATGTGGTCCTATTGTTTACTTCTTAAGAGCCCCAAGTAAGAATTAGAGCTTAAGAAAAACACACTGTTCTTGTACGGCTGCAGTTTCTCGTCTTGCTTCATGACCTCATTTTTCACTTCGGGATCAATGGAACCCAGGAAGTAAATGCTGAGACTATACGACTATGCTGAGACTATTACCTCCCCCCTCCCCAGCAAGCTGGCTCACTGAATCAATATGTTGCTGGCCCAAATAATGATTTTGGCTGCTTTTCAGCCCGCTTGTCATGAATGGGTTTTCCCAGGCTGTGCATGAATTATGCATTCCTGTGGTTGTGGAAGTATGTGCACTCTTGCGCACCTCTGTGCATAAGCATAAGGTGGGGCCCAAACCTCCCTCTACAGCTGGACAAGAGAACGTTGTTCTAGGTTGGGGTCTCCAAACCCAGCCCAAGGGCCAAATCGGCCATCCAGAAGCTTTTTATCCAGCCCTCGGCAGGTGGTGGGACTGGCCTATAGCAACCTGCTGAGGATGGATAAATTCAGCACAGTGTAATGGTATCTGCTGGGGGTTCTGTTCCAGAGACACCCGCAGATACCGGGGTCACCATTTAAATGCCCTTATATATGATGTGTCCCTTGTGTCAAAACGTTTGGAGACCTCTGTTTAGGTGAATGAATATAATGGACTGGTATTCCACGAAGGTATTCCACGAATGAATATAAGAGACGTGGTGGCGCAGCAGGTTAAACCGCTGCTGCTGGGCTTTCTGACCGGAAGGTTGGGAGTTCAAGACTGCGCAATAGAGTGAGCTCCTGTTGCTTGTCCCAGGTCCTGCTAACTGGACAAGAGGCACTTTTTCCAGTGGTGTTCCTCTTATATTTAGCAGGGGGAGAGTAACTGTCCCTCTTCACCCCTGCGCAGTCTTTCTAGTGGCTGTTGCTGGCGGTCTGCCTTTTTTTAGATTGTGAGCCCTTTTGGGACAGGGAGCCATTCAGTGGTGTCATCTAAATGATTTAAGAACAGGTACTCACTTTTGATTGGCACGTGTCGGGACCCGCCCACCAGAAGTGATGTCATAAGCCGGAAGTTATGTCGTGGCAGGAAGTGACATGAAAAAAGCCCTTTTTGAGGCCTCAGACAATTTTAAACTGACCCAACAGTTGCAACAGTATTCCACAGCACCCCCAGAACATGTTAAGGAGGCCTGGCATCAGGTTAAAGTGACCCAACAGTTCCAAAACCCCAGAGCAGCTCATTTTTCAGTGGCAAGGCAAGGCAAGGCTCTGCTCGCTGCCTGCCTGCCTGCCTGCCTGGCTCTGAGAACATGCAGGCAACTCAAACGTGCAGGAAATTCAAACGTTGCAGGGGGCGGAGTCGACGAGTGGGCAGGCGAATGGGCGGGGCCAGCCATAATCCTAGAAACCGGTACTCGCGTACCCCCACGTACCCCCTGCATGACATCACTGGAGCCATTTAACTTTATTATTACTATTTGCCTGTAAACCGCTTTGTGAACTTCATGTTGAAAAGCGGTATATAAGTACCTGTTGATTGGTTGATTGAGCTCCTGCCAACCTAGCAGTTCAAAAGCACCTAAATGCAAGTAGATAGAGACCACTTTGGTGGGAAGGGAATGGCGTTCCGTGTGCTACGGCGTATAGTCATGCCAGCCACATGACCATGGAAGCTTGTCCTCAGACAAAACGCCGGCTCTACAGGCTCTGAAATGGAGATGAGCACCGCCCCCTACAGTCAGTCACGACTAGACCATTTGGTTGTGGGGAAACCTTTACCTTTTTATTCCACGAAGCAGGATAAAACTGTTCCTGAAGTGGACCACGTCAGCATGCAGGTGGAGAATCCCATGGATGACAGCTCTCCAAATTAAAAAAAAAATCCTGTATGTCAATTATAATAGGCCAGAGAAAAGGGTCTAGGTCTAGCCTAGCCTTCTCATGTAATCATAGAATACGACAGTGGTTCTCAAACTGTGGGTTCGGAATCCACCCAATTTTTGGTTGTGAACCAATTTTTGTCGGGTTGCAAAACTTTCAGAGCAGATTAGGCTATGTGCATCAAGGGTTAAACAATTCCTACTTTGGGAGGGGGGAGAGCACTGCTGCCCATTCTCCATTTTAGCCCCTTGTTTATATAAATCACTTCTTGGCATTTATAAATCAGGCAACAGCCCCTAGGACAGAGATGGCCAACATTGCTTAACGTGAGAGTTACACGCAATAAACTTCAGATGTTTGAGCCACAAGAGAGAGATTTGAGAGCCACAATATTTAAGAAGCATTTAAATTCTTAAACATATTTATTCACTATGACCATGTTTTATTTCTCTGGACTCTCAGTTTATACCTGGTAAATAATTACAAAGCTTGAACATTTTTTTATTCACCTTTAATATACATTGTGAGGCAAAAAGGAGTTTAGCCAACATTTCCAAGAGCCACACATATGCCAAAGAGCCAGTGGTGGGATTCAAATAAATTAACAACTGGTTCTATGTCCTCCTTTCTTTGTACTGCTTCTTACTACAGCACTTCTTTTTGTATATCAATAAATTAGCAACCGGTTCTGCAGAACTGGTGAGAAGTGACTGAATTTCACCACTGCAAAGAGCTATATGTGGTTTGCGAGCGAGCTGTGGTTTGACCACCCTTGCTATAGGGTCTCTAAAAAGTTTGAGAACCACTGGAATACTAGATTTGGAGGATATCTTAGAGGTAATCTAGTCCAACCCCCTGTACTTTCCATGCCATGTTAGTTTTGTTTGTATGTACAGACATGCAATCACCTCCCCACAGAGTGTGAAGCAGTATCATTTGTTTGTGTAAAGCAGGCTTTAGAAACACCCATCTTCAGGCACCTCATTTCCACAACCTTGCATGCATTAAAAAATACTGGATGTCCAGAGGTCACATATGCCCTTTCCGTGTTCCTGGGGAGCATCATATGTGCTTTGTGTGACAAAGCCCTGATCATGAAAAGAAAAATGAAAATGAAGGGCTGCACATTTGAGCAAAACATGGTGGGATGATGTGCTTAACCCCACTGGTGTAGCTAATGAAAGTGTAGGCCGGTGCAGAGGGTAAAATGATTCCCCGGACGTGACGTCACAACAGGAAGTGACATCACAGTTGTATTTTCATTTTCTTGGTTTTTTGGCCATACTTTTTGATAGAATGAAGACATTACACTCCAAATTGTTTCATTGCATTCTGTATGAAATTCCACATCGAATGATATATAACATGACAGTAGTTTTCCTAAAAACCGTGATTTTAAAAAACTGATTTTTACATGACAGTTGTATTTTCATTTTCTGGGTTTTTTGGTCATAACGCTTGATAGAGTAAATATATTACACTATGGTTTGTTTCATTGCATTCTGCATTAAATTTGGCTTTGAATGGTATATAACATGATGGTATTATTCATACATACCAAGGTTTTCACCATTTGGGCCACTAGTGTCAAGCTCAGCTTGTTGCACCCCTAAAAGCCTGCTGCCCGGTGCAATTGCACCCCTCCTGCACTTCTTTAGCTATGCCCTGCTTAACCCTTTGGCCACCATGGTTTTTTCCACTCACAATTGTCTCTTCCAAGCTGCTTTTCCTCACTTGGGTTCTACAGTGTAAGCATAACTAGACTTGCAAACAAACCCCTCCCCACACTTCTCCACTTCCCAAAGCTGCTTTTCAATATAAAACCCTAATATAGTTAACCCTGTTAATTACATATGTCCTGTGCTGCTTCCTTGAGGGCTCAATGCAATGGAGCAAATCATCGGGGAGATATGCTGCTCGCAATGCAGGGACATCTTGTGCATTTCCCCTTGGAGATGCCTGTGTTCCCTTTTGCATAAGACCTCCTGAAACCCCCGTGCAGTGAATATGGCTACAATTATCAGCACAGGCAGAACATCCAGAACCCATGTGGCTGTTGGAGGAATGATTCATTCAGTGCAATGAGGCCTCTTTGGAAGGCAAACAAGGGATGAGCTGCCAGGAGCTCTCAAGTTGGCCTTGGCCCCAGGCCTGCTGAAGCACAATGCAGATGGTCCGTAGCAAAATAATACGAGGGCTTTAGCACAATAATATCGCAATTATCCCGGACATGGAGCCTCAGCAACTACAGTAATTTAGATGCAGTTACAGCATCTGGAATCTGAAGCTCGTGGAGGCCTTTGGAATCCAAGCCTACATCCATCACCCACTTCCAGCATTTGTGTCACTGGCGCACTAAATGGAAAGGACGGAATGAAAAACCTGAAACACGATGTATGCCCCCCAAACGTTTTAGGGGGCCTCAAGTCCATACTTCTTTCAAATCTTCAGTGTTGTATATTTCTGTGATTTTGAACTTGTTTTTGTTTGGAATGGGCATGGTGGCTCATTTTAAGCCGTTCAGCCCACCTTACTATGGTTCCCTAGTGCCTAGCGGTACAGTGGTGCAGAAATGGTTGCTGCCGTATCCTGTGGGGCCAGGGAAGCTGCCCCAGCTCATCTTGGGGTAAGGCAGGGGTCACTAAACTCCTAGCGTCACTACTCCTAGCGTCAGCCCGAAAGCGATAGTCTGGCGGAGAATCTGGCGGAGGGGGCTGGGATTTGCCCATCCTTGCCCCCTGTGTTGCCCTATTCTGCCCTCCGCCTCCACTTTCTGCCCACCCCTCCCGCCTCCTCCACCAACTTACCTCTGTCATTGTTTCTGCAGTACTATGGTGCACATGATAGGGACATGGTGGCGCAGTGGGTTAAGCTGCTGAGCTGCGATCTTGCTGCCCAGAAGGCTGGCAGTTCAAGACCGCGTGACAGAGTGAGCGCCCGTCGCTTGTTCCAGCTCCTGCCAACCTAGCAGTTCAAAAGTACATAAAAATGTGAGTAGATAAATAGGTACCACTTCGGCGGGAAGGTAACGGTGTTCCGTGCACCTTGGCGTATAGTCATGCCAGCCACATGACCACGGAAGCTTGTCCTAGGACAAACGCTGGCTCTTTGGCTTAGAGACGGAGATGAGCACCGCCCCCTACAGTAGGTCACGACTAGACCATTCGGTCGAGGGGAAGCCATGGTGCACATGGCCTTCCCATTGGTGCTCCAGCAGTGCATGGCTTCAGGAGCACCTGTTATGCCTGGAGCTGACTGCTTTATGGCAGTCAACGCCTTCAGGAGTGCCACCAGTGGCTGGTGAGTATAGAACTGGGCCATCAGTTTAGGGTTCCTTTCTCTGGATGTTTTGATTAAAAAAAAAATGCAAAGCAGCTTAGGAGGATTCGAGTGCGAGTGGGAAGTGCAGCCAAGGGAGGGGGTAACGTTTTCCTCTCTGGTTATTTTTCTGCTCAGAATCCATCCCCGACAGGGCTGCTTTCCCACCTGTGGGGGGAAAAGATACAGGCTTACCTATTGCATTCTGCAGGGAGTCAATAACGAAACAGCGAAAAGGAGGGTGAATACGTTTCGTGCAGGATTCCAGACAATACGACTCAGGTGCCGTAGAGCAGTGTTTCTCAAATGTTTTAGTCCACCTGGGACCCACCTTTTAAAATGACCATCTGTCCAGAAACCACCAGAAGTGATGTCATGGCTGGAAGTGCAGCCTGCTTTGACACAGCCCACCCCCTTTCCAGCATTCCATCTTCCCATCTTTTCAATATGGCTGCCGTGGGTGCTTTGCAACCCATACGAAATTGGTTTGCAACCTGCTGGTGGGTCCCAACCCACAGCCTGGGAAGCACGGTACAAGCAGCCCTGCCCTTCTGGCAGTTGCATGACTTGAGGCTGCACTCGTGAAGGCTAGCTGTCTCCTCTTCGCACGGATGTCTGGCTGCACTACCAGTTACTCTTAACCAGCAGTGGGATCTAAATGATTTAGCAAGGGGAACTCACTTTTGATTGGCAATTGTGTCAGGACCCGCCCACCAGAAGTGACATCATAGCCGGAAGTGATATTGTGTCAGGAAGTGAGGTCATAGCCGGAAGTGATGTTGTGGCAGGAAGTGACATCGTCAAGCAGGAAGTGCTGTCATGGAACGGGGAGAAGGCAGGCCATGCTGCGAAGCCAGCCGGCTGGGTTGTTTTTACTGCTGTGGGAGGGAGGGAGGACGGGGAGAACGAGGGGGAACGGGGAGAAGGCACGCCATGCTGCGGAGAGAGCCCAGGCCTACCTGCTGCCGTCTCCCGCCACTGCCGGGCCACCACCACTGCCGGTATCCCGCCACCTCCAGTTCAAATGTTGCAGAACTGGGGGCAGAGCACGCGCACAACCGAAGAAAAACAATGTAAAAAAAAACACAGAGAAAAAAAATAGCCAGAAGCCAACCGATGTCAGCGAGTGGGCAGAGCCAGCCAAGGTTCCAACAAGTGGAACTCCGTCCCCCCGCATTCCCCCTCAATCCCACCACTGCTCTTAACCCTACGCAGAGCAGAGAAGCAGCAATCTGCTGTGGGTTTCTCCTTTAAAAAAAAACACCCAACTGTCGCTGTTCCTTTTCTAGCTCACCAAGCCACTGTGTGTTCTCGTGCGGCAGAGCAGCTGCCCCCAGAGATTGGCTGCGAATGGCTCTGAAGGGCAAGGAGGCATTGGCACAGTTCACTCGTGCTTCCCCCTGAAGTGCTCCCGCAGCAATCTCAGCAGGGGGAGAAGGGAGGACAAGTGGATGCCCCGATGTCTCCACCTGGCTGGTTATCTCTCTGCTGAGCTGGGCAGCACAATCCTATTGCACCTGAGGAGCACATAGGGGAGGCTGGAGCCAGAGGCGGAGGAAGGGTGTAGCCCGGGGTGGCGCAAGCCATGGGCGCCGGCAATGGCGGGGCGGCGGGGTGCCATTACACGGAGTCCGTGGACTAACCCATGCGCTGCCTGGCCCATCCGCCCTCCCTGGCATCCACTCCACTCCAAAATGGAGCTATTCTGGGTGCAGGGAGGCGTGGCTGGGAGATGTGCAGGGGTGGGGCGACCTGCTGGGGGTGAGGTTTTGTCGCCCTGCCGTGGGCACACTCAGGGCTCTGATCATCCCTGGCTGGAGCCTCCCCTACAGTAAGGGAGCGAAGGGAGGCTCCAGCCTCTCCTAAGCAGCATCGGATATGGGGCTGGCCCGTCAGCCTCGCCAGTCCGGCACTGCTTAGGATTGTGCCCTCAGAGGGAACCTCCTGCAGTCGAGGTGGATGTGTGGGCCTCATTTGCTCCCCCCACATGCACTGTGTCCTTCCTGAAGCCATGACCCATGTCTGAAGGCTGCACTTTCCTCCAAGCTGATCTCCCACTTGTCCTTGGTTTGTCCTATGACCAGGCAAGGCTGGTTTCTCCACATCTCTTTCCTCCTACTGACAACTGCATTTATTTTCTGGTTAAATGTGTGGGTTTGTTTTAGTCTTGTTGCATGGCACTGAATGCTCAGGGTTGGTTTGTTTTTAACGGGAAAGGAAACCCACACAGGGCTCAATCCTAACCAGTTTTCTAGCACTGACATAGCCATGCCAAGGGGGCATGTGCTGCACCCTGCAATAGAGCAGTAGTCACAGAGGCCTCCTCAGGGTAAGGGAATGTTTGTTCCCTTACCCCAGAGCTGCACTGTCCTCACCCCAGTGCTGGAAATTTGGTTAGGATTGCGCCCCCAGTCTCGGAAAAGGCAACTCACACAATCGCACAATTGTGTACAGTACCACAAAGCATACAAGTAATACACGCAATATAGTCAAATAGGCGTAATGCCTCATATCAGGAACAGGAGTGGACATGCTCAGAATACAGGAGGGCCCAATCCTAACAGGCCAAGCACTGGCAGGACGCTCAGGCCACCAGCGCTGGTGTAATGAAACTGCTGCAAGGCACTGCTAGTGCCTGCAGTCTGCGCATACCGCTGGTGCTGGGCCTGTGGCCCCAGTGCCAGGAGGACCCGACATGGAGCTACCCAGAGAGAACCTTAACCACCAGCAGCAGTGTGCCCTTTTGGGGTGGGGAGGGGGAGACTGGTGGTGGCCTCCGGTGCTGTATCCTCTCCTCTGTGTCAGGCTGCACAGACTGCTCAAGTCTGCACCAGCCAAATAGCCAGAACCAATTTCCTGTTCCTTCAAGGAGCTTCTGAGGGTTGCCGTGGCCCCCATGGGATGCAGTCAGTGGTGTTATCCTGGCGGAACGGCCCGGTACGCCGTTCTGCCAGTTCTGCGGACGGGCCCAGGCCGCACCGCCTCTCCCGAGGACGAGCGAGCTGCTCCTGGGCCCGCCCTCCCTCCCTCGCGTCCTGAATCGCTCTGAAATGGAGCGATTCGAGGCGCAGGGAGGCGCAGGGAGGCGTGGCTGCCCTCCGCCATAGGGGTGGAGGGCTGTCAATCATCCGGGCATTCCGGTTCCTGGCGCGCCCAGATGACGTCTCTGGATGCAGTGGCAGCCGTTTTGGCACCGCTACTCCTACGGGGGCTGGGCAGTTCAGGATTGGGCTGTGAGAGCGCAATCCTAACCTGCAGTTAGGCTGGCACAGTCAGGCCAGCAAAGTTTGGCTGGCACAAGGGCCACCATAAAGTGCATTTCGACCACTCTCAAGGAGGATGGCACAGTCTATACGCTGGCCTCTCTGACTCTGAGAGCGGTCCAAATGTACTTTGCAGTGTCCCTTGTGCCAGCCAAACTTTGTTGGCCTAACTCCAGGTTTGGATTGTGCCCTGAGGCACATTTCTGTGCATGTGTGTGCTTGTATGTGCACAGTGTGTGTTTATATTTCCCTGACCTGGGTCAGGCCAAGTGCTGTGTGAATGCCTCCAAAGAGTCAGAGGTTGCAGTGGCTTGCCTGCTCCTCCCTCCCTTTGTGTTCCATGTAGGCACCGTCCCTGCAAAAGCCTCCTTAATAAGGGGCATCTTGGGATTAGCAGCATCGAGAAAGAGGTGACAGATGGGCTTGGGCCCGCAGAGACTCCGGTCATCTGCCAACCCTCGCCCAAAAAGGGAGCATTAGATTTCCAGCCAGGGACCAAGGAGCATTAAGGGGCTTTCTGGCATGGGAACAGACTTGTCAAGCTGGGGAAAATTGCTGGCACCGCATTTTGGAATTAGGAGCTTATGCTATTTAGGTTGACTCTCCTCCTTCCAGTCACCTTTGGGAGCCCAGTGATGGATAAAAATAAGGCGACTCTTGTTTGCTTGTTTTTTTAAAAAAAATATGGGACAATGTTCATTCAAAATGCATCTTCAGACACTCAGAGGATTGGCGGGATCATCAATAATGCAAGTGAAAGGGAAAGGAAAGTGGACCAAGCAGATCCACGAGGATCACGGTGGTGACGTCAGGGCCCCCCAGAGGCAGCCGGAGACACACTCCAGATGGCGGAAAATCCCAGGGAAGACAAAGGAGTGGGGAATTTGGGGAAAGCAACTTGAGTTGATTAGGCAGGAGCAGAGAAATGAACATGCTGATCGTCCATGATCACGAGTGCTGTGTGCACATTCTAGAACGCCTCCAGATAAAAGCTGAAGTGGTTCTGCAAGTAGAAGTTCGGAATCCCGAGAATCTTTCAAGAAGCCTTGGAGGCTGCAGTTCAGACTTGAATCAGCTCTGGGTTTCAGGGGCAAACTGTCTCTCCACCATAGTTCGGGGTGGGCCCCGAGCAAGTTCCCTTGAGACCCCGCACAAAAACGCTCCAGTCATAGAGGAAGGGATAAGCAACATGGTCTTCTGGGGGCCGTGAGTTCTTAGCCACTGCCAAATGGAGCTGACCCTTGTCACTGACTCTGCTGTGTGTGGGCAATGCCAGGTGGAATATCAGGAATAGAAGGGCTGGACTTGATTTTGGGCACAGTCCTAACCAGTGGTGTCATTCAAATGATTTAGGAACAGGAACTCACTTTTGATTGGCACTTGTTGGGAACCCGGAACCAGCCACGGAGCCCGTTAGGATCCGGAATGCCCGTTCTGGTCCATTCCCCCTGAATGACATCACTGCCTTCGCCCCCCTAGGAATCCGGAGTCACTCCCTTTAACCCTCTGAGTGCCGGCCAACCAAGAAGAAAAGCTCTTTGCAGAGGAATTGGGAGGCAGAGGAGGGAGAGTGAAGTGGGCGGAGTCAGCCCTAATTTTAACTAGTGGAACTGAGTTCCCCCGCGTCCCCCCTGCATGACATCACTGGTCCTAACCAACTTTCCAGCAGTGGCATAGCTGTGCCAACGGGGCATGTGCTGCAGCCTGCAGTGGAGTAGTAGTCACCGAGGCCTCCTCAAGGTGAGGGAATGCTTGTTCCCTCACCTCGCAGCTGCATTGCCCTTACCCCAGTGCTGGAAAGGTGGTTAGGATTGCGCCTTTTAATGGTGAGGACCGGGCTTCCAGTGTCTTGAATAACTTGTTCCTGCTCCTCATAACAACTACATGAAGAATCTAGGCTTTCAAGTCATATCTGGAACAGATTGCCAAGTGAGGTGGTGGATTCTCCCTCACCGGAAATCTTCAAGCAGAGGCTTGACAGGAATCTGCTGGAGATGTTCCAGGAGGATTTCCTGCAACAGGCAGGGGGTTGGAACTAGATGACTTCGTAGGTTCCAACTCTATGATTGTATAGTTCTATAAAACTGATTTGTTGATTTAAAGTTTCATTCATTTATAAAACTGGATTTTTTTGGCCCGCAAAAATACGTAAAATATCCGATGTGGCCCTCCTAGTGAAAAGTTTGGAGACCCCTGGAAAGAAAACAACAAAACTGCCTTTTTTCCTATGTGGAGCCCATCCAAGGGATGTCTTGATTTGAAACGGTCCTAATCAGTAGTGCTATCCAGCCGTTATGCTGGGTGGGACTTACGTTTGATTGGCAGTCCGCCCGTTGCGTCACACCACGTTCCGCCGCTTTCCCGCCCGCCCCGGGAAAGTCCCAAATCAG
>JAJKFI010000007.1:17934929-17969296 GCA_029204185.1 Lerista edwardsae | reverse complement strand
TTTTACTTCAGGAGTAAACGATTCAGTCCTAAACACTACGCGCAAAGCAATCTGAAATGCTTGGAATCAGCATTTTGAGTATAAAAACATGGCCGCTAAGCCCGCCCCCTCTGGTCTCACTTCGTTCCTATCTAACTGCATGGGCAGGGCCACCCCCTGGATTCCCCCCTTTCTTGGAGAAGGCTGAAGATTCGCCTGTGCAGGGAGGCTTCTCCAATTCTTGGCTATATTTTAATCTCTCTCTTGGCTTTTGATTTGTGCTCAGAGCACTAACATAGCTACAGTGGTGGTGGAGCTAATCGATGGAGCTGTGTTCGTGGAGATTCACAATTCAGACTATGTCTCTTTCGTGAATTCAGCAGGTTGCCTTATATTAGGCTGGTGCAATCAGCCCCACATCTTCAATACTGGGGTAATCACAGCCAGCCCTTGACCTCCACAGGGTTCTGTTCCTGGAACTGCCATGGATGTCAAAATCCACGGATTACAGGATTCACAGATGGGCCTACAGAGGACCCCCAGACGTGAATGGAGGTTGCACCTGCACATGGCCTCCCTGCACCTCAGAACATCTCCAGATGTTACTGGGGGGCACCTCTGGTTGCACCTGGAGGGTACCAGTCATTCTCCAGGTGCAGGGTCCGGGACCCAGATGGGCAGCGCAATCCTATGGACAGGGTTGCGCCAACGCTGTGCACTTAGCACTGATGCAGGGGCGCCGACCGGCACCCTTGCGTCAGTGCTAAGGCAATGGGACCAGCCAGCGCGAGGGAGGCGCCATGATGGGGTGGCTCGGGGATTGGTGGGAGGGGTGCAGGAGGAGGGCGGGATGTAGGCGGGACATGGGCCGAATATGGCCGAATCCTAGACCTGTCTGGAAGGCCGCGCAGCCCTGATTCGGGCCGTGCGGTCTCCTCAGATCTGCACCCGCTATTTAGTGGGTGCAGATCCGAGGAGCCTCCCCTACGGTAAGGGAGCAAACGCTCCCTTGCCATGAAGAGGCTCCAGCCTGTCCTAAGCAGCGCTAGGATATGCCGCTGGCCTGTCGGCCTCGCCAGTCTGGCACTGCCTAGGATTGCGCCCTGAGTTGAAATCATGGATCCCGAACCCGCAGGTAATTACAGCCAACCTGTATTGACTAACCTTATATAATGTTTCTAAGGGTTACTGGGACACTGTATACGAAGTATAGGCGCCTGAGGGGGGACATGATTGAGACATACAAAATTATGCACGGAAGGGATAGAGTCGATAGAGGGATGTTCTTTTCCCTCTCTCAAAACACCAGAACCAGGGGGCATCCGCTAAAACTGAGGGTTGGGAGAGTTAAAACAGATAAAAGGAAGTACTTTTTTACCCAGCAGGTGGTTAGTCTGTGGAACTCTTTGCCACAGGAGGTGGTGATGGCATCTGGACTAGATGCCTTTAAGAGGGGATTGGACGGATTTCTGGAAGAAAAGTCCATTGTGGGCTATAGGCAATGATGGGTTGTAGCCTCCTTACATTAGTAGTAGGCTACTTCAGAGTACTGGGTGCAAGGGAGTGGCAACAGGATGCAAGCATCTTGTTGTCTTGTGCCTCCCTGGGGCACCTGGTGGGGCTGCTGTGAGATACAGGAAGCTGGACTAGATGGGCCTTTGGCCTGATCCAGCAGGGATGTTCTTATGTTCTTATGAAATACTTAGAACCCAAAGCTGCCGTCTAGATGCTGTTCTCATTAGCGGTGGCCATTCCATTCCATGTAGAAGGTGGGGCAGACGCAGCCTTGCTGTTCCCCACGGTGCTAAACCTTGCAGCTCTGCACTGAGACAGTAAAGGTCATGGGGGTATTTGGAGAATCTTGCCAGTAGCAATGATAGCGCAAGACAGGCATGAAACAGTGCAGCATTAAAAACGATACGGCAAAGAATAGAAGAATAGAATTTGAATAGAATAGAATAGAATTGGCCATACATGGAATTTCCCATACATGGAATTTTACTTCGGCCTAAAAGCTCTCACATATATCTTGAACTAGTAAATAATACCATCCCGTTAACAAACCCCCACTAACTCTAATCTTATCAAATCAAAACCAAAACATCAACATAATCAGCTATTCAGTAGCCCAAAGGTGGCCCTTCCTGTCAGGTCACTGTTCGTCTCTTGTGTGAAATAGATGCCAGAGGCAGGCAGGGACGGGCCTCCTGCTTCCTTTCATGTGTCCGCCCTTCAGTACCGCCTAGTCAAGGGCTGAACTCGGCCACCCAGGGCGCAGTAGTGTGCATTCACAACCCTCCCCCCAGAAGCTCTTGGATGGGTTTGGCCGGTGCGTGTGAGCAGATTCTGCCCCCTGTGATTGGTCATAAGCCAATTCTTCCTGGCCCTTTCCTGCCTTCCATAGTTGCATGCTCCTTTTTGGGGTTTCAAGGGGTCAGAGCAGTGATGTCATGCAGGGGGAACGCGGGGGAACTCAGTTCCACTAGTTAAAATTAGGGCTGACTCCGTCCACTTCACTCTCCCTCCTCCCCCCTCCCAATTCCTCTGCAAAGAGCTTTTCTTCTTGGTTGGCTGGCACTCAGAGGGTTAAAGGGAGCGGCTCTGGATTCTTAGGGGGGCGAAGGCAGTGATGTCATTCAGGGGGAATGGACCAGAACGGGCATTCCGGATCCTAATGGGCTCTGTGGCTGGTTCCGGGTTCCCGACAAGTGCCAATCAAAAGTGAGTTCCTGTTCCTAAATCATTTGAATGACACCACTGGGTCAGAGGTGGAGGAAGGGTCTAGCGGGGGGGGTGACACGTGCAATGGGGCCGGCAGGAGCGAGGTGCCACTGTGTTTTTTGCCCCCGCCCTCCCTTGCGCTCGTATTGCTCCTTAATGGAGCAGTTCTGGGTGCAGGGAGGCATGGCTGGGTGACGCACGGGGGTGGGGCGCCGTGCTGGGGGTGCGGTGACGTTGCCCTGCCCCCGGACACGCTTGGAGCGTACGGCTCTGCAAGGGGTAGATGTGACAGTCTTCAACGAAGGAGGTTTGGTCAGCTAGCTCTTGTTCCTCAGCGGAAGCTGTCAGGCTCTCAACAGATTGAGCCATTTTATTTTATTTTTTAAAGAATTTATATCCTGCTTTTCCCATACTGAAGAAATGCCCAAAGCAGCTTACATGGGCAGGCTAGTCTAGACCACCATTTTTTTCAATGAGGTTTTTACAAATATATTGTGATTCACCAAATCCTCAGCGTCAGATGTAGTCTTCACAGTGTGGTTCTCCTCTCTGGCTGCATGCCATCCAGCTTCAGCAGACAATCATAAGTCAAGACTGGACAGGTCCTCAAGGTTGTATTCCATTCAAATCACACGTTCCCATGCTGGCCAAATCACACGTTCCCACACTGGCTAATCAACTCCACAGTGACTCCGTTCTGCCACAAAGGGTACTGCAGCTTGTCACAGCCTGGCATTCTGTCTCCCATCCAAAAATAGACCACAGATTCTCCCTCTTAGCTTCAGGCAGTACCAGCAGCTCAAACATCAGTCCACATCTCCTGCCATTGTCATCACTGAGTGGCAGCGGCTCTCTGGGGATTCTTCTCTGGCCTGGAGATGCCATTGATTGGGTTTGGGACCTTGCCGTCTAGCACTGAGCTATGGCCCCTCCAGGAAGGAAACTCCTCTCATGGAAGAGGACTCTCTGTTAAGTGAAAATCCCTCATCAGGAAATTTCCATCTAACTTAGTTAAATATGTATTAGCCGAATCCTTGGGGGTGCTGAAAGATGCTAAGAGGATTCCATTTCTTCCTTGTTGGAAGTCAGCCCACAGCATACACCAAAATAATTTATGACTGGGCACATCATAGCCCACAACTGATCAGTGTTGCATTGGAAGGTGTGTGAACACGAGTCCTTCCCTGCACTATGTTAAAAAAATTATTTTGATTCCTAACGTTCTATCCTATGTACCCCATTTCTATGTAATTTTCCTTCCTAACCTCACACTGTAGTTATAGATATGAATAAAAATTTAATAAAAAAAATAAAAAAAATTATTTTGAGAGATGGAATAGCAAAGTGGAGACATGGAGGGAAGAGGAGGGAAGAGGAGAGAAGAGGGACAGAAAGAGAAAAACAGAGAATGGAGGAAGAGGAACAGAAATGGGATCAACATTAAAGTGGGGTCCCACATTGCAGGATGGGATTAAAGTGGAATCTGGAAGTTTGTAGAACTTTTAGAAAAAGGCTCACAGCACAATCCTAGTGCGCCCATCACGTCGACGCGACGTCATAATGCCGGCGTGGCACTGTGAGCGCTGATGCAGGGGTGCCAATTGGCACCCCCGTGTCGGTGCTCGAGCAACAGGACCGGTGCTGCAGGCAGTGCCAGTCCCATTGCGCCCGCGCCGAGCCTCCCTTGTGTCAGCCGAAGCCGGCTGGCACGAGGGAGGCTCTGTGTCCAGACACGGGATTGGCGGGGGGGGAGGGATGTTGTGGGCAGGATGTGGGCGGGCTCTGATTCGGGCACAAGGCTGAATCCTAAGCCTGTCCAGGAGGCCACGCAGCCCCAATTCGGGCAGCGCGGTCTCCTCGGATCTGCGCCTGCTGTTTAGCAGCTGCAGATCCGAGGAGTACCTTGGGGAGGCTGGAGCCTCCCCTACAGTAAGGGCACGAACAGGTTCCAGCCTCCACAACCCAGAGTTGGATTTGGCACTGGCCAGTTGGATTGTGCTCTCGGCAGAGGCGTTTCTACAGGGCGGGTAAAGCTCTAAGTGTTGCAAGAAGCCTTACCCTGTCATGTAAATCCCTCCTCTCCCTTGCTGCTGTAGCCAGTAAGCAATGCCAAGATGTTGCTGTTCCCTGTGAGGATTGGCTACAACAGTGCAGGAGAGGAGTGTTTTCCACTGCAAGGTAAGGCTTCTTGCAAAACGTAGAGCTTTGCCCTCCCTGTAGAAACGCCACTGGCTCTCGGCCCTAATAAGGAACGCTGCACAGATAATTGCTTTTGACATTGGATTTTGGTTGAAACATTCAGGATGGTGGTCACTCCATACAAGTCATAAACAGCAGATCACATTGTCCTGTTGATTGATTGATCATATAATGGGAGTTTGCATTGCATATTTGGAAAGCTCCCGTAAGTAAAAGAAAAAATACAGCCTATTAAAAAAAAACAGCAAATCAGGGAGAACCCTTTGTCCTTGGCATCTAGTTTTTTTAGGGGTGTATGTGTGTCATGCATATACAATCGGTATCTGAAGATTTGACTCACCACAGGTGCCAGCAGATACCGGAGTAGGAATTTAAATCCCTTGAAAAACAAAAAAAGCACCAAAATCAGAGTTCCTACCTTTTTGTGGCCAAACTGAGACATTTCCAAGTCTGTAGAGCTATTTTCATAGGGATGTTGTGGCGCAGCGAGTTAATCCGCTGTTGCTGGGCTTTCAACCACAAGGTTCAAGACTGCATGACGGAGTGAGCTCCCGTTGCTTGTCCCAGCTCCTGCCAACCTAGCAGTTCAAAAGCTCCTAAATGCAAGTAGATAAATAGGGACCACTTCGGTGGGAAGGCAACGGTGTTCCGTGCGCTACGGTGTAGAGTCATGCCGGCCACATGGCCACGGAAGCTTGTCCTCGGACAAAAATGCCGGCTCTACAGGCTTTGAAACGGAGATGAGCACCGCCCCCTACAGTTGGTCACGACTAGACCATTCAGTTGTGGAGAACCTTTACCTTTTAGAGCTGTTTTTAGCACTGAAAAACTCACTTCCAGGTCACACAGAGATTCTTTTCTTCTCCCAAGCTTGCCCCAGAATGCATTGCAATACAGGGGATTATTCAGTCATGACACCCCCGCCATGAGATCTGCCATTTACATAGACCAGCAGACTGTCAGACTGCCTAGGAAGAGTTTTATCACATAGTCTGCTGTTTGTGTAGACTATGAAAGCTCATGCTAGTCTCGTGAAGAAACCAAGAACATCTCCAGGAGACATGATGTGGCGCACGATCGTTGTAGTTAAAAAGTGATATCATCATCCCTTTTACCAGCACCGTAATGGGCTTGCTGTTTATGGGGTCATTTTCAGGTGACAGAGTAAACGGAAAAATAAGCAGTCATTCATCCTAAGCCAAACGGCCTTTGCTGATGGCTCCATGTAGATGACCTGCGTGACAAGCTTTCGCTTCTTCTTAGACCTAGACCTGACCTCAGTTTCAGATGACTCTGTTAAGTAGGGATGCTCAGCTGTACACAGCTGGATTACTACACTTCTGGGCTGAAGGAAGGAGGAGGACACTAACCAACTCCCTCCACTGGTGCAGCACTCACTTTAACATGAAATACTCCCTCTGGGTGGCTCAAGGCACAAAGGGTCTGTCCAGCATTTACTGTATCTGCGACCCTCACTGGCAGAGATGACATCTGCTGATGAACTTGGCTTGCAGCAATGCCCTTTGCTTGAGAACATTGGCCTTGGAGCCTAAATGAATGCCTGGGAAGGCGTTCAGCTTGAATCTGAATGCTCAGAAATGTGGACAGCCAGAGGCAGATCTAAGGGAGGGCATAGCTCTACGTTTTGCAAGAAGCCTCACCTTGCAGTGGAAACCACTCCTCTCCTGCACCGTTTTAGCCAATCCTCACAGGGAAAAGCAACATCTTGGTGTTGCTTACTGGCTATAGCAGCAAGGGAGAGGAGGGATTTACATGACAGGGTAAGGCTTCTTGCAACACTTAGAGCTTTGCCCTCCCTGTAGATCCGCCTCTGTGGACAGCTGCTGTGCTGTGCCTTCTCCCCAATACAGCCTTCTTGTTATCACTAACATTCTCTTTCTTTCCTTGCCAGAGTTTGCCTATGGAGGGCATCCCTACCCTTTCAGTGGGATTTTCGAGATCACACCCGGCAGTGCTGTGGAGCTTGGCGAGACCTTTAAGTTCAAGTAAGGGCTCTTCCTTCCCCACATTTGTTATCCAACTGCCCACATAGGGTCAGTGGGACAATCCATTTTTTACTTCATCCTCTCATTCTCATTTCCCTTCTTGCCTTCGCTTGTAGTATTTTCAGATTCCTCTGTCTTGTTGTGCATCTCTTGTTTTTAATAGCATCATTTAAAACAACAACAGGTACATCGGGTTTGCTGGCAGCCCCCCCCCCCCCTGCAGAGTTGATTATCTGTGGAAATTTGTATCCAGGTGTGTGTGACTTGGTGCATTTCCTCTATGGATAATCTTGGCTGACTGTATATCCATTGATAGTCCACAAACCAGCCTTCAAGGGCCATCACTGATAAGCAACTACATGGTTACTATGAATGGAGGGATTAAACAAGCAGGAGTACAGCTGAAAGGAGTAGGGCCCGGAGCATTGTCTCCCCATGCTTAAGAAGGCCTCCCAAATGCTTTGGAGAATTTTTCTTTTTTGGCGAAGTGGACCACCCGTGACCTCCCTGTGCCTCAGAACACCTCCCGGAAGCCTCCGGAAGATACTTCCTGTCATTCCCGGGAGGTTATGTGAGGCCCTCCAGTGTGGGTTTGGCACTCACATTGAGGGCGCAACCCTAATCTGGAGCTAGGCTGGCATAGTTAGCCCAGCAACGTTTGGCTGGCACAAGGGCCACCGTAAAACACATTTGGACCACGCTTGGAGTCAGGGAGGATGGTGCACGTCTGTGTGCTGGCCTCTCTAACACCGAGAGTGGTCCAAACATACTTTATGGGAGAGTTAAAACAGATAAAAGGAAATACTTTTTTACCCAGCGGGTAGTTAATCTGTGAAACTCTTTGCCACAGTAGGTGGTGATGGCATCTGGTCTGGAAGCCTTTAAGAGGGGATTGGACAGATTTCTGGAAGAAAAGTCCATTGTGGGCTATAGGCAATGATGGGTTGTAGCCTCCTTACATTGGTGGTAGGCTACTTCAGAGTACTGGGTGCAAGGGAGTGGCAGCAGGATGCAAGCATCTTGTTGTCTCATGCCTCCCTGGGGCACCTGGTGGGCCGCTGTGAGATACAGGAAGCTGGACTAGATGGGCCTTTGGCCTGATCCAGCAGGGCTCTTCTTATGTTATAGTATCCCTTGCGCCAGCCAAACTTTCCTGACCTAACTGTGCAGGCCTAACTCAGGTTAGGATTTCACTCTGAGTCCAATCTGTGAGTGCCAATCTGTGAGTTTGGAATCGAGAAGCTCGATAGGGGATAGGAGAAGTTAGTCGTCATTCTAGCGCCAGGCGTCTGTAAAGCAAATGCTCTCATCGTAATTGGCAACAAGAGAGAGGCATATTCAGCAAATAACAGCTCCATGGCGCCTTAAAGATTCACAGTTTTACTGTGGCCTGAGTTTCATAAGCTAGATGCATCATCTAATAAATGCATTAAGGTGCCACTTCATTTACTACAATAGTTAATATGGCTGGCTGCCATATTATTGCCAATCACAGCAAAGAGTTCAAGAATGGGGCGGGACCATGAACTGCAAATAAACCACAGGTGCTCTTTCCAACCCTGGTAGCTTCATGTGAGTGGAAGCTCTGTTAGCCATAGAGGAGGACCGATAGATCGGACAAAGGCTGACAAAGCTTCTTCTCACACAAACCTACCAGAATTCAACAGATCACCTCTTTACACTTCTATTTACACTTCATAGTCCTTTTCCGTTCTTGGCCTCTTTGGTATGATCTTCAATCACACCTCTGCAGTTTATTTACAGGCATAGACTCCTCAAAGACACTGGGAACTGTAGTTTGTTGAGATGCTTCTTCCTTCCTCAGGCAATAAAATCCTACAGTGCGCAGAGTGCTGGCACAATGGGGTTGAGCCGGCGCTGTGCGCTTAGCGCTGACACAGGGGCGCCAATTGGCTGCCCTGCATCGGCGCTAAGGCCACAGGACTGGCACTGCTGGCAGTGCCGGCCCTGTAGTGCCCGCACAGCCCCTCCCTTGTGTCAGCCGAAGCTGGCCGGCGCAAGGGAGGCGCCATGACAGCGCATCCCGGGGATTGGCGGGAGGAGGGCGGAATGTGGGTGGAACGAGGGCGGGACATGGGCGGGCCTCGGATTCGGCCATAAGGCTCTTTAGCGGGTGCAGATCCGAGGTGCGCATAGGGGAGCCTGGAGCCTCCCCTACGAACATTTCCTTGCCGTGGGGAGGCTCCAACCTCCCCAACCCAGCTTTGGGTATGGCGCTGGCCGGCCACGCTTGCCATTCCTGTGCTGGGTAGGATTGCGCCCTCATCGAACTACAGTTCCTGGGATTCCATGGGAAGCAGAGAATGATGATTATGACCAGTTTAATGGCCAGCCCTAGACCAGGCCAGCCCCAGTCTCACGCACGCTACCTGGGAGATGGCCGTCACAAATGTGCCATAAGGTCTGTCGTGGCAGCCAGGAGGATGGAGGCATCAGTGGGGAGGCCAGTACAAGCAGGGGCAGAACATCTGTGGCGGTCAGAGGACTGCCAGGAGCAATCCGGGGTGTGTCCCCCGCTGAGTGCTAGGGCGGTGTTCCAAGGTGCGGGAATGTAGAAGGAAGGCAGCATGAGGACAAAACTGGATGGGGGAGCGTGGGGAGGAGGGAGGGAGGGAGGTTCAGGAGGGGGTGGGTGGGGCTGGTGGTGACATCCTCACCAACCTCTTCCAGGAGGCCCGTTTTGGGCAGTTTAGAGGCAGGGGCAGGTGGGTGGGCCCAAGGTCAAGCTGCTCTGCTCACCCCACTGACTTACAGTTCATAGGGATCCCGGTTGCAGCAGCAGGCGATATGCTCACTGCACTGGTGTGCCCCCCCCCAAAGCCCCCCAAGTGTAACGACACATCTGGGCTTTGCATCAATAGTTTGACTGTGGTCTGACTTTCAACTCGGACAACATCTGACAAAGAATTTCTGTATTGCTTCTCATCAGCCTCTTTCATGATACTTTACTGTGTGTTCTCAAACGTTTCCTCTCTTAACCAGAGAATCCATTGCCTTGGGCACCACCGACTTCACAGAAGAGGATGTCGATAAGATCATGGAAGAACTGGGCAAGGAGTACAAAGGCAACGCCTATCATCTCATGCACAAGAACTGCAATCACTTCTCAGCTGCTCTGGCAGAGGTTGGCTCTCCTTCCGTTCTTTCCCTGTGTAGCATCTACAACAGTGGTTGTGCAACTGTTCGGACCAACACACGTCCAGCCATGAACAAGCCTCTTATCAAAGCATCACCCCAGAGTCACCGTCCATAATGTCCACCAGCATTTGCTTCTAGATGTGTACCAGAATAGTATCAATATGGTGTTTGGCCTGGAATTTATTGATTGATTTGGAATATTTCTATCCGGTCTTGCCCATCCCTGTCAGGAAGGTGCTCAAGGTGACCGGCAGCACAATCCTAACCTCGGCAGGAGCAGGCAGGCCCAGCTGGAGCTCACAGCGGGGCAAGGGGACGATTTCCCCCTTACCTCGGGGTAAGTCCCAGGCAACTTGATGGGGTTGCTTGGACTTGCACATGCTAAGTAGCAGGAGCAAGTTAGAATGGCCCAGAGATGGGGGTTATAATTTGGCCTAATTAGATACTGGCTCCTCCCCCCTGCCCACCCAGGCACTCTCTGCCTCCCCAGGCTTTCTCCGCCCTCTGTCCATCACCAAAGAGCCCCATGCTGGCCGAGTTTGCTGGCCATTACCTGCTGCGCATGAGTCCTTGGGCCAACCCAGCGTGTCCACAAATCTTTGTGCCAAGTCAGCACATTCTGGGCCGGCGTGAATGTGCCTTACGGCATGTTTGCAACAGCCCTGGTATGGGCCAATGCAAGCAGCTTGGGTCGGCTCAGGGCACATTGAGAAATGCGCCCTTACAGTATTTTTCCTTTGTATTAATTGAAAACAAAAGTAAAGGGAGGGAGGGAGGGAGGGGGAATGCTTCTCTGGATTCTCCTAACCCTCTTCCACACATGGCTGTTGGTCTTTGCAGGGGGCACAGCTGCAGGGGGTGGTATGGTATGTACTACAGGTGCTGCAACAGCCTCTTCCACTCACCATCAGAGCCATTCTGGGCAGTGTTGGCACTGCACAGGTGTTTTGCTTCCTCACACATCTGTGCCTGACTGTCGCTGCCCGGAATGGCTCTGAATGGGAGGGGCCACTTATATTACATGGTTCCGTGTGGTGTCCACAGTACTTACCGCCCCCTGTTGCCATGATACCGATGCTAATGATATGCTGCATTGTGGTTTTGACAGTTCTAACACGGCCATCAAACAAAAAAGTTAACAAAGAGTTAAAACAGATAAAAGGAAATAATTTTTTACTCAGCGGGTAATTAAGCTATGGAACTCCTTGCCACAGGAGGTGGTGATGGCATCTGGCCTAGGTGCCTTTAAAAGGGGACTGGACAGATTTCTGGAGGAAAAGTCCATCGCAGGCTACTGGCCATGATGGGTTGGGCAACCACCTTACATTAACAGTAGGCTACTTCCGAATGCCAGGTGCAAGGGCGTGGCCACAGGATGCAAGCATCTTGTTGTCTACTGAACTCCCTGAGGCACCTGGTGGGCCACTGTGGGATGCAGGAAGCTGGACTAGATGAGCCTTTGGCCTGATCCAGTGGGGCTCTTCTTATGTTCTTATGTTCTTAAAGAGGCAAATCATTGCTGCTATACCTTGCAATGGATGTGTTAATTCGTCCCAAGTCGCAGTGATCCAAGTGCTAAACTATTCATACTTTGTTTTTAATGCATATTTTTTTTCATACTGGTTGTTTTTTCTCTAGGAACAAAAATTGTCTACACAAGACCTTTGACCATAAGGCAGTTTATGGTCAGTTGAGGCAGAGAACCCCTTTCCCCAGCTCCCTTTTGCAGACATGCAATTTAATGCTGATTGCTCATCAGTCCCTTATTGTGGCTCCCAGCTGGGTGATGCATCCTCAAGATGAAGCCTCCGTAATTAGGAAATTGATGAGGAGCCACACGGGTACTTTACTTGAAAGGCACCCTTCTTGAGATTGCAGGGCAGGGTGACTAGGAGCTGGTATTTCCTTCTCAAGAAAAGAAAAGTAAAGCAGAAAGGAAGTTAGGACTTGTCTCTGTGCCTTCTATGGAGAGATCTTCACGATTCATATGTGCCAGCTAAATGAAGCATTATAGCAATCAGATCCCCATCCCCCCAAATTATAGTGCCAGCTCCCCATCCCCCCCAAATTATGTATGCCTCATGTATGCCCCATTCCCCCAAATTATATTATCTCCCCATCCCCCCAATTATGTATGCCTCATGGCTGCAGTGAAACTGTTCAGCATTTTTGAAAAAAATATAAAGGGAGGGGAAGGCCAAACCAGTTGTTCTGACGTGCTTGGCAGCCTCTGGGGCCATAAAGGAAAGAAAGACAGTGCCCTTGGCAGCTGGGCATTCCACCCACGTGACATTCTAGCTGCGTGCATAATGAAGCCCGAATAGTCCTTTTGGCTACTCTGTCCCCCTGCCAGCTGCTTTTCCATTAATACAACGCACGTGCGCGCACACCAACACCCCATACTGCTTTTATCCTTGGGGAATTCAGGTAAGGTAAGCTTGGGTCCAGAATACTGGTGGGGGGTAAAAGCAGTTGGCTAGGAGGAGTCTTGGGAACTTCAGTCAGGAAGGGAAGGTGGAAGCACTCCCTTGCTACCCCTTCTATTTCTCAATGCATATTGGACCCTCCTGAGGGCACTCTGAAATGGAAAAGGGGCAGGGCTTCATTTCACATGACTGCAGTATTAAACTACACACAATAGGGTTGATAGTTAGTCAATACCTTTTTACCCAGCGGGTAACTAATCTGTGGAACTAATCTGTGGAACTTTTTACCCAGCGGGTAACTCATCTGTGGAGGTGGTGATGGCATCTGGCCTAGGTGCCTTTAAAAGGGGATTGGACAGGTTTCTGGAGGAAAAGTCCATCGTGGGCTACTGGCCATGATGGGTTGTGCTACCTCCTTATGTTAGTAGTAGGCTACTTCCGAATGCCAGGTGCAAGGGAGTGGCCACAGGATGCAAGCATCTTGTTGTCTACTGGGCTCCCTGAGGCACCTGGTGGGCCACTGTGAGATACAGGAAGTTGGACTAGATGGGTCCTTGGCCTGATCCAGCAGGGCTCTTCTGATGTTCTTATGCACAAGTATACCTAAGTCAGTAGTTCCCAAACTGTGGGGCTGGAACCCACCAGTGGAGTGTGACCAACTTTATGGGTGGATTGCGAAACTGATGGGGCGGATTAGGATAAGTGCATCAAGGGTTAAACAAGCTGCTACTTGGGGGGAGGGGGGAGCACTGCTGCACAATCACCATGATAGCCACATTCCTTGGCATTCATAAATCAGACAGCAGCCTCTAGGGCCTCTAAAAGGTTTGGGAGCCACTGACCTACCGGTAAGTCAATGCGATACATTTTCTCTGGAGGCCTTGAAAGTAAAATTGGGTAGCGTAGGCGTGAGATGTGTTCTTTCCTATCAGTCTCTGAGAGTTAGCGAGACAGAGAGCTAAGCGTCTCAAGACATTTTCTAAATTGCCACAAAAAAAAAAAAACCCACCCTGGAATAACTGGAAGTACAATTAGTATTTTGAAGGTTTCTTACTTCTTACTCCTACATTTGCCTTCCTCGGTTTGATGGATAAAGTCACTTTCAGAAAGCATGAATATCTTAAAGGGCGCAATCCTAACCTGGAGTTAGACTGGCACAGTTAGACCAGTAAAGTTTGGTTGGCACAAGGAACACTGTAAAGTATGTTTGGGCCACTCTCAGAGTCAGAGAGGCCAGCACACAAAGGTGCGCCATCCTCCCTGCCTCTGAGAGTGGTCCAAATGCGCTTTACTGTGGCCCTTATGCCGGCCAAACTTTGCTGGCGTAACTGTGCCAGCCTAACTCCAGGTTAGGATTGCAATCATAATGATGCTATTTTTTTTGTCTGAATAACAAATCCAGAAGAACAGTCCAATACTAATGAGGGCCTGCACTGGTGGAACGCATGTTCCTCTGGCGAGTGCAGCCGTACAAGTTACTTTGCAATAGTGCCAGACCCAGGGCGTAATCCTAACCTGGAGTTAGGCCGGTACAATTAGGCCAGCCCAAGGGCCACCATAAACCACATTTGGATGGAGCACGTCTGTGTGCTGGTCTCTCTGACTCTGAGAGCGCAATCCTACTAACATAGCAGGGCCATATCCCAGGGCTCATTCGGAGGCGGCAGCAGCAATGTGCAGGGCAAGGGGAGGTTTTCCCCTTGCACGTGCGTAAGCCCCAGTCACCCCAGTGGGCCTGCTCGGATCTGCGCCGACGAAATAGCAGGCACAAAGGAACGTGCACAGGTGTGGCCCAAATTGGGACCGCCATGGCCGGGAACCAGCGTTAGAATATGGCACTACGGCTGTCCTGTGTCACAACCGTGTCATAATCGCCATCTCCGCCCACTGCGCCGCCCAGTTACACCCCCAGAACACCTCTGGAATGCCCTCGCCGAGGCCCTGCGCCAATTGAGCAACGCCGACGCTTGACTGGCGCATGGCCAGCTCTGCCAACAGATTAATTAATTTCTATCCCGCCTTTCTGCCCCATGGGCACCCAAGGCGCCTTACAACATTAAAAATACAATAAATCACAAAGTTTAACAATTAAAAACAATGTTAAAAACAATATTTAAAACAGTTAAAATTTAAAACAGGATCCAATATAAAGAAGAGAATATAAAATGCCAGCCTGCCTGTCAACAGTTAAAGGCTTGTTTAAATAAAAAAGTCTTCAACCCCTGCCGAAATATTGCCAAAGAGGGAGCAGTTCTAAAGTCTAAGGGGAGGGTATTCCAAAGTCGGGGGACCACCACCGAATTCATTTTTTATTTCTCCAGTGCACCTAATCCATCCTTGATTCTTCAGCCCTCCTTGAAAATTTCCCAAAGCAGACCACATTTTTTAGCCAATGAATTCTGCTTTCCAGTTATTCTTGCAGTAATGGGTTTTTTTTCCCATAACACTTAGCTATTGCCAGCAATTGCAATTGTTTTTTCTTCTATTATTAGTAAGAAAGCTTGCGGAGTTTTATCTCATGCAGTTATCTGCTTTATTCTCTCCCAGCTGGGACTGCAGTACGTAGGAGGAGCCGTAGGGGTCATTATCCAAAGAACTGTGAAGTTGCTCCATATATACAGGAAAGTTTGGTTTTTGAACTGCAACCTGAAAACTACTTTATACATGGGGAATGCCAACACTTAGCAAAAACATTACAGCTAGGCACAAATTCATTCCCCCCCCCCACCATATATAGGCAATTGGGTAATCAGTTATAATGCTGATGCCACATTTTAGGGTTAATTTCCTACCAACATATCCTGTCTTGTTAGATCCATGTCAGTGCGAATTGGTAAAAGGTAAGGTTTCCCCACGACCGAATGGTCTAGTCGTGACCGACTGTAGGGGGCGGTGCTCATCTCCGTTTCTAAGCCAAAGAGCCAGCGTTTGTCCGAGGACAAGCTTCTGTGGTCATGTGGCTGGCATAACTATTCGCCAAGGCACATGGAACGCAGTTACCTTCCCACCAAAGAGGCACTTGCATTTTTAGGTGCTTTCGAACTGCTAGGTTGGCAGGAGCTGGGACAAGCAACGGGAGCTCACTCCGTCGCACGGTCTCGAACTGCCAACCTTCTGGTCAGCAAGCTCGCAGCTCAACAGTTTAACCCGCTGCGCCACTATGTCCCTGATAATGCAAATTGGGGATGCCACAATTTAAGAATATTTGGGATTCTAGCAAAGGCCAGCACTTGTGTTAGTAAAATCCCTCAGATCTCCTGTATCTTTCAACCTATACTAAGCTTCATCTATAGGCCCAATCCTGTCCTTTAGATAGGCCAGCAGCCCAGACCTTGAACTGACATAATGCTAGTTGGATTATTGCTACCACTTCTCTTCTGGAGTAAGTAACCTTGGTTAGGAATTTGTGCTAGAAATTTGATGAGTTGATGACTCAGCACCATGAACAGTTCATTGGCTTCAGACTTGAAGGCTCACTGACCTAGTTTTCATTTTCCAAGGGTCAGTTCGCCCTTGATATGGGTAAGTGCCTATATTATGTGGGTGTTTGCAGTGGTAAACACTGCAAAGAATGGAGACACACATATTTGTAAATAAGCAGTTGACATGTGCAGGGAGTCATGGCTAATTGAGGCTACTTGGCAGTGGCACATGTCCGCACGGATTTGCAGACACAAGTCTCTGCTCCATACTGTATGGGGTTTAGTTCTGCAACTTCTTTTGTTCGATGCAATGTGAATTGGCTTTGAGAAAGGCAATTTTTAAAAGAAAGCATCTTGAGATGGGAAGAGGGAGGCACTCAGAACCGAAAAGAAAATTCCACCAGTTCTGATGCTCTCCCACTCGGTTCAAAAGCTCAGTTACCCATGCAGACTTTGGTTCCAAACAAACTGGAACATTTGCCTGAAATCTGCTCTTTTTAAAGACTTACATGTTGAGCGGCACCTGCCCAAACTCCCTTTTCTATACAATGGTGACAGGTAGAGGTGCTCTGTCCCCGTTTGTATCTGGTAACCCGACTTACAGATACGTTTTGGTTGCAAAGCAGAAAGCTTGCTGACTACAGAAGTCTCTAGGCCAGCTGCTCTTGGACTGGTTTCAAAAGCTCTCGTTTGCACCCTGCACCCCCGCTTGCCTTAGGATAACATTTTGCAATATGCAGCGCAGAGGGTTGTGTCCATACGTCCTCATTTACCATTCTCAGCAATGCTTTCTCAGCACGGCAAGATGAAGGCCATCCAGTCCCTAGAGCCTGCATGCCGAATGAATTTTGCGATGGCACGTTGCCATCTGTCCAGCTTGCTTGGTGCATTCCTGTAGGCTTCTGTTTCTCTGTACAGCATCAGGATGTTCGTGTTCTCCTCCTCCTTGACTCCACCACCCAGGTATTTGTAGAACAAATGTATCACACAAAGTGTATTCAGATGAAATGCTGGTCACATTCACATTGAAATGACATGAATACATTTTATTTCTCAGAAATCTTCAATATAGTCTTGGAGATTGCATAGCTTAGACTGAGAGCCATCTGAAATGTTGGGACACCGTCTTTCATCTTATTCCCTCCTTGTTACTATTAGAGCAGTGGTTCTCAAACTTTTTGGCACCGGGACCCTCTTTTTAGAATGACAATCTGTCCAGGATCCACCAGAAGTGATACCATGGTTGGAAGTGCTGTCATTGTGAGGCCAGAGCCTGCTGCTTTCCTGAGAATGCAGCAATCAGGTGGGTTATTTCTCAGCCATTTTCCAATAGCAAAATGAATCAGAAACCAAAAAGCCTATTTACAAGCTTGACACAAGCAAAACAACTGTATTAACCTGGTATGTATCCACCTTCCCTGGAGATGCACTCTATTAACCCAGCGTGAATCCACCTTTGGTGGGAAAGAGCTGAAACTACATGCCTATCTCCTTTTGTGTTTGCAAAAGGTATGAGGTCATAGCTGGGGTCAGGAATGCAAATCTAATCAAGAAGGTTCCATTCAGTGCATTAATAAAGTAGGGTGTAAGGAAGAGAGAGAGAGAAGTGGGTGATGTAGGTGTGTTTCAGTGCATTAATAAAGTAGGATGTAAAGAAAGAGGAACAATGTTAGAACCAGGTGGATACATACTGGAGTAGGCGAGTGCGTCTCCAGCGAAGGTGGATACATACCGGGTTAATACCCAAAACAACCACACCTTTCCAGCAGCACAATACCAGAACCGGGAGACATCCTCTAAAGCTGAGTGCTAGGAGAGTTAGAACAAACAAAAGAAAATATTTGTTTACCCAGCGTGTAATTAGGCTGTGGAACTCCTTGCCACAAGATGTGGTGAAGGCATCTGGCCTGTATGCGTTTAAAAGGGGATTGGACAAATTTTTGGAGGAAAACTCCATCACAGGTTTACAAACTGTGATGGGTATGTCCAGTCTGAGATTAGCTGCTCAATCATCATGAAGGCTGGGTAGGAATTTTTTTTCTGTCTTCTGAATTGGACATGGATGGCAGTTGTTGTTTTTTTGCCTACCCCAGACTGGGGAGAGAGGGATGGGTGTTCAGTAGGTTTCATGATTTGACTGATTGATTGTTTAATAAAGTTAAACCCCAACCTCAATCTGGTGTCTTCCTGGGGGGTGGTACAAGGGTATTAGGCTACTTAGACTGCAGATGCAGGGGTGTGGCAGCAAGGTTCAAGTATCTGGTTGTCTTGTGTGCTCCCTGAGGCATCTGGTGGGCCACTGTGAGATACAGGAAGGTGGACCAGATTGGCCCTTGGCCTGATCCAGTGTGGCTGTTCCTATGGGTACATGTCTACAGTACATGACTAGATGGGCCTTGGCCTGCTCCAGTGAGACTGTTCGTATGAGTACATGCCTGAAGAGCAGCATCTGGTTCTGGTGGCTGTCAAAGAGAAATGCTGTGGAGAATCTTGAATAGCCACCAGTATGTTTACTTCAGAATCTACCTCAGAATGCCAGGTGCAAGGGAGTGGCAACAGATGGCAGGCAGCCTGTTGTCTTGTGTGCTTCCTAAGGTGGGAAGGTGGGTCACCGTGAGATACAGGAGGCTGGACTAGATGGGCCCTTGGCCTGATCCAGCACGGCATCTCTTATGTTCTTATCCCATCTTCCGATATTTTCTTTTTTAAAAAAAAAAGTTTTATTGTTTATAATAAAGATATGGGTAAGGAATACAGAACCAAAAAGGGAAGGGATAAGACAAGGTATACACATAAGGTATCGTTGCAGTGCGTCTCCTTAACCTTAATATTAATTTCTGGTAAATCTTCCGATATTTCTTCCGATATTTTCAATATGGCTGCTCAGGTGCTTCACGACCCACATGAACTTGGCTCACAGCCAGCATCGTCATGCAGCTGGAACGCTGGGCAGGAGGAATGGGTGAGCGCCCTGCGGGGGCGGGGAAGACAACGAAACGGAGCGGTACGCAACGGGCGGGCTGCCGCTCACCCGTTCCTCCCGCCCAGCGTTCCGGCTGCATGACGACGCTGCTCACAGCCCACTGGCAGGTCCTGACCCACAGTTTGAGAACCACTGTATTATAGTCTATTTGATTTCTCTGCTTGTCCTTATGCTTCATTGCCAGTCATTTGCTAAGACTTTGCCATTTTTTTGCATCACAACAGAAGAAGTCACGAGAAGGCCATGTCGGCTGAATAATCATCTGAAAATGCACGCAGCCTAACAGTCTTGTGTTGTTTTTCTGTCGACTCCACAGATCCTGTGTGGGAAGGAAATCCCACGGTGGGTGAATCGCCTGGCCTATTTTAGTTCCTGTATCCCCTTCCTCCAAAGCTGCCTCCCCAAGGAATGGCTGACCCCAGCTGCCCTGCAGAGCCACATCACCCTTGGCCTCCATAAGGAAGAGCAGGGAGACACCACCGATGACGATTCCCCGTCCACTTCTGCCGCTGCCTCTGCCTCAGGCCCTTCACGAACCTGCAGACACACGAGGGTCTGAACTGTGCCCAGTCAACCCGCCCTCAAAGAGTTTACGCCCTTATTTTTGTCAGCCTTCCACTTCTTGTAGCTCTTGGTCCTTCTCCCGAGAACATTGGGGAAGGGGTGGGGTGCGTACATGTGGAAGTATCTGTTCAGTGAGGAGACGAACACCTTGCCTTTTTCTTCTAACCACTGCTGTGGCACCGCAAAGTGACTTGTAGAGTGTGGCGTTTGGACATCTGGAGCCAGCATACACTGCTCAATCCAACAAAACAAGTCTGCGGGACTCTCTGGGACACAGGAAGTGGACCTCAGGAGAAGCCATCTTGAGGCGTCCCTTGACTGGGACTCTTTTAACCCTATTTCCTCTTGCCCTGCACACAGAACGCCTTCCCTTCAGTTCCTTCAAGGCCGCATCCCTATCCACCGTATGCCTCCTCTAAGTACCAAAATAACAAACTGAAACCAGAGCTTAATTTTGTTATCCCTAAGACCAGCAACCAGCTCCTTTTAACTCTCTCTCTCTCTCTCTCTCTCTCTCTCTCTCCCCTTCCCACTCCCTTCCTATCTCTTTGGTAATCACTAGTTTCTAAGTCGTCTGAAGGATAAATGAAAGGTGCTGCCGTTCTACCACTCCAGAATTTTTTGTGAATTAGAATATTGTACAAGAGACTGAAGGATTCACTACCCTTCAACTACAATAGCAAAACTCATCCAGAAAGGAATGTGTGGTTTTGACTTTTATTTGTCTGGAGAGAGCTAGATTTAGGGTTGCACCCGGTGGTGTCATTCAAATGATTTAGGAATAGGCACTCACTTTTGATTGGCACTTGTCGGGAACCCGGAACCAGCCAAGGAGCCCGTTGGATCCGGAACGCCCGTTCTGTTCCGTTCCCCCTGAATGACATCACTGGTTGCATCTCATATCTGGGCAGAGGTTCCCATGCCTTCAGACTGCCATAAAAAATGGAGAATGTTCAAAGAAGCAAATTTTTCCCATTACTGGAATGCCCTAAAGCAGGGGTGTCAAACATAAGGCCCGGGGGCTGGACGTGGCCCTCAGAAGCTCTTTATCAGGCCCTCGGGCTCTCCCAGCACCACCACCAGCTGCTCTCAGCTGCTGAGCTGTGCTGAGATGTCACTGCTGCAAGGGCAGCTGGCCTGATAATTGGGCTCTCCCATATCTTGCAAATATCAAGATTCACGTATTTTCTCTTCCATTTGTAGCAATTGAGTTCCTAAGTGAGGAAAAAGTTCTTATTTCTCGTCATGCCTTGCTTAATGCCATCACTTCCTGCTTAATGCCATCACTTCCTGCTTAATGCCATCACTTCCTGGCCTTCAGCAGGCATCATAAATGTTATTCAACCTGCTGTATGTAATGAGTTTGACACCCCTGCCCTAAAGGGTAAAGCTGTGCCTATTGAATTTCTTCATATGGAAAAGACCTGGGGAGCCGCTCCTTAGACTGGAATTAGCAACCCTGCTAACCCTGGGCTGGGGCTTGGTTAGGTGGCCCTTGGTGTTCTTCCATGTGAAATCTTCATGCTGAAAGAGGTGCCAGCCTCCCCATGGGTTCCTCGGATCTGCACCTGCAAAACTGAACTAGGGCCGCGCGGCCTGGAAACCAGACCTTGGATCAGCGGTGTTATGCTGCCAGAACGCTGGGCCGGACATCCGGGTAATCGACAGCCCGCCTGTCGTGTTCCTCAGTGTTACGCCATTTGCGTAACTTACGCAAGCGGCGTAATTGATTACGCAAATGGCGTAACACTGCAGAACGTGATGGGCAGGCTGTCGATCACCTGGATGGGACATTCCGGCAGAATAACACCACTGCCTTGGATGAGGCCTAATGATCGCATCCAATACCTGCCCGCTGGTCCACCCACACACCCCCAGTTCTGCCCACCCCGCACCCGGAGCCGCCCTCCCTAGTGGCTGGCTCAGAGGTGGCTCAGCATCCCTGCTCCCAGGCCAGCGCTACAGCTAGCCCTGGCCTGGGAGCCCCCTGTTGGCGCTAATGATGCAGCGCTGGCGCAACCACATTGTGTTGGCGCTGCGCAACCCCCAGGGCGATGCCCTAAATTCCCAGAGTCCTCCCATGCAGGGTCAGCCTTCAAATGGACAGACTGTCCCACTGCGTTCCAGTCAGTCATTTCCCACCTGGGGCCAGGCCCACAAGCTACCCTCCCCACAGCGACCGCCACCCTCCTCCCTCACCTGGAGCCCCGGAGCCCTTGCAGGACGTCCTGTCACACTCCAAAAGCCTTCTAAAAGCCTGAAAAGCCTTTAAATATATGTCCAGTTTGCCAACGAAAACCAGAAGGGCTGTTCAACGGCCTTCTGACTCCTTCAGATGGTTTTGGGGTGCGATGGGCTGGTGGCGGCAGAGGCGGCGGGTGCCACCTGCGGGCACTTGCCCCCTTGCACAAAGGTAGGAACGCCACTGACCCCAGTCATTAATCACCCCACACAGGCCTCTTTCGCCCACTTACATAGCTAATGCCCCCTTTTGGTCCAATCAAATAGCCTTAAACCTGTTGTGTCATGATCGGCCCCTCTGTTGCTACCCCACATAGCTACCCCACGACATCTAATTCTCAGATGTCTGTCATAGCTCCAAATTGACAGCACCTGGTCTCTGTCTTTGCAGCCCCCCCCATGGTAATCATCACAACCACTTAATGGGTTACTCCCATTTGGTCCCCAGAGCAGTCATTCTCCATACTGACATCAAAATGGTCAGTCTTATTCCTCTGCCTTGGCAGCCCTCGGATTTCCCCATCTACTTCAAACAATTCCACACTTTCCTCCACGCTTCAGTTCAATCTGGATCTTACCGCAAGGCAGTGGTGTCATTCAAATGATTTAGGAACAGGAACTCACTTTTGATTGGCACTTGTCGGGAACCCGGAACCAGCCACGGAGCCCGTTAGGATCCGGAACGCCCGTTCTGGTCCGTTTCCCTTGAATGACATCACTGCTGCAAGGGCATCTCACTTCAAAGCACAGCATCCCCACCATTTTTCCCCCCACATTCCCCCTTTCACTCCCCTGAGATGATATAACAGAAGGGGGAAAAGAAGGGGGAATGTCTATGACATTGAGCATTATGACTGCTCATGTATTGATGTTCAAAAATCAGAACGTTCGTTCTTGTTGTATGTCATCACCTTAGAGAGCCTCTTGAAAGTGGACTGGCATTATAGGCAAAGGTGAGTTCTAGTTTTTGTCCAAGTAAGAGGATTCTGGAGTTGATAGTTAGAAATTCACCTCCTTGAGCAGAGCCTTCAAATCTCTCTGTCTGATCTCCCTGGCAGTGGTACAGACTGTAGCCAAGGAAAATGTTTGCGGGATGTGCCCAAGCAGGTGTGAAAAACCAGGCTCCGTGCCGTGTCAAGTCCTACAGCTACTCAAGCTGGATCAATCAATCAATAGCATTTATATACCGCTTTTCAACGCAAAGTCCACAAAGTGGTTTACAGGCAAAAAATAATATCCAGGGAGCCTTTGGCTCCCTGTCCCAAAAGGGCTTACAATCCAAAAACATTGCAGAATACCACCAGCAAGAGCCACTAGAAAAGACATTGTGCAGGGGTAAATAGAATACTTACTTTGATAACCTTTTTTCCCCTTCTCCCAAGACACAAGCCCAGCTCAACACAAATGCATTCCTAAAAACACAGGCATTTGGGAGCGTCAGGAACTATCACCTTATCGACTCATAGTATCCATTAATGCCAAGGAGGTCTGTTGTGTGCTTGGCTGTTGGGCAGGATGGAGTGTTGCCTGCTAGCCATCTGCTTGCCAGTTCAAGACCCACTGAGCTGGCTTATACCTGATGCATACTTGGTGAAAATACTAGGGGATGGGGCTGTAGGTGTGTGGTGGGGGCACACACAAAAGGTCTGAGCTTTAATATCTAGGACACTGGTTCTTTTTAGAATCGAGACTCACTTTTTAGAATGGCCCACTAGACAGATGGCCACCAGAAATGACGTCATGACTGGAAGGGCCTGCTGCTTTCCAGAGAATGCAGCAATAAGTTGGGTTATTTCTCAGCCATTTCCCAATAGCAAAGTGAATCAGAAAGGGGAAAAAAAAGCCTATTTACAACCTTGACACAAGCAAAACATCCACACAGCCCTCCCTCTTTCCAGCGTTCCCATCTTCCCATATTTTCAATATGGCTGTTCTGGGTGCTTTGTGACCCACCTGAAATTGTCTCATGACCCACTGGTGGGCCCCAACCCACAGTTTGGGAACCACTGATCTAGGGTGATGGGGAAGCCCCTTGTCTGAAATGCCAAATTGCTGAAGGATAAACCGTTCTGACAGCCCAATCCTAAGCTGGCTCTGGTTGGCTGGACAGGCATGCATGCTGCTGCAAACGGGCTGTAAGGCATGTTTCAACCATGCGAAGGGTGGTGCTGTTGGCAGAGTGGCCTGAGCCAGCAGACCTATGCCAGCATTGGAGCAGCACCCACCGACTGGGGTAAGTTCTACGCTGGCGTAGAAGGAAGGAGGAAGCCTCCACAGCATCCCAACCTGCATTATGGGCCTGAAAACTTTACATGGGGCTACTTGGTTCTGCACTAGCAATTTAACTGGTGCAGCTCTGAGCAGACCCATAAAGGCTGCTATGGCTTCACACGGGGTAAGAGAACAAATGTTTCCTTTCCTTGAAGAGGCGTCCAGCTGCCTCTCTGCCCACGCACCGGGCAGCGGTGTCTATTTATGTGGCAGCCCAATGGCGGTGAACTAGATGGACTAATAGCCTTGCTAAAAAGGCAGCCTCTTCTACTCCTTTTCTGTACTGTGGGAGAGACACTATCTGGGCAGAATGGAGATGGTATTTTATTCTGAGTATGAAAAGATTCCCTCATTCCACACACACCATAAAGGCTTTCAACTCTCCAGTAATGCTATTAAGCAGTTTAAAAAAAAATTACATCTGAGTGAGGAGTAAAATATTGAACTGAAAATTAGTGGAAGCTTTGCAATTCCAGATGGCCAAGTCCAGAATCAGTCGTTTTCGCTATTTTTTTGTTGGCTTCCCTGGGCTGCTGTCTCCACCATGTCTGCTACTCTGTTCATCCTCCAAACTGGCACCGCAATGTCTGTTCTTACCCAAGTTCCTTGAGCAATGTTTACTAGAAATCAGTATGATGTTTGCCATTACTTTAAGCGGATCTTAAAGGGGGAGGGGTTGGAAATACGCTGGCTGAATTGCCCTTTTTTTGCTCGAAGGGTTGCTGCACATGGCTTCTTCTTCTGATATTCTCCGGTCAGTTCTGCAATCTGTGCTCAGTGACATGACACGTAACTGTTTAGACCATACCTGGGTGGGGACTGAGGGCCCAATCCTAGATTGCGTGCTGGGCCGCTACAACATGCTTGCGTTGACCCAAGAGCACTACCGCCGGTGTGGGGGCACTGACCGGCACCCCCCCTCCATCCAAGTGCTAGAGCTCTTGGACTGAAGCCACCACTAGCATTGGCCCAGGGTGCTGGCTGGCGCAAGGGCGGTTCTGGGAGGAGGGAGGGAGGGAGGGACTGGGTGGGGGTAGGCGGGGCCACCAGAAATAATGGTGGGCATCATTGGGTACCCTTGCTTTGAGTGGGCATGCCGTCCCGGGGAAGTAGGCCGCATCCAAGCCTTCATCCCCAGACTTTGCAGCCCCTATTCAGGCCACACAGTTTCCTTGGCTCTGCCCCTGCTATTTAGCAGAAGCCCTAGGTAAAGGTAAAGGTTTCCCCACAACCGAATGGTCTAGTCGTGACCGACTGTAGGGGGTGGTGCTCATCTCCGTTTCAAAGCCTGTAGAGCCGGCGTTTTTGTCCGATCATGTGGCCAGCATGACTCTACGCCGTAGCGCACAGAACGCCGTTACCTTCCCACCGAAGTGGTCCCTATTTGTCTACTTGCATTTTAGGTGCTTTCGAACTGCTAGGTTGGCAGGAGCTGGGACAAGCAATGGGAGCTCACTCCGTCACGCAGTCTCGAACTCCCAACCTTGCGGTCGAAAGCCCAGCAACAGCGGATTAACTCGCTTCACATCTCAAAAGCTTTATCATGAGAACTGCATTTGTACATGGGCGTCTTTTGCCCAGTGATATAAAATCTCAGCTTTAGCTCTCCCACTTTGTGCCCTGTTATGCTGTTTATTTTCTTCTCCTATTGTGTTCTGGTTTTGAGTCACCCATTAGACTGAAATCTAATATAAGTTGATGGCTCCTGGAAAAAATTCATTTTTTATCTTCTGTTATTAAATACCACCAGTCTGGTTTATTCAGAACAGCTAAAGCATGCGTTCACTTCTACGCCTTCAACCTTCCTGACCTTGAAAAGGACAAAAGCTGTTCCATAAACAGGCCTTGTCACAGAACACTAAATCCTCTTCACTGTCGGTGTGTGTTTTTCCAGGGAGCATCATCTATGATTACTCATACATAGAATGCTGCGCTGCTAGAGCAGAGCTCTTGGCAAATGAGATGAGATGCAATTGAAAAGCAGCTACCAAGACTTCCAAAAAGGGACATAACAAGGGAGATTAGGAGGGTGTCACTATTGAGTGAACAATCCTAACCTGGAGTTAGGCTGACACAGTTAGGCTAGGAAAGTTTGGCTAGTACAAGGGCCATCGTAAAGCACGTTTGGACCACTCTCAGAGTCAGGGAGGATAGTGCATGTCTATGTGCTGGCCTCTCTAACTCTGAGAGTGGTCCAAACACAATTTACGGTGGCCCTTGTGCCGGCCAAACTTTGCTGGCCTAACTGTGCCGGCCTAACTCCAGGTTAGGATTGTGCCCTAAATGCAGTGGTGTCATTCAAATGATTTAGGAACAGGAACTCACTTTTGATTAGCACTTGTCAGGAACCCAGAACCCAGGGCACCTTGTTAGGATCCGGAACGCCCGTTCTGGTCCGTTCCCCCTGAATGACATCACTGCCTTCGCCCCCCTAGGAATCCGGAGTCGCTCCCTTTAGCCCTCTGAGTGCCAGCCAACCGAGAAGAAAAGCTCTTTGCAGAGGAATTGGGAGGGGGAGGAGGGAGAGTGAAGTGGGTGGAGTCAGCCCTAATTTTAACTAGTGGAACTGAGTTCCCCCACGTTCCCCCTGCATGACATCACTGCCTAAATGTCTGCGATGGTCACAGTGGTGCAATACCTGCTTTCTACAAAGAAGGTCCCAAGTTCAGTCCCTGGTATCTCTAGGTAGGACTGAGAAATCTCCTGCCTGGAACCCTGGAGGGCTGCTGTCTTTCACTGCCAAAAAGTGCTGAGCTAGATGGATCCAGGCAGTTTCTTATAGTAGGTTCAATGCGCTTGGAAGACCTGCCATTGAGCTAGGTGGAAGTAGGTGTTTGCAGGCTTGAAGCCTACGTGCTGCTGTGCTGCTGTCCCCAATGCTGCTCTGCCAGTGTTCAACCCCTTTAGTCTTCATCCCATACAGAGCTGTGCTGGACAAGGAGTTTCCGTAGCAGGAAGGGGACACACCTAACGTGGCTGATTTTGGCCGAAATACCAGTCAATTCCGATTCATGGAGGCACAGAGCTAATTTCTCTCGAACTAAACATTTTCCAGGCATTCCTGACCCATTAAAATACACTGGGATGCCTGAGACCCTCCAGCCCATTTTATATGTTTTCCTGATTTCCTATCATAGGTCCAGGGCTGGCCTTAACCAATGTGACCAATTTCATCACACTAGGCCCTGCACTTTGGGGTAGCCCCGCACCAGCACAGCAAGTATATTGCCTGCTGCAGCAGCCGGGATCTCTATGGGCTGTAAGTCAGTAGGAGAAGCAAAGCAGCTTTACCTTGGACCCTCCCATTTGCCCCTGCCTCCAAACAGTCTAAAATGGGCCTCCTGGAAGCAGCTGGGGATGACGATATTGTCAATCATAAATCTCTGGACCCCAAAGATATGGTTCAAAAGAAAGGTTTATTGTCATATTTGCAAATATGGGTGGCAAGCAAAATCCAAAACAGAACAAACTGCATACCACACCTTGCACAAAGTGGGTGCAACAATTTATACTACTGAGGCGGAGTTTCTTACTGTATCTTCATAGGTTATTCCCAGCCTCCTGCTAACACTCATGCAGAATAATTTACTTTCCCCCTCCCTTGCTCATGCTTTTACCCAGGATGCCTAGGGATGGCTATTGACTCAATGCAAGTTTCACCCAAGGTTACAGCTGTGTCTCGGCTCTGAGAACTTTCTTCCATGTATCAATTTAGGAATTCGCACTGCCTGCCTCTTTTACCAGTCAGGCCTTACCTGGGCCTGAAATACCATTAACCACTTCTTTCCCTCTAGAGAGAAACAGTAGGCCTTATAATTTAGTGCTGGAGTTCAAAATTCCCATGGGTTTGTATGACTATCGATTTCATATCTTACAATATCACGTCACCACCAACTATTTCCAGGTGCCCCACTTTGCATGTGGCATACAAGTGCTCTTCTTGGTGAGTGGGGGCCCTGCAGGGAGGGTGGGGGACCCGCAGGAATGCCCCGCCCCCTGCTCCTGGAGCCGGCTCTGCATAGGTCAATGGTTCGTGGAGCACAGCAGCTGGATGGGTGGCTCAGGGCACAATCTTAACCAACTTTCCAGCACCAGGGTAGGGGCAATGCAGCTCCGAGATAAGGGAACTAACATTCCCTTGCTTTGAGGAGGGCTCCATGACTACGACCCCATTGCAGATTGCAGAACATGCCCCATTGGCACAGCTATGTCAGTGCTGGAAATTGGGTTAGGATTGTGCCCTCATCACACCTACGGAAAACCCAATGCAATGAGATCATGTGCAGCTGAAGTTTGCTTGAAGTTTGTATTTGTGTAGTAACTATGTGTATAGTTCAGGGGGCTGTGCAAATGGAAGACAAAACATTCCTCAAAAAGCCATGCTTATGAGCTGCTTTACATCAGCTCGGATTCAAAACAATGATAGATCTCTCGTGCCTGACAAGCTGCACATCACACGCCATGACAACACATCACAATGATCCGGAAGCTAACTGAACAACCAGGAAATATGAAAAGGACAACAACCCACACGTCTGCCCTCAACTGCTTTCTCTTTCAGCGCAAAACACCGTCCTTTTTATGTATCGCATAAGCTTTTGTCCTATGCCGGAATGACTCACTCAAGTGCTTTCCTTTGCTTGAACATCTGGTTTCTGGCTGATAAGACTAAAGAAACACCCTCCCTCATTCTTAGGTGAAAGAGAATTCAAATGGGAATTTTGACCTAGAGCAGTGGTTCACCTTTTAGACCAGGAGCCACTTTTTAGAATGGCACTCATGTTGGGACCCACTGGAAGTGATGTCATTAACTTGGAAGTGACGTCATAGCTGGAAGCAACATCATCAAGTAGGAAGTGCTGTCATTGTAATGTAATCAAATGACGCTCATGCAATGCAAACTGGCACTCTTGGACTGCAGCAATTGCACAGCCATGAAACTTCCCTGGCAGAAAACAAAATTAGGTCAAAATATGATATAAAATAACTGAACTAAAAACAATTAAAACAAACAAACAAACCTCACTTGAAAATTCAGCTGTGAACACTCACAAAAGGAATATGGTAAGAGTAAAGTCTGCAGCTTCCAAGATGGCTGCTCCCAGCTTTCCGCAACCCACCTGACATCAGGTCACAACCCACAGTTTGAATAACACTGACCTAGAGAATCTCTGTGATGAACTGCAGCCTGGTTTCACCAAGATCTTTCTATAGTTCCATCACCATACCCCTTTTCATATGTCAAAAAAAGAGCTGCTTCCTGGTCCTTCTGCTTAGTGGACAATTTGTTATGAAAAATGAAAGAAATGGATGATCAATTGCTGGGACTGTAAAAACAAAACCAGTCATTTGAGCTGCCTCCCCAAAGGAAAGGAATTAGCAGCCCATTCCTACCTAAATCTTTATCCTGTCGATGCAGCCGTGTCAATGGACTGCAAGCTGCACCCTGCCGGGGAGAGCAGTCCTGGAGATCTTTTGTTCCCTTGCCCAGAGATAGGTCCTCGCTGCCCCTCTGTGTCTACTTGCTCCAGCGATATTGCCAGTGGTGTCATTCAAATGATTTAGGAACAGGAACTCACTTTTGATTGGCACTTGTCAGGAACCCGGAAGCAGCCACGGAGCCCGTTAGGATCCGGAACGCCCGTTCTGGTCCGTTCCCCCTGAATGAATATTGCTGGTGCATGTCCTAGTGGATCTGGGAAGGCGGATGAAGGCTGGGACCACCAGCAGCAGATCACCAGCCCTGCTACTCAGTTTCTTCCATCATAGTGATTTCCTTTCTGCTTACTGATGATATTCTGAAGTGGCCCTGTGTTAGTTGTGATCCAATCCTGTTGGTGCCTTGTGATGCTGCAACTAGCCTACCAGCAGCACAAGGTCCTTCACGGCTGTGAGAAATGGCAATACAAAATTCAGAGGCCCATTGGTGGCCCAGCACCCTTACTCAGGGGAAGGGGACTAATGTCCCCAGGACCCTTCTCCTGCCTCCTACGCTTCCATGGCACCCATAGGATGCAGTGGTAGCCGTTTTACTATCGCTGCTCCTACGGGGGCCCAGTGCCATAGGATTGGGCTGCCTGAAAATATTATGAGACCCAGAGCGCAATTCTAACCGAGAGTTAGGCCGGCACAGTTAGGCCAGCAAAAATTGGCTGGCACCAGGGCCACCGTAAAGCCAGCGGTTATGCTGGGCGGGACATCCAGGTGATCGACAGCCCACCCATTGCGTTCCGCAGCGTTACGCCGTTTGTGTAACGTACGCAAGCGGCGTAATTGGTTACGCAAACGGTGTAACGCTGCGTAACGCGACGGGCGGGCTGTCGATCACCCGGATGTCCCGCCCAGCGTTCCGGCAGCATAACACCGCTGCATAAAGCGCGTTTCGACCACTCTCAGAGAGTGGTCCAAACATACTTTACAGTGTCCCTTGTGTAGGCCAAATTTTGCTGGCCTAACTGTGCCAGCCTCACTCCAGCTTAGGATTGTACTCCCACTGCGTAATGCATGCTGTTGGCTGAAGAATGAATTTCTGTACCTTTACAATGATACTGCATTACCAATCCGCATTCTCTATAGTACAATTGTGTTGGCTGGGTAAAAACTCTTCTGTTTTTACAGACTGGTTTTCACTGACTGGTTTTCGTGGATTAAAAATGCACAGTAGTTCAAAAGCAGTACGAGAAAGTGCTTTATAACATGTTGTTTGGGGAAGAGCTCTCTGTAATTCCAAACCAGCATTATCTTACATCCATAGAATACTGCCTGGTAAAATATCAGTGGCTTCAGAGTTATCAAGATTGAGTCAAGCAATATTTGTTAATTCTCTGCAAGCATCGGTATTGCATTAAAATATGATATAAAGAATGTGCCATCTACTGGAGAAACACCAATACTGGTCAAATCTGCTTATCAAGCTGAAGTATCTGTAATGTTTATGTGAAGATATTTGTCTCTATGCAACAGGATAAAAGGACAGAAATCTGACATAAAAACAGCAACTTTAAGAATCGGTGGGAGGTTAAACCTTGTTGAACAATTGTACGGTATTCCATGCCTGTCTGCTCAGAAACAAACCCCATCGTGTTCAGTGGGGCTTACTCCCAGGAAAGTGTGGATTAGATTGGAGCCTAACATGGATAACTCGCTAAAACCTGAGATATATGTGTGATTTTAGTCAACTGGTCGTAATGGCTTTAAAAAATCTTTTATTGGATTTAATTTCCTTTTCTGCTCCCCCAATCACAATGTCAGCATGCCATCTATTCATTGTCAAAGACTATGTCACATGGCACTGCTACCATGGCAGTAGATGTTTGCTTTTCCATAGCAGAACAAAGCCATTGCAGGAGATCTGGAAAAAGAGACGGCCGGCCGCGTTTGCCTGGAAACAGAAAAGCTTTTCTCGAAGCTCTTCTCCAAATCTGTGATGTGTATGGTGGAGGAAAAAGATGCTCCACAGTGGTGAGGGAGCTGTACCTCAAAGCTATTCAGGAGCACTTCATTCTTACTTCTCACGTTCAGGGTAAATTCTTGGCATTGGGAATCAATGTCAAACCTGAGCTTGCCCATTTCCAGTTCCTTGTAGCCAGAAAGTCTAATTTGCTTATTGTGCATTTTCCCCATTATGCAAATCACATATATTGATTGTTGAACTTTCCAGGTGCTTTGTAGCCAAAAAATAATAAAAAAAATTGGTTGATGTTACCATACTTCAGAAAGCTGTTAAAAGCTACTGCACTTACATATGAAGCAGCATTATATTGCTTGTAGTTCAATGGCAGAGAATTGTTTTGCACGCAGAGCCCCAGGTATGGTTAGGATACGTCCCCCCACCCCCATGCCTGAAAGCTTGGAGAGCCACTGGCAGCCAATAGTGATGAAACTGTGGCTGCAATCCAGTGGTGTCATTCAAATGATTTAGGAACAGGAACTCACTTTTGATTGGCACTTGTCGGGAACCCGGAATCAGCCACGGAGTCCGTTAGGATCCGGAACGCCCGTTCTGGTCCGTTCCCCCTGAATGACATCACTGCCTTCGCCCCCCCTAGGAATCCGGAGTCGCTCCCTTTAACCCTCTGAGTGCCGGCCAACCAAGAAGAAAAGCTCTTTGCAGAGGAATTGGGAGGGGGGAGGAGGGAGAGTGAAGTGGGTGGAGTCAGCCCTAATTTTAACTAGTGGAACTGAGTTCCCCCGCGTTCCCCCTGCATGACATAACCGCTGCAATCCTATTCACACTTTCCTGGGAGTAAGTTCCATTGAATATAATGGGACTTCTGAGTACACAGGAAATCTGACTCAGAAGGCATCTTTCTTAGACATCATTGCTTTATTAACCTACTCAGCTAAGCAATTTGTAGCTTTCTGCTGCTGGGATCATGTCAGTCAATAATCATTGTCCAGACAAGACTTATATTAAGTAATTCTATCCCACTACAGTAGTGCTCTCCTCGGCAGCATAAAGAGAGCATCACAGGATAGGCTTGGAATTCCTGCAGGCAATTCATTTTTAAAATTGGCTAGGATCTTATACATGCTAATCCCAAGAGTTAACAATGCTCTGTGATTATAACAGCAAGATTGTACTCAAGCCTGTTTTGAAACTGGGATGGCATGCCAAATTCTGCTGCCACTCTGTTTTGGGTGCATGCATTCTCCTGCAGATGCGCAGGAGCCGAGTCTCTGCCACTGCTGCTTCCTCTCAGCTGGCCACGCTTCAAAACTGGTTAGGCCTGGGAACCCCTTTTGCTCTCAAGATCCTCCATGCCCAGGCGGCTGGAAAGAAACATGGGCAGCAAAGGAAGTCAGGATGTATTGATCCTCTTGCAGATGGTTCTCATTGGACAGCCATTGGGAACCGGATCACAACAGCCCTTACCAGAGGCGTTTCTAGAGGGAGGGCAAAGCTCTAAGTCTTGCAAGAAGCCTTACCTTGCAGTGGAAATCACTCCTCTCCTGCACCGTTTTAGCCAATCCTCACAGGGAAAAGCAACATCTTGGCGTTGCTTACTGGCTACAGCAGCAAGGGAGAGGAGGGATTTACGTGACAGGGTAAGGGTTCTTGCAACACTTAGAGCTTTGCCCTCCCTGTAGAAACACCACTGGCCCTTACATCCTCCTTCAGCATAGTTGCTATTTTTGGCAGGAGTGCTGGAGGAAGAAGTAAGCTGCCTCTTCTCATCGTCCGCTTGCTCATTTGGACAAATGAGAGAACAATGCGGCAATGGTTGGGCAGGCTGTGGGCATTAATGGGTGGGCGTGGGGTGCAAGGCAATCCATACCAATTTGTCCCCTCCTTCAAGCCAGTGCTGTAGTTGGGATCAGCAAAGGGCCGCCCCTGACTATACTTCAGTGTTCACAAATTTTGTTAAACTTAATTTGTTAAATTAAATGTACCTGAAAAGGAAGTAACAGGAAATTAAATCATATAGAAACCATTTGTAAATCCTGAGCAAGGGCAGTCCAGCTGTGAGACCAGTTGAACCTCAAACTGGAGGAAACAGCAAGTTGGCAGGGGATGCTCCTCCGCTCCCTGCACTGGCCCACTTACCTGCTCTATCCTCTTTTCACACACCCAGGCAAGGATGGGGAGAGCTTATCTCCTCCTGTTCCCTCTTCACCACCACTTCTTGTAAAGTGGCCAGCAGAGAGAATATTGGGTGCTGAGTTCACACCCCAAGCATTCTCCTAGATTTCAGCATACAAAAAGTGCCACGGAGCACGGACAGAAGGGGCAAGAAAGATGCTAAGGCATGTGCTAGGAGTAGGGAAATAGAATCAGGTGAGTGATTGGCTAAGACCGCCCAAGAGTTTGAGGAAGTCAGATGGATCACAGGGGTCTCAACGTCTCGGATCTCTCTTCAAATTCAACTCAATGTCCAATTTTAACCTTCCAACTGTCATCATAGGAATCATTTTCGGTGAAGCAAGAAAGAAATCTATCTCAAATGGTGGAAAAAAGTTGTTTTTTCACACAGACCACATTTCACAGGAAACCTGCTGATCAAAACAGGTGGCATTTATTATGTAAAACCCTTCCACCCACACTGCCTATTAAGCACCACATTAGATGAATAATTGTGCTAATGTGCAGAAAAAAATGTGGAAAGGACTACAATGGGTCTGAGAGAGGCAAAAGAAGGAAGAATGCCCGTGTAAGATAATCTAACCTACCAAGAGAGAGATCAAGAGATCTTGGGGTGCTGGTGGACAATTCAATGAAGGTATCGACCCAGTGTGCGGCAGCAATTAAGAAGGCCAATTCCATGCTTGGGGTCATTAGAAAAGGGGTTGAGAATAAAACACCAATATTATCATGCCATTGTACAAATCGATGGTAAGGCCACACCTGGAATATTGTATACAGTTCTGGTTTGTTGTTGTTGTTGTTGTTGTTGTT
>JAJKFI010000007.1:17916197-17929929 GCA_029204185.1 Lerista edwardsae | reverse complement strand
CTCAAGCCCCTTCGCCACGACAAGGCAGTGATCCATGAAAGGGACAGTTCTGGTTGCCGCACCTCAAAAAGGACATAGTGGAGCTGGAAAAGGTGCAGAAGAGAGCAACAAAAATGATTACGGGGCTGGGGCACCTCGCTTATGAAGAAAGACTGCAGCATTTCGGGCTCTTCAGCCTAGAAAAAAGGCGCCTGAGGGGGGACATGATTGAGACATACAAAATTATGCACGGAAGGGATAGAGTCCATAGAGGGATGTTCTTTTCCCTCTCTCAAAACACCAGAACCAGGGGGCATCCACTAAAACTGAGGGTTGGGAGAGTTAAAACAGATAAAAGGAAGTACTTTTTTACCCACCGGATAGTTAATCTGTGGAACTCCTTGCCACAGGAGGTGGTGATGGCATCTGGTCTTGATGCCTTTAAGAGGGGATTGGACAGATTTCTGGAGGAAAGGTCCATCGTGGGCTATAGGCAATGATGGATTGTGCAACCTCCTTACAAAGGTGGTGGGCTACTGGTACTGGGTGCAAGGGAGTGGCCACAGGATGCAAGCATCTTGTTGTCTCATGCCTCCCTGGGGCACCTGGTGGGCCGCTGTGAGATACAGGAAGCTGGACTAGATGGGCCTTTGGCCTGATCCAGCAGGGCTCTTCTTATGTTAGCCCAAAGAAAATGTGACAAACACCCAGAAACACTTTTGACATTAATACAGCTGGCCATTTTTAATAATAAAAAAAGAGCAAGTGAGGTTCTGGGGACCTCCATCCATTGGGCTTTATATTATTGGATCTTTATATTATTGGCCCCAGGTACCTGATATTGAGTTTATTAAGTGACTAATTAGCAACTATTAAGCACTGGAGGATCACTCTCCACACGCCTAGAAGCACCTTAACAATTAGTACAGCCATCAGTTTTCTAAAAACAAAAAAAATGGCCTTCTGAACAGGACATCCTTTATTATTGGGCCGCAGCGCTGCCTGAAAACTGGATGTAACTACTCAGCGACATGGAGAAAATGCTCTGCACATGATCAGAGCGTGGCGCGCACTGGCATAGATTAAGCCCTCTCATCACCAGTTATTTTTGCTGCCAGCCATGCAGGTTTTTTTTAAAGATAGAGAAGCTTCTCTCTCCACAGTACAGGCAGCCGAGCTGACTGTTCCCGCATTCCCTTTCAATGATTAACGGAGCTCAAGCTGCAGGCTGGGGCGCGTTAGTTAAGCGCCTGCGCAGAATTTTTTGCACCGCGGAACTTCGCTGCTGCGGGCCATGGTACCCGGCGGGGCGTGAATGTTCAGCGCAACCGGAAGTGCTCTAGGAATGGCCTAGTAGTTCGTCTCTGCGCCTAATACGGCAAAATACCGGAACGGCTGTTTGCTGTGCGGTGACCATGGTCGGCATGCGAGCGCTGCGGAAAAGCAAGACGCTACAATACGGAGTTCCGATGATGGTGAGCGTCGGCAGGGGCGGAAAGGCGGTGGGGCTTAATGGCAGGGAAGCTGCGAAGCGACCGGGGAGGGCGGAGCATCGCTGACAACGGCGGAGGTGCGCCGCCAGGGGGCGTCATCACAGTAAATGGGAATCAGAGGAGGCGAGAGCAGCATAACCCGCTCCGGTGAGAGTAGAGGGGCTCGCGCAGAAACTGGCCGCTGCTGACGCAAACGCTCGCGGGCTTCGTTGGCGCCGTAAGGGCTGTTATTGTCCCGCGCCTCGCTGTGGCCACGTGCCTGAGAGCAGTCTGACGTAGGCCCCGGCGCGAGGTCGCGTGAGCGGAAGGCGTCTGTTTTTGGTAAGAAGGTTAGATTGACTGGAGTAGGCATGACGTCATTTTCTTGAAGCTTCCGGAGCACAAAAATATGGCTGACTCAGATCTTTCCCGCCAATGAGGATTGCCGCGAATTCACGAATAAAAATCTTCCTGCACGTGTGTAAAAGTTAATATCAACTTTTTTAATCATGCCTGCGTGCTCTGCATATGGGTGTGCAAATCGCTTTACGAAAAATGGGATTTAATTTCCACGGAAAGGTTCATGTATTCACATTACATCGGTATGTAATATTTCCCCCCTTCTTTTTCCCCCCTTCCCGTTTACACGTTTTTTCCCGCCTTCCATTTTCTACTATAATATTTTCGAAATTCTGAACATTAACAGAATTTGTTTTATGGAATTTGTTTAACAATAAAGATTGTTTGGGGCACACTAACATGGCCGCTAAGCCCGCCCCCTGGCTTCACTCGATTCCTATCAATTCAACAGTATGCCGACTCCAGTCAATCTAACCTGCTTGGTTTTTGCAGGGCCCGGCCCTGGTTGTTATCTGAATGGGCAGACAGTGAAGCTAGTGGGCGGGGTTAGCGGTGATGTAAATATACCCAAAACAATGCTGATTCCAAGCATTTCAAATGGGTTTTCGCATGATGTTTAGGACTTATTTGTTTACTCCTGAAGTAAAAACTTACGAAAATAACAACGTGTGATCGTGCAGAAACATCATTGGTAACCTAATTATGATTCAATATGCAATTCCAAGGTTTAATTCCGCGTAATTATATTACTGAACACACCGGACGAAATGCCGCTTGCTGTCTATTTAAACTCGGATTGCACTGCTTTGACAGACTTATTTTTTGAAATCTACAACACCAAAAATAAAGGGTGAACGGGAAGGAAAGAAAAAAAGGGGAGGGTGGGCAAAAATTAGATAAATATGTAGGAAAATTACATTAAAATCTCTCAATGTATAACACAAGTAGTTGTCAATATGAGAGGAATTCTTTTTTACTTCTAGGCTATTAAGAGTATTTTTTTAAACTTCTACACTCACCCCCCCCATAAAACAAACTCTGTTAATGTTCAGAATTTCAAAAATATTACATATTTTTATTTTTATTTTTATTCTTCATATCTGCTTCAGTTTGTGAAGGGCTGCATACTTTATGAAGTAATATTTTATTTTTATTTTTATTCTTCATATCTACTTCAGTTTGTGAAGGGCTGCATACTTTATGAAGTAATATTTTTCTATAGCAACAAATCACAATGATTTTAAGTACCTGTGCAAAGTAATCCCATTTTTCGTACAGCGATTCGCGCACCCGTATGCAGAACACGCAGGCATGCTTAAAGACGTTGAGATTAACTTTACCACACGGGCAGGGAGATTTTTATTCGTGACGCCGCGGCGGCAATCCTCCTTCGCGGCAATGACCTGAGATTATACCCATGGCTTCAAGTCTGTGACGTCATGGCTCCTCCATGTAAATAATAACTCCATGGGTTTTTGGCGCTGTGCCATAAGCTCCTTGCGCTGTGCCTGAAGGAAGGGAAGGGGAAAAAGCAGCCAGCCATAGAGCTGGGAAGCGTCTGCGGCTAGGGACCAAGGATGTTAGATAGCTAGGGATGGCTCAGCCTGCTCCTCTGACGAACAAACTGCGCCCCCGTGTGGGGGAGGAATAGAACTCTCTTCCGGGTTGGCGCCCCGTTCTATCCAGTTGCCTGGCAGTGGATAAACGCAGCCAGTGAAGCCATTGGCGCCCCCCCCCTTTCTATGTGAATTTTTCATTTTTTCTCCCCTTCCCCGCTGCTTTTGTTGTCTGTGGCGTTTGTGTGGGCTGTCTCCTTCATGCTCTGCTTGCAAACTTTCCAGAAGCACCTGTCTCACCCTTCTTTAGAACACAATACTGGACAAGGCTTATATAAGAACATGAGAAGAGCCCTCTCGATCAGGCCAAGGCCCATCTAGTCCAGCCTGCTGTATCTCACAGGGGCCCACCAGATGCCTCAGGGAGCACACAGGACAACAAGCTGCCTGCATCCTGTTGCCACTCCCCTGCACCTGGCATTCTGAGGTAAACACACTGGTGACTAGTCAAGATTCTCCACAGCATTTCTCTTTGACAGCCACCAGAACCAGATGCTCTTCTTCATCAGACATGTAGGACTCATAGGAACAGAGTCCTTTCAGACTCATAGGAACAGCCCCACTAGATCAGGCCAGGGCTCATCTAGTCCAGCTTCTTGTATCTCAACGGCTCATGAGATGCCTCCGGGAGATGCCTGCATCCTGTTGCCTCCGGGAGATGCCTGCATCCTGCATCCTTCTCCTTTTGCCTTCAATCTCTTTCACCTGGCATTTTGAAGTAGCCTACTTCTAACATAAGGAGGTTGCGCCAGCCATCATTACCCATAGCCCACGATGGACTTTTCCTCTGTAAATCTGTCCAGTCCCCTTTTAAAGGCATCTAGGCTAGATGCTGTCACCACTTCCTGTGGCAAGAAGTTCCACAGATTAATCACCCACTGGGTAAAAACATATTTCCTTTTATCTCTCCCATCTAGTCCAGCTTCCTGTATCTCACAGTGGCCCATCAGATGCCTCGGGGAGTGCACAAGACAACAAGAAACTTGCATCTCATTGCCACTTCCCTGCACTTGGCATTCTGAGATAAGGTTACACCCCCCATCTTGGCCTATAGCCTGCAGTGGACTTCTCCTCCAGTTCCCCGTTCATAAGATTGGAAAAAAGAACCCTTCCCTTTGGTCATAGGTACATTATTTATGTTATCTAAATAGTTGTAGCCTGGTTCGCCCCTGGTGTGGCAAAATTTACATACGCATCAGATTTGAAGTTTAGAATGCTTTCAAGTTTATTTATTCTGGAGAGGCTAGCTAAAGCTGCACAATGATTAAGCAAGCAGGCAAGGCTGCATTCTTTTTTTGACCTTCTAGCACTATAAGTGCTGGAGAGCTGGGTTGGTTTTTTTTAGTTTCTAGCACACTCAGGTTGCATTCTTTTTTTTTTTCTTTTTTTCTTTTTTGATTCTAGCGCGCTCTCCGTGCTAGAACTTTTAATAGTGAGTTCAGAGCTAGGCAAGATGACTGCACCATGCTGACATCACTTCCACCTATTTTGCTATTACAACAAATGCAGGACCGTGTCAAAAACATGGCGGTCTCCATAGTGTACAGACTTTACGGTAACAACATATTGACCTCTATGCAAGTGATCTAAATGAGGGGATACCATTTTCTTGTTTTTAAATTCTGGACAGAATTTTAAATTCTGTCCTAGAAGCATGCTAGTTGTTGTTGTTCAGTTGCTAAGTCGTGCCCGACTCTTCGCGACCCCATGGACCACAGCACGCCAGGCCTCCCTGTCCTCCACTAGCTTCCGGAGTTCACCCAATTTCATGTTCATCGCTTCGGTGACACTGTCTAACCATCTCATCCTCTGCCGCTCCCTTCTCCTTTTGCCTTCAATCTTTCCCAGCATGAGGGTCTTTCCTGAAGAGTCCTCTCTTCTCATGAAGAGTCCTCTTTTCTTCTCTCCCTTCCAGGGAGCAATCAGGCTTGACTTCCTGTAGAATTGACCAATTAGATCTCCTTGCAATCCAGGGGACTCTCAAGAGTCTTCTCCAACACCATAATTCAAAAGCATCTATTCTTCAGCGCTCTGCCTTTCTTTTGGTCCAGCTCTCACAGCCATACATTGCTACTGGGAAAACCATAGTTTGGCTATGCAAACCTTTGTTGGCAGAGTGATGTCTCGGCTTTGTATTAAGTTGTCTAGGTTCGCCATAGCTTTTCTCCCAAGAAGTAAATGTCTTTTAATTTCATGGCTGCAGTCACCATCTGCTGTGATCTTGGAACCCAGGAAAATAAAGTCTGTCACTGCTTCCATTTGCTCCCCCTCTATTTATCTGGTTCTCATAGTCTAGCTACATGTGGCTTGGTTCTCATGCTTGTTTCAGGCTGCTTACGTCTTTCAATCACCGTTGTTTTTTCTTCATACTTTTGGACACAGAAAGTCTGGCACTGAAATTCTGGAAAAGGCAGGAATGCTGTGGAACTCTATTATTTGTCCAGTGTTGTCATACTGTGTGCCTGTTACAACTGTGGTATTCTGTAATACCATAAGGGGAGTCTGTTTGGTTTAACACAGTGTTAAACCAATATTTTGTCCCATGACCCAAATAAAGTATTTTATACTGGAGACCCATTGGCGATCCTGCCCCCTTCCCAAGACTCAATCCACCAGTCCTGATCACTGTCCCTGCCCCATTTCCCCCTACTTCTTGTGTCTTCACAACAACTGTGTGAGGTAGCAGTCTGAGCAGTGCTAGCTTTAGGATCTGTGGGGTGAGACAGTGAGAAGAGGCTGTGCAGGATTATATCAATAATACAGTTTTGATAGGGCATTATCATTATTGGATTGGGTCCAAACCCTCTCTTGCACAGGCTCTGAAGGTTTGCTGCAACCCCTGAAAAAAGCCTTTACGACCTGATTGGGGTTGTGACCCACAAGTTGAAGACCACTGGTTTTAACACATTTGCATAAACCATGTACTGTACCGGTGTGCCCTGGTATCTGCCAATTCGGTATTGGCTGCCTCAATTATCCGTGAATACCCAGTGGGTTCCATAGGAATGTTTACTTGTTGTTGTTGTTGTTGTTCAGTCGCTAAGTCGTGTCCGACTCTTCGCGACCCCATGGACCACAGCATGCCAGGCCTCCCCGTCCTCCACTAGCTTCCGGAGTTTGCCCAATTTCATGTTCATTGCTTCAGTGACACTATCTAACCATCTCATTCTCTGCCGCCCCTTCTCCTTTTGCCTTCAAACTTTCCCAGCATGAGGGTCTTTTCTAAAGAGTCCTCTCTTCTCATGAGGTGGCCAAAGTATTTGAGCTTCAGCTTCAGGATTTGTCCTTCCAGGGAGCAATCAGGCTTGACTTCCTGTAGGATTGACCGACTGGATCTCCTTGCAGTCCAGGGGACTCTCAAGAGTCTTCTCCAACACCATAATTTGAAAGCATCTATTCTTTGGCGCTCTGTTTACATAGGAATGTTTAAAAAAATATGTTTTACTTTATTGTTTCCCTGCTAACTGGGCAAGAGGCACCTTTTCAAGTGGTGTCCTCTTATATTTAGCAGGGGGAGAGCAATTATCCCTCTTCACCCCAGCACAGTGTCTTTCTAGTGGCTGTTGCTGGTGGTGTTCTCCATTCTTTTAGTTTGTGAGCCCTTTTGGGACAGGGAGCCATTTAACTTTAATGTTATTTTTTGCCTGTAAACCGCTTTGTGAACTTTGTGTTGAAAAGCGGTATATAAATACTAGTGATTGATTGATTGATTGATTGATTGATTGATTGATTGATTGATTGCAGTGAAACTGTTGCATTTTCAGGGCTGCAGGCAGCCTTCTGAGCTGCCTGCAACCACTTCCAGGTTGCTCTGAAGCTTCTCCCTAATGATACACCAAAATATACCGCGACCAGGAAGAGAATATATTGCAATGCATTCTATGGCAATATTGAGGAGCCTTGGTGTGACCACAAAGAGGTATCAGTCAGCTAGGAAGGCTGCCTGCAGCCTGAAAACGCAGTGGTTTCACTGCAATAAGTTAAAACAAGGTTTTTAAAACCTTCCCTTATGTTTTAAAAAGGCACCCCCAGTACCCGCTGATCCCCACCATCCATGGGGGACGGGTCCAGAATGAACCCCCTGCGGATACCAGGGCATGCCTGTATCCTTCTGGGCCATCTTGTACCTTGTGTGCTTTCTGAAGAGCAAGCGTTTCTGCTTGGGGAAACGTCCTGAGATGACTATATGTGAAGCTTCTCCGAGTACTTTGCTGCTTGTACGTGCAATGGGGATCCGCAGCAAAGCTCCCCAGTGTGTGGCATCTTCATACAAGTTTTATGTTTTCCTACATGAAAAGGCTTTCTCGGCTGAAGAACACGTGCAATGCTTGGAGCTTGAGGTGACCTTTACAGCAGCTTTGTGCTGAAGACCCCATTCTTGAGAGCCTTCACTTAAAATGAAGCCCTGCCAAAATCATGGAGATTCCCAGCGGCGTCATTCACCCGGTACGCTGGGCGGGACTTACCTCTGAGCGGCAGTCTGCCCGTTGCGTCACGCCGCGTTCCGCCACTTTCCCGCCCGCCCTGGTGGAACGCGGCGTGACGCAACGGGCGGACTGCCGCTCAGAGGTAAGTCCCGCCCAGCGTACTGGGTGAATGACACCGCTGGAGATACCCAATTAGAAGGCCAGCTCCTAGAGGTTACATTTGTTTACTCTATTTGAAGAATTTATACCCCACCTTTCCCATGCCGAAGCAAATGCCCAGGGCAGCTTAGAGAACAAAGTGCAATGTAACCACAATAAGTAAAACAAAAAACAACCAAATAAAAAACCTTAAACATTTAAACCGGGATGATTTCTAGAGGGTGGGAAAACAGTTTACCAGGGGAGTAAATAAATTTATGACAGTATTCCAGAGGGATGGAGGATAGACAGCCAACCATCATCCGAAGGCCAGATCAGACAGATATGATTTGAGCCCTCTCCGAAAGGCCATGAGGGAGTGTGTAGTTCTTAATTCTTCTGGGAGGGAATTCCATATATATGGAACTGTTACAGAGAAGGCGCGTCCCTGGGCTGCCATCCTGGGCATGCCACAGAGGGGGCACTTGAAGGAGAGCCCCCTTAGATGATCTAAGAGGGTGAACTGGTATGTATCGGTGAAGGCGGTCCTTTGGGTAGGCTGGGCCCAAGTCATGAAGGGCCTTAAAGGTCAGGAAAAAAAGGTAAAGGTTTCCCCACGACCGAATGGTCTAGTCGTGACCGACTGTAGGGGGCGGCGCTCATCTCCGTTTCTAAGCCTGTAGAGCCGGCATTTGTCCTGAGGTCAAGCTTCCATGGGCATGTGGCCGGCATGACTATAAGCCAAGGCACACGGAATGCCGTTACCTTCCCACCAAAGTGGTACCTATTTATCTACTCGCATTTTTACACGCTTTCGAACTGCTAGGTTGGCAGGAGCTGGGAAAAGCGACGGGAGCTCACTCCCAACCTTCCGGTCAGAAAGCGCAGCAGCAGCAGATTAACCTGCCGCACCACCACGTCCCGTTCAGTACCATCACCTTAAATTGAGATTGGAAGTGAATTAAATGGGTAGCCACTGCAGCTGCTGAAGGAGTGGTCCTGCTGAGTCAAACCGTCTAGCCCCTGTAACCACTCGGGCTGCTGCATTTTGTACTAACGGTAGCTTCTGAACTGGTCTCGAGGGAAGCCCTACATAAAGCGAATTACGGTAGTCCACCTGTGAAATTACTAATGCATGGACTACCGTGGTCAGGTCAGAGTGGCTCAAGTATGGTTGTAGTTGGTGCACCAATCGAAGCTGGGCAAATGCACTCTTAGCCACAGCGGCCACCTGGTTTTCCAGAGACAGCCGAGAGTCCAGGAGCACTCCCAGACTGCACACCTGTTCTTGCAGGGGAAGTGTCGCTCCATTTAGAGTGGGGTTTCACATTCCAGTTCTGAATGACAGTACGTGCTTTGAAAGGAATGGGAGTTTTATAGTGTTGGGGGTTGGAGTACTCAATACCATATATCATATTTTCAGGGATTCGCATGGCAAGTGTTGCAAATAAATTCTGAAAATCACGGCTTGTACGGCAATGTCAGGTTGTAGTGCTGGAGATTATTGTTGCAACCAGTATAAGGTTAAGGGAGGAACGTTACTCCTTGACAGAAAAACAAAACCTGCCTGATGTTTAAAATCAAAATTGTTAAAATTTGACTTTAGTAATTGGAGAACATACAGTGTTTTAAAAATATATTTTATATAATGGCAATGATAGTTGCCAAGTTTCAAGTGTTGTCTTAATTCCTAAATAAGCAGATTTTCAAACATTCTGAGAAGGTATAGCTACTACCATAAGAACATAAGAAGAGGCCAAAGGCCCATCTAGTCCAGCTTCCTGTATCTCACAGTGGCCCACCAGGTGCCCCAGGGAGCGCACAAGACAACAAGATGCTTGCATCCTGTTGCCACTCCCTTGTACCCAGCACTCTGAAGTAGCCTACTACTAATGTAAGGAGGTTGCACAACCCATCATGGCCTATAGCCCACGCTGTTTTCTTCCAGAAATTTGTCCAATCCTCTTTTAAAGGCATCTAGGCCTGATGCCATCACCACCTCCTGTGGCAAAGAGTTCCACAGATTACCATCCTTTCTGCTGTCCATTTCCTTTGGAAAAAGTACTCTTTTTGGTGCCTTATTTCAGTCATTTTACTTTTTAAGCAAGCTTGTGACCCACTGAGCTGAGTACAATATAACAGTCATGTATCACGCTATGCTGGGGCATATGTTAATTAAATTTCCTGTTTTATGTTATAAAAAAGAGGAAAAAGAAGCCACTGGAAGGTTGTGGCATATGACCAATGGGATCTGTTTTTGACCGCCTTTTTTCCAAGTGTTCCTGCAGCCAGAACAACTCAAACTTTGAGGGGAAAAAAACCTCAAAACAGGAAGAAAGTTATCTTTTCCTGTTGCCCTCCTTCAGTTTTTTTTAAAATGTGCTGGCTGCCAGGAGGCAGATTTCAAAGTGCTGTAAGCCTCTATGCTCAGTGCTCAGTTTAAGCAAGGTATTCTTCACCCGGTAAGACTTTAAACCGTATAATGGGCACAGGGTTGTATGTCCCCATATTTGTGGGTTCCGATATCCATAGCAGGGCCAAGAACCCATTCCCCCGCAATACCAGGGCACACCTGCATGTGAATTTGTCTTTGGAGTGGTTAAATTCTTTCTCTAGAAGTCTTGTTGCAAACTCTGCCAGCATTGCTATTAGGACTGGATTTTTTTATTGTGACAATGTTTATAAATGGGTCAATGAGGCAAGTAGCACAAAACCTCTCTTAAAAGCACACACACACACAAAGCCCTGAATGGTATAAGAATAGAGGTGGCAAAACAATTTCACTGGGCAGCATAATATAATCCATAATAATACAATATAACTTGGTGCATGGAAGTGGTGAAAGCTGCTGGGTGAAAGCTGCTTGGAAAAAAAAATCAAATATACAATTGTGTGTTTATATGTGTAACATTTTCAAAAATGAATGAATTGCAGAAGACTATACAATGTTCCCAGTTGCAGCTTTGTTGCATTGATTTGAGCTCTGTCTTTATGCCACAGGTAGACCTTGTCCAAGCAGAATGTCTTTATCATATTAGGATTCTGGTTTTCATCATATTGGATGTCTTAATGTGAAAAATGCCTCCTGAGGTTACTATGCCTGAGCTTGTTTAACAATAATTTTCACCCTTTTCCAACCCTGAGCTCACTTGCTTGCAATTGCAATGTCCTTGCTCTGCTATTCTCCTTCTCTTAAAAAGTTGAATTAATAATCAAGACGCCATTGGTGTAGGCTATCTTAGGCCAGAGCATGACCCAGTTGAATACCAATGGATTTGATAAATGGAGTTGTAGCATCTGTACATTAATTTCTTACTTATTTTGAAATGGTTTTCTGCTTTTATCTATTGTAACTATCAAGATTAGAAAGTTTAGAAAAGTGAATAAGTAACCAAACATAACTTCAGAATAGAGAAGAAATATATGATGTTATGTTGGTTACCCTAGTGCAGTGGTTCTCAAAGTTTTTAACCTGGGACATACTTGTTAGAATGGCATTTGTGTCAGGATCCACCGGAAGTGATATCATTAACCAGGACATGGTGTCATAGCTGAAAGTGACATCATTGTGACATAATAAAATGACACTCCTGGAATGCAAACTGGTATTCTTGGACTGCAACAGTTGCACAACCATGAAACATCCCTTGACAGAAAGCAAGATTAGGACAAAATGTTATGTAAAAGCACTGAACTAAAAATAATTTTTTTTTAAAAAAAAAACCCTACTTGAAAATTCAAACTGTTAACACAAAATACTGCCCTAGTGAAAAGAACTAGTAGTTTTTCAGTAGAACTGACCAATCTAGCCTTTTACAGTGATGAACATGGCATTGTGTGGTATATCAGTGTGTAGCATAAGCCACCATGAGTGGAGAGTGATGTAAGCGTAGGAGAGTGATGTAAGCTGGCACTGGGCACTCTTTAACAGCTTGTGTGCTTCGGGGTGTCAAGTCCTGCAGCATCATGATGGAAACACCTGTCTGGATGTTGGGATGAACGCTTGTGACCTCATGGATGCCTGTATAGATTTTCTTGTTTTCTTCCCTCTCCCTTCTCTTGACATTTCTTCTCCTCATTTCAAAGGATTGAAAGAGCAGTTTCCCTTGTATAGCTTTTATTAATAGCTAAGGGTGTTTATTTTTGTTAAAAACACAAAACATCACCTTTTGGTGTTAATTTAGAACTAAGTTAGAACTTAGAACTGCTTCCTCTTTGGCAATATTCTGGCGTGGGCTGAAGACCTTTTTATTCCAACAAGCTTTTAATTGTTGACACGCTGGCTGGTTTTTATACTCTTTTTAGGATCCACGGGGCTAGCTGTTTAAATTTTAAATTTTAATTATCTTAATTATTGTTTTTAACCATTGTTTTTAAATTGTCAAATACTGTGTTTGTATTGTATTTTAAAGTTGTAAGCCGCCTTGGGTGCCCTTGGGCAGAAAGGTGGGGTATAAATTAAATAAATAAATAATAATTTCCCAGAAATTAAAATAAATTATTTTTCCAATTAGAAATAATGTGGCTGCATCTGCTAACACTGTATCACCTACATAGTACACTTTTAAAGCATTTAAACTTAATAAAAATGAGCACTTGGAATGAGAACTTAGAATAATAAATACCCATAGCACCTCTTTCTGCCTTTCAAGTAACGAAATCTGTGACAAAATAAAATGATTTTCAAACACGCCTATTAATAGCACATCTCCCCAATGCCATTGATTTACCTGCAGTTTTACTACTTCATTAAACTGACATGGAACCCTTCAAATATAGAATAGTAGAATGTAGTAAAATCATTTAAGTAAAGTGCTTTAAAGAATCTCAGACAAATAAAAACTGCAGTACCGTATATATTGGGACTGTGGGGATAACAAATAACCTTTTAGATGAGCAAATAAATACTGTATGAATAAATTCTCGTTCCTGATTTCTGTAGGGTGTCACAACACTGCTGTTGCAATTCTTCTCCTGCCCTCCAGAGGGTGCTCATACCCTGCTCGTGGGTCATTTTGCACTTAAAACAAATTGAAGCCACTCACTGTTAGTGGGGAAAAGAAAACCACTGAATTTAAGTCATTTGTAGGGCAGATTTGCAAGTTTTGTCCCCCTCAACAGTGGCAGTGACTTCAGTTACTTGATATTTCTCCTAGAAGAAAATGGCCATAATAACTTGTATAGAATAAATAGATACGTTGCTAATGGACTTTTGAAAAATCACATTTATTTCCTATATTTAGCTAGACTATATTTAGTATTTGTGGTTTTTGTGTTTGCCTCTTTTAGTTATTGATAACTGGTGTGCTTGTAGGAGAGCGTTGGGTACAGAGGGAGGTGTGACATTAAATATATCGACATTTATCGTTGGAGGAGGAAAGATTAAAGCTAAGACTTTTGTGGTTTTCAGCTAAGTTCAGAGTCGAGAATACCGTAGGGAAAAAAGGCAACATATAAATTAAGAACTAGTAGTATATATTGGCAGTCAGATGCTAGCCCAAGCTTGAAAGATCAGTGTCACCAGAAAATGTTTATACACAGGTGAGACCTTGGGCCCGGGGAAAAAGATGCTCCATAGCTGAGGAACAACAGTTTGAGAAAATCTAACTACATGCTCTTGCTATTCAACTATGGCACAAAGACAGCGGTGCTTGAGGTCTTTCTGCCAGGTTTCATAGGCTGTAGGTGAGAGAGAGAGAGAGAGAGAGAGAGAGAGAGAGAGAGAGAGAGAGAGAGAGAG
>JAJKFI010000007.1:17901568-17916187 GCA_029204185.1 Lerista edwardsae | reverse complement strand
GAGAGAGAGAGAGAGAGAGAGAGAGAGAGAGAGAGAGAGAGAGAGAGCGTGTTAGTTTGGAAAGTATATTGTGAAGCTGTACTTGGCCCTTGAGGATTTCAGCCTTGTGTCTCTCTCTCAGAAGAAGTTGCATAGCTACTTCTTCTGTGGTCCATCTTTCTTCCTCCGTTTTTTCCCTATTGAACTTTCTTCCTCCTTCTGCCCCCTTTTCCCTTCCAGTATGTGCCTCCTTTACAGTGTTGCCTACAGCTTTCTCTCTGGCCATGCAGTCCCTCTTGCTGGGCAAGAAATTCGTTTGCCTAACTGACGGAATCAGCTGCAGTAATGAACTCCAAAGCTGGCGAGCTCCCTGTCATATGAATTCTTTATCTTGTCTTCTTTTCCCCACACATCTGTGAAAATTGATTGTGGCACATCTGATGACATCCGATGAGAGAACGTTGCTTCCTTGTATAAAAGCGAATGGGGCTTCTCTTGTCTGTTGTATGGAAGCAACTGAAGAAATAACTTTTTTTAAAAAAAGGAAGGAAGAGTGGTTGTATTTGGAGTTGAGCTAAAGAAGATTGCAAACACTCCACTTCTTAAAACGGAACTTGTTCTGGGGAAAGAAAGGGGCAGTCTTATTTTTAAGGAAGCTGTTCTTGACCCACCACGGCAGACTTGTTCTTCAAACAGCTGCATCTGCTATAATTCCCTTGTTATCTGACCTGGGCAAGCACTGTGTGTAATGCAAAATGACAACAGTCTGGTTGAAGGAGCCATTTTTGCTCATGCTTGCACTATGGAACATATGGGCTGCCTTCTCTTTTGAGACTTTTTTTTTTTTTTTTTTGCAAAATACCTTTTTTTGTATTCCTTCACCCATATGAAATACACCTTCTAATTGGCCAAAGGGAACTTCTTAAAGTGTACACTTCCCATAGAGCATTGGTTCCCAAACTGTGGGATCCACCAGTGGGTTGCAAGCCAATTTCAGGTGGGTCGCAAAGCACCTGGGGCAGCCATCATTGAAAATATGGGAAGATGGGACACTGGAAAGGGGGAGGGCTGTGTGGTTATTTTACTTGTGTCAAGGTTGCAGATAGGCTTTTTTTCTTTCTGATTCACTTTGCTATTGGAAAATGGCTGAGAAATAACCCACCTGATAGCTGCATTCTCAGGAAAGCAGCAGGCTCTTGCATCACAATGATGGCACTTCTGGCCATGACATCACTTCTGGTGGGTCCCGGACAGATTGTCATCCTAAAAAATGGGTCCCAGTGCTAAAAGGTTTGAGAAGCACTGCCATATCGTTTTATGCCTGCCTACCTTTATTTGTATGTTGAAAACCTGGCTGTAACCTTCCTTGAGATTAAGGATCTTGCATGCTGTTTCCGCTTGTCTTCCTCACCTTGGTTCCAGTAACTAGTTTACATGTCAAAATGTGCAGCAATATGCAGTTTCTAATGTTTGTACCTTTCCATTCAAGGCAAATAGGGTGGCTACAAGGATTGGTAGCTTACAAGGATTGGTTGCTTCTGGCTAGAGTGGTCTTCTCTTCTGATTTCAAGATGATGATGATGATGATAAACAACTTTGGTTCTATATGAGTGAGAGTCATAGGTCTAGCAATTCTCCTGAGCGATCATACATGCTTGTTTTTCTCGGAAATACTTCTAAAATACTTGAATACATGAACCCAAACCCCCTTGATTCTTTACATTATGTGTTTTGGGATTCCTAGGGAATGAACTGCAAAGCAGGCAGTTTTTGCCTACCTCTTTCCTGTTTATATGGTTTTCCTTTTTCTGTCGTCTGCTTACCCTGCACTGTATCAGGAGAAATGCGCTCTATAAGGAATAAAGCTTTGTGATGTGGCACAGAATTTTGAATGACCCAAGGTCAAATAATAAAAGCGCACCCTGACATCAGAGACTCCTTCCTTCTCCAGGCGTGGGGTGGGGTGGAGTGACAATGTATTTTGTTTGTATTGAGGCCTTGCAAGTTTGTGGACACCATGCCCACATACTATGTATCTTCTGTTACTGGTTCTTGCCTGTATAATTCAGATTATGAATGTATGACTCAGGAGCCCTACAGGTGGCATTGAGGTTTTGTACCCATATCATCTTTTTGAACTACTCTGCTGTGAGGCAAGGAAGGCAGTGATGTTGACAAAGCTGTCTGTGGGCATAAAATCTCTGTCATTCTTTTCAGCATGGTTTATATGGCAAAGTACATTCACTACAGTGGCTTCTGAGACTACAGGTGCTGGCCATTCTTAATTTAAAGGAGCCAAGTTACTGGGTGAGAGGATAATTATATTTCAGAAATCTCATCTCGTGCTCAGCCTTTGGAAACTTAAGAACATAAGAAGAGCCTTGCTGGATCAGTCCAGCGTCCTGTATCTCCAGACCGTCTAGTTCATCTTCCTGTATCTCACAGTGGCCCACCAGGTGCCCCAGGGAGCAGACGAGATAACAAGATGCATCCTGTTGCCACTCCCTTGCACCTGGCATTCTGAAGTAGCCTACTACTAACGTAAGGAGGTTGCACAACCCATCATGGCCCACGATGGAGTTTTCTTCCAGAAATCTGTCCAATCCCCTTTTAAAGGCACCTAGGCCAGATACCATCACCACCTCCTGTGGCAAGGAGTTCCACACATTAATTACCCACTGGGTAAAAAAGTATTTCCTTTTATCTGCTCTCACTCTCCCAACATTCAATTTTAGTGGATGTCCCCTGGTTCTGGCGTTGTAAGGGAAAAGAACTTCCCTCTTATTTATCCATCCCATGCAGAATTTTATATATCTCAGTTATGTCCCCCCTCAGGTGCCTTTTTTTCTTGAAGCTTCCAGAAGGCTGTTGCCTTCTGCAGTTATGAGGCAAGTTTCATGGACAAGTATTTTATTGGCCTGTAACTTCCTGAAGCAGGAAAACGGCCCAACACAAAACAAGTATTCTGCTACATCTGGAACACTTGTTTTTTTGTTTGGTTTGCTAACAGACAGGTTTATAACAATCTTAATCTGAAAAATTGGGACTCTTTGCATGTTGCCACTTCAGGCTAAGGTTGACCCATATTGGTAGGTCACAATCTTTTAATGCTACTGCCACTGCTATACTTGGATTGTATTGTGGAAAATAAGGGCTCTAGTTTCCAGAGCTGTCAAAACGGTACCTTTTACCACCTCTAAACTGCACACGCAGCAGTTTGGTGTGTGTTTGTCTTTTTAAGGAAAACCCCAAAACCGCTTTAACTAGCAGTGCTGTGAAGTAAAAATAGAAAAGGAATATTTCATTTGACTGTTCCAGTTTTGCAGCTGCACAATGCATAGCTGGAGGCCTGAGTAGCCTCAAACCGTTTTAAAAGAAGAGGTTTGAACATAATCATATTCCCCCTTTGAGTTAAACACTTCATAACGTTTCCCTTGCTTTCTTTTCATCAGTGCACGATCTGTATCACCAGCAGTGAATATTGTGATGTGATTAATTTAGGGATTGATGACAAAGGGAATGTAATTTTGTAATCTGGCTTTCAAAATCAGTGCTACAACATGGAAGGAGTTTCTCTGGCAACAGAGGTGATCTCACATAGCAAATTGCTAGGCAGTGCTGGAGAAATTACTGCTTGTTGGGTTCTGTAGATTGCGCCGAATAATTTGAAGAGGTCAAAATCTCCAGGAGGACAAGGAGTTCTTAGCATATCAGAGTATCAGTTCTTGAGAGTGATGAACACGAATGTCGTCTGTGAACAACACAGTTTTAACAGCCGAACCCTTACCATCTTATATGTTAGCTTTTCAGTGAAGTGGCTTTTTTCAAAATGCTTTTAAGGAGAAATTAATGTCAATTCCTGCATGAAACATTTACCGAGGCTGCTGAGCATATGTGACAGATGGTGCCTCTGTTTCGCATCCCATGTTTCATTCTGTCTTGCACGCTGGGCATGTAAAATTTCATTAACATGTTGCTTTTGGTGTGCGTCTGCGTATGTGTGAATTCACTGAAACATTTTTTAAAAATCCATTTTGAATATCTGGATGGCTGAGATAGCAGAGCTGCTGGCCTGTTTCCAGTATAGTTTGTAAAGAGCGGTGTGACTATATTACTGTTGTGTGTTGTTAAAGGTGACCTTCAGATGCAAAAAGGAAAAAAAAAAGTAGCATTATACTCATGTCATTGTTGCTTTACCGTAGCTCGAATTCAAGTGAGATAGTTCTGCACGTAAGAAGTTCAAAATCTAATTATCCTACTTCTTCGGCACTTCAAACAGCCTACAAAATTTAACAGATCCTTCATTATATTATTTCTCTGAAATGTGGGAAGGGAAAAAAACACCCAAAGACAAGCACCAACACATTGGTGCTTAAGATGAAGAGTGCTAACAGTTACACTAACACAAAATTACAAAATATGTCATGCCTTTGGATGAGGGAAAGTGGGTTCTGCGTTGAGGTGTGGGGTTTTTTTTTTTTTTTTTGGGTGATATGTTTTCCAAAATTTCTTGATTAAAATAGCAAATTGGGGTGTTATATGTTTTTATTCTATATTATCATTCCAAGTTCTCATTTTTATTAATTTTAAATGCTTTAAAAGTGTACCAGGTAGATGGTACAGGTGATATAGTGTCAGCAGATGCAGTCACAGTATTAATTCTGGAAAATACCTTAAAACACCAAAATGCTGTGGCTTGTGTTTTTATTCAGACATTTTAACAGCCAAAAGGCAGTTTTCAACAACAACAAAACGCACCCCTAATTATGCAGGATGGCAGCTTAGTAAGTTGTCTCTGTCTGTTTGGATGGACAAGGTTATGGGTCACGGAGAGAAGACTCCAGAATTCTCCTCCTGGGAGTTGCTGCCGCATGTCTTTGTTCTCCGTCCTCATTCTTGTATAGCTAAGCTTACTAAATGTGTTTTGCACCAGTGACAAGATAATTGGGATTTTTGGCTTTTGGAAGGATAAGGAAAAAGAAAAACAAGGAAGACAGATGTGTAGCTATTGGTACCTATGAGGGGCTGTCTTTGAAGATGGTCCAGAAAGTGCAACTAATGCCGTTGCCCATGTAGTGGCTGGGGCTCATCAGTTCGACTCAGTCGGGCCACGGCTTTGATGGCTACGCTGGCTGCCTGTTCGTTTCCAGGCCCAGTTCAAAAAGCTAGTCTTGACTTTTAAAGCCATGTATTGTTCAGGACTAGGGTATTTGAGGGATGGCCTTCCTTTCATATAATCCTACCCATACTCTCAAGTCATCAGAGATGCCCGTTTGACTGTGCTGCTACCAGCAGAGAAGGGGGGGGGGGCTTATGCGACAGAGGGCAGATCGAGGTGGGCACTGCCTGCCAATTTGCTCCCTGAGGTGACTGTTATTCAGTTATCCTCATGGACAGGCTGGCCCTGCTTAAGCCCAACTGAAGTCAGGGGGACGTATTTTGGCAGTGTTTCACCCCCTTCCAGATCTTAAGACGAGGTTTTCATCTCCTCAGGCAACACGGAGCCCTTGTGATAGATACGGATTTCTACCCCAACTTTCCGCCACACACTGGGGCACCCACTGCAGCTTACAACACTAAAGAGCAAGGCAGGTAAACTATTAAAACACAAGACAATTAAAACAATAAAACGAATCAGACCCCTAATGGATAACACAGCTATGACGCTAACATTCATTAAAAAATGCCAGCTCATCACACCAACAGTTAAAAGCCTTCTTATTATTTTTTTAAAGTCTTAAGGCCCGCCAAAAGGTTTCCAGAAAGGGAGCTGTTCTCAATTCCAGGGGGAAGAATTCCATAGTCAAGGAGCCACCACCAAGAAGGCCCTATTTGTAGCCACCAGCCCCCTCTTCTCTGTTGGTAGCAGCACAGTCAAAAGGGCATCTCTGATGACTTGAGAGTATGGGTAGGATTATATGAAAGGAAGGCCATCCCTCAAATACCCTAGTCCTGAACAATACATGGCTTTAAAAGTCAAGACTAGCTTTTTGAACTGGGCCTGGAAACGAACAGGCAGCCAGCGTAGCCATCAAAGCCGTGGCCCGACTGAGTCGAACTGATGAGCCCCAGCCACTACATGGGCAACTGCATTAGTTGCACTTTCTGGACCATCTTCAAAGACAGCCCCTCATAGGTACCAATAGCTACACATCTGTCTTACCTGTCACATCTGTCTAATCCTATTCCTCCCACTCCTGGAAGTGACCCAGAAGTTGCTTCCGGTCACTTCTGCAAGGCATTCTGGGGCCCGCAGAAGCCAATGGAGTGGGTGGCAGGATATTACAGAGGCTTCCTCAAGGTAAGGGAATGTTTGTTCTCTTGCCTTGGAGTTGCATTGCAGCTGCAATCGGTACTGAAAGGTTGGATAGGATTACGCCCTTGATCTTCAGGTTTTCCTGTGTATTTTGGGGCTTGGTAAAGGTCCAAAAAAATTAAAAAGGGTATTTGCATGTTATTACATCTTCCTTTCATAAGAAGACATTTTGCTGTTTTCTTCACGCTGAGATGCCCATTCCTCCTTTTTATTGCTCCTGTTCATAAGTCTCGGTGGTTTCGAGCCAGCAGCAATGAAACTAATGAAGATTTTGGCGCGGCAGGGATTGATTTCTCCAGCTACAGAATAACGTACAGTAGGATTCTGGTTCCAATCTGCTGGCTTGCTCCAAAAACTTAATTGGGTCCTTTTCACCTTGGCATCAGGATCAGCCTACTGAGTATTGTTGCCTCACTTGTTAAAAGTTAGAGATGGTGAGAACAGCTCCCAGGACTATTATATGAAGCTAACTCTCCCTTAAAGCTGCTAAATAAAGGCGAGACAGAGACAAGGAGTGAGAGATACAATGTAATAAGAACACTGGAAGGCAGCAGAGATTTAGTAAGGATTGGTCTTCCTGAAAGTCCTCTGTGCAAAAATGTGAAACATAGATAGATTTGTGAATGAGAGCTGTATGAGCCTCACCCCCGAGACAGGAACAGTCAATCAAATTACACGCTCAAGCAATCCTCATCCCTGGGACAGGATTCTCCATGCTTTTTTTTCTCTGACATATGTAGTAAGAGGTAACGCAAGTCAATCGAAGGCTGAGCTCTGACTTTAGTATATTTATTGGGAGAGGCTATTGTGGCATATGTGCTGAGTCATTGTCATATAGCATATTTGGCTTCGGTATCGTGCTTGCTTTTTGATGGTGGGGAGTGCAATCCTAACCCTGCCCTGTGCGGGCTCCCAAGTGTGGTGATCGTGCTGTAAAGCATAGTTGCTGCAGCGCATGGACTTGTACTGGCTCACCAGCACCAGAGCTGCACCACTATAGGGTGAGTTTGTGCTGGCCAGGGCAGGCTGTCACAGAAGGTGGGAGAAGGTGGCAGGAGGGTGGAACAGAGGTGGTTTTGGGTGGGGGGGAGGAAGGTCCAGAAGGTATATTGGGCGGACGGCCCTGCCCCCCACCCAAGGAGCTTTAATCACTGGAGATGCCATGACGTCAGTGTCTTGACGCTTCCGCGTCTCACAATATGGCTGACTCAGATCATGCCGCGAAGAAGGAGGGTCGCCGCGGATTCACGAATAAAAATCTCCCTGCACGCGTGTAAAAGTTAATCTCAACGTCTTTAATCATGCCTGCGTGTTCTGCATACGGGTGTGCGAATCGCTGAACGAAAAATGGGATTTAATTTCCACGGAAAGATTCATGTATTCACATTACATGGGTTCAATAAAACTACCGTTAACTGTGAGTGCATTATTTTTTGAAGCTGTGTAATTTCTTGTTGTTCCTAGCAATCTTATTCACCATTTTCAGACACCCACTGTTAACGGTCTAGAAGGAAAAAATATATATTTCCCCCCTCCTTTTTTCCCCCTTCCCGTTTACACTTTTTTTCCCACCTTCCATTTTCTATGGTAATATTTTCGAACTTCTGGACATTAACAGAATTTGTTTTATGGGGGGGGGGTGAGTGTAGAAGTTTTCAAAAATACTAGCCTAGAAGTAAAAAAGAATTCCTCTCATATTGACAACTACTTGTGTTATGAAGAGATTTTAATGTAATTTTCCTACATATTTATCTAATTTTTGCCCACCCTCCCCTTTTTTTCTTTCCTTCCCATTCACACTTTATTTTTGGTTGTGTAGATTTCAAAAAATAAGTCTGTCAAAACAGTGCAATCCGAGTTTTAATAGACAGCAAGTGGCATTTTGTCCGGTGTGTTCAGTAACATAATTATGCGGAATTAAACCTTGTAAGTGCATATTAACTCATAATAAGGTTACTAATAATGTTTCTACACGATCACACGTTGTTATTTTCGTGAGTTTTTACTTCAGGAGTAAACGATTCAGCCCTAAACAGTACCAGAAAAGCAATCTGAAATGCTTGGAATGAGCAATGTTTTGAGTCAGACAACATGGCCGCTAAGCCCGCCCCCTGGCTTCAATCCGTCCGTATTAACTCCATGGGCAGGGCCAGGGGTGGGTGGGACCAGCCTGAGCAACCGAGGCCAGATCCTAACCCCTGTCCCTAGCCTGATCGGACTTACATGGGCGGCTTGGATTTGCACTCACAAAATTGCAGGCACAGATCAGATTAGCAATATCGGGCTGGCTGGAGTATGACACAGGGTAAGGGAACTGAAATCCCCTTACTTGGAGTTGTACCTAAACCTGCTCCTCACCTGCACTGTATACAGTGCAGGCCTGTTGGCCTACCTGTTGCAGTGCAAGTTAGGATTGGGCCCTTAAAGACTTCACATATGTCATCGCATTCATCCTGAGGAATAAATAATATTCATAATGTGAAACATTGATAGATTTAAATTCTATTGCTTTGTTTTAATTTTGTTTTACTGTATTGTTTTAATATTGTTTTTAAATTGTTTTTTTAATGTTAAATTTTATATTTGCATGTTGTAATGCCACCTTGGGTGCCTTCGGGCAAAAAGGCGGGATAGAAATCCAATAAATAATAATAATAATAATAATAATAATAATAATATTGTGTACAATTCATATTGTACAGCAGGCCATTTTCTGAGCAATGCTCACTGTTTTGCATTCTGCTTTGCCGCCTTCCTGATTCTTGTTTTTGATTCATGTTTTTGTTCTTGTTGTTGACATATTTCAGCTGCTTATAATCGGCGGGTCTTTTGGACTCCGTGAGTTCACCCAGATTCGTTATGACGCTCATAAACTCCACAGTAAGGTAAATTTATTTCTTCTTTTCATTGACGCACATAGTCCAAGGGCAAGAAGACAAACTGTGTACAGAGGATTGTGCCAACATTTATGGGGAATAATACGCGCGCACACACATGCTTAGAATTAACACACATGGATTGTATCTGCTATGCCTCTTCTGTTGGCGTGATATAGGGGGTGTTTTTCTAATCTCGCATTCCTCCTGCTGCCCTCTGCCCTTTCTGAATATGTTCCTGAAGGTCCCTCAACCCTTAAGAGAAGCTATTGGAGGGAGCACAGGGGTTGCAGAGGAAAGGAGAGCTTGGGAAAAAAGTAGCCCCTCTCCCAATTCCTACAGAAGAAGCACCTTGGGATGCAACTCTTTCACTGTTATAGTACAGGTGTAAAAAAAAAAAGGTTCTGTCTCCCTACAGAAAATTCTACTACACATAACAAAAATGCTGTAGTTGCTGGAAAAAAGTCTCTCCTCAAATTGGGACATAAGCAGTGGCATCATCCTACCAGTACGCTGGGCGGGACATCCGGGTGATCGGCAGTCTGCCCGTCGTGTACCGCAGTGTTACGCCGTTTGCGTAACATATGCAAGCGGCGTAACTGGTTACGCAAATGGCGTAACACAGTGGTACGCGATGGGTGGGCTGCCGATCACCCGTACATCCCGCCCAGCGTACCAGTAGGATGACACCACTGGACATAAGGTTTGCTTCGCAAGAGTGGCTAACACTGTAGCATAGAGCAAACATGGGTGTTGCATATTGTATTCCGTTGTGAGAGCACCAGTTAGATCTTCTCTGATGAGTTCCCTTGCCTTGCCCAGTCTGAGAGGTGCCCTGCGGTTGGCACTGGTTCCCTTGCGCCAGCCCAGTACTGTTGCAAACTTGTTTTTGCTGACTCAGGAGTTGGCTGGGCTGGCACGAGGACGTGTACCATCCCGCGTAGGCCGATTCCAGCCTCGGCGCTGCCCCAGGAAGGAGGCGGATTGGGGTGGGGGAAAGGTGGGGGGAGGGCAGGCCCATGGGAGGCCCAGCCTGGGGAAGGTGGTTGGGAATGGCCGCTGGCCCTTAGGCTGGATCCTAACCCCCATCCCAGTTGGCCTTACACGGGTCACTCATAGTGGTGTCATGCTGCCGGAACGCTGGGCGGGACGAACGGGTGAGCGGCAGCCCACCCTTCGCGTCACGCTCTGTTTTGCCGTCTTCCCCCCCCCCGCTGCGTTCCGGCAGCATCACACCGCTGGTCACTCAGCAATTTTGCTGGCACAGCTCCAATTAGCCCTACTGGGCCTGCTGTGCTGCAACCGACACAGGGGAAGAGGGTCCCTCGCTCCGAGTTGTGCCACATGTAGCCACAACGCCATGCTAGATATGGGACAGGCCGGCTGGCCTCCCAGCAGGGGTCAGGATTGGACTGTTAATAAGCCCCAGCCACCTGCACTGTGATAGGTCCGGCCAGGAGACTTCCAGCATCCTGGGTCCCCTGCTCCCCAAGTTCCATTTCAACAGCAAAAATATGCAGGGTTTTTTGTTATGCCTTTGGCTTACAAAATACAATGCAATATCCTAAATAATTGCATCATAGAGATATGAAACACAAATGTAAAAGTTAAAATAAAAGACAGTATAGGAGGAACCTTCTCAGGACCCCCTTTTAACTAGTATAGGCTTTCTGTTGCAGATTCTATGTATTGTTTTAAATCTTTTGTCATTTCAATTGTTTTTAATTGTTTAATGTTGTTGTATATAATCTCATATTTTTTATTGCTATACACTGCTTTGAGCAGTATAGAAATCTTTTAAATCAGTGGTATTCAAACTGTGGGTCGGGACCAGCGTCGTCATGCTGCCGGAACGCTGGGCGGGAGGAACGGGTGAGCGGCAGCCTGCCCGTTGCGTACCGCTCCGTTTCGCCGTCTTCCGCGGGGGCGGGAAAGACGGCAAAACGGAGCGGTACGCAATGGGTGGCTGCCGCTCACCTGTTCCTCCCGCCCAGCGTTCCGGCTGCATGACGACGCTGGTCGGGACCCACTTGGTGGGTTGCAGCCTGATGTCAGGTGGGTCGCGGAAAGCAGGGAGCAGCCATCTTGGAAACTGCAGTTCTTACTCTTGTTCTATTCCTTTAGAGAATGTTAACAGTTTGAATTTTCAAGTGTGTGAATTTAATTTTGTTTTTAGTTCAGTGCTTTTACATCATATTTTGTCCTTATCTTGCTTTCTGTCAGGGATGTTTCATGGTTGTACAATTGCTGAAGTCCTAGAATGCCAATTTGCTGCTTTATGCCAATTTGCTTCCTGCTTGATGATATCACTTCCTGCCACAACATCACTTCCAGGTTAATGACATCACTTCTGGTGGGTCCTGACACGAGTGCCATTCGGAAAAGTGGGTCCCAGTCTAAAAAGTTTGAATACCACTGTTTTAAATGAATAAATATAAAGAAATATAAATATTAGAAAAGTCAGCAGCAATCACCGCACAATTAGAGGTGTTTAGAAAGGATGTCGTTTCTTTGACTCAGAAGTAAGCTCATTGTGTTTAGTACGACTTGAACTGTAACCCTATCTTACCAGAAACAAACACCTCTCCCCATAATAAGCCAGCATATAAAATATTATGGAGGAATAGTTTAATTTTTAATCATACGACCAAGCAGAGTGCTTTGAAATGCCAAAAGAAGCATTACACCTCTTCACCAGTTACCCTACAGAACTGCATGTTGTTTCTTTGTGCCTAGCTCCTTTGGATGTAACAGTGGGTTACATCAGCTCTAAGTCGAAACGGTGTGACGTAGTCTTTAGTTCTCCTTGGTTGAAAGAGTTGCTGGCAGAATCTGATGATCCTCTCTCTCTCTCTCCCTCCCTCTGCGTGTGTGTGCGCGCGCGTGTGTGTGTGCGCGCGCGCGTGTGTGCGCGTGTGTGCGCGTGTGTGTGCGTGTGTGCGTGTGTGTGTGTGTGTGTGTGTGTGTGTGTGAGAGAGAGAGAGAGAGAGAGAGAGAAAATTAAAATTTTTGGTTGGAACCTAGGTAGATAATGCTGCTAAGAGGTTAATCCTATTCCCCCAATTCTATTGCATGCAGCCATATCAAAAAGGCATGTGGTGCATGCTGTTGGGGGGAATCTGAAGGCAAAGAAGAAGTAAGTGAAAATGTTTTTTACTTACCTCTATGTAAGCCCTCAGGCTGCCTATGGATCTCTTTGGATATCTTCCATTTCCTTCCCCCAAATGCTCTGTTCCTCCCCTTCTCTGCCCACAGCCTGCCCCCAACTGCTAACTTACTGGTGTCAGGGGCTCGAGACTACTCAATGTTCCTGGCAGTGGCTGGGTAGTGCATGATGGCACATCACGTTTTGTGATGCCATGTGTTTGCCAGAACATGAGTTCTGGCAGCGCAGCCCTATGATATGATTGGACCACAAGAAACATGTCTGTGCTTCTTTCATTGTGCTGCGTACAGTAGTCGGATAGGACTATGCAGAATTCACTTGGCTGCATATTTTTGAGCATATTTAGAGTAGTACAAGATGTGTTCTCTTAGCCGTCTCAATGTTCATTTTAAAAGTACACTTTTAACCTTTGTGCCTGTGGAGTTTGGTTTTAACACACACAAGCAGTGCTGAAGTTTTAGGAAGGAAGCAAAAATGCTCTATTTGTGTTGCAGTTAGAATGAATTCTGCAAATATTTTTAATTTAAATTGTGTGTTTGCATTATTCATTTCTGCATACAATTTTGATTTTCTTGACCTATAATTTAAATTTTGTTTTGAGTGGTCTATGGTCTAGCTTCTAACTGTAAAGCTATGCAAAATTAGTTTGTTTTTTTTAAATACCCCAATGTAATAGAATTTGGCTGAATTATATGTGATGGCACATTGAGAACCCTGGCTTCCATGTGCCCTTAAAGTGGAATGTTTCAGCTTGGTGTGTTTGATTTTGTCCTTGGTACCTTTGTTAAAATATGTATGGCCTTTTGTGCACTCAGGAGGTAAAGTCCAAAGGAAACACAATAAATTAGAAATAAAAGGCTTGACTGGTTCTTTCAAGACTTAATCTTGTAGGACCAGTCTTCAAAACAACAAAAACCTTTCCTTACTCTCACAGAGTGATGTAGAAAAAGAAAGCTTTTATAGCTTTGTTTAGAGTGTAAAACACCATTTTGCCCTTTGTTCTTGGAGCCAATTGCATTACACTCTGCTGCTCCTCAGAAATAGTTTGTCGGTTGCACTGTGGCCTTGACTTCAGATTGAGTCGGTTCGGAGTAATGAACCAGAAAGGTGGGGAAATGGTGGTTGTCTCTTATTGTTAACTCCACAGATCAAAATTCTGAAAATAAGGTGTGGACCAAAACTTCCTAGATGACTAAGTGATAAGAATAGAAGTAAGGAATATCAAATTGGAATGTTCCTTGGTACAAAGGGGAAAACACCATGCAGGGCTAGCACTAGGCTGCTGAGATCCTTGGGCAAAGTCCTTCACTGGGCTGTCCCATGGCACCACATCCACCCTTGGATGGATCAGTGGATGCTATCACTGCCACTGGTACAGTGTGCTCAGGGGTCACCTTAACCAGGTGGACTTTCTGATGTGACTGTGCTCTCCACCAGTGTCTGTTCTGGCCAACCTATGATGTCGTTCTAGGGGCATATCTTAGTGCTGTAGTAAATGTCTTGGTAATATTTCGGCGGGGGCTGAAGCCCTTTTTATTTCGAAAAGCTTTTAATTGTTGACAGACAGACTGGCTGGCTGGCTTTTATACTCCTGCTTATATTTTATGATCCATGGGGCTTGTTGTTGTTTTAAATTTTAATTGTTTTAATATTGTTTTTAAATTATTGCTTTTTAATGTTAAATTGTGAATTTTATTGTATTTTACTGTTTTTGTTGTAAGCCGCCTTGGGTGCCTATGGGCAGAAAGGCGGGGTATAAATTAAATTAAATTAAATATAATAATAATAATAATTAATAATAATAATAATAAAGGAAGTTCTAGGTTCACACTCTGTGGCGTCAGATAAAAGGATCAGGTGGCAAGTGCTTGGAAAGACCACTGCTGGAGACCCTGGGAAGCTGCTCCCTGTCAGAGTAGACAACACTAGGCTAGGCAGACCAATGCTCTGGTGCAACAGAGGTCCCTTCGTAGGTTCATCTAATACTGTGAAACATTTAGGGCCCAATTCTGAAGACCGTATCGCTGGCGGTACACGCGTACTGCCGGCTAAAAGTGTCACGAACATGCCGTAAAGCACGCTTGGGACACGTAACCTCTCGCGCTGGGGCAGCGCTCACTCCGTGCCAGGCTTTCACTCAGTGCCCAACACGGGCGGGTGGCCAGCTGGAGCTCCAGCAGCGCCAGCCACTGGTAGGCCTGTTGGGGGCAGGGGGAGGGGAGGAGCCTGCCACGAAGGGAGGGGACCCAGCTGTGCTTCCACAGCCGAATCCTATCCCTGGC
>JAJKFI010000007.1:17857120-17896568 GCA_029204185.1 Lerista edwardsae | reverse complement strand
GTGTGTGTGTGTGTGTGTGTGTGTGTGTGTGTGTGTGTGTGTGAGTGAAAGAGAGAGAGAGAGAGCGCGCGCGAGCAATTTTACCACTAATTTTTTGAATGCAAACCATATTGAAAATCCAGTCTTATACTGAACGTGGTGGTCCTTGCAATGTTGGGTTCTTTGCGATAGCACTGACTGCTATGAAGCAGTCAGAGCCTGTCGCAAAAGGCACTCCAACAGCATGCGACTTAACACATTGCTGGCAGCCTAAGTAGGAAGGATTGCACCTTCCTGCCAGTGTTGATGCATCCCCTGCCGCTGAATGACTGGGGCAACTCGTTGGGGTAGTGGGACAGGGCTGGGTAGGGGGAGAGCAGGGGTGAGAAGGGCAGCTCCCAGGAGGGGGGGGCAAGATCGGCACCAACACCACCAGTATTCTAACCTCCCTTTCTGCGCCCATTCCTGTGATGTGGGTCAATATCAGTGATGTCATGCAGGGGGTACGCGGGGGTACGCGAGTACCGGTTTCTAGGATTATGGATGGCCCCGCCCATTCGCCCGCCCACTTGTTGACTCCGCTCCCTGCAACGTTTGAATTTCCTGCACGTTTGAGTTGCCGGCACGTTCTTAGAGCCAGCCAGCCAGCCAGCCAGGCAGGCAGGCAGCGAGTGGAGACTTGCCTTGCCTTGCCACTGAAAAATGAGCTGCTCTGGGGTTTTGGAACTGTTGGGTCACTTTAACATGATGCCAGGCCTCCTTAACGTGTTCTGGGGGTGCTATGGAATACTGTTGCAACTTTTGGGTCAGTTTAAAATTGTCTGAGGCCTCAAAAAGGGCTTTTTTCATGTCACTTCCTGCCACGACCTCACTTCCGGCTTATGACGTCACTTCCAGCGGGCGGGTCCCGACATGTGCCAATCAAAAGTGAGTACCTGTTGTTAAATCATTTAGATGACACCACTGGTCAATATGGACCTGTACCAGCAAAATAGCTGTCATGATAGCCTCCGTGCCGCAGAGGCTTACCTCCAGGGAGATCTCTGCAATGGCCCCCTCCCAGTACAGGATGCAGCACTTGCCATTTTGGAGCCATCAACAGCTGGCGGAAACAGTAGGACTGGGCCCTGAATCTAGGATCTAGAAATATTTCTCATTATGCCACTGTTGGAGTAACTGGAATATTGACTGCAAAATCAAAAGGCATTTCCGTTGCTTCCATGTATTATAATAATTTTTACAAATATAAACAGAGCAATACAAACATACATTTTCATTTTATCGGCTTTGCAGGAGATATAGATGACAGTGTTTAGAAAGGACTTTGAGCACGAAAAGCACTGTGTAAATCCTTAAATTGTTCTGTTTAGTCATGTTGCTGTAGACATTCACTAGATGTCAGTATAGAAGCTACTTTGGCTGTTGGTTTTAAAATCTTGAATTGTGTTTGGATTTTCTTCCATTTAAATTCTGAAATTTGACTTGATTAAGGATCTGATAACTTTTAATGAGGCAACTTTTCAGTAGAGAACTAGTTAGTTGAACCTAATTTCCCTAGTTTGTTACGTATGTGTCACGCAACATTACAAAACTAAATTTCCAAAAATCTCCTATGTAGGCACCATGTTGAAATTATTGAATGTTTCCTCATAGAGCTGCTTTGCATCTTGCAGGAATTATTTGCGTTCAGATAATATAATTAATCTCTTTGGTTTTCTCTGAATACACACAAGGATGACGTCCTGGAAATGTGCCATTTCAACACAGAATTTTAGAGATAGAAAGGGTCTTGGTGGTCATCTAGTCAATCCCCACCCCTCTCCTGCTTAGTGCAAACAATTGTGGCATCCCATAACTGTACAAAGTAGACTGTTCCAGTGCTGGACAACCCTTGGGGAAGGTGGTCTTCCTCATGTCTTGCCTAAATCTACTTTCCTGTGATTCCAACTCATTGGTTCTAGTCTAGCCCTCTAGTCTTGCCTGACATTCTTCTGCATCTGAAACCTTTCAGATTTCTGAAGATGGCTATCGTATCTCTTCTTAGTCTTCTGCAGGCTCATACAAACTCTTTTGATGGTTCCTCTTAGGACATGTTTCTAGACCCTTCACCATCTTGATCTCCCCTGAACCTGCTCCATCTTATTAATGTCCTTCTTAAAACACATTGTCCAAAACTGGGCGCATTACTCCAAGCAGCGGCGTCATGCAGCCAGAACGCTGGGCGGGAGGAACGGGGAAGACGGTGAAACGGAGCGGTACACAACGGGCGGGCTGCCGCTCACCCGTTCCTCCCGCCCAGCGTTCCAGCTGCATGACGCCACTGACTCCAAGTGAGGTCTAGCTAGTGTAGAATGCAGTGGAAGTATGAGTTCTCAAGATCTGGACTCTGTGCCTGTGCTCATTCAGCCTAGCAGCTCATTATCTTTTTGGCAGCCTCATCACACTGATGGCACAGGATCAGCTTATGGCGCATGGGAAGCCTAATCCTACGTTACGAGAGCTGTGGGTGTTGTAAAAGCGCCATGAAGTGCTTTTTGACACTCTGAAAGTAAGCAACGCGTGTGGGAGCGCAGCGTCTTCCCGTGGGCGCTGCTTCCTGCCTGACGGCTGGGCAGGTAAGTGCTGCACCAGGGGAGGATGGAGTGTGGAGTGTTCCAGGGCTGGGAGCGGACAGGGAGGGTGGAGACGACCTCCATTGCATCCACTCCCCCATCTTGGCCTGAAAGCCCTTTAAGTTGATTTTGTTCCAGCAATGTAGCTGGCCCGGACCCAGGTAGCCCCATTGGGCAGGCTGGGGCTTGACACCAGGTAAGGAAACAAATACTCCCAACTCCTGCCCCACCCCCGCAAGCCCTTACAGCACCTTCAAAGTCCGAGTAGGACTTTGAAGACCGCTGCGCTAGAGTGATGATGATGACGACCCAGCAAGCGTTTCTGTAAAGACGTTGTGCAGCGGATGAGTCCCCAAGTTGCAAGTTCGACGCTTTAAGGTCTTCCAATCTTCACAGAAAATAGTGGATTTTTCCTAATTATATCCTTTTTGAAGAACAGAAGAAAAGGAGGAGAATTCTGAAGTGGCGCACTATCCTTTTCCTTCGCCAAAGCCCTGAGGGCCTTTTGTTTTAAATCCTGCACTTCAGGCTATTTAAGTGGTTTGTAAAAGAAGAGGTACAGCATATTAAAGAGGCTTTACAAAGGCACCTTGAGGAATTGTCTTTTAATATTTTAAACGTAGGTGTCTTACTTTTCTTGCTCCCCTGCCCCGTCTGCCTCCATTACATTCAGGATGAGTCAGCCAGCGAGTCGGCGGCAGAGCTCCAGTCCCAAGAAGAAAAGCAGAACTCCAAGTTGTGCGTTTATCAAAAGCGTTCCGGTTTTGGCATGCAAAACTTTGAATTGGAAAGATGGTAAATAACTACTCTGGGGGCCCAATCAGCGGTGTCATGCAGCCGGAATGCTGGGCGGGAGGAATGGGTGAGCGGCAGCCCGCCCGTTGCGTTCCGGTCCGTTTCACTGTCTTCCCCGCCCAGGAAGACTCACCCAGGAAGACTTCCCTGCCACTCACCCGTTCCTCCCGCCCAGCACCCCGGCTCCACCCCACCGCTGGGCCCAATCCTATCCCATTTTCCAGCACCGATTCAGCCTTAGCAGTGGGGCGTGCATTGAATCCTGCAGTTTGGTGTGTGTGGGGGGGGCAGTCACAGAGGCCTTCTCAAGGTAAGGGGATGTTTGCATTGCAGCTGCACCCGCACTGGAAAGTTAGGCCTGAAGTGAATATCCTCTTCTCTTTTGTCCCCCCACCCTCGTCTAAATCTAAATCAAATAGTACTGAGGGCAGTTTTTGTCTTGTTTTTAACTTGAGAGGACTGTGTAACTTCATCAGCTGCAAAAGACATTTTTTGGTAGAGCATAACGTGTTCTCTTTAGCCTTTTTTTGTTTAGTTAGCCTTTTTACTTTTAAGATAAAGCATTATTTCTCTGTACCACCATAGGGTTCTCAGTACTTGTACCTCCTTCATTTTCAGTATTTCCCCCTCTCCCTATCTGTCTGCACCACTACAAATCTCTATGCACCCACATTTGCTATCACCCCTTCCTCTGTTTTGCTACCCCAAAGGAATCTCTCACTCTTATTTTCGTTCCTTTCTCCTCCATGCTCTATAGCTTGCTCTCTCTTTTCTCTACTCCATCTTAGTTGCCCCTTTTCCCTCCCAACCAGTATCTCCTTGCTCTCTTTCTGATGTAGCCTCTTCCCCCCCCACCCCAACTAATTTCAGCAATAGCTATGCTTTTACTTGCCTAGTGGTGTGTATAGTAGGAGAGATTCAGATTCAGGTTGGTTTTGCAGCACAACTGACCAGCTGGCTGCCGCAACAAGATGAAAAAAATCAAGGCTACATCCATTTTTGTCACTCGAAATACAAGGAGAGGAGGAGTAATCATTTTGCCACCCCAACCTCACTTTGGGCTTTGGCAGTCTTCAAACATTTCAGCCACATTGCCACATGTCAGTTTTTTACTTGAATAGAGGGTGAATTGAAGATTCGTGTCTGGAGCAAATTTTGATCTGGATCATCAACATCAGAGTGTGGCTAGAAGACAGAGCAGATTGGTTTCAGTTTTTCACTGTCGTCTCCTCTTCTCTGTCAAGCCCTCCTCTGCTGCCGTGCCTTGCACTTGGCCACGTGTGGACTGCTTAGCTATATTCAGAAGCTTCCCTGTAAGCTGCATGGTCACACGGCTGCAATTCGAGCCCTGTGCACCTTCCAGAGCATGATGGGAACATCGTTGCTTACTCAATGTGTATAATTTAATACAGTGTTTCTCAAACTGGGTCAGGACCAACTGGTGGGTTGCGACCTGCTATCAGGTAGGTCGTGGAAAGCTGGGTGCAGCCATTTTGGAAGCATATATTGCTATATTCCTTTTGTGAGTATTAACAGTTTGAATTTTTAAGTGAGGGTTTTTTTAAATTTTGTTTTTAGTTCAGTGCTTTTACATCATATTTTGTCCTAACTTGCTTTCGGTCAGGGATGTTTCATAGTTGTGCAGTTGCTACAGTCCCGGAATGTCAGTTTGCATTCCAGGCGTGTAAATTGATTATGTCACAGTGACATCACTTCCTGCTTGATGATGTCACTTCTGGCTATGGCATCATTTCCAGGCTAATGACATCACTTTTGGTGGGTCCCAACATGAGGGCCATTCTATAAAGTGGTCCTGGTCTAAAAAGTTTGAGAACCACTGGTCTAATACCTTCTGAGATTTCTGTTTTCTTTCCTTTTTTTCATATATGGCTGGGGTAGGAAAAGAAAAACCATGGAAGAGTGCACAAAAAAGCACAGTAGGCTCATAGAGTACTATGCTGTGCAGCACAACACAAGGGAGCTGGAAAAGTTGTCTAGCTAAGCATAGCTAAGAAAAGCAGCACACTGTGGAATTCAGTAATATTTAGGACACGTTTTGCCCTTTTTTCTTAAGAGGATTTGGGCATTTTGGTGAATTAAAATCAGTCCATCATCTATACTCTATAAACAAGTTGTTTCAACCCAATCATATTACTAGGTTCACAAAATATAAGAAAGATGATCTGCTGAACTTTGGATCAAACATATCTGGGATAACCTCAGTGGGCTGGTAACATTATGTTCATTATGAGTGACAATGACATGGAATTGCTTTGAAAGATTGAAGCTTGCAGTTAAGTGCTTCCTGCTCACTACTTTTATATTAATATTCAGCTAGTCCTATTCATCACCTCAACTTGATGAGAGAATAGAAACAACATACATCTTCCTACATCTTAGGAAGATGTGTGCTAAACATGGAATTTGAAGATAGAATGCTATGAGGTCCGCTTTAAGGGTGAATGAATGAAGATGAAAGTGGGCATGCTTTAAGCTGAAAACAATAAACAAAATCTTTGATGAAATAATGGAAGATAGCAAAAATGCTCATCTGCTAGGTGAACACAGCTTGACTGCAGGAAAGACTCTGGATGTGTTCCCTGAATCATCCACTGAAGGCCTTCAATGACTGGTCGTCTTTTGGTTGCAAGCAAATCAAAGAAAAGGGGAAGAGCAAATGGCTGTCCTAACCACTAAATGACTTTGTATAGAGGAAGAGAGACTCAAAAGAAACCAAAATCATGTTTAAAAGTGGCTGATTACCATGATCTTCAATTACCATTATCTTCAAATCCTGTTAGCTGTACATGCATCTCAGGAATTGGTGGACTGGCAATTTGGCCAAAAGATAAATACTACTTCAACTCACTTTATCTTTTTCTAATCCCAGGGCTGAGTCAGAATGCCTCCCTCCCCCATCCAGATTCACTATCCCATTAGCAAACTGTGGCTGTGAAGGGGCCATTGTGACCATCAAATAAATGCAACTAGGGTCAGCGTTTTCTCGCCGCTTACCACTAGTGGCATTCAGTCTCCTTGATGCTGCTAGATGCCTCACACACGTGCATGGGGATCTGGGAATCAGAAGACAGCAGAGTGAGGGCAGCAAAGACTGGACCTCATGCTGGTCTGCATTCTGAGTTGGCTTCAATCCCTACACCAGTGGCTCTTCAAATGTTTTGGATCAGGACCCACTTTTTAGAATGGCACTCATGTTGGGACCCACTGGAAGTGATGTCATTAACCTGGAAGTGATGTCCTAGCCCAGAGTGACATCGTCAAGCAGGTAGTGCCATCATTGTGATGTAATCAAATGACACTCCTGGAATGCAAACTGGCATTCGTGGACTGCAGTAATTGCACGGCCATGAAACATTCATGACAGAAAGCAAGGTTAGGACAAAATATTACGTAAAAGCACTGAACACAAAAAAACACGAAACACTAAAAACAAAATTAAAAAACACCTCATTCCATATTTTCCTCCTAATCAACTTTATTTACCTGTTAACATTGATCTTATCATGTGGTCTCTCTTCATAGTACAGTATATCTATACATTTTTCTCTACATATATCCCATTTTCTGATCTATACCCCTTAAAATGGTTTGTTGTTGTCACAGCCTTATCATGTCCTTGTTTAGCATAGAACTGTGGTTCTCAAACCTTTTAGACCAGGACCCACTTTTTAGAATGGCACTCAAATTGGGACCCACTGGAAGTGATGTCATTCACCTGGAAATGATGTAATAGCCAGAAGTGACATCATCAAGCAGAAAGTGCTATAAGTCTGATGTAATCAAATGACACTGCTAGAATGCAAATTGACGACATTCTTGGACTGCAGCAAATGCACAACCATGAAACATCCCTGACAGGAAACAAGATTAGGTTAAAACACTGAACTAAAAATAAAATAAAATGTAAAAAACCTTCACTTGAAAATTCAAACTTTTATCGCTCACAAAAGGAATATAACAAGAATCTGCAGTTTCCAAGATGGTTGCTTCCAGCTTTCCTTGACCCACCTGACATCAGGCCACAACCCATCAAGTGGGTCCCCACCCACAATTTGAATAACACTGCCTTACATCATTAAAGTAATGAAGGGGTGGGAGAAGGAAACAATATTTCATTCTTGGAGAAGAAGAGATACAGGTGAATCTTTGGAGAGGCTGGAATGAAGATCCAGGGGGATCAATAAAATTGGGAGTGAAAAAAAGGAGTGGTGATTTGAGAAACCTCTTGCGCCTTCCCCATTTGGGCTGAAAAAATTTCCTTTGAGAACTTCCAACTCGGCTCTGCCATATTTTTGCAGCCTTGACAGCGTTCCCAGAAGATTAAAAGTACCCTGCAATCGCCGTCTCTGCTGAGTCCTAGGATATACTACCAAGTAATCTGGACGCTTCCTTTGACGCTGCACTGAAGCAAGGAAAGCCTTTAAATTTTTACTTTCCTCCATTGCCAGGGTGAAAACTGGGTTCATTTTCCTGCTCATGTGTATATTTGCAGATTTTAGCCGGAAGGGGAGCTTCATTTTTAAATAGCACCATTTATCAATAATTATTTCTAGTTTGTAAATAACTGTTCTTAATGTTCTGGAAATGTCCAGCAGTGTAAATTAGTTTTACAGCATGAAGTCCTGTAGTGCAAATATTTGATGAGTGTTTGCCAGCCTCTGGTTAGAAAGTTGCCAGTTGACCTGACAGCGGTCCAAAATCCACTGGCACTGCTAGAATGGGAGGGGGGAATCTGGTTAGGAGCAGGAGATAGTTGACCCTGACTGTGTGTCTTTTTGTACTGTGTTCCGGGATATCCATGCCAGGGCCAAACCCATCAGACTAGCTTTGCGGTGAACCTCAAACTTTTCGCCTCCAAAAATGTGTGCTTAGCCACTAGTATCCTATAAATACATTGTGGCTGTGCAATGTGTTCTGCAACACGGGATGAATTCAACGCAGTGGTTGATGGGGAGCCTGCCCTTAAAACTCCATCGGTTCGGACATTGGACAATCTTTTCTTTCTGACGGCTAAATGATAGTGACTCTGCCAGTCTGCTTTGGAATCCTGTGCCTGTGCAGTTTCCGCTTCTTTTCCTCCAAAAGCCATTTTCTACCAGAGAACAGTGACTTCCATTCATGCTGTTCAGTCATTGCTTTGTGATTACTTTATTCTTGGACTAAGACGAACCATTATCATAGTGTTTCAGCCATCTTAGGGCTAAACTACATCGTATGACCTGATCCTTCATCTGTTTTTTTTCTACTTATAAGTAGCTGTAGGGAGGTATTTGGATTGGGACCGTGACATATCCTTTGCCCCCTCCTGCACCAATTCCACCATTCGCTCCCATCCAAGTTACTATGAGTCACAGAGGGGGAAACCCTCTATGTTTCAGTACATGTATGTGATGATTGTCACGGGGATTTTAACTTATACCCACATGTGCCATAGCCTTGATCTAAATCACTCCTCACCCCTGTGGCCGCTTCTCAGCAGAACAAAACGATGACAAGGGTTCCACTTACGGATCTTACCCCTGCTAACTGGGCAAGATACCCCTGCTAACTGGGCAAGAGGCACTTTTTCTAGTGGTGTTCCTCTTATATTTAGCAGGGGAGAGTAATTGTCCCTCTTCATCCCTGCGCAGTCTTTCTAGTGGCTGTTGGTGGTGGTCTGCCTTTTTCTTAGATTGTGAGCCCTTTGGGACAGGGAGCCATTTAACTTTATTATTATTACTATTTACCTGTAAGCCGCTTTGTGAACTTCGTGTTGAAAAGCGGTATATAAGTACCAGTTGATTGATTGATTGATTGATTGATTGATATCCATTATAATGCAAAGTTTGGCCCATAGTGCTTGAATGTGTACCATCGTTTGGGTGCCAGGAGTTTCTTCACGTCGCTAAAATTCCAGTGTACCATTTGGAGGGCCTGGGACTTTACAGAACTGGGAGTGCAATCCTAACCTGGAGTTAGGCCAGCAAAGTTTGGCCAACACAAGGGACACCGTAAAGGATGTTTGGACCACTCTCTGAGCCAGAGAATCCAGCACACAGATGTGTGCCATCCCTCCTGACTTCAAGAGTGGTCCAAGCGTGCTTTATGGTAGCCCTTGTGCCAGCCAAACTTTGCTGGCCTAAGTGTGCCAGCCTAACTCCAGGTTAGGATTGTGCCCTGGACTGTTTTGTCTTTCTGGTGTGATTGCGTCTGCAAATGAATGAGACCTCAAACGGTAAAGCAGCTATTTTCAACCAGTGTGCCGTGGCACATCGATGTGCCACAAGTGGTCCACAGCTGTGTCACAGGAGTTTGGGGTATGGTCGTTTAATAGTAGGATAATTGGGGAATGTGAGCCCCCCCCTTGTAGTGTGGTGAGCCTTGTCAATAGTCACAAAAACTGATGGCATTTTAGTGTCAGTGTGTCTTGAGATTTAAAAGGCTGAAAATCACTCTTTCCCTCTTGGCATTTGAGATTATTTGTGTTAATCAAGGTGACAAAGCACAAACCTCCACACTGAACATTGCAGAGCATTCCTTACAACCCTCTCTGGTCTACAGATACTGTCAGTTTCTATGCGACAAAGAGCCAATTGGAATTATATGCCAGCCCATTGCATAGAATTAGACCCTGCAGGGATTCCGCTCTTCTTTTGGTTCCTTGCTGCACATTATAGTGGAAGCATTTTTTGTTGTGAAGAGAAAAAGCACAATTTGTCTGGATCTTCCCCTCCCCCTCTGCACTTCTTTGTGTCTTTTTCTAAAATTGAGTGTAATGCAGCAAGAAGTGGTGATTGGCAAAACCTGCCCCATCCACTTGCACCAAGAGCATTTCCTTTATACACAAAATAGTGTGTTCAGAATACAACCTGTTGTGTTTGTGGGTTTTTTAAAATTTTAAATACATTTGATAATGTATTTTCTTTTTTTTTTTCTTTTAATGAATTTGGCAGATTGATCCAGCTTTGGAAGAGAGAATCAAGAAGAATAAAGTGACCCTGGAATCGGAATATGAGGTATAGTTCATTGCCTGTTCTGAAACCAAAGCCCTGTCTTTTTTATCCTGCCCGAGTGATGATATGGTGTTTCTGCCCATAACTAAAATTAAACAAGCCTTGGCTTTGATTCATTGCCATCCAGTAAAAGCAGACTGTTTCTACCAAAAGAAGGGCTTTGAATGTTCAAAGCCATACAGGGCACACCCCTTCTTTGATGACCATCTGCCAAATACAGCCCTGCAAATTCACTTTTAATGCTCTTGTGGTTAGTTTATAAAAGACTTGATTTTTATAACGGTCTTGACTGGAATGTACATGTGTCTCCATTTATATTGCAAGCCTTATGATGGGATCCATGTGGCTAATTGCCGAACCATATGATGGCCTTAGTGACACTGGCAGTTAATTTATCAATCCCTCCAATTGCTTGAAGTGCTAAATGTTTATGGTTCCAATAGGCAGTGTAGACATGGGTACCCTTGCAATGAAATATTTTTCTTTTATTTAGCAAATGAATGTGACTGAGAAGATAAGAATGTTCTCCTAATTACTTGTCACCTCTAGAACGAGAAAAGAGTGTTGTCTCCATCAGGAGATGAGGTCTTCATGTATTTAGCCCTGTCTGTACTTGGACAGTAGTCCTGTCTTTCTATCCATTGTTTGTTTAGGTCCAGGCCCCACAGCATGAGTAGCAGATTACAGAGCAGGGGCATAGCTAATGAAAGTGGTGCAGGCCAGTGCAGAGGGCAAAATGTTGCCCCGGAAGTGACATCACAATAGGAAGTGATGTCACAATTGTATTTTCGTTTTCTTTGGGTTTTGGCCTTAACTTTTGATTGAACTTTTGATATTAGACTCCAGTTTGCTTCATTTCATTCTGCATGTAATTCCACATCAAGTGATTTATAACATGACAAGATTATTCCTAAAAGTACGATTTTAATAAACTGTAATTTTTACATGATAGTTGTATTTTCATTTTCAGGGGTTTTGGCCATGCTATTTGATAGAGTAAAGATATTACGCTCTGGTTTGTTTCATTGCATTCGGCATCAAATTACCTTTCCAATGATATGTAACACGATGTTATTATTCATACATACCAAGGTTTTCACCATTTTGGCCACTTCAGTAGTGTCAAACTCAGCTTGTCCCCCGTCCCGTCCCCCAAGTTTGTTGCTCGGTGCAGTCGCACCCCCCCTGCAATTCTTCAGCTACGCCTCTTGATACAGAGTAATGCCAACCCAGGACTGGTCTAGTTTTCCATATTCCTTCTATAGAGCAGCCTTTCAAAATCACAACCCCTTATATCTGCTATCCACTTACTTCTATGGGGAAGAAATAACCACACCATTATAGCTAAGTCCAGGGCATTGCCATAATTCAAGAGGTATTCGTTCTGCATTATTTTGGTGATAGAAACTGTTCTTCTTATGTGGACTGAAAATGCCTGCTTCAGACCCATAAGTCACCATTCCATTAACACACAGTTCTGTTTGCCTTTGGGGAGCCTTCTGTCTTCTTTTCTCCCTTAATACATTTTGTAACTCTGCTATGATTTATTCATGTGAAGGAATCATCATGTAATGAAAAGAAGACTCTCTCTCCCCTTTCAAGCTTGACTCCGAATGGTGTGTGTACTCAAGATATGTCGTGCTTTCTCCCTACTGTGCTTAAGTAGCTGCTTGAAGGACAATATTTAAATTGCCAGAATTATGTTTGAATCTTGCGGGAAAATCAATAGCAATGCTGCCAAAATGGCCTAGCAAAATATTAAAGGTCTATTCAGGTTATTCTTACAAGGGCTATACCTGATGCACACAAGCTGTGAAAAGATTCTTGTGCTTTGCGGTGATCCACTAAGGGTCAACTCAAACGTCTCTCAAAATAGAGGGGAATTCAGATTGTTCCGGATTTGGGCGTGCCTTGTCATCAGAGGGATTCAAGCAAATACTCTTAAACCATTTTCTACCAGTGATGCGCTAGAGCAACATTGGTAGAAATGCAATCTCCAGCACATCATTGGGAGGATTAAGTTGAGTTATAAACCTGCAAGATGTTGGGCATATTGTATTTAATTTTCTTGTACAGTACAGATGAAACATGAGGGAAAATACTAGTTTATAATGAACTTCTCAATGTTTTGCCTGCTACTACTATTAAAGTCTTCTCTCATTCAAAGCAGGGAATTTTCTTTTTGGGACGATGTGCTCTTGCCCACACAGAGCCCCACTGTTGCCAAAAGCAAGTAACTGAGAGAATTTTTATAAATAGTTCTGACCATCGAACGGAGGCCTGAAGCCAAGGCCCAAATGTTGATCATAGCACATTAGAATACTCAAATTTGGTAAACACATGGCAGAAGATGCAATGACTCCTCGTAAAGTCATGGATCTCGAATTGAGATCAGTGAGAGCTTGACTTTCTACACATGTTTTTCTGGGAGATCAAGCTTTCTCTCTCTTCCCTGCTAGATATTTTTTCAACATCACTATTCCCAAATTTAGGATTGCTTTCACAAAAGCTAGGCTGAATGCTTTGTTTTCATCAGTCCTTTTGGGACATTTTGCTAGGTGTCCCTATTTAGAGAGACGGTGTCCCTGCTCTCAAAATGTGGTGGAGACAACCGACCACATTATTTTACAATGTCCAATTTATGATGATCTGAGGGTCAATTCCCCCCCCCCACTCTCGGTAATATAATGGGGTTGCAAGAGGAAGTACAAATTGCTTTTCTTCTTTCTGATTCTGATCTGGACATATCTTTTGGGGTTGCCCATTTCTGCCATGCTGCTCAGTTGGCAAGAAGGAAATTGGAGTGTACAAATGCTTGATTTTATGTTTCTGTGTAAATTTTCTGTGTTTCTGTTTTGGCTGGTCGGTTGACCATAATAAAGGATCGATCGATCGATCGATCGATCGTAAAGTCAGAAAACAGATAATTTTGCATCAGATGGACAAAAACCGCAGGCCATGAAGCTTCCTATGCAATAGATGCCAGCAGAGTACTGGAGAAACCATACCTGGGATGGACTATTGGGCTGTGGACATTCCATTGCCTCTTAAGATGCTTGCGTTGGACTTTACTTGGCTAAGGGGAGATCTCTATTAGCAGCCAGGAACACACATCTGTGCTTATAGAATGCACGCTGGCTTGATAATCTACCACATCTTGTTACTACGTAAGTAAATTATATTTAAAGATGCTATAATTTTTTAATTATAGAATTTCACTAGAATTCTTCAATAGGTAGTCCTTGTGGCGAGGTTCATCAAAGTCTTTATTGGAACCAAGAACTGGAGGTTTCTTTCTCACACCCACCCCTTTGTCTACTGGTGATGAAAATGTCATTTTTGCTGTTCTCCTGACTAAGACTTGAAGCAGCGGCTCTTGGGGCTTGTGTGTGCTACATCTTGTAAAGCAGATGCAGCATCAGGATGGGGAAGAGATCCCGCACGTCCTCTGACGATTGCCGAACTTTCTTTTTAGCTTCTCTTTATACGAAGCGTGCATCAGGATAGCTCTTACCTGTATCCATACACTGAGACCACCAGTCCCCTCTTACCTAGAGCATCAGGGTGCTGATAGCACCACCCGTATTGGAGCAGAATGCTGGCTTCTAAAGCTTCCTTTTTGAACTGAGTGGCAGCGGGCATGTGGCAAATGCAGAGAGGACAGAACAGCTCCAATTTTGTATTAGAGGCATCTATTTCAAGAAGGAACTGGTGCTGCTGAATAATTACAAAGCTGCATTGTATAAGAGGTGTGATGTTCTGTTTATCCATACAGCAGTGCTTTCAATATTGATGTTCTTTCAAGGTCCCTAGCGAGAGCTTCAGTTGGTGCATATATTTATATACCAAATGACTGCACTTTCAGGTCTGTCATGAGTTCTATCTGTCTCTTGTGTGCTGGGAATAAGCTACTTCCCCCCCCCCCACTATTTAAGAATTCTGCTCACACATGTATGTTCTCATGCAGCCCGTAGCCCTTGCTATCCCATTTGCCTAATAAATCATTGCTGTTTCTGTGTGCCACCAGTACTAATGGGAATGTAGCTCCACTTCTGGGATGTACCTTGTAATGTTGTTTGTAAAAAATGCAAAGCATAGGATTTTATGCTAAGACACTTTGGTCTTCATTGTGTTTTGTTTGGGGGGGGGGGGATGTCCCGAAATAAAGCAAGGCAGGTATATGGAGTATATTTGCATGTATCGTAATACTTGCTTTAAATAATAAAGAAAACTGATTTTTTTTTGTTTACTAGCTGGAGACTTGTGCTTTGCTACGTTATGTAATAACAGGGCTGGGGGAAGCATAGATCTGCATCCTCTCCTCCTGCAGCCCACTCCTGCATGCTGTCCAGGTGGTTGCGAGAGGTCTGCAGTGCCCTGCAGCTTGCATGAGAGGTGCAATCCCTGCCCACTGCCAGGCAAGGCCTGGCAGCTCGCATGAGCTCCCATGCGACTGGGAGGGAGGGAGGGAGGCCTGGACAAGGTGGTCGGCGAGGACACACACCCCTGTCAGAGACATGCCTTCAGTTTTTGAGATGAGAGCCTGCCTCAAGCTGGGTGCCAAAGGCATGAGGGAGGGAGCCTGGATAGGTAGGGGGGGGAGCTGGCAAGAGAGAGCCCCCCCCCGTCAGAGATATACAGTACCTTCAGAGACCACAGGCCCCTCTCAGGCACAGGGGAAAAAGCCAGTCAGGCCTAAGTAATAGGAAGGGTTCTTCTACTGTTGTTTTTTGTTATTTCACTGTTAAAACCCCTTGCCATACTCGCTTCACTGCTATATATAACTTTAAATCCATTTTGACGCCAATAGCACATTCATGTTCAGGTTGAAATTCCCTTAGATTCCTCACATGAAATGTTGGGTTCAGCTTTTGAGGGCGCTTAACCCCTAGACCAGTGGTGTCATTCTATAATGAACTAACGGAACGGTGGGCGGGACTTACCGCGTGATTGGCTGCGTGGTTCTGACGCGTCGCCACCGTTCCGAGCCCCGCGCGGGCACCCCTGGCTTCGGAGGGGGTGCCCGCTTGCCTGGGTGGCACGCTGGGTGCTGCGGAGAGCCGCGGAGGGGCGCGCCACCCGGAAGAAGCCCTCCGCGGCGGAACAGCAGGCGGCGACGCGTCGCGGGGCCCCTGTCAATCAAGGGGTAAGTCCCGCCTGCGTTCCGGTACTTCATTATAGAATAACACCACTGCCCTAGACGGTCCTTTTGTGTCCCTGGTGCCCTTCCCTGCTATAGTGGGTCGGGAATGGGGCCTCTCTACACCTGGCAGCCTGGTGTCTACCGTTCAGCTACGAGCACTTGTCAAAGAGCTGCGCTCTGACCCGACTTCCTGAGAGAAAATATGTTAACTGCTGTCAACTGCCACTGCCTGGTCATCACAATAGCTAACCCTTTGCTGAACTTCAGAACTTTCAATCAGTGAAACACATTTGACCCCTTTTCACCCCCTTAGGGGGCAACGTTTTTTCAAATCCCTTCTTAGTGGGTACTTTCCTCACGGAAGGAATGTGCTCCCTGAGTTTTGTGTTTCTAGGCCCCGTGGCTTGGACTGTGTGTTGATGGATCAGTCAATCAGTCAATCAGGACGTCTCTCTTTATACAGATGTAGCTCATTCTCTGAGATGCAAGGTGTACTTGCCAAATTTACATGAGTAGACTCCCCTAAAAGAAATGCTTAGAGTAGGGGTGTCAAACTCCTTTCATACAGCAGGTCGAATAGCATTCAAGGCACCTGCTGAGCACTGGAAGTGACAACATTAAGGAAGAGGTGTAATTAATCAGATGATGTCCAGAAATAAGCGCATCGTTCTTGCATAACACTCAGTAGGTAGAAATGACAGAAGAGGAAAGTGTGCCAATGTTGACCATATTTTCAAGCTATGGGAGAGCCCAATTATCATACAAGCCACCCTTTCCAACCTACAGGCCTTATGCTGACACCCTGGTATACAGGATCTAAAAGGCAAATCTGCTCCCCTTCCTTTTAACAAATTGGTTATGTCTTAGCCACTTTTTCCTGTCCCACTTTTTCCTATCAGTTTTGTGGCTTTCTCAGCAGACCCTCAGAAGTCATGTGCTTGAACACTTGCCAAACATCACACTCTTAAAATTCTTAATGATTTGCTTGGTGTTGTTTTTTAAGAATACTCTTCCATTTTTGCATCAGTTTTCCCATAAGAATAATAATAACTGGAAAGCTGAAACAATTCTAAGTAAAATACAGACCAAACTCTCCCTTTGGGGTAGGTGGAAACTTTAGCAACCAGCATATTGGACTCAAGGGCCTGCCCTGATTCTGTCTTGGCGATAGCATTGACTGCCTCTTTCCTCATTCATTCTGTCTGAACCGGCAAATGTGTGGATCAACACATTTCGGAAAGAAACCTTAAGAATCTAGGGCTGTTCCCTTTGAAGAGGATGTCTCATGGGAAAAAAAAGACTGCCCTACATTTCTCAAAACTTAGAGGAGAGGCAACAAAATAAGTCTTTAATTCTTGATTCCGTAGGTTTGAGTTGCGGTAGATCTACTGTGCTCCTTTCTGCTCAGATATGGGGAATGGGCAGGAGGCAATGGAAAAATGTGCAAAATAGACTAGGGCAGTGGTTCTCAAACTGCGAGTTGGAACCCACCAGTGGGTCGCGAGCCAATTTCAGGTGGGTCTCGAAGCTAATTTCAGCCAATTTCAGGTGGGGATAAAAAGGCACTACAGAGAATTATTAAAGTGGCCCAGTATACCATCGGGCTTCAGCTACCCACCCTTGATGACATTTTCGCCACCCGCTGTTTAAAGAAATCACATAATATCCTTAGAGACTCTTCTCATCCTGCTTACAACTTTTTTGAACTGTTGCCTTCTGGAAGAAGATATAGGAACATCAAGACTCGGACGACACGTTTTATAAACAGCTTTTACCCTAGAGCCATGACAGCATTGAACAATGAACTTAAGTATCAGTAGATAGGGGCAGTCAGACTGTACAATTGTCCATTATGTGGATGTTTGTGTTTAGAAGAGGAATTTTAAGGGGGTGGATGGTATGGGGGGTTGGGGGGATTGTCGGGAACTTAGTGTGTGTATTGGTTTGGTCTCCGGATGTCAGTGAATTTCGTTGTGTAACACAATGACAATAAATAATAATAAAAAATAAAATAATAATAATAATAATAAAAAAAGCACCTGGAGCAGCCATGTTGAAAATATGAAGATGGGATGCTGGAAAGGGGGAGGGCTGTGTGGTTGCTTTGCTTGCGTCAAGGTTGTAAATAGACTTTTTTTTTCTTTGATTTACTTTGCTGTTGGAAAATGCCTGAGAAATAACCCAACTGATCGCTGCGTTCTCAGGAAAGCAGCAGGCTCTGGCATAAAAATGATGGCACTTCCAAATATGACATCACTTCCTGTGGGTCCTGGACAGATTGTCATTCTAAAAAGTGGGTCCCAGTGCTAAAAAGTTTGAGAACCACTGGCTTAGTGCAGTAATTCCCCGACTTTTTCAACTGGCGCCTCCCTTGGCCTACAATCCTTTACATTGCATAGGGCAGTGTGCTTTTCGTGAGGATTTTGTGGCTACCCTGGCTGGTTTCAGTGGCTCCCCAGGGAGCCACAGCTCACAGTTTGGGAACTGCTGTCCTAGGGTCTTCCTGGACAGAGGTAATTTCTTCTCCTTTCAACCTTGGGGCTTTCCTGCTTCTCCTTTTCTTAGTCTCTCTCCTCATCCCGTCCTGCTATTGCAAGAAGCCCCACTTCTTCCACCTTTGTTCACCCTGGATAACCCTTCCTTACACCTGCTCCTTCTCCCCTTGCTTCCTCTTGCTCTCCTTGCAAGGACTTCCTCTTTTCTCTTTCCTTCTACCTAGGAAGATCTGATGTTTAGGACCTGTGTGTGTATGGCTGTTCTGTACATTGCACCCCATACACCTTTAACCTTCCCTCCCTGCTCTTCTCGTGCCATTCCATTGAGTTGTGCCGTGAGCTGCTGCACATGAGCCAGTGCACTAGATTCTTCCTGTCAGTCAACAGCATTTATATACCACTTTTCAACACAAAGTTCACAGAGCAATTTACAGGCAAAAAATGTTAAATGGCTCCCTGTCCCAAAAGGGCTCACAATCTAAAGGGCACGTAACATCCTGTGTGCGTATGTTACACGTGCTTTAAAAGCACGTCCAATAACCAGGAACACCAGTGTCCTAAGCGTATCCTATTTGAACTTGAAGTGCTAGTACATGTTTTTTTGGTCAGTCTAAGACAGTGAGTTTGCCTATTTTAGGTGATTTCTGCTCATAAGTCATTTTAATGCACTGTTAGGAGAAATTGCACCCGTTGAATTTCTCCAATCTGCATCACTCTACATTTTTAAGAGACTAAGGGGAGTGTGTTAGTTAGTGGGAAACTTGCGGGAGTGGGTAGCCTTACTGTTTTAAATAAATTAAGCTTTCTCAGACATTGGCCCAGCAACACAAAGCAAGAAATAGCTGCTCTTTTTCCTTTTGTTTTTACATCTCAGTCATAATTTAAATAGGTACTAGAGACAACAAAAGCATCCTGCTTTGGGAGTATGAAATGGTCAAACCAGATGTTTGGCAACATCAGGTGCTGACTTAAAAAGGAACCCTTTGGGAAACTGAGCAGATTGGCTATAAAACACAGCTTATAAATGATTGTGTTGGTCCATATTCATATAAGGGATTTTGAATCCCTCCCTTACATATGCCTGCGACAAAAATCTTATAGCTTTCTGGAGTTTTTAGTAGTGAGTGTGAAATGAGTGAGTGAATTTAGTGAATGAGTGAATTTAGTAGTGAGTGTTTTTTTCAAGCAGGCAGAAAGGAAGGGGAGGACTAGGTCAGAGTATATAGCAGAACCTTCTAGCGAGTGCCCTCATGAGCAGCAAGTGCTGTCCTGCGACGAAGTGCCTGGTAGACAAGTGAGTTGCTCATCTGTGTGAGTTAAGCAGCAGGACGAGGAAGCCAGGGCCCCAGACTCTGCCCTTTCTCTGAGAAGCAGGGCAGCTCATTCCTAAACAAACACAGAGATGGAGGCAGACAGACAGCAGTTGGGAGGGGGCTATCCAGTGTTTTGCACAGAGTGCCACATGTATGACTATATGCCTCTGGGGCATAACTCATGGGTGTGTCCTCTGTGCAAGGAGCTCCAGGCACTCAGGGAACGCGTCTGCTCCCTAGAGGCCTTGGTTGCGGACCTGGAGAAGCAGAGGCAGGCAGTGAGTTCCGGGGCTGGAGGACATCAACCTGGAGCAGAGGGAATCAGTCCCCCAGGGGGGACCCCTTCTTCCAGTGACGAGCCCGCATCCAGTCACACTAAGGATGCTCCTCGGCGGGAGGGGGGGTCCTGGTCTCCTTGTAGTGGGCGATTCTATAGTTAAGAATATAGAGAGGGGCATCTGTGATGTATGTAAGGACTGCATGGTGACTTGCCTGCCTGGTGCGAAGGTTGCGGACATCACATCTCAACTAGATAGGCTGGTAAGGAGTGCTGGGGAAGAGGTAGTGGTCATGGTGCAGGTTGGCACCAACGACGTGGGGAAATGTAGCTGGGAGGTCCTGGAAGCCAAATTTAGGTTGCTAGGCAGGACGCTGAAGGCCAAGATCTCCAAGGTAGCATTCTCAGAAGTGCTACCCATTCCACGCGCAGGGCCGGCTAGGCAGGCGGAGCTCAGGGGTCTCAATGCGTGGATGAGACGGTGGTGTCGCGAGGAGGGGTTTAGATCCGTTAGGCACTGGGGGACGTTCTGGGACAAGCCAGGCCTGTACAAGAGGGACGGGCTTCACTTGAACCAAAATGGAACCAGGCTGCTGGCGCTTAACATTAAAAAGGTGGCAGAGCCGCTTTTAAACTGATCCCTGGGGGAAAGCCAACAGGAGCCGAGTGGTTGCGTGGAGGCTGTTTAAAATGACAGTAGTAGAGGCCCAGCAGAAGTGTATACCACAAGGAAAGAAGGGCTCGACTAGATCCAGGAGGGTGCCTACATGGCTGACGAATAAAGTGAGAGAGGCCATAAAGAGCAAGGAAGCTTCTTTCCATAAATGGAAGTCTTGCCCAAATGATTAGAATAAAAAAGAACATAAACTCTGGCTAAAGACATGTAAGAAGGTGATACGGGAGGCCAAGAAAGCGTTTGAGGAACGCATGGCTAGCAACATAAAAGGGAATAATAAAAGCTTCTTCAAATAGAAGCAGGAAACCTGCCAGAGAGGCAGTCGGCCCGGCCCGCTGGATGGGGAGGGAGGGAAAGAGAAGATGAAAGGGGACTTGGAGATTGCAGAGAAATTAAATGAATTCTTTGCATCTGTCTTCACAGTAGAAGACCTTGGGCAGATACCGCAGCCCGGTGTGGCTGATCCTGGGTCTTTTGGGAAGAAAAATTATCCATGCACCAAAGAGTGTTATACTGTAATTCAAATTGAGCTTTCTTTTTTTACAAGCCCCATCCATTTACATAGAGTTTGTACTAGTGTGTTGTATTGAGAATTGAGCTACCATAAAATGCCTAGTTAGACATGTTCTCTGCCTAGTTAGACATGTTCCTTGAGTCTGTATGCAGAACAGTGGGGCAAACCTCAGCCTATATGACTTACCTGAGCAAAAGGGTGGCATTTGGTAGACCCTTTCCACCCCTGTATTGTTACTGCTTCTGTTGGTGGAAGTTCTACCAATGGTCAGTGGACCATTACATGTCAGGGTAATTGTTGTAATTTGGGAAGCTCCTCCTCTCGGGTAGGCAGCTCAGATGTCAATCTTTCCGAGGAGAGGGGCTATCACGATACCAGGGGGCCTGGCCCCGCCTGATTGCCCCCAGGCATTGTGGGATGTTATTCCCTCCTTGCCACTGGTAACCTTCCGTGGCCCAGGAGGCATTTCCTTAGCCCCAATCAGCAGTGTAGCACAGCGTCAAGGCTGGAGTCAGCTAACCCCCGCAGCTAACTCTGTTTCTGGGAAGAAACAGACCAGTGCATCAGATGGATCTGCAGCCGGTCCTGGGTTCCTGCTGAGCGTCACAGGGGCTCCCAAGATATTTCATATCTCTAGGACAATGGTTCTCAAACTGTTGTATTGGTCTCTGGTGCTCTTTACATTCCTAAAGGTATGGAGTCCCAGGGAGCCCCACCAGAGCATGCATGGAGAGAGCCTGAGAGCATCCCTGTGTGCTTGGAATGCTGCAGGACCAGGACCAGTGCCAAATATTGGCAACGAGCTAGAACCGGGGGGGGGGGGGAATAAGGAAGGAGAACATCACCCAGAGGTGGTGGGTGGGAAGGAGGAGCAAATGGGGCAAGGGCAGGTGGTGGCCACTTATGGTGTGCTTGTGGCATCCCTGAAGGCATCTCAGGGAGCCCCAGGGCTCCAAGGAGCACACTTTGAGAAATGCTGCTCTAGGGGACAGTACCAACATTTTAGGTGGGTGCCTTTTATGACACTGCAGATAGGTATTTTCAAACTATGAGGGCCAACGTTTTTAGGTACCTCTAATTTCTAATCTCCTACAGGAAGTCAAGCCTGATTGCTCCCTGGAAGGACAAATCCTGAAGCTGAAGCTCAAATACTTTGGCCACCTCATGAGAAGAGAGGACTCTTTGGAAAAGACCCTCATGCTGGAAAAGATTGAAGGCAAAAGGAGAAGGGGGCGGCAGAGGTTGAGATGGTTAGATAGTGTCACTGAAGCAATGAACATGAAATTGGGCGAACTCCGGAAGCTAGTGGAGGACAGGGAGGCCTGGCGTGCTGTGGTCCATGGGGTCGCGAAGAGTCGGGCACGACCTAGCGACTGAACAACAACAATTTCTAATCATCCGTATTATAGTGAATTGACTTTTCCTTAAATTCTCATGGGTGGTATAGTCTGTCTTTGCTGTTTTGCATCCACCTGGTCATGATGTTTGATCCATAGGGAAATGTAGTGTTTGATCCATAGGAGAAGATCAAAGGACAGAACACCACGAGGGGGTATTTTCAGTTATTTAGCACACAATTCTTACCAACTTTCCTGCACTGACATCGCTCTGCCATTGGGGCATGTGCTGCATTCTGCAGTTGGAGGGGGCAGTCGCCGAGACCGCCTCAAGTTAAGGGAATGTTTGTTCCCTTTCCCTGGGAGCTGCATTGCCCTTGCCCCCCCCCATCCTGGAAAGTTGACTAGAACTGAGCTCTTCCTCTTTTAAGTCAACAATATTTGTCTTGTATAAATGTGCTAAAAGAGGCTGCAAGAACATGGAACTTCCAGCAGAAATTAAGTGTACAGTACATTATTTCTCAAATCTTCCATCTCGGTTTATTCGGCTGTCTAGAAACAAAGTTCATCTTTGGCAAAAGACAAAAATGTGTTCATGCAAAGTTTGATGCAGTATTAGGATGGCAATCAAAGACATTTACTTAAAATTGTGCTATTTTCTTTATTGCCGTCTACGGCTATTTCTTCTTCTCCTCTCTTTCCCATCCGCCTCAAGAGGGAAGGAAAAGGCAGACTTGGGCTGTGCCACAATGTATTGTGCTGTGCGATAGGGCTGTGACCTTAATTTCACAAAGTCTTGCCTTCTCAGCACTAGCTCCGGAATACGGACAAGTATAAGGTATGCGGCCAATAAAACATTCAACAAGACTCTTATTTCTGTTTTAGTGAGGAGGCCACATAACCCAGATTAAATCTGACCCCTGGGCCCGATTCACAAAAAAAAATCCTTCCACAACCATGTGCACATTCACACACTCCCCCCCCCTTCAAACATCCCAGCTGTGCTGGCACTGGTACCAGAGGGCTGCTGTTTCTGGGAATAGCAGAAGCATCCTTCTTCTGGTATCTCGTACAAATGTTGCCTCGCTCAGCAGTTAAAAGCAAGATACAGGGAAAACAATAAAGGTGCAATAAATAAACAAAGCAAAAGCTGCAAAAAAAAAATGGACAGAGAGGCTTGTACCCAGACCCTCTAATCTGATGGATCTCACTTAGGGATCCATCACTCACTCCAGGTCCTAACCTGGAGTTAAGCTGGCACAGTTAGACCAACAAAGTTTGGCTGGCACAAGGGACACAGTAAAGTATGTTTGGACCACTCTTGGAGTCAGAGAGGACAGTACACAGACATGCACCATCCTCCCTGACTCTGAGAGTGGCCCAAATGCACTTTACAGTGTCCCTTGTGCCGGCCAATCTTTGCTGACCTAACTGTGCCAGCCTAACTCCAGGTTAGGATTGCGCCCTTAGTGCCAGCACCAAATTGCTGCAGGCCCCATGGTAAATCCCTGTATTGGTCCCTAACGTGTCTTGGAGAATTCACTTCAGAGTAATGCATGTATACTTGTATATTTTTATTTTTCTGTTGTTTTTTCCATACAGAAATTGAAAGATTCCAGCTTTGACGACTGGAAGAATATCAGAGGACCCCGGCCATGGGAAGACTCCAAGCCTTTCCAAGAGCAGCAGCGGTAGCAGCAGCAGCAAAGTCTTGGCTGAGAGCCACCCTAACTTCATTAACATTGGCATGTCCCTAACTCTTCTGGACTGTTTTTCTTCCTTCAATGAATTGGGGAACTAGTTGTTAATTCCAGCAAGGAAATGATTATTTTGATCTGATCTAACGGGTAAGCCAAATGTCTTGTAAATAAAGACCCTGAAGTGTGTTTCCCGGTGAAAGTCAATACACAACACACATTTATTTGTAATGATCAAGCCACTTGTAGCCAGGAGTGCAGATGCAAGGAGACCCATTGGGCCACCAGGGCTTCACTCGGTATCGTAGTCCCCGGGGCATCAACCCCCAGACACCCCCCGAGACCGTGGGTATTGAAGCGTGTTCCCTCCTGACCACTGGCGAAACTCCAGCGTTCCAGAAGACTTTACCCGTGCCCAATTAAGTTTCTAGGTAACCCCCTTGGTAGTTAAGCCCCGTGGCTAGACTGGAATAGCTGACCTCAGTTCCCAGAAGAAAAGGCGCATCGGTCTGTAAAATATAATGATGTTTATTAAGACTATTGGTTACACTACAAAGGCACCGAGGCCCAAGAAATGCACAGCTTGAAAGTACTTGGAAACCCAGTGCAAAATAATAAAACTATCTGCCTAACTTCTAACTAGCCCTATCTCTCACCTGGTTCCTCAACCAGTAGATCAGGGTGCCTAGCTCCCAGACTGCCTGTGTGGCCAGGTGTCCATGATGGTTTCTCGAGCTCACTGCCCTATCCAGCAGAGTGTCCAACTCACTGAGTGATCCACCGACCCCTCCCTTCTCCTGGATTTTTTCTCTGTTCTCTTTTGGGTTGGTAAGTCACAGCTCCCTCCTCTTCCCAACCAGAGGTTCAATGTTACGTTAATTTACAGATTATGAGCTGGCCCAAGGCCAGCTGGTGTGGCTCTCAGCCAGCAGCGTCATGCAGCTGGAATGCTGAGCGGGAGAAACAGGTGAGCGGCAGCCCGCCCGTTGCGTTCCGGTCCGTTTCGCCATCGGGGGCGGGGAAGACAGCAAAATGGACCGGAACGCAACGGGCGGGCTGCTGCTCACCCGTTTCTCCTGCCCAGTGTTCCTGCTGCATGACACCGCTGCTCTCAGCTCTTGAAGTTGTTATCCAACACTCCTGGCCAGACAACGCAACTTCAGGAGCTCTCTGAGCTTGGTTCCCACCAGATGTGGAGAGGACTTGGGGCAGGGGCTGGGCCTGCAATTACAAAAATGGAGTCAGACCCAGGCCTCGTTTCCTTTGCTCACAGCACTCAGGGTGAAGGAACAAATGTTCTCTTACCCCGAGGAGGCTCCAGCGACTGCCCTGGCCCCCTAGGATGTCTGCGCCGCTTTTCCTCCGGGTGCTGGGGCAGCTTAGGATTGGGCTGCCAGCCGTGTTAGACTAGAAGAGTGAAAAGTTACAACACAAGATTATATGTTAAGCTCGGCTGGTAAGCTGTTAGGCTGAAGTGAGTGCCTGAGTTCTATTTCCAACCGTCTAGCTAAGAAACTTCAGGACAAATTTCCTAAGAAATTTCAGGACAATTCCAAACAGAGCTGAAGACTTGCCAAGGTCACACCTGAATCTGTAAAGATCTCCATTGGTGGCCCTCCCTTAGACCTCTTTACTGGTTTGCCATAGTCCAGCAGTTCCCAATGAAATAATTGTCCCATCAAATTCAGCTGTGGTTTGGGGCTAAATAGAAGCTCGCAATAGCCACGCTGGGTTGTAAAGTGCTCATTCTGCCTGCCACACATTATCTTGAAGTGATCTCATTCTCCTCTCCAATTCACTCTTGCTAGAGGCATCTTTTTCCTGTGCAGAATCTGGAGAAGGCTTGACATATGATAACCCAGTAAGGCTGTAGAAGTTTTTTAAACCCAGCATTTTGTGGTGCAGCACTTCATGGGTGTGTGTGTGTGGGGGGGGGGGAGAACATAAGAAAAGCCCCACTGGATCAGGCCAAAGGCGCATCTAGTCCAGTTGGCTGTATCTCGCAGTGGCCTACCAGTTCATTCAGGGAGCATACAGGGTGACAAGATGCCTGCATCCTATTGCATCCTATTGCTCCTTTGCACCTGGCATTCTGAGGGCCCAATCCTATCCAACTTTCCAGTACTGATGCTGCAGGAATGTAAGGGAACAAACATTTCCTTACCTTGAGGAAGCCTCAGTTACTGTTTTCCCCACTGCAGTAGGCAGTGCATGCCCTTTTGACATCTGCACCAGCACTGGAAAATTGGATAGGATTTGGCCCTTAGGTCTCCTACTTCTAAAACCAATAGGTTGCACATACCCATCGTGCCTTGTAACCTGTGATGGACTTCTCCCCACTTAAAGCCAGCCAGGCCAGATATATCACCACATTTTCAGGGCCTTCAGAAAATCCAGGTATATGATATTCACTGGTTCCCCCATATCCACATGCTTGTTGAAAGTATTCTAAAAGCTTTGGGAGGCAAGATTTACCCTAACAGAAGCCATGCTGATTCTCCTTCAGCAAGGTGTGTGTGTGTGTGTGTGTAAGGAGGCTGAGGTTGGTTCCAAAAGTGGTACCATGCTCATTCATGCCCATATGCAATTCTGTGTTTTCTGTATTTATTTAAAACAGTGGTTCCCAAACTGGGACAGGACCAGCGGTGTTATGTTGCCGGAACGCTGGGCGGGACATCCTGGTGATCGACAGCCCGCCCATCGCGTTCCGCAGCGTTACGCCGTTTGCATAACGTACGCAAGCGGCGTAATTGGTTACGCAAATGGCAGAATGCGACGGGCGAGCTGTCAATCACCCGGATGTCCCGCCCAGTGTTCCGGCAGCATAACACCGCTGGATAGGACCCATTGCAGGTGTGCCATAAAATACCTAGAGGAGCCATATTGAAATTATGGGAAGATGGGGTTTTAGAAAGGGAGATGGCTGTGTGGTTATTTTGCTTGTGTCAAGGATATAACTAGGCTTTTTCCCTTTCTGATTCACTTTGCTATTGGAAAATAGCTGAGAAATAACCCTACTGATTGCTGCATTCTCAGGAAAGGAGCAGGCTCCGGCATCACAGCCATGACATCACTTCTGGTGGGTCCCGGACAGATTGTCATTCTAAAAAGTGAGTCCCGGCGCTAAAATGTTTGAGAACCACTGATTTAAAATAAACCTATATTCTGCCTTGCATTAATATAACTTTTTTTTTTGCAACAAACAAACAAACAAACAAAAACTAAACCACCAACCATATGGTGCATGGAACATTCCATTCAGGGAGAGGAACATAAGAAGAGCCTTGCTGGATCAGGCCAAAGGCCCATCTAGTCCAGCTTCCTGTATCTCACAGTGGCCCACCAGAAAGATGAAGACTATCATTGAGATGTTTCCTACCCTGGAATTCTGGAGGGAGTGATTTCCCATCAGCTGCAGCAGAGGCCTCTGCCTCAGAATTTTCTGCCTAGGCCATGAATAGCAGGCTTCTGCCTGTGCTCTGTGAATCATCTACAGCCAACTGTCATGTTTTACTGTCATCAATCTATAGGATTCCTTGTTGTTTGAGGCCACATCCACATTCATGCTGAACTAAATGGGAGTCACCCTTATGTGCATGGGAATGCTCTGCCTGCGGCTATATGGGAATACTGCGACAGCAGTGCCAATCACAAGGGTTTCCTAATTGGAGGCTAACCTCTGGCCTGGCCAGATGCCAATTGAGTGGGAAAGGCTAGTGGCATTTGCCCTGCCTGTATGGTTGAAGACAAACAGACATGCACCTATGGTAGAAGGGGGTCCCACATGGCATGGCCACATTCAGCCTGCTTTGAACGAGCATGGTTCATCACCACATGAGAGTTTCTCTGAACCCAGTTTGGCTCCTGGCTGAGCAGATTGAGACAGGTGTTCTAACTGCACGCATTCCTGGGGTGGGGAGAATCAAGCCACCATTATGCATGTCCTTATCTAGATGTGGATAAGATTGCATATAAACCAAGGAGTAAAGCTATGGCGAACCTAGACAACTTAATCAAAAGCCGAGACATCACCCTGCCAACAAAGATTCGCATAGTCAAAGTGATGGTTTTCCCAGTAGCAATGTATGACTGTGAGAGCTGGACCATAAGAAAGGCAGAGCGCCGAAGAATAGATGCTTTTGAATTATGGTGTTGGAGAAGACTCTTGAGAGTGCCCTGGACTGCAAGGAGATCCAATCGGTCAATCCTACAGGAAGTCAAGCCTGATTGTTCCCTGGAAGGACAAATCCTGAAGCTGAAGCTCAAGTACTTTGGCCGCTTCATGAGAAGAGAGGACTCTTTAGAAAAGACCCTCATGCTGGGAAAGATTGAAGGCAAAAGGCGAAGGGGGCGGCAGAGGATGAGATGGTTAGATAGTATCACCGAAGCGATGAACATGAAATTGGGCGAACTCCGGCAGCTAGTGGAGGACAGGGAGGCCTGGCGTGCTGTGGTCCATGGGGTCACGAAGAGTCGGACACGACTTAGCGACTGAACAACAACAAAAAACTCTACTGAATCCAATGAGTTTATTTGGGAGCAAATCTGCTTTGGGCTATACATTGGAATGAACTGGATGTCCAATCCTTTCCCAGGCATCTTAAGGCCAAATCCTATCTAGCTTTCCAACTCTAATGTATCTGTCCCAATGGGCTGCATTGTGCTGCATTCTGTGGTGGAGTCAGGGAGGCCTCCTCAATGTAAGGGAATGTTTGTTCTTGGGGCTGCATTACAGCTGCATCAGCACCAGAAATCTGGATAGGATCGGCCCCTCAGTAGCCTTTATTCTTCCCATTTCTTTTTATGCTATTGGAGAAATGTGCTTTATGTAGCACATCTGTCTTCAGGCACGGGAAGGGTGTTTCCTTCAGTTTTTCATTAGAGATTCATATGGATCATTGCTTGGAAGCTTACGTGCCAATTTGAGCAAATTTCATCCTATGCATGGAGCATTTGCAAGGAACAATGTTTTAATTACAAATGCAATCTGAAATTTAAAGGCTTAAAACCCTGTTGGCTGCTTTGCCTTGGGCTTTTGAGAACTCGAGCTTGGCAGAATGTAACACATAATTACTGTGAGCTTGGGGAGTAGAAACTTGGTCGTCGCAGAAACGGGAAATCTTGAGAGGCTGAATAGAAAGCAGCCCCTTTAAGGACACTTTTTTTTCTGAAGACAGCCTCTGTGTAGCTCTCTCCCCACAGAAAGCATTCCGCTTCTATTCTCTGGGGCCTTTTTTATTCTTACCTTGGAGAGCTCTCCTAGCATATGCCCCATTGGAGGTCCTTAGGGAGACCCTTTAGGTATGGAGCTAAAAATTTTGATATTCTGTCATCTGAATTGGCTGTGGATGGCAGTTTTTTGGCCTACCCCAGACTGACAAGGGAGGGATGGTGTGTCTAATAGGTTTCATGTTTTTAAAAATGGTTACTTGGGTTTAATAAAGCTAAACCCAACCCGTAGTCTGATGGGGGTGGGGTAGGGGTGAGGGTAATTAGAATGCCAGATACAGGGGAGTGGCAACAAGATGCAGACATCTTGTGGTCTCATGTGCTGCCTGAGGCATCTGGTGGGCCACTGTGAGTTACAGGAAGCTGGACAAAATGAGCTTTGGCCTGATCCAGTGGGGCTGTTCCTATGAGTACATGTCTGAAGAGGAGCATCTGGTTCTGGTGGCTGTGAAAGAGAAATGCTGTGGAGAATCTTGACTGACAACCAGTGTTTTTACCTCAGAATTCACCTCAGAATGCCAGGTAGAAGGGAGTGGCCACAGAATGCAGGCAGCCTGTTGTCTTGTGTGCTCCCTGAGGCATCTGGTCGGCCACTGTGAGATGCAGAAAGCTGGGCTAGATGGGCCTTGGCCTGATCCAGTGGGGCTGTTCCTCTGTTCCTATGATATTGTTCAGATTTGCACTGTGGAAGAGTCTCTAGTCGTGCTTCTGGCATGGTGGGTGTGTTGTCTTAACCTACCTACTCAAAAAGGGCCCTTCTTAGATAAAACTAAGCAAGACTTTGTGTAAGGGCATTGATAAGTGACTATGTAACATGAGAAATGTAGTAGTTCTAGAATCCTTTCTGAAATAGGGCAGTCCCTTGTGCATCCTCTGAAATTAATCAGAGGTAACCTAGTTTTGAGGGGAAGAGAAGAAATAGGCTATGGGGAAATCAATGAGACATTTCATCCAAGAGGTTCAAGGTGGCCTGAGTTCATTTTATCTGAGGGCTGACTTCACATTATGCTTTTTTTTTTTCTAAATGAGAGAGTATGGGAGCATACGTAGCTGTGTCTTACACATTCTATCTCAGTCATTCTCAAACTTTTGCACTGGGAACCGCTTTATAGAATGGCACTTGACTTGGAACCCACCAGAAGTGATGTCATCCCAGAAGTGGTCATAGTCGGGAGTGACATTATCAAGCAGGAATCAAGAGTCATTGCGACGTAATCAAATGACACTCCTGGAATACAAACTGGCATTCTTGGACTGCAGTAATTGCACAACTATGGAACATCACTGACAAGAAAGCAAGATGAGGACAAAATATGTAAAAACACTGAACTGGAAACAAAATTTAAAAAAAACTCACTTGAAAATTCAAACTGTTACCACTCACATAAGGAATATAGCAGCTTCCAAGATGGCTATTCCCAGCTTTCCACGATCCACCTAATATCAGGTTGCAAGTGCAACCCATAGTTTGGGTCCCAACCCACAGTTTGAAAAATATTGATGTATCTAGATCAGTATAGCTTATGTGATGCCTCTCTAGGCTTAATCTCCAGAGACCTTCCAGCCTGATGTGAAGATTTGAGGGATTGAGCCTGATATACTTTGCATTTGCTGAACGCCCCCTCCCTTACAATGCATTGCATCATAGGGATGCCATATTGTTAGGAGTGTTAGCTCCTCATTGACTTGAAGTAGGACTACCATGTGCAATTGGAATGGAAAAGCAGGTGTTCCCACTGCTCCCGTATGGCTTCCTATTTAGAAGTACACCTTGGCTTACCTGGAAACGCAGTACAAGAAGCAGTATTGACTTGTAAGCTTAGCTAAGCAACCAATCACTCAATCCCAAGTCATCAGATCCCATGTTGATCTCTAACAGAGATTGTTTACAGGCCACGTGTCCTCCCAAGTGATTCTGATATGCTGACGTGTTATTTTGCACTGAGCTACAGAGGGTCTTACTCAGTTTCTGTGGCACTACTGCTTTTCCCGGTTCTATTGGTGACAACAGTGGCAGCAATTCACCAGCGGACAGAGGCATCCCGAGGACGGAAATGGTTAATAGCTAGAGGAGTAGTTCCCAAACTGTAGGTCGGGTCATGAGCCAATTTCAGGTAGGTCGCGAAGCACCTAGGGCAGCCATATTGAAAATACGGGATGCTGGAAAGGGGGGCAACGGTGTGGTTGTTTTGCTTGTGTCAAGGTTTTAAATAGGCTTTTTTCTTTCCAGTTCACTTTGCTATTGGAAAATGGCTGAGAAATAACCCAACTTACTGCTGCGTTGTCAGGAAAGCAGCAGGCTCTTGTGTCACAATGACGGCACTTCTGTCCATGACATCACTTCTAGTGGGACCTGGACAAACGGTCATTTTAAAAAGTGGGTCTTAGTGCTAAAAGGTTTGAGAACCACTAAGCTAGAGAAAGCAACTGTGAACCCAGGTGATATTAAAGGCCTTGTAACTTACTCCAGCAGTAGGTGTGTGCCTCCGAACTCTTTGGCCATTCTACATGCTAGGCAGATACTGTAGTACTCTATACTTCTGAGAATCATTGTTGCAGGCTGCCTGCAGTTGGAGACCATCATCTAGAGTGAGCTGGCACAAAAGGAGCCAGGGCTCTACGAACGCTGGGAATGTACAACTTGTCATATCATCTCATAATATCCAGGATGGTGTAGTGATGCTGATGTTGGGCTTACACCTTGAAGACCCAGGTTCAAATTTCCACTCAGCCGTGAAGCTTCCTGGGTGAGCATGGGCCTCAGCCTCACCTACCCCACAGGGTTGTTACGAAGGCAAAAGGAGGGAAGGAACGATGTACACCAGCTTGCGCACCTTGAAGGAAGGGCAGTATAAAAATGAAAAAATAGAGAACACTATTTTTTCTCTATTGTGGCTGTTTCTGTAGAGGGGTTGTGACTCTTCCTACCAACATTCAGTCTTCTCTACAAACTCTGTTGCCAAGAGTTGGACACAACTGAATGGATCAAACAAAACAAAGCAAACTATTTGTGGTGCAGGTGTCTTGGACTTGTATTACCCCTGTCCATCTGAATCAGGGGTGTCATCTACAAATAAGGAACGGGAATGCTGGGCGGGACATGGGCGGGACTTCTGCGTGATTGGCAGCCCGCCCATTTCGTTCCGCAGCTGCCCTGGCCTCGGGGGGGGGCTGCCCCCGGTTTGCGCGCCCCACCGCTGCTCGCCCAGGCTCCGGCACGCCCCCACCCGTCTCCCCCGGCGAGCAGGCACCCCCCATCCAAGGCCAGGGCAGCTGCGGAATGGGACGGGCGGGCAGCCAATCATGCGGAAGTCCCACGTAAGTCCCGCCCAGCATTCCCGTTCCTTATTTATAGATGACACCACTGATCTGAATGCATGTATTACAGGGCTGTTGGTATTGACTCTATTAGGACAGGAAGTGGCCCTTGTCTCCCAGCCTTTGGCCTCTGCTCTGAAAGTGGAAATGAATTTGAGTACCTTGAGATACTCAGAGAATTTTATGGAGAAGAGAAGAGACACAACAGTAAATGTGCCCCCCATACAAAAAGGGGGAGTCAGCTAGGAAAAGATAATCAGTCCTCTTTCCCTGTATCGTGTGCAGTTGGAGCAGGCCATAATCCTAACCCATTCCAGCACTGACATAGCTGTGTCAATGGGGCAAGTGCTGAATCCTGCAGTTGGGGGGGGGCAGTCACGGAGGTCTCCTCAAGGTAAGGGAACGTTTGTTTCCTTACCTTAGAGCTGCATTGTCCTTACCCTGGTGCTGGAAAGTTGGTTAGGATTGTGCCCATCCACAGTCTCACAGGGAACTTATTTATTCTAAGGGTGCAATCCTTTCCAGCACCGACTTAGAGCTCAATCTTAACCTGAAGTTAGGCTGGCACAGTTAGGCCAGCAAAGTTGGGCCGGCTCAAGGGCCACCGTAAAGTGTGTTTGGACCACTCTCGGAGTCAGGGAGGATGGTGCATGTCTATTTGCCGGCCTCTCTGATTCCGAGGAGTCCCTTGTGTCAGCCCAACTTTGCTGGCCTAACTGTGCAGGCCTAACTCCAGGTTAAGATTGCGCCCTTTGTTGTGCCAATGGAAAGTCATCATGGAGGCCTCCTCAAGGCAAAGAAATGTTTGTTCCCTTACCTTGGAGCTGCATTATCCCAGGGCTGAACAGTTGGTTAGGATTGCACCCTTAAGCATTTTGATTTAGCCTTGTCAAAGGTTTGCAATGCCATGTAAAATGACTAGAATACAAAACTATGAACTAAAAAAAATGTATGAAAAACAAATGGTTAAAAACAAAGGCAGTTCACAGTCAATTAACTCTTTTTGATTGAGCTTAGAAATCTATTTACTGTAATGATTTTATCACAAATCCTGATTTCTTTCTGAAATCATGGCATTTGAGGATGCAAACAACTGGAACATTTGAGGATTTAATTTTTGATTGCAAGAAACAACTTCAAAAAAGTAGTCTCAGTGTTAGCTTGACCCTCTCTTCTTACCCCCACATATCTATTTTTAAAAGCCATCAATCTTTGACTACACTACACTAGATCATACTTACAGCACAATCCTATGCATGTCCACTCAGAAGTAAGTCTCATTGTGTTCAGTAGGGTGCCATACTCCCAAGAAAGTGTGCATAGGATTGCAACTTTAATAACAAATTAGTCTTTGGAGACAGGAAGCCTTCATTAAAAAAAGTCGTCATGCTCAGAGTGAACAGGAAAGATTTGGTGCAGAAACCATTGCCTAAGAATTTTGGAAAAACCACAAACCTTTAAGTCAGACGTCATCCTGTCCCATTTTTGTGTTTGTTATGCTGCACCTTCCCCCCCCCCCCGCAAGGCTCAGGTTCCTCTGTGCCTGTTCCATATTAATTCAGCTCCACATTTTCCTGAAGTCAGCTGAGAAGGGAATAGTTTCTGAGGTTCTGCATTGCTGATGGAATAGTTCGCGTTTCTGTTTGAGTCAGACTGAAGCAGCATCATTCTGGGACACTTGGGTGTGCTGTGAAGATGCTGACAGAGAAACAGGGTCTCTCTTCCTGTCCCCTTTGTACTGCTTGCCCAAGGCCTTTTCCACGCAGGATGACAAAGGAGCCAGGCAGACAGTGCCTTTCTCCAAGTAAGCGCTCGAGTAATGATAGCCAGGCATTGCCCTGGTGCAGCTTTCCTTCCATTTGTGCAAATTACATTTGTGCAAATTACAAGGGGGGGAAAGACACCTGACTAATGCTTTTGGGGCAAAAAACCAAAACTTTACCTATAGGCTAATGGGTTCTGAGCTGTCTGTGACAGCTCAGGAGAGAGATCTCGGGGTGCTGGTGGACAATTCAATGAAGGTATCGACCCAGTGTGCGTCAGCAATTAAGAAGGCCAATTCCATGCTTGGGGTCATTAAAAAAGGGGTTGAGAATAAAACAGCCAATATTATCATGCCATTGTACAAATCGATGGTAAGGCCACACCTGGAATATTGTGTCCAGTTCTGGTCGCCGCATCTCAAAAAGGACATAGTGGAGTTGGAAAAGGTGCAGAAGAGAGCGACAAAAATGATTACGGGGCTGGGGCACCTCCCTTATGAAGAAAGACTGCAGCGTTTGGGGCTCTTCAGTCTAGAAAAAAGGCGCCTGAGGGGGGACATGATTGAGACATACAAAATTATGCATGGAAGGGATAGAGTCGATAGAGGGATGTTCTTTTCCCTCTCTCAAAACACCAGAACCAGGGGGCATCCACTAAAGCTGAGGGTTGGAAGAGTTAAAACAGATAAAAGGAAGTACTTTTTTACCCACCGGATAGTTAATCTGTGGAACTCCTTGCCACAGGAGGTGGTGATGGCATCTGGTCTTGATGCCTTTAAGAGGGGATTGGACAGATTTCTGGAGGAAAGGTCCATCGTGGGCTATAGGTAATGATGGATTGTGCAACCTCCTTACAAAGGTGGTGGGCTACTGGTACCGGGTGCAAGGGAGTGGCAACGGGATGCAAGCATCTTGTTGTTTCATGCCTCCCTGGGGCGCCTGGTGGGCCGCTGTGAGATACAGGAAGCTGGACTAGATGGGCCTTTGGCCTGATCCAGCAGGGCTCTTCTTATGTTCTTATGTTCCCTGTTTCTTAGAGGGCCAAAACCTGACTATTTCTATTGTCTGGGGTGAGACTTCTGCACTCCTATTTTCCATTCCTCAAACCGTGAATTCATGCTGTAAGGCAGGGGTGGCCAACCCACAGCACTCGTGCCACTAGTGGCGCACAGTCACTTTTAGAGTGAAATGCACAAAGTCCCCATCTTTTTTTTCTTTTTTCTTTTTTGAAAAGATTAAATAATAAAGAAAGCACCACAGCAGTTTATAGTTCGCTTGATGTATCTGTGTACTCCTGACACAGCACACCCCCAAGTTTCTGTCACTGCAGTGGGCATGCTCAGGATGGCCACACCTACTCTGCTTCACTTGCTCTGGTTGGAAGATGGGGAGAAAGGCGGGAAAAGAATGATGGACAGATGAGAAAGTCAATAGGGTCTGTTTCTTGCTTCATACCTTTTGGCACTTGGAGATATACTGCCCTTGAACTTGGAGGTTCTATTTAGCTAGAGTGGTAAGAGCAAAAAGCAACATTAAGGTGGAGTGGCACATTCAAGATCCTCTACATCAGTGGTTCCCAAACTGTGGGTCGGGACTCACCAGCGGGTCATGAAGCACCTAGAGCAGCCATATTGAAAATATGAGAAGATGGGATGCTGGTGAGGAAGAGGGCTGTGTGGTTGTTTTACTTGTGTCAAGGTTGTAAAAAGGCCTTTTTCCCGTTCTGATTCACATTGCCATTGGAAGATGCCTGAGAAATCACCCAACTGATTGCTGCATTCTCAGGAAAGCAGCAGGCTCTGGCATCACGATGACAATACATGCGGTGATGATGTCACTTCTGGTGCGTCCCAGACAGATGATCATTTTAAAAAGTGGGTCCTGGTGCTAAAACATTTGCGAACCGCTGCTCTCCATCAAAAGGGGCACATGCAGTCCTACAGGCCGGCCATCGCTGCACTAAGCTTTGCTGCTGATATAACAGCTGTTGTGTGTCCCCTGGCAGCTGGTTAAGAACATAAGAAGAGCCCTGCTGGATCAGGCCAAAGGCCCATCTAGTCCAGCTTCCTGTATCTCACAGCGGCCCACCAGGTGCCCCAGGGAGGCATGAGACAACAAGATGCTTGCATCCTTCTGCCACTCCCTTGCACCCGGTACCAGTAGCCCACCACCTTTGTAAGGAGGTTGCACAATCCATCATTGCCTATAGCCCACGATGGACCTTTCCTCCAGAAATCTGTCCAATCCCCTCTTAAAGGCATCAAGACCAGAGGTGTGGTGCCACCAGAGAGAGAGAGAGAGAGAGAGAGAGAGAGAACGAACGAACTGTCCAGGTGATCGAACATTCATAGCTACAGTCCTCTGTTGGTCTTGATCACGGGTGTCAAACATCCAGCCATTGGAAGCTCTTTATCTGGCCCACGTGATAATTGGGCTCTTCCAGTTCCGCTTCTTCCAAGGCGCTGGGAGGGAGAGACAAAAGGAGGCCTCAGCACACGCTGGGGCAAGGGTCAGACCAAGAGGGATGAGAGAGGGAGACACTGTCAAGGCACTGGGAGAGCCCAACTGTCCTATGGGCCACCCTTTCAGCAGCGCCGCTTCTGCCAAAATGTCACTGCACAGAGCACCTGAGCTCAGCAGAAGCCGTGTGGCTGAAAGGGTGAACTGCAACATACTGTAAGTGGGCCAAATCTTGACAGTAGGATCAAGTTTCACGTTTTCTCTTCTGTCACGGGCAATGAACGAGTTCCTGTGTGAGAACAAAGTGCAGATTTCTTGCCCTCATCTGCTTGACGATGTCACTTCAGCAGGTACCATGGCTGTAATTTGGCCAGTACAGCTGGATGAAGTGAGTTTGGTTTTGATTGTAATTCAGATGGCTGTATTGGCAGAATGACGCAAGCACGCTTGGACATGAATATTGAATTATAGCCGGAAAGAAATTGGAAACGAGATGCTTATTGTTTTTCCCCCTTTCTCACTGACTCACAAGGAGTGAGGCTGCAACCCTATCCACACTTACCTGGGAGTAATCCCCATTGACAAAAATGGGACTTACTTCTGAGTAGACATGGATTGGCCTGGGCTCTGAGAGCATTACCGGCCCAATGTAGTTCACGCAGGCAGGCTATCACCAAACTCATTTTTTTTTTTATAAATGGAGTTTTTACCATTAATGTTGCATGAGAAAGTCATAATATAAAGCTTTTCCAGAAACTACAAAAAAGGGTATCTGGGGCAACTATCCCAAAGGAGGGGATGCTACACATGTGACCCTGTAAATGTTCCAGCATTCCAAAAAAAAAAAAAATGGATACTGAGGAGCATTTGCACTCTCTACAAACCACAGTGTAGCATAGTGGCTAAGTGGCCAGGCTGCCAACCAAGATTTCTTCGGTGTGACTCTCACCTCTGTCCATACTTACCTGGGAGTAAGTCCCATTGGATTCAGCAAGACTTACTTCTGAGTAGACACGCCTAGGCTTGCACTGTTACAACCTTGCAGGGTTCCTGTAAGGAGAACATCAAGACGATGATTTCCCTGCTCAGAACACGCTCTGCAAAGGCTTTGTATTATTCTGCAGATTCACTAACAGGGATGTGCAGAAGCTACTAAGCTCGAGTCACGACTCGGGTCATGAGTCAGCGGACCCATGACTCAACTTGACTCAGGGCGCAATCCAACCCAGCGCCAGAATGGTAAGGCCGGCCAGCTAGTGCCATATCCAACGCTGGTTTGCGGGAGGCTGGAGCCTCCCGTGGCAAGGGAGCGTGCCAGCCTCCCCTATGCGCTCCTAGGATCTGCGCCCACTAAAGAGCAGGTGCAGATCCGAGAAGACAGCGTGGCCTGAATCAGGGCTGCGCGGCCTCTTGAACGGGCCTAGGGTTTGGCCTTACTGCCGAATCCAAGGCCCACCCATGTCCTGCCCAAGTCCCACCCCACGCCTCCCTCCAATCCCCAGGACACGCTGTCAGTGTGCCCCCCTTGCACCGGCCGGCTTCGGCCACTGCAAGAGAGGCGCTGCGCGGGCGTTACAGGACCAGTGCTGCCAGCAGCACCGTCCCTGTGGCCTTAGCGCCAACATGGGGCACCTGATTGGCGCCCCCACGTCAGTGCTAAGTGCAGCATCGCCGGCTCAACCCTCTTGTGCCGGCGCTGTGTGGGAGGCAGGATTGCATTGCTCCATGTCATAGCGCACATCCATCGTGACTTGATTTGTGGAACTTTAGAGTCATTTTGACTCGAGTTCCAAATCATTTCTAGAAACGAGTCAAGTGCTTGAGCAAAAAGAAAATCCTTAAGCCTCCCTCCCTCCCTCAATCCCCCAGCCCTACTACTCGGAACCATCTACCTTCCTCTCACCACATCTGTTGCTGCCTTCGGTCTGAAGGATGGCTTCCAAATCACCCATGAGGTCTTTCGGGGCAACACTGAAGCAATGAGAACAAAGTTAAGCAAACATACACGCATACTAAAGAATGTCAGGATTCGAGTCAAATTGAAGTCATGATTCTTCCAAGTCATGAGCCTTGAGACACGAGTCGGGTCCGAGTCCGTGATGTCCACTACTATGGATCCTGAAAGCAGGAAAATGAAGTCATCCAAATTAATTTGCAGGCAACTTTCAAGATCTAACCAACCATTTTCAAAGCAGCCTGGGATTAGCAGGATTGTACGTTCCGTCGACAACTGCACCAGGCCCATGATGGATCCTTGTTATCCTCGTCTGCTCGATGCACAAAAGGAAATAAATGTACTTTCTTCTTGAAATGATGGAACTATCATGCAGCACTCATTACCAACTGATGATAATGACTCGCAGAGAGATTACTTCGGGAGTAATTCTGTGATGTAGGGGACCATCTTCTGCAGAACAAAGGACGGTGGCATCAAGGGCAAAAGCAAAGAGGCAAAAGCAGCTTTCTGAAACTTAATTGCAGATTTCAAGCTCCCTTTTCTGAGTTCTTCTCCGGTGTCTTCTTTCCAGTCTGCTTTTCTGCCTACACATCTTGACTTTCCTGCTTGCTATCAGAGGAACTGTAAAACGTAGGGAGAAAACGTGTGGAGCAAAATGTTGTGCAAGTGAACCTTTTCCAGCAACTTCAGAGCTCTGTGGGGCCTTCTAAACTTAGTGGGAGCAGAGGCAGATCTAAGGGAGGGCAAAGCTCTAAGTTTTGCAAGAAGCCTTACCTTGCAGTGGAAATCACTCCTCTCCTGCACCGTTTTAGCCAATCCTCATAGGGAAAAGCAACATCTTGGCGTTGCTTACTGGCTACAGCAGCAAGG
>JAJKFI010000007.1:17842666-17856085 GCA_029204185.1 Lerista edwardsae | reverse complement strand
CACCCGTTCCTCCCGCCCAGTGTTCCGGCTGCATGACACCGCTGCTTCTAGCTATCTGGTCATGACCGGCTTTCTTGGCCTATTGCTGGTGTGGGAACTGCTGACTGAGGCTTAAAGTGAAAGTTGCATTTGCGACATGCTGCTTGGTTCTCATGCTCTCTAAACGGCACGCATCTAGTTCTGGGTTACAACCAGTGGTGGAATTCAGCCAGTTCTCACCTATTCTGCAGAACCGGTTGCTAATTTACTGATACACAAAAAGTAGTGCTGTAGTAAGAAGCAGTACAAAGAAAGGAGGACATAGAACTGGTTGTTAATTTATTTGAATCCCACCACTGGTTACAACCATATTTTTCTTCTTACACAGATGTGTTCTCTTTTGGCTTGCTGCTTTTAAATGGGTGGTCATTGAGCTGAATGCCTTGTCTTCCCTTCCCTCCCTCTTCTAAAATCTGACATTGCAGAACGTGACGATGGCAGCGAGCCCCTGAGCTGCTGTTGCAAGTGTTTTGCCAGCTGGTGTCTCTGATGGCAGGTCCTCCCCATCTTTTCTGTCAACTGCCGTGGACGTGGTTCCCCTTGGAATCAAGACCCTCCAACGCAACCCTCTCTTGACGTCCTTTGGAGAGTCGGTTAACCTGATGCTGCCCTCTCCCCACGTATCATATCATGCACCAGGCTCCCTTTTATTTATCCCTTGGGCTGCAGCGGCACGGCTGCGACTGTTTTCCCTCTGTGCAAGAAGTGGAAGGACACACAAAGGAGGCTGAGCAGCTGCCCGAGGGGACCAATTTCATCATTCACCCACCCAGAAATGGATGGGTTTTCTCTTGCTCTGTTTAAAGACCTACTGGCTGCCCATAAAACCCTGCGCAAGGCATCTTCTGCGTGCTTCTTGCTCTCTTTCTGTTGATCAAGTGTTCTGGCATGAGAGGATGCTTTGGGGAGGAGCAGCAGCTTACCCAGAGGAGGGCGGAACAGTAAGTATGGCAGGCGCAGCAATGCGCCATTGTGGTGCCTGCTGGACTTACTGTGCTGCCCACCCTGGCTACTGATTGGGAAGGGACCTCTTGGGCATCTCCATTAGTCCTAAGTGGAGGACTTCAGAGTTCTCCAGGGCCCTCAATGTATGGTATTTGAGGGCGCAATCCTAAGCTGCACTGGAACGGCAAGGCCGGCGGGCCTGCACTGTATCCAGCACAGCTTTGGCCTCCCCAGGCAAGGGCATGTTCGCTCCCACCTGCCCTATGGGTTCCTTGGATCTACGCCTGCTGTGTAACAGGCACAGAGCTGAGGATGCTGTGCGGGTCAAATTGGGGCAGCCTAATGGCCACATCCCGACCCCAACCCCCTCCCCAGGCCTGCACGCCTCCTGGCCCACCCACCCCACCCAGTTTCTCCCTCCTTCCTGACCTCCCCCCTCCCAGAACCACTTGCGTGCCAGCTGAGTTCGGCTGGCACACAAGTGGCGCAGCATGGCCTTGGGCTGGCACCTTTGGGCTGCTGCTGCTGCTGCTAGCGTCGGCCCAACGGCACCAGTGCTGATGCAGGGGTTCTGGGCGGTGCCCCTGCATTGGCAATAGTGCCGTTGGGCTGATGCAAGCAGTTAGCGTCAGCCCAAGGGCACACCTAGGATTGTGCCCTGAGTACCTGTAAACCCAACAGCCTACCCAGAGCTCCAAGTACACAAGGAGGGACCCATCGCTTTCCCAACACATACTGTAGGGAGTGCCAAAGGCCCAATGCCAAGTGTTCCCACCCTGTCTCCTCAGATGGGACTTCATCGTCATCTCACAACAGCATACTTGGGGGGGCAGGCAGAGTTGGTTGCACATTGAGCTTCAAGCCATTGCATGCAGAGTAACCAAAGAATATAAAACCCAGTAATGTGCATGCGTATGTGAATCGTGCATATGTCTAATACCGCATAGCCACCTTCAGTACAACCAGATGGACGACTTCCTTCCAACTGAGGATATGATGACAAAGCTTACTGGCCTTTTGACAACCTAGGAGATGGCGATGCTCAATTTAGCATCACATTGCCACCTCCTGAGATACTTTTACTTGCTACCCACAGCATCCTCAAGTATGCAGAAATATATTTTTTTCAATTAGTTCGACTCTCAGGTTTATGGTCTGTAAGCAACTTATATCCTGTTAAATTAAATAGCACGGAGAACTGAAATGTAGGCTTGCGTGCTTCTGAGCCACCAAAAAGATGTTGCTATTCTGCACTGGATGGAGATATATACATTCTCTTTACAACTATTCCCATTCATACGAGCCTTTCAACCTGCCAAGCCCAGCAGGATACAAGATCATACAAAACTGTTTAGCCCCACGGAAGCTTAACTTACCTAAACCTTTGATATTAATCCTAGGGTAATCGATCAATCAATCTTCTACGGTTATGTTTCCTTTGGTATCCAGATCTTACATCACTCCATTAAAATCTGGCAGTTTTGTCTATTTAAAATCAAGCCACTTACTATGATCTGGGAGGCCAAGAAAGACCTTGAGGAACGCATGGCCAACAACATAAAAAGGAATAATAAAAGCAAATATGTTAGAAGCAGGAAACCTGCCAGAGAGGTGGTCGGTCCGCTGGATGGGGAGGGAGGTAAAGGGGGAAAAAAGGGGGACTCGGAGATTGCAGAGAAATTAAATGAGTTATTTGCATCTGTCTTCATGGCAGAAGACATCGGACAGGTACCACTGCCTGACTAAGGAATTAAGTCAGATAGAGGTTAAAAGAGAAGAGGTTTTAGACCTAATCGACAAAATAAAAGTCCATAAGTCACATCAATAAGTCAGATGGCATCCACCCAAGAGTTATTAAGGAACTGAAAAACAAAATTGCCAATCTCTTAACTATAGTATGCAACCTGTCCCTTAAAACTGCCGTGGTGCCAGAGGATTGGAGGATAGTGAATGTTACACCAGTCTTTAAAAAAGGAAGGCGAGGGGACCCGGGAAACTACAGGCTGGTCAGCCTAATGTCTGTTCCGGGCAAAATGGTAGAAAGTCTCATCAAAGATAAAATCTTAAAGCACATAGAAAAACAAGCGCTGCTGAAGGAAAGTCAGCATGGCTTCTGTAAGGGTAAGTCTTGCCTCACAAACCTTTTATAATTCTTTGAAAAGGTTAACTGGCATGTGGATGCTGGCGAACCCGTGGATATTATATATCTGGATTTTCAGACCGTTTGACATGGTCCCTCACCAAAGGCTACTGATTAAACTTCACAGTGAAGGAATAAGAGGGCAGGTTCTCTTATGGATTAAAAACTGGTTGGGGAGCAGGAAGCAAAGAGTGGGTGTCAATGGACAATTTTCACAATGGCAAGAGGTGAAAAGCGGAGTGCCCCAAGGATCCGTCTTGGGACCCATGCTTTTCAACTTGTTTATAAATGACCTGGAGACGGGCATAAGCAGCGAGGTGGCCAAGTTTGCAGATGACACAAAACTTTTCCGGGTGGTGAAAACCAGAAGGAATTGTGAAGAGCTCCAGAGGGATCTGTCCAAACTGGGGGAATGGGCAGCCAAATGGCAGATGCGTTTCAATGTAGACAAGTGTCAAGTGATGCACATTGGGGCAAAAAATCAAAGCTTCAACTATAAGCTAATGGGTTCTGAGCTTTCGGTGACAGATCAGGAGACAGATCTTGGAGTGCTGGTAGACAACTCAATGAAAATGTTGAAACCAATGTGCGGCAGTGGTAAAGAATTCCAATTCCATGCTTGGGATAATCAAAAACGGGGTTGAGAATAAAATGGCCAATATTATTATGCCACTGTACAAATCGATGGTAAGGCCACATCTGGAGTACTGTGTACAGTTCTGGTTGCCACACCTTAAAAAAGATATAGAGGATATAGAGGCCTTAAAGATATAGAGGCCTTAAAAAAGACCTAGAGAAGGTGCAGAAGAGAGCAACCAAAATGATTACGGGGCTGGGGCACCTCCCATATGAGGAAAGGCTACAGCGTTTGGGGCTCTTCAGCCTAAAAAAAAGGTGCCTGAAGAAGGACTTGATTGAGACATACAAAATTATGCACAGGATGGATAAAGTGGATAGAGGGAGGTTCTTTTCCCTCTCTCACAATACCAGAACCCGGAGGCATCCACTAAAATTGAGTATTGGGAGAGTGAGAACAGATAAAAGGAAATACTTTTTTACCCAGCGGGTAATTAATCTGTGGAACTCCTTGCCACAGGAGGTAGTGATGGTATCTGGCCTAGATGCTTTTAAAAGGGGACTGGACAGATTTCTGGAGGAAAGGTCCATTGTTAGGACTGTTAGGTTAGGCTACCTCGGAGTGCCAGATGCAGGGGAGTGGCAATGAGATGCACGTATCTAGTTGTCTTGTGTGTTCCCTGAGGCATCTGGTGAACCACTGTGAGATGCAGGAAGCTGGACTAGATGGGCCTTTGGCCTGATCCAGTGGGGCTCTTCTTATGTTCTTATGATTCTTTCTTACTTGAAGCCTCCAGAAGCTCTTCTGCTTTTCCTCAGCCTATGAGCATTCCCAATTTTACATCCCATACTTTCCTTCTAATCAACTTTATTTACCTGATAACATTGATCTTATCACATGGTCTCTCTCCATAATATACTGTATCTATACATTTTTCTACAATATCTATCCAATTTTCTGCTCATCTGTGCCCCCAACCTGATTTGTTGTTGTTGTTGCAGCCTTATCATGTCCTTGTTTAGCCTAGAACAGCGGTTCTCAAACATTTTAGACCAGGACCCACTTTTTAGAATGGCAGTCATGTTGGGACCCACCAGAAGTGATGTCATTAACCTGGACATGATGTCATAACTGGAAGTGCCATCATCCAGCAGAAAGTGCTGTCAGTGTGATGGAATCAAATGACTCTCCTAGGATGCAAACTAGCATTCTTGGACTGAAGCAAACGCACAACCATGAGACATCTTGATTAGGACAAAATATTATGTAAAAGCACTGAACTGAACATGAAATTTTTAAAACCCTTCACTTGAAAATTCAAACTGTCAACACTCACAAAAGGAATATAGCAAGAGTAAAGTCTGCAGTTTCCAAGATGGCTGCTCCCAGCTTCCTGCAACCCACCTGACAACAAGTCACGACCCACCGAGTGGATCCCAACCCACAGTTTGAAAAACACTGGCCTAGAAATTGGCATGTGTTTAACTGAGCTAGCCCAGGATATTGGGTTGAAATGCACTACGGACCCACATCCAATGACAAAATCAAAATATATTGGCCTTTTTGGGGAGGAAGCTTTTCCCTATATCTCTCACTTTAGACAAACGTTGCTTAGCGATGCTCTATTGCTTTATACCGTGGTACATACAGCCGAAAAGACGGTGTCTTTTTTGTGGGGAAGAAATATTGCATTCTTGCAAGAAGTGGGGGACGAAATGAAATACTGACCTCTGGGTAAGACGGCTATTTTTAGCAAGATCTACTAAAGCGATGAGAACTCTGCTGAGAGAGTCTCCCTTCAGCAAGATCTCAAACTGCATGAGCAATGAGATCAGAGCCACGGGCCTCCAGATCGCGTCCAAGTCCACGAAATGAGTAATGCTCAAATGTCTTCTGCCATTAAAGATTGTGCTGCATACGGCACAGGGAGGGGAATGCGTAAGTAGGCTGTCAGCAGGATGCTAGCGTACAAATGCTGCTTCGGTTTCCCTGTTCTAGAGCAAGAACACCTTTCAGTCTCATTTAAGGTACGCATTATAACTGACACAGTCTATACACCTCCGCGGTTGAATTGCCGTGTTGGCACATTTGCTGCCCGTGGCGTTGATGCTGGACTTCTTGGGTCACATGAAATTGGCCTGGGGCAAAGGCTCTGCTGGACCGATTTCTCATGGATTTTGAACACCCCCCCCCAAGACATTCTCTAATCATTTCACAGGCTGACCTGAAGCAGCCTCTGCTCAATTGTAGAGTGATCCTAAACTCCATTAACCACTCCCAAGATCCTCTGCGTGGGCTGATCAATATGACCAGGGAAAGAGTCAAAGTTCAATGGAAGAGCAGGTAACATTTAACAGTAGATTGTCATCGATTCAGTCTCTGAGATGTCCGGTTTAATGAGTCTTGCCATCAGTAGGACTTTCCTGACACCCTGGAAAACCTGGTAGGACTAGGTAGACCACTGTCCAAGGCAGCTTCATATGATCTGGGGTGCTGTCACCAAAGCTACTAAGCAGAGCCTTAACCATGAAAAAGCACAGACCATAGGAACATTTAGAGTGGACAGTTCCTTTGTTTGCCTGTGAGTCTGTCACTCACTGCCTTCACAGGAGGTCAGACTTGGTGTGGGAGTGAAAACGCTGTTAGGGTGACAAGTGTGCCCTTGACTAATTAGCCAGACCTTCTGATGTGGCCACCTCTGTGCTGATGCCTCTGGCAAAGAGACAGTACCAGTGAGCGGAGCCTTTGTCTCCTGTCTTCCCTCCAACTGCTACCTCCTCTGAACAGGATGCTAGATCCTGCCTCCTTGTGTTGGCAGAGGCAGAGGTGTGATGTTTCTCTCTGTTCCAAACCCTCGTTTTCATGTTTGCTCTCCCTCCTGCTGCACAGGGCCCACCAGTTGGCCTGATGAAACTACAGAAGACTGGCAGATTCCAACCAGGTTCTTTTTTTTATTGCTTTTCCAGATATGCTGATGAACAAAAAGCGACTCTGTGCACCACAGTGAGGCAGAAACACAAGGCCCGATAAAACTAGTGAACTGCACTCACGGCATAGAATGAAATAAATAAATAAATAAATAAATAAATAAATAATACATGTATTTATATACCGCCTTTCGTAAGATCACTAGATTTCTCTAATGACTGTAACTCAAGGCGGTTTACATAGGCAGACTTTTATTCACAAACCCGAAGGTTTTTACAATTTACAGAAATGTTCTATCTTTCAAGAACAACACTCATACAGATCTTTCTTTCTGGATTTAGCCTTCTTTCTTTAGCCACCCATCTGTCTTCTGCTGGCTGATAAGAGGCTTCCCTGCTCCCACCAGAGACGCAGCTGACTTCAGCACACTCCTCCTCCCACGAGGCAGCTGGAACTCAGCTTTTAATCGGCCAGTTTGCAAGGTCTGCTGCTCATAGAGACTCACAGAGACTTCCCTTCCGGTAGTCTCAAGCTCACGACCTTCAGATCTTCAGCTGTTATCTTCGGGCAAACGGAGGCATTAACCCTCTTGGCTAAATCTTCTGCCCTCTTGGCTAAATCTTCTGCCCAGGCACACGCAACCTGCTTTTGGCCTGTGTGATTTCACTGCCAGCCTTAGGAAGAAATCCTGATCAATAGGCCAGCACCAGGGTGAGGACAATGCAGCTCTGAGATGAGGGAACAAACATTCCCTTACCTTGAGGAAGCCTCTGTGACTGTCCCCTAACTGCAGGATGCAGCACCTGCCCCACTGGCACAGCTAGGTCAGTGCTGGAAAGTTGGTTAGGGTTGTGCCCTTAATATTTTAGCTCAACTTATTAGATGGGCAGCCCTACCTATCCTAACTTGGGCGGAAGCAGACAGGCTTGCCGGCCTGTGCTGCACCCAAACCCAAGTTGGAGCCAGGCTAGTAGGGAGCTAGCAGGGAGGACATGCAGTCACAATGGATGATTAGGAACGGGATTGAAAATCAAACTGCCAATATTACCTATACCTCTTTTTCATTCATTCCTTTCTTTCCGGTCTTCCACTGAATATTCCGAAGGCAGTTAACAAGGGCATTTGAGCATAAAACAGTTTACAATGAAAAGTAAGTCAACCATTTAAAAAAATAATCAAGGACTGCCCACAATGCACCATTCCACCCAGGGCTGGCTCTTAAGAGTGATGGGGCCCAGCGTCGGCATTCAGCCGGTACGCTGGGCGGGAGGAACGGGTGAGCGGCAGCTCGCCCGTAGCGTCCCGGTTTGTTTTGCCGTCTTCCCCGCCCGCGGGGGCGGGGAAGACGGCAAAACAAACCGGGACGCTACGGGCGAGCTGCCGCTCACCCGTTCCTCCCGCCCAGCGTACCGGCTGAATGCCGACGCTGATGGGTCCCAATGCGGGACATTCGTGTGGGGGCCCCCACCCTCCACACAGGGCCCCCACTCACCAAGGAAAGCACTTGCAAGGCCACATGCGGCACCTAGAAGTAGTTGGTGGTGACGTGATGACATCACCGCCAACTGCTTCCAGGAGGCCCATTTTAGGCTGTTAGGAGGCATGGGCCCAAGATAAAACGGCTCTGCTCACCCCAGTGACTTACAGCCCATAAGATCCCAGCTGCAGCAGCAGGCGATCTGCTTGCTGTGCTGGTGCAAGGGCCCCCAAAATGCGGGGCTCAATGTGATGACATTGGTCACACTGGCTTAAGGCCGGCCCGGATTCCATCAGCAACCGACACAGGAAAAAGCTCAGCATCCCAACCAAAAAGCCTGCCAGAACCATGGAGTTATAATAAACATGGAGACGAAATGACGTCATATTCTTGAAACTTCCGGTCTGGTCTAACAATATGGCCGACGCAATGGTTCTGGTCCATGGTCTGGTCAAACCGGTCAAACAATATGGCCGACGCATGGGTCTGGTCTGGGCTGGGTCTAACCATGGGTCTAACAATATGGCTGACGCAGATCATCGCCGTGAAGGAGGATTGCCGCAGATTCTCGAATAAAAATCTCCCTGCCCGTGTGTAAAAGTTAATCTCAACGTCTTTAAGCATGCCTACGTGTTCTGCATATGGGTGTGCGAATCGCTGTCAGAAAAATGGGATTACTTTGCACAGGTACTCTTAATAGTCTAGAAGTAAAAAAGAATTACTCTCCTATTGACAACTACTTGTGTCATGAAGAGATTTTAATTTTCCTATATATTTATCTAATTTTTGCCCACCCTCCCCTTTTTTTTCTTTCCTTCCCGTTCACACTTTATTTTTTGCTTGTGTAGATTTCAAAAAATAAGTCTGTCAAAACAGTGCAATCCGAGTTTTAATAGACAGCAAGTAGCATTTCGTCCGGTATGTTCAGTAATATAATTATGCGGAATTAAACCTTGTAAGTGCATATTAACTCATAATTAGGTTACCAATGATGTTTCTACACGATCACACGTTATTATTTTCGTACGTTTTTATTTTTATTCAGTCCTAAACACTACGCGCAAAGCAATCTGAAATGCTTGGAATCAGCATTTTGAGTATAAAAACATGGCCACTAAGCCCGCCCCCTCTGGCCTCACTTTGTTCCTATCTAACTGCATGGGCAGGGCCACCGCCTGGCCAGAACAGATCTGTAACCAGTGATGTCATCTAAATGATTTAAGAACAGGTACTCACTTTTGATTGGCACGTGTCGGGACCCGCCCACCGGAAGTGATGTCATAAGCCGGAAGTGATGTCGTGGCAGGAAGCGACATGAAAAAAGCCCTTTTTGAGGCCTCAGACCATTTTAAACTGACCCAACAGTTGCAACAGTATTCCACAGCATCCCCAGAACATGTTAAGGAGGCCTGGCATCATGTTAAAGTGACCCAACAGTTCCAAAAGTATTCGAGAGCAGCTCATTTTTCAGTGGCAAGGCAAGGCAAGGCTCCGCTTGCTGCCTGCCTGCCTGCCTGGCTCTGAGAACATGCAGGAAATTCAAACGCTGCAGGGGGCGGAGTCGACGAGTGGGTGGGCGAATGGGCGGGGCCAGCCGTAATCCTAGGAACTGGCACTCGCGTACCCCCGCGTACCCCCGCGTACTCCCTGCATGACATCACTGTCTGTAGCCATCAAACCATGGCTTTCTACAGTACAGTGGCAATATAATGTTGGAAGGGTCGCCCATCCTGTCCACTTGCGTTCCTCTACTTCAGCTGCTCCTCCTTCCCCCTTCCTGGATTAGAAAGGAGCTGGGCTGCTTTGTGACCCGAAACTGCCCTTCCCCCTTGTTTTTGGTTTCCAGAGCCTCCGTCCTCCTTGGAGTCCAACACTGTTCACTGAGTGCTCCTGGTCTCGCGGGACTCCTCTCCTTTCCAAGGCAATCAAGAGTGTTATTTAGATTTCACTGCACAGCCCAGTAATTGTTTCAAAGTGCTTTTTGCATACACACCGGAGTTGGAGGCATTATTTACTTAGAATAATTGAGATTAATAAATAAAGACGTTTGTCGGAGGCCGTTTCAGATTGCTTCCATCTGAGTTCTAACAGAATAATGACAGCTTCGGCAGACCGTTGCCGAGAATACTAATTTGGCTTCTCGAGATTTCTCCTTATCGAGAGGCCACCGTCGAAACCTGTCAGGAAGTCTTGTAATCTGCCGCTGAACTGAGAAACTAATTGTATTGAACATATGAAGTTGCCTTGTCGTGCGTCAGATCACTGCTCTCGTATTATTGCTTGTAACTGGCAAGGCCTCTCCAGCAGCTCAGCTAAAGATCTTTCCCAGGCTTGTGGATTTGAATCTTCTATCTGGGGATGCTCGAATCAGATATTTTATACAAATAAAGCTTATGTTCGTTACCAAGAGCCAGAATGCTGCAGTGGTTGTGGAGTTGGACTTCGGCCTCAAAGATCCTGGATCAAATGCCCTCTCAGCTGCCAAAGGATGAGCTGCACTCAGACTGAAGTGTTCTAGGCTCTTCAGTCTAGAGAAAAGATGCCTGAGATGGGACATGATTCAGATGTACAAAATTCGGCATGGGATGGATAGAGTGGATAGAGGGAGGTTCTTTTCCCTCTCTCACAACACCAGAACCAGGGGACATCCACTAAAATTGAGTGTTGGGAGAACGGATAAAAGGAAATACTTTTTTACCCAGCGGGTAATTAAGCTGTGGAACTCCTTGCCACAGGAAGTGGTGATGGCATGTGGCCTAGGTGCCTTTAAAAGGGGATTGGACAGATTTCTGAAGGAAAAGTCCATCGTGGGCTATAGGCCATGATGGGTGGTGCAATCTACTTACGTTAGTAGTAGGCTACTTCAGAAGGTGTAAGGGAGGCATAAGGGAGTTGCAACAGGATGCAGGTGTAAGGAAGTGGCAACAGGATGCAGGCATCTTGTTGTCTCGTGTGCTCCCTGAGGCATCTGGTGGGCTACTGTGAGATACAGGAAGCTGGACCCAGATGGGCCTTTGGCCTGATCCAGCAGGGCTCTTCCTATGTTCTTAAGGGTTACCTTGGGCTGGTCACTATCAGCCAAACCTGCCTTGCAGGATTGTTGTGAGAACAAAAAGGAGGGAATGAATCATGTGCATCCCTCTGAGATCTTTGGAGAAAGGGTGGTATAAAAATCTGTATAATAAATACAGGTGTTTCCCCATATCTGTGGGGGTTTCATTCCATGGGACCCCTAGGGAGAGGGAAATCATGTATGCAGGAGATGCTTCCTCTGGATATGGGAGGTAGCCCCCACTTGCCCTGCAACCCCCACATTAACATTGTTTACCAATTTACCAGGTGACATATATCTTGTTTTAACTGGTCTCTATATGCATTTCAGCTAATAGCACAATGTGCGTAGTGGGGTGACAACTACTGGTCAAAATTGTGAAAATCCGTATTTTCAAAAAATGCCATCATGTTATCTATCAGAATGCAATGCAAAGCAATAAATCAAACGTTGTTGAAACCACTGCATTCTATCAAAAGTTACAGCCAAATAACCAGAAAATGAAAACACAACTGCCTTGCGTAACAAAAAGTGGATTCCCTTAAGTAAAAAGTTAAAAATGAAATTGATTGGTCCAAGAGTCAATGAGGTGTTGATACGACACAACAGGGAACCAATAAGGTCAGCAGTCATACTCATGTGAGTATGAGTCAGCTCTCATTCCCATGGATCAGAGCTAATACTGGAACTCTTATTCAGTTGTGTGAGCACTTGTCATCAGGTGGGACACTGGTTTTTTGATGGTTGCTGGTTTGTTGGGTGACCTGCACTGTTGTTTATTAAAATAAATAAAGTTAGGGGGGTAACACTAATCCTAGTAATGCCACTGCCTTTAGGGCCCAATCCTATCCAACGTTCCATCACTGATGCAGCTGCAATGCAGCCCCAAAGTAAGTGGACAAAAGTTCTCTTACCTTGAGGAGGCCTCCTCAACTTGACCACCAGCACAGAATGCAGCGCACACCCCCTTGGGATGGCTACATTGAAAAGGATTGGATAGGATTTGGAAAACTGAATAGGATCGAGCCCTTAGGCTGTGTGTATTATATTGTAAAATTATGTTGAGGGACACGGTGGCGCTGCGGGTTAAACCGCTGCTGCTGAACTTGCTGACTGCGAGGCTGGCTGTTAAGGCCACACGATGGAGTGAGCTCCCGTCGCTTGTCCCAGCTCCTGCCATCCAAGCAGTTCGAAAGCACGTAAAAATGCGAGTAGATAAATAGGGACCACTTGGGTGGGAAGGAAACAGCGTTCTGTGCGCCTTGGCATATAGTCATGCAGGCCACATGACCACGGAAACTTGTCCTTGGACAAACGCCAGCTCTTCGGCTTAGAAACGGAGATGAGCACCGCCCCCTACAGTCAGTCATGACTAGACCATTTGGTCATGGAGAAAACTTTACCTTTTTAAAAAATGATATTGTAATTTATTCTGTACTGTCTGGTACTGGAGGAGGTCCATTATGGGGTGATGCAATCTCGCACCAGGTGACGCAAACCCTTGTGACCCCTCTGACCACAACAATGCATGCATTCACCACATAAATATTGCAGTGTTGGGTATAGCGCCATCTGCACATTGTTGTGTGCAGAAAAATGCTCCCATAGTGAAGGGAGAAGCTGATGCTCCATCCTGGAAGACCTTTGGATCAAGAGATGAGTCTTTAGCATCCTGCTGAGCTGGCCAGATGGCCAGTAACCCGTTTTAACAACTGCCAAATGCCTTATGACACCAAACGAAGCAAAATGTTCCAGATTCCATGCACAATAAAATATTCAGTCTCCATATGTTTTGTGTATAGAAGATGACAGAGTGGGCAGACATGGGGAGGGAAAAAAACAAAACCACTAACCACAGCATCTGGAGTGGAAAAAAATATGTTACTGACCTGAAAAGTTGCACAGAATTTGGTAGCATTTGACTGGTCCCAAAATATACTCAGAGCAACTTGAAATTCTGCAGTCGTGGCGGGAACCACTCCTGGACCTCTCGCAAACGAGATCTTTCATTGAAGAAAAATAATTTCCTTCTACAGTTCTCGTCCAGTGCAGAACTCTGTCCCATGACCAGGCAAGGCAATGCCTTTCCAGCTGCAGGGTTTGGGATGATGGGCATCTCATATGATGGACACCCCTGCCTGCTAACTGGGCAAAGAGGCACTTTTTCAAGTTATGCTCCTCTTATATAGTAATTGTCCCTCTTCACCCCAGCACAGTGTCTTTCTAGTGGCTGTTGCTGGTAGTGGTCTGCATTTTTTTTT
>JAJKFI010000007.1:17819313-17836773 GCA_029204185.1 Lerista edwardsae | reverse complement strand
TCTCTCTCTCTCTCTCTCTCTCTCTCTCTCTCTCTCTCTCTCTCTCTGGTAGGGAGTGCAGTTTTCCCTCCAGGATCTTGAAAGCAGTAGAGTGAAGATAACTAGACTTGTGTGACCAGCGTTCTGCCTGCGTGTGAGCAGCCAGAGGAAAAGAAAACACATTTTCAAAGCTCTCCAGACCCTTCTGAGGCAAGAGGAGGATGGAGGAGGATGGAGCATGGCAGAGAGAAATGATTCTTCATCATATTATATGGAGAACATGATTGACAAGATCCATTTCCTGCAGGCTTTCCATTGTGCTTGAAAACCTGGTGGAGAGGAAGAAAAGCTGAGTCCTGCTCTAGTGCTGATCTTGGTCCCCCATTTCCCCCATCACTGAAATCCTTCTTGGTCATAGCTCTGGGAATGTGTGATGGTCCCCAGAGTGCTTCCCGTTCAGGTGTGCATGGTGCACCCAACCTGGCACCAGGGGCGTAGCTAAAGAAGTGTAGGGGGTGCAAATGCAGCAGGCAACAAGCTTGGGGGGGGCGGGCAATAAGCTGAGCTTGACACTAGGGGCCAAAATGGTAAAAACCTTGGTATGCATGAACAATACCATTGTGTGAGATAACATTGGAAAGATGATTTAATGCATAATGCAATGAAACAAACCAGAGTGTATTATCTTTATCCAAAGTAATGGCCAAAAAACCAGAACATGGAAATACAATGGTAATGTCACTTCCTGTTGTGATGTCACTTCCGGGGCAACATTTTGCCCTCTGCACTGGGCTACACTTTCATTAGCTACGCCCCTGCCTGGCACTTCATTCATGGAAATCACTAAATCAGATTGTCTTGATGTTCCTGCTCTGTGGGTGTGCAACAGACGCAAGAACTGATGGCAGGAAATTGAACACGCAACAGCTTCCATCCAAGGGGAGAGATTTGCTGCCTGATGGAATGACTTTCTGGTGATTCCAGGATCCCCTGAAAGACAGCACAAAGCCTTGTATTCAATTTCCTGTTCGGTTCCTTCTGCAGGCCTGTCAGGCTGAAGCCACTGCCTGTCATTATCAGACCATCTATCGTACTGGAGCAAGGGGAGAATTAATGTCTTGAAGGTTGTGCAAAGACTTCCTGCCTCATCTTTGCCCATGACACTGTACTTCTGGCTTGCTTTCAGCTACAAATCTGAGTCAGGGGAATAGCTAAAGGAGTGCAGGGGGGTGCAATTGCACCGGGTATCAAGCTTTAGGGGGGCAATCAGCTGAACTTGACACTAATGGCCAAAAAGATGAAAACTTTGATATGTATGAATAGTAACATCATATTATAAATCATTGGAAAGGTAATGCAGAATGCAATGGAACAAACCAGAATGTAATACCTTCATTCTATCAAAAGTTATGGCCAAGAATTTAGAGGTAAATTATTGTGCTGGGGATTAAAATAAATGAGGAGATTAAAAAAGAAGTATCAAAAGAAAAGAATAATAAGTTGGTTAAAAGACACAATTTTTAATTTGTGTAGCTATTAACATATTGTAAAGCTATTACTATATTGTAAAGGTTGTAAGTGATTTAGATGTATTACTCCATGCTTGACATATAATCTAAATTTAGTTTTTGCTTAGGTTGGTGTTGTTTAGTTTGGTGTTTTGAATTTGGTGTTGTGTAGTGGTGAGTTTGTTGTTATTGTTCTGTTAAAAATAAAAAAAAGTTTTTAAAAAAAGGTTATGCCCAGTAGTGTCATGTAACCGGTACGCTGGGCGGGAGGAATGGGCGAGTGGCAGCCCGCCCGTTGCGTAACGCTCCGTTTCGCCATCTTCCCCGCCCCGCGTACCGGTTACATGACACTACTGTAGGAACTGTGATGTCACTTCCTACTGTGACATCATTTTGGGGGCAACATTTTGCTCTTTGCATCGGGCTACACTTCCATTAGCTAAACCATTTATCTGAGCCATAGTGGAACACCTTTTCCCAGGATTCCAAAGGGGAGAGAAACCCTGAATGCATTCAGGCAGAATCACCATTGATGTTAAAGGGGCCATTTTCAGTTCCCAGCTGGTTGCTGGAGGCAGCACAAGCTCTGAAAGACTGTAGGGCAGCCCAAATTCCATTGCAGCAGTGCAGTGGCGCAGGCATGAGCTGCATTGCATCCTGCATGGGAATGTCGCATGCTGGAAGTCGTCGCAAGGTAAGGGGACATTTGTCCCCTTGCCCTGGGGTCAGCCCCAGCATCTGCCATGGGTCAACTCAGTCCTGCACTAGCTCTACAGCTGGTGCAGCTCCACATTGTCCCGTGTCGGTGGATCAGGCCCAGAAGGTGGATGGGATTTGGCACACACAGCTGCTGGTGATCTTGCCACACCACTCCTGGCCCCAATCTGCCCACCACCCACTCCGTAGCCTGTTTCTTCCCTTGTTGCTTGATTGGCTTGTCCTTGTTGTTGTTGTTGTTTAGTCGCTAAGTCGTGTGCGACTCTTTACGACCCCATGGACCACAGCACGCCAGGCCTCCCTGTCCTCCACTAGCTTCCGGAGTTCGCCCAATTTCATGTTCATCGCTTCGGTGACACTATCTAACCATCTCATCCTCTGCCGCCCCCTTCTCCTTTGGCCTTCAACCTTTCCCAGAATGAGGGTCTTTTCTAAAGAGTCCTCTCTTCTCATGAGGTGGCCAAAGTATTTGAGCTTCAGCTTCAGGATTTGTCCTTCCAGGGAGCAATCCAGCTTGACTTCCTGTAGGATTGCCCAGTTGGATCTCCTTGCAGTCCAGGGGACTCTCAAGAGTCTTCTCCAACACCATAATTCGAAAGTATCTATTCTTCGGCACTCCGCCTTTCTTATGGTCCAGCCAGTGGTGTCATCTAAATGATTTAAGAACAGGTACTCACTTTTGATTGGCACGTGTTGGGACCCGCCCACCGGAAGTGATGTCATAAGCCGGAAGTGATGTTGTGGCAGGAAGTAACATGAAAAAAGCCCTTTTTGAGGCCTCAGACAATTTTAAACTGACCCAACAGTTGCAACAGTATTCCACAGCACCCCCAGAACATGTTAAGGAGGCCTGGCATCATGTTAAAATGACCCAACAGTTCCAAAACCCGAGAGCAGCTCATTTTTCAGTGGCAAGGCAAGGCAAGGCTCCGCTCGCTGCCTGCCTGCCTGCCTGGCTCTGAGAACATGCAGGCAACTCAAACTTGCAGGAAATTCAAACGTTGCAGGGGCGGAGTCAACGAGTGGGCGGGTGAATGGGCGGGGCCAGCCGTAATCCTAGGAACCGGTACTCGCGTACCCCCGCGTACCCCCTGCATGACATCACTGGTGAAGGGTAACCTTACCAACATTGCGTTGCTGCCTCCAGGCAGCGAGGGGCTGGCGGTGCTGCTGTGCAGGTGGTAAGAGCTTACCGCCCCCATTGCACATGCTTTACGGTACTTTTACACCACCAGCTAGTACCTAGTACCTGGCGATAGGTCAAATGTGCGCACCACGCACAGTGTGTCTTTTTCTGTCTGAAGCTCAGGGCTGATTGCGCCATTTTCAAACCAGCAACATACATTTCAGAGTTGGAGTTTTTTTTAAATAAGATATACCCACACACGCAATAAAAAGCTAAAACTACCCATGAGCCACTCACCAAACTCCCACTACATTGGAGCAAGCGTGGAAAGTTCGGACGGCATCACCAAACCTGACCTGCACAACGCTTCACAGTCCAACCCTACCTAGGACTGGTTGCCAGCCGGAGTGCGTGTTGCGCATGGGGCTGCCAGTGCAGAGGGCTCCATCAGTGGCTGCTTTGGGAATCATAAGGTTGGGAGTTGGAAGAGTTGGAACGGACGTACAATGTCATCTAGTCCAACCTCCTGCCTGTAGCAGGAAACAATCCTCCTCCAGCATCTCCAGCCGGTTCCTATGGAGGCTCTGCTTGAAGATCTCCAGAGAGGGAGAACCCACCCCCATCTCCCACAGCCAATGCACCAGCCAACCTCCCCGCCCCGCCTGACCCCCAGGCAAGTGGCTCAGCACGAGACCTGGAAGCTTCCCACTGCATGCATTGGCCTCTACTACCCAACTCAGCAAGCCCTGCCCAGGAGGTGGACGCCAATGGGGTGCCACCCCCAATGAGGAGACCAAGTGTGCCTTCAGCGCTGGCTGTATGCGCTGCTGTGCTGCCTCCAATACCAGCAGCTAAGGGGTTGTGAACCAGGGGGCAGCTGCCCATCCTGGTTCCACCATCCTGGCAGGGAAGTGGGGGGGCGGAAAGAGGGAGGAGACCGAGCCAGCCCCGGTCAAGACAGTCCCCGAGGGACAGGAGAGCTAAGGAGAGGGAGGCTGGAGCAGGGGCCAACTCAAGAGTACGCCAGAAGGAGAAAAGGGTTGACTCTAGAGTAAGTAAGGGTGGCGCAAACCTACACTCACTCACTCACTCACTCACTCACTCACTCACTCACCAATATTTATATACTGCTTTTCAACACAACGTTCACAAAGCGGTTTACAGGTAAATAATAAGAAGTTAAATGGCACAGGCCGATGACGAGGGTCAGTCAGGGCTAGGCTGCTGGCTGGGGAGCTGGCTCGGCTGCATGTGAAGAGCCAGCTGACCCGGGGAGCAGGAACTGGGTGACTTCACTCCCTGTCCTCTACCACTGACCAGCTGAGGCCAAGCAGAGTGGCCTAGAGGGGCCGCCACCTCCAACCTCTGGTCCCCCATGCCCCCCTTGCAGGCAGATATCCTACTGGGGAGGTGCCGCCTCCCCCTACCCCAGACAGTATCCATTGGATCTAGTGTACTCTCAGAGGCAGTGGAGAGCAGTATGCTGGGTCCCATATGCTGCAGGAGACGGAGGCGCCCCCTGGCCATTGCCGTTGCCCGCGTGCTGGCCGGTGCAGGTAAGGCAGTGGTGGGGACCAGGGACAGGCAGGGAGGGGGCAGAACTGGGCAGGGAGGGGGTATGAGCGGGTGTGAGGGGTTGACCTAGCGGCACTGCTGCTCTCTGCTTTGAATGCCTGTCGGGCAGATAAAGCGGGGTATAAAATTGCAAATAATAATAATAATAATAATAATAATAATAATAATAATAATAAAGAAATAGGTGAATAACGAATAAGTTTTAAAAAAATAAAAAGTGGCATGTACTGGATGCTCTCCCCTCTTTTAGCAGCCTCCCCACCCCTCTTTTCCTCTTGGACTTGCACCAGATACAGAGCTGGCGCGGGTTCAAGGAGACCCATTGGGGAGCAGGAGGCTTACAGGGGGGAAAGAGGAAATGATTGCCCTGTCCCCTCCAAAACTGGATACCTCATGTTCATTTTTGGTGTAACTGCATCAGTGGGGTGGGTGGAAGGCTAGGATTGAGCCCTTGGTGGATGTCCAGGGACAAAGAGTAGGGGGTTCAGGTGCTCCTTATATGGGTCTCTGGTCCCTGATGTGAAATGAGGGCAGCTTGAAATCATGATGGTGCGGTCAGAAAGCACCTTTTGGTAGTGAGAGCTCTGGAGGCTTGAATCTAGCTGGTGCATGCTGTGCGTTGGGTATCCCTGCCATCTTTGCCTAAAGCAGTGGCTCCCAAACTGTGGGTCAGGACCCACCAGTGGGTCGCAAGCCAATTTCAGGTGGGTCATGAAGCACCTAGAGCCAGCGGCGTCATGCAGCCGGAACACTGGGCGGGAGGAACGGGTGAGCGGCAGCCCGCCCGTTGCGTACCGCTCCGTTTCACTGTCTTCCCCGCCCCCCGCCACTGCCTAGAGCAGCCATGATTGAAAACATGGGAAGAGGAGATGCTGGAAAGGGGGAGGGCTGTGTGGTTGTTTTGCTTGTGTCAAGGTTGTCAATGGGCTTTTTCCTTTCTGATTCACTTTTCTATTGGAAAATGGCTGAGAAATAACCCAACTGATTGCTGCATTCTCAGGAAAGCAGCAGGCTCTGGCATCACAATGACGGCACTTCTGGCCATGACATCACTTCTGGTGTGCCCCAGACAGATTGTCATTCTAAAAAGTGGGGCCCACTGCTAAAAGGTTTGAGAACCGCTGGCCTAAAGGATTTCAGGTATAAAGCCTCAGCACATCAAACCCCCGGAGAGTCTCCACCAGCCAGAATATGGTCTAGCCAAGGCAGTACAAATAGAATGCATTGAAGTGGTTCCATCCGAACGTTGACATCAGCATCACACACACACCCCTTGCATTTCGTTAAATGTTGCGCTGCGCATCACAGTGTCAATGCTCTGGATAGATGATGACAATGTTTGCATTGCAGTTCGGTCCATCGGCTACCCTCTTAATTCCTAACAGCAATACTTCCCCATGAAGGGCAATCTCACCCTGTGTCGCTTTGGACCCCACAGGGTACGAGCCATTAAACTCTATGCACGTTTCCATTCTGGAGGTTAGCAGAGGGACTTGACAAAGCGAGAACAAATTTGCAGCTGTGATTGCCTGGCCGACACCGAGGTTTTAGGTCTCCACCTTGCATGGTGAAAATTGCACATATAAAATTAACCAGCAATTTCACACATCTTGATACAGTGTGAAAATGATTAGCCGCACACCCTGCGGGAGAGGCGGGGGAGGGAAGCAGCCCCCCATGGTCGGGTTCCCTGGAATAATTGTGTTGCCTTTTTAAATTCACTCTGTCTAGTACTGCCAGCCCTGAAAACCAAAGAGCTGCCCTTAGGGTATGGAGCTACTTTTTCTGGATGGCAACGACATCATCTGCGGTGATGACATCATCACAAAGACATTTCTGTGTGGTTCAGGGCACAGTGCTACCCAGCTTTCCAGCACTGACATAGCTGTGCCAATGGGGCATGTGCTGCATCCTGCAGTTGGGGGGGGGCAGTCACAGAGGCCTCGTCAGGGTAAGGGAATTTAGTTAGCTACCCTCAGTTAGCTACTCCTGCTTTTTCAAGTGGTGTCCTCTTATATTTAGCAGGGGGAGAGTAATTGTCCCTCTTCACACCAGCACAGTGTCTTTTTTTCTAGTGGCTGTTGCTGGTGGGGTTCTGCATTGTTTTAGATTGTGAGACCTTTTGGGAAAGGGAGCCATTTAACTTTATTATTATTATTATTATTATTATTATTATTATTATTATTATTATTATTATTAACTGTATTATTACTATTTGCCTGTAAACTGCTTTGTGAACTTCGTGTTAAAAGCAGTATATAAGTACCTGTTGATTATTATTATTATTATTATTATTATTATTATTATTATTATTATTAGCCTGTAAACCGCTTTGTGAACTTTGTGTTGAAAAGCGGTATATAAATACTTTGATTGATTGATTGATTGATTGATTGATTGATTGAATGTTTGTTCCGTCACCTCAGAGCTGCATTGCCCTTACCCCAGTGCTAGAAAATTGGTTAGGATTGCACACTCAGGGCGCAATCCTAAGCAGCGCTGGAATGGCGAGGCCAACGGGCCAGCGCCATACCCAGCACTGCTTAGGACAGGCTGGAGCGTCGCATGCGCTCCCTTACCATAGGGGAGGCTCCAGCCTCCCCAATGCACTCCTCAGATCTGTGCCTGCTAAAGAGCAGGCGCAGATCCGAGGAGACCGCGTGACCCGAATCGGGGCCACGCGGCCTCGCTGACGGGCTTAGGATGTGGCCGTACGGCCCCCTCCCAAGCCCGCCCAGGTCCCACCCAAGTCCTGCCTCTTGCATCCCTTCCCCACGACGACGTTGCGTCGACGCAAAGGGCACGCTAGGATTGCGCTGCCCGTTAACTTTCCTGTCCCTTAAACAAACATACTAAAAGGCAGGGAAAAATCAAATTATGAAAACACATGTGACTTGCATTTTGTAGGGAAATTCCAATGAGGAGAATTTGCAGAAGGATTTCTTCTCCCCTACTCCCAAATTGGTTTTTAACTCTGTGTGTTAGACCTGGGGATCAGGGATTATTGCCACCACCTATTACATCAGAGCAACCAACTCACGGTGCAGTCTCCTGGGGAACACTTTTGGAACATGGCCCAAAACACGTGGTCATGGAGGGAGGTTCTTATTGACTGTTTTTAAAGATCAACGTAAGCATGGCCTAGCTTCACGCATCTATTAGATGCTGCAAGAAGGGGAGACAGGGATTGAACGTTTAATGATTTCCCTTGGTGGTACTCAAGAGCAGCATACATTCGTAGAAGGCGAGAGAAGACCTGATAGGTCGGAGGCAGTGGCGTTTCTACAGGGATGGCAAAGCTCTAAGTTTTGCAAGAAGCCTTACCTTGCAGTGGAAATCACTCCTCTCCTGCACCGTTTTAGCCAATCCTCACAGGGAACAGCAACATCTTGGCGTTGCTTACTGGCTACAGCAGCAAGGGAGAGGAGGGATTTACATGACAGGGTAAGACTCCTTGCAAAACTTAGAGCTTTGCCATCCCTGTAGAAACGCCTCTGGTCGGAGGAAGGCACATACAAGGCCCCAATGACTGAAGAAGACAAAGGTCAGCACTTAGTGGCATTCCTACAGGGGGTGCAAAATGCTACGTTTTGCAGGAGCCTGAACTCCTGAGGAAAGTGGCCTCTCCCCCTAGCTTTGCAGCCATTCTTGGCTCAGCCAGCCCAGGAATGCTGCCAGGTAGGTGGATCCTGCGCCAGCCAAGTTCGGCCAGGGTGGGGTCATTTCTGGGCAGGGGGAAGGTGGGAGAGAGGGTGGAACAGGGCAGAGGGTGTTCTTCAAAGTGGGGTGCCTTGGGGAGAGGGAGGAGCCAGGATCCGGCAGCTATGCCAGGTCCAAACCCTGTCCCTGATCCAGGCCACAGCAGGGGGCTTGGATTTGCGCCTGCTAAACAGCAGTCGCAGATCCAAGGAGCCCCATTGCCACAGCTGGGGTTGACCCTGGAGCAAGTCCCCTTGTCCAGCAGTGAGCTGCAGCTGCTTCCTAACGTGCGTTAGAGCGCAATGCTAACCTGGAGTTAGGCTGGCACAGGGGACACCGTAAAGTATGCTTGGACCATGCAAGACGTGCACCATCCTTCCTGACACGGGCAGTGCAATCCTAAAAACCGTGCAATGTCGATACAACAGTGTTGAGTTGGCGCTGCGCACTGAATGCCAACGTGGGGGCGCTGCGCAGCATCCCCGCGTTGGCGCTAAGGCCAGTGGTGTCATTCAAATGATTTAGGAACAGGAACTCACTTTTGATTGGCACTTGTCAGGAACCCAGAACCAGCCACGGAGCCCGTTAGGATCCGGAACGCCCGTTCTGGTCTGTTCCCCCTGAATGACATCACTGGCTAAGGCAACGGGACTGGCACTGCAGGCAGTGTCAGTCTCATTGTGCCCGCGCTGCGCTTCCCTTGTGGCAGCCGAAACTGGCCAGTGCAAGGGAGCGCCATGTTGGGATGGGGGTGGGAGTGGGTGGGGGAGGGCGGTTCTGGGCAGAATGTTGTGGGTGTTGGGCGGGCGGGCTGGCAGGCGGGCTGGCCCGGGAGGGAGGTGGGCCCAGGTTTCGGCCATCAGGCCGAATTCTAGGCCCATCTGGGAGGCCATGCAACCCCAATTCAGGCCGTGTGGTCTCCTCGGATCTGCACCTCCTCTTTAGCAGGCGCAGATCCGAGTAGCGCAAAGGGGAGGTTGGAACCTCCCCTACAGTAAGGGCATGAATGTGCCCTTGCCGCGGGGAGGCTCCAGCCTCCCATATACTGCACTGGATTTGGTGCAGGCCGGCCAATAAAGGATTGTGCTCTGAGAGTGGTCCAAACATTCTTTAAGTTCGTTCTTGTGCCAGCCAAACTTTGCTGGCCTGACTGTGCCGGCCTAACTCCAGCTTCGGATTGTGCTCTTAGTTAGAACTGTGCCCCGAGTGACATTTCTCAGGAAGGGTTTGACATGTTTTTCCAGAATTCCCTTCTCCTCTAATTGAATATTCCCCAGAAGATCTTTTTGTCAAAGAGACATCTTTGTGGGAGTCCAGAGTCACAGCTGTTTGGAGAAGAAAATGATTGGTCCTAGAGGGAAAAAGCAAAAACTTGTATTTAATCTATTAGCTAACTAGTGCTTTTCTTGTTGGTTTGAAATCGAACCCTCCAAACACCTGCATTTTATGCATGTATCTTCATATTTTTTGAGCATTTTAAAAATCAAAACAATGTTCAGCTTCTGTTTGGCAGCTGCTGGACTACATTGCCGTTAGATCTGATCCAGCAGGGCTCTCCTTTTGTGTTTTTATGTTCTTAATAAAAACCAGGGGTCGACCCAAGAGATTTGCTCCAAGCAACTGCACACATGACCTTGGATTCCTTCCCAGCATCCTCTGCAACCATGCAAGGGATGCTGGGGCACCCGTCTTGCTTGACATCTCCTGCTTCCTGGGTGCCCTTAAACATCTCTGCCGGATCAAGAAACATCTCCGGTTGTTTGCGCAGTCAAACGGATCATGCCAAGACATATGTTCATAATACTCTCACAGGAATTTCCAAAGGCAACTAAAATTAGAAGACAGCTTTTAAAAGTGCATGCGGGTCAGTAGTTTGTTTTCCTATCGGCAGGAGGATTTATGGCATTTACAATGCTATAGATGCAAACGCTACAGAGGAAAATACAGATTTCCATTCACAAAGTGCTAATCTACCATGGTGGGAGTGTAACCACTCGGAAGTGCTGGCATCTGCAAAACTGGCAGGAAGAACATGATCATACATACCCCGAGAGCCAGGATGGTGTAGTGGTTCAGGAGTTGGACTTAGACCTGGAAGATCCAGGTTCAAATCCCTGCTCAGCCATGAAGCTTCCTTGGTGACCTTGGGCCAGGCACAGCCTTATCCCCTGTATGCTACCCGCTGTGTTCCTTGGAGGAAGGGAGGTATGTGGAAAGTAATTAAAAAGGAAGACAGGCAAGTCCCTGTATCCAGGGCCGGCCTTAAACCAATGTGACCAATGTCATCACATTGGGCCCCACACTTTGGGGGGGGGCACATCAGGACAAAGAGCATATTTGCTGCTGCTACAGCTGGGATTTATACGAACTGTAAGTCAGTGGGGTGAGCAGAGCAGCTTGACCTTGGGCCCTCCCACTTGCTCCTCCTGGAAGCAGTTGGCAGTGATGTCATCATATTACCACCAACCATTTCTAGGTGCCCCACACAGTACCATTAGCGCTTTTCTTGGTGAGTGGGGGCCCCGCGAGGTGGGTGGGTGGCCCCGCGGGAATGCCCTGCATTGGGCCCTGCCACTCCTAGAGCTGGCCCTGCCAGCATCCACTGGGGTTCTGTTCCGGACCCCATCGTGGATACTGGTGATGCCTTTTTAAAGATAGGGGATTTAAAAAAGAAAGATTTGTTTAATGTTCCCCTTTCTTTTTAACAGGCATCCCAGCATCCATGGTATCTATGGATAACTGAAACCGTGGATACCGAAGTAGTGGAAACTGGGGCACACCTGTACATCATACTTGAAGTGAAGATGGGTGGTGAAAACAGTCACTGAGATGCAACACATTATATGGCGGCATGATGATAAACAGAGATCTTTCTGCTGTATATGCCAATTTGTTGGAACACATAAGGTAGAGCTTGTTGTCCTGCCACTTTTGCAGGTGCAAAAGCCTCAGGCTTTGCAAGAGGCATGAGCTGAAGGGGAAGAGCCACAGGGCCCTTAGCCCTGGGAGGAGAACTGGACTACTCCAGCACTGTCACCAGCAGAAGGCTCTTGCATCAGCCCTTTGCTTGTTGGGAGTGGGGGGGGGCAGAGCAAGTGGCAAGGGCTGGCAGCAGCACCACCAGCAGCGGACACTTTCCATCCTGCTCCTTGAGGAAGCCCTGTCCCCTTGATGGGTCATCTTCTGGGGGCAGGATAAGAAGCATAACTAGAAGGGCAGGAGGTCTGGTTTAGTGGTAACATTACCACTTATGAAGCCCAACGATCACTTGGGTCAACAGTTCAAGTCAGCCGGAAGTAACCATAAACTGCTGATAAAATGCTTCTGATGGAGATAAGTCTCTCCAGCAGGTGTGATGACGACCCTTCAAGTGAGAGTGGAGGAGTTGGCTGTCAAGCATGGGAGGTGTGTGCGGCCAGAGCGATGCTGGACTGTGACTGGATACCACCTGGACTGAAGTGTTCTATGAAAGATAATAATTCGTGATTATAACAACCAATATGAGGTTGAGAAAGCCTGCCTATGTAAACCGCCTTGATAATAGTCAGAGGAGAAATCCAGTGACCAGAATGCTGGTGGTGGGAGAAAGAAGAAGAAGGAGGAGGAGGAGGGGAGAGAGAGAGAGAGAGAGAGAGAGAGAGAGAGAGAGAGAGAGAGAGGAATTGGGCACTGCATGGTTCTAGGTTGGAGAACCATTGGTGCGAGACTAGCTGAGAACTGTTCCTTGGCAGCAATAAGAGGGAGCGTCTTCTCTGGTGGCACCATAATTACGGAACACCCTCCCAGTGAAACTGGCAACTGCACAAACAGTGATAACGATCCTCTTTTCACTAGCCTGATGGTTTCCTTCTGGCTGGTACCCCACGTCCAACTCTGACTCCAGTCAAGGTAGAATTTGATGGAGCATCTTGTTCTACTCCCCACAATATTTTTGTATCACTAACCCTGGAGTGAAAAGGATGCAAGGGGAGACCAGCAAGCCTATCAAAGGCTATCTGTCTTTCCGTCCTTATTTCAGCAAAGCTCCTACTCGTTTACCAGCTGCATGCAACAGGAATCCATCAGGCAGAGCTTTTCACAGTTGCCAGAAAACCCTTAACGGTTACCTTTTGCGCACCTCCAATCAAACGGCCATGGAGCCAGGAACTATTGCATCTATATGGAAATCCACTAATGGCACCGGGGCTGCCTGCATGGCTGCCGCAGAGAATAGAATTAAAAGACAATGGGCTCACACAGGCATTACAAAGTGCCCGGCGTGCTGAAAGAATTTCTATTAACAAGAATCTAACCTTGAATTCAGTGGGAATTACTCCGGTGCGGCATGACTGGCAGCATCTCGCGCTAACTGAAAAAGGCAGATAAGTGCAATGCTCTCATGAAGCGGCTACACCGAGCTGGAGCGGGAGCTGGGAATAAAACAGGGCAGTGAAACTGCTCGTCCCCATAGAACCTACATTGTAAAGATTGGTTTAATGGGGAAAAAAAATTAAACAAAGAAGCAATAGCTGCGGCAGCCACGGTATTGCCTTAGACACATCCATCAATAATAGGCACACCAAGATTACTGAGAGACAGAGAAAACAGAACAAGAAGGCTCTGTGCCACCGTCCTGCTGAACCATTATTACAAAAATCTGTCATCCCAATGTTGATGTCCCAGCATCCAAAAGCAGCCTTGAATCCTGGGTACCAATCTGAGATGAAACAGCTCAGTCTGTGGCTTTCCAAAGAAGTCCAGGGGAAGAGAAAGCTACAAGAGGCGGCATGGAAAAGGGCTTGAAACAGAGGAGCGGGAGATGGAGGGGGAGTTCGGGCGCAGTCCCAAAGGGATTGTTGTGACACTGTTGCATCGGCACTACGTCACTAGCGCCGATGTGGGAGCACCAACTGGCACCCCTGCATTGGTGCTAGAGAGCTCGGGCTGACGCTATGAGTAGCGTTGGCCCGAGAATGTCGGCGGAGAGCCACCCATGTGCCAGCCAAACCCGGCTGGCGCAGCAGTGGTTCTGGGAGGTGGGCGGGTGGGCGGGAGGCGTTTCTGGTCAGGCTGGTGGGCATGCGGGCCAGGGAGGGGGGTGGGATTGGGATGCGGCTGTTAGGCTGCATCCAAGACCCCATCTCCAGGCCGCGTGACCCCAGTTCGGGCCGTGTGGCTTCCTTGGACCTGCGCCTGCAATTTTGCGGGCACAGATCCAAAGAGCCCAGCGTGCCCTTGTGCCGGGGAGGCTCCTGCTGGGTACAGCACAGGCCTGCCTGCCTGCCTGCCTGTTCTGGCGCTACTTAGTTGGGGCTGAGGGACAGTCAAGGAAGACTGTCCTTGAGCTGTCCATGCACAAAGATCGCTGGCATCTTCTCTCTGATAGCAGGTGCTGGGAAAAGTGACCGAACTGTTGCATCCTGGACAACTGTGTCCCAATCAAATGCGTTGCAGTGTCGGATATTTGTGTTCCTTCTTTTTGGGTCCCAATAGATGGATTGGGACGTGGTGGCGTAGCAAGTTAATCCGCTGCTGCTGGGCTTTCCAACTGCAAGGTTGGGAGTTCAAGACTGCGTGACGGAGTTAGCTCCCGTTGCTTGTCCAAGCTCCTGCCAACCTAGCAGTTCGAAAGCACCTAAATGCAAATAGATAAATAGGGACCACTTCGGTGGGAAGGTAACAGCGTTCCATGCGCTATGGCGTAGAGTCATGCCGGCCACATGACCATGGAAGCTTGTCCTCGGACAAAACGCCGGCTCTACAGGCTTTGAAACGGAGATGAGCACCGCCCCCTACAGTCCGTCACGACTAGACCATTCGGTCGTGGGGAAACCTTTACCTTTTTAGATGGATATTTATGGGAGATGTACTTTTTAATATTTCAACGTTAGGGTTAGGGTTTGGGCTGGGATATGAGGCTTAGGGTATATCACATGGAGTTTGTTTGCCCAATTATTGTGTGTTGCCCCGTTAAAGTGAGATAGCCTGTGCAAATAGCTGGGTCATAAACCAAAAACCAACAAACCACACCCAGACATAGATGTCCAGGGACGGCAATGATCTGGATGCATTTGGCCAGGTCACAGTGAAGTGCACCTGCAGGCCAGGATGGTGGCTATTTGCCTGAAGATAAGAGCTGAAGATCTGAAGGTCGCCAGTTCGGGACAGCCGGAAGTCTCTGTGAGCGGCAAACCTCGTTAATTGCGGCTGATTAACAGCTGAGCTTCGGCTGCCTTGTGTGAGGGGGAGTTGTGCCGAAGTTCAGCCGCTTCTCTGGTGGGAGCAGGGAAGCCGTTTATCAGCCAGCAAGAAGACAAACGGGTGGCCAGATAGAAGGACTAAATCCAGAAAGATCCATCTGTATGTGTGTAGTTCTTGAAAGATAGAACATTTCTGTATAAATTGTAAAAACCTTCGGGTTTCTGAATAAAGTCTGCCCATGTAAACCGCCTTGAGTTATAGTCATTAGAGAAATCTGGTGACCTAAGAAAGGCGGTATATAAATCCAAGTATTATTATTATTATTATTTGGGGCAGGGGAGGGGGTGGGGAGGATAGAACAAGATGGGGATGAGAAGGCTTGGGTGGCCGTGGATGCCTGACACGAGGGTTCTGGAGTCCTTACTACGATGCCCTTACTAAGAAAGTCAAGGGTGGTTATGAATCTGACATACAAGAAATATAAGCGAAGAGCCTCTCATTCTCTGCTCCTTACTTTACCTTTCCAAAGGCAGAAGGTCCTAGGAATGTAGGTTCAAAATCAGTTCGTTTCTATCATTCATGCTCGCAACTTTCAAACTAATTAAAAACGTGCCCTTAAGATGCAATCCTAATGCAACTTGCCAGCACTGGAGTAATGGCAACGCAGATCTTAGGAAAGGGAACAAACATTCCCTTACCTTGAGGAGGCCTCTGTGACTACTGCTGCACTGCAGGATGCAGCACATGCCCCATTGGCACAGCTGTGTTGGAGCTTTATGGTCACTTGCGCCTGCTGAAGGAGGAGTTTAGGATTGCGCCCCAAGTTCCCTTGGATGCAATGAGGCTTTCTTCTGAATACATAGGCACAGGCTTGAGCTATACGTTTCAGTTCATAGGTGGGGGCTGTGGAGCTTGCCCCTTCCCTTGAATAGGACAGCCACTGCAGGCAGATGGTCTCCCCCTGCACATTGGGGTGAAAGTCTCAAAACTAGCATACAAAGTTGCCTGCAATTGTCCCATTCATGTTCATGAGGTTGAAAAGCCTGTGGATGAAAATGCAGCAGCAGGACACAATACTAACATCTCACACACAACAAAAACCAGCTCCATGTAAAGCACCTTCCACGACAGCTACTTATTTATTTGAAGAATTTATATCCCTCCTTTCCCATAATGAAGCAAATCACTAAGGCAGCTTAGTCTAAGCCCCCATTTTTTTCCAATGGGTTTTTTTTATTACAAATATTCAGTAATCTGTGATTCACCGGCTCCTCAGTCCCAGATGTAGCCTTCCCGGTGTGGTTCTCTCCTCTGACTGCATGCTATTGAGCTTCAGCAGGCAATTGCAAGTCCAGCCTGGACAGGTCCTCAAGATTGTACTCCATTGTTTTACCAGCTCACACACTCCCCGCAATGTGTGGTGACTAATCATCTCATCAGCGACTATATCCTGCCACAAGGGATAACAGCAGCTTGTCACAGCCTGACATTCTGTCTCCCATCCAAAAACAAGACCACAGATTCTCCTGCTTAGCTTCAGGTAGTACTAACAGCTCAAACATCAGCTCATACCTCCTGCCTGAATATCAGGTGCTGTCAGGAACATAGGCCAAGGTCTTCACTAGTCTCCAGTGGAAAGCACTGTGGGATGCTACAAAGGTATCCATGTCACCTTATTTCTTGAACTTACCAGGACAGTAATGAAGAAAACATGGCTCAAACATGTTGAGGAAGATCTATGGATTGACCATCCATAGACCATCAACGATTGACCATCGAGGCTAGGAATATCACCACCAGTCACCAAGAGTGGAAGCGTATTATGAATGACACATGGACTCGAGTGGCACTTTCAGCTATGTATTGGCTGAGAGGACAACCTGCTCCCCGGTGAACCACCAGGAAATGACTAAAGAAGAAGGAGGCTATTAAGAGGACAGGCAAAGAATCTCCATTTGGGCCTGACTGTGGTTGTTCGTAAAGACTGTCAGAAATAAGCAACCAGAATGGGATCCTGCTGTGCAAGACAAATTATACCAAATGCAGAGATTCTGCATGAAAACTCAGAGCTGGGTTACATATGTAACCCTTCCCTATTTCCCAAAACTGAAAGAATAATTATTAAAAATTATTATTCAGAAAAAAAAACCCTCAGAGCTGGGAAATCAGGTTCTGGAAACCCTAAGCTGGCTGTTTCCGAGCCAGTTCCGTAGTTGGAAGAAAGGCAAGCGAACTCCACGTCGCCTTAATTCCGCACAGATTGGTGTACCAAGTGGCACAGATGAGCCGACGGGAAACATCTGCCTCCACCAAAGAGCGTGTCTGTCTTAACTTAGTCTTGGCTGGAAACACATCTGTAGGGAGCTCTCTGCAGGCAAGCAGCGGGTGTCTTGATGCCCCAACCTGCTTTTGATTCATGCCGAAACGAAATGCAGCAAATCTTTGCAAACCCTCCCAAAACGGAACGGATGAGCTGCTTTCATTTTTAAAACTAAGCTGGGAAAGTAACGCAGAAAGCAGCCGGGCTCCTGCACAACGAGCTCCTCTCGTCTCATTCATGCAGAGGCAGGAGAACTTCTCCGCAAACTGGGTGGGTGGTTCTGGGGTGGGCAGAGGTGGATCTACAGGGAGGGCAAAGCTCTAAGTGTTGCAAGAAGCCTTACCCTGTCATGTAAA
>JAJKFI010000007.1:17790938-17818913 GCA_029204185.1 Lerista edwardsae | reverse complement strand
CCTTGCTGCTGTAGCCAGTAAGCAACGCCAAGATGTTGCTTTTCCCTGTGAGGATTGGCTAAAACGGTGCAGGAAAGGAGTGATGTCCACTGCAAGGTGAGGCTTCTTGCAAAACTTAGAGCTTTGCCCTCCCTGTAGAAACGCCTCTGCCAGCAGGCCTCTTCAAGCCCTGGCTTGTCCCGGACATGCCTCCATTCGCCTCTACATGAAACAAATTGCAGGCAGGGAAACATCTGGGCCAGCCCTCGCTTTCCAACCCCCAAAGCCCTCATTCTCCTCCAGGCTGGTGGAACCCACAGTTTCAAGCCTGGTGATTTGCGACTGAAGTCAAACAGCAATTTGGGCATGGCGGGTCGTATTTTTAGCCTCCCAGTGGTGCCTGCTGTGGCCTCCCAAGTAGTTATTAGGCTTTGGTTAAGAAAGATGACTGGGTGGACTCCCTCCAGCACTGTCATCCCCTAGAGCACGAACGGGCTCTGCTTCCAGATGATTCCTGGGAAGGGGAGGGGCACACACGTCAAAGCTGATTCTGCCTAGGCGATATTCAGGAGCTCTATTTCCTAGCTCTCCCACGTCCTTGGTAAAGACTTCCAAAATCCTGAACCAAATATCTGGGTTTGTTTGTATTGGGTACATGAAGTTGGACGTTCGACTCAAGCTCTGCTCCCTCCTTTTGCTTCCCACCCCCCAACAGGGGGCGCAGGGTCCCAGCCAATGGCCAGAAGGCAGAGGGGGGATCCTCGCCCAGCTGTCAGTCAGTCTGCCCGCCAGAGAGAGGCAGGCCGCCTCCATTCATGTATTGATGTGGCGCGGGGCTTGCCTGTGGTTTTCCTGCCTTGTGATTTGCTTCAAAGTACACACAAGCTGAAAATCCTCCTCTCCGCCCCCCCCCGCGCTGCCAAGGATAAATATGCAGGGCTTGTAATTCGGTTGCAGTTCTTGCTCCCAGCTGATAGGGTGACGTGGAGTTTGGAGAGGCTCAGAGATTGGCTTCCGATTTGGCTTCTTTGCGGCAGTTGTGCACAAGCTCGCCGGGGCTGTCTCTCTCTCTCTCTCCCTCTCTCTCTCGTACAGAAGCCAGTCAGGCTCGGAGGGTTGCCGGCTTGCTCTGCGATGCTGGAAAAGTCGCTCCGCTGAACCAGCGAGGGAGGGAGGGAAGGAGGGAGGGAGCGAGGGAGGGAGGCCGAAGGGGAAAGACCGCTCTCTTCTCTGGCAACCTGGGGGTGCGACGGTCCTTTTCCTCTCAAGACCACCCCCCCGCCCTCCTTCCTCATCACCATCCTCATCCTCATAATCCCAAGCTTCATCGCCGCTCTCCTCCTCTCTCCCTCCCTCCCTCCCCCTCCAAATCACTCTGCACACGACTGAACAGCACGACCGGTGGAATTACCAGCATTTTACACCCCCCCCTCCAATTGCCACATGCACTTCCCCGCTCGCAGCGGCAAAAGAGAACCTGGATTCTCCAGCAAGCAAAGCAAGTTGGATTGACATGCAAAGGAAGACCCCGCTCTTCCCCAACCCCCTCCACACACGCACACACACACACTTCTTCTTCTCACCTGGCACCGGTTTACCACGAGATGCAATGAGATCGTTTTAAAGAGCCGGAAGGATCTGTAACTGGGGAGCAAGAAGGACCCCCCCCCTCAATAAAAGAATCGGGAAAGGTAAGTGGCAGGGCTCGTTTCTACTTCGCTGCATGCAACGCTGGAGCGGGTTCGTTGCTGTTCGGACTGCTGGGAAGTGCGAGTGGAGCGACTGCGTTCGAATTTCTGCGGGAGCGGGGGAGGGAGAGGTGCGGGGAGAGACGGACTGGCTTGGCCCAGGGCTCGCCTCCAGGATCCAGCGCTTCTGGGTCTGCTGTGCTGCATGCAACCCTGCGGGCTGTTTCCCTGCCTGGAGGAAGCGGTCGCCTGCCTGCGTGCGTGCGTTGGTCTGGGCTGCACAGGCGTGTGGAGATAAGCCGGCTGCTGCAGCCGCCTCGCAGCCCCGCTCTGCGCTCAGACCATCGGAAGGGACTGGAGGAAATTGCAGGGAAGGCAGGAGGGGGGGAGGGTCTGTTGGCCTCGGCTCGCTCGGAAGGCGCATTGTCGTCTAGTCCGCTCGCTTGCTGCCACTCCAAAACTCGCCTCCCATCGCGGCTGGACGCCGGGAGCAGGAGGTGGGTGGGTAGTGGCGCCCCCCCCCATGCTAACCTCAGAACAAACCGGCCATCGCTCAGGGAAGGGAAACGTGGAAGCCGCTCCGTTGCACAGCCCGAACCCCGAAGGGGGGGGGTTTCCCCCTGATTTCTGCCAAACCTGCTGTCCGCCTTTGGATCAGGAAGGAAAAGGAGGGCGAAAAGACTCTTTTGGGGGGGGGAGAAAGAGAGGACGGAAGAGAAGGAATTGGCGGGGGGGGGGAGCAATCGCCAGAATAAATGCCTATAATGCAGTGCTATAAATTTCTTTTCCTCTCCAGAGCGCCCCATGTCCAGGTGTAGAGGCAGAAGCGAGCGCGGGTTGTTTGGGGCTGGAGCCGCGGGGGAGAGAAACGTGCAATCTGGAGCGGGGAGGTGGTGGGTGGAAGTGGCAGAGGAGCGGACCAGGCGCAGTTGGCCCCCGAAGAGTGCATGTGTAGTGTGTGTCCACCAAGCACCTAGGCATATTTGTACTGGAAGAGGAGGGATTGTTTGGGTGGAGAGGGAGAGCGCTGCTGTGGTTCAAGTGCAGGCATTTCCAGCCAGCCTTGGTATGAAACCGATTGCAAAACGAAAGCAGGGAACCCCTTGCAAACGCCCCCCCCCAATGCCTCCCAACGTGTGCAAATTATGCTTCACGCAGCTGTTGTGCTTCGTCCGGTCCTGCTGAGATCTTGTTTACCTCGCCTTTCAAATATAGCTCCTGCGCCAGGCTCTTCCCTAAATAGGACAAACAGAGAGCAGTTGACTTGGTAGTCCTGGTGGGGAGACACCGGGCTTGGGATCAGGTCGATTCCTGCGCAGGGGAAGGAATCCTTGCCTCCTTCCTGCCTTCTCTGGCCTACCAAGCCCTGGTCTTCCTCCCTTGGGCGACAAAGAGTTGGGTGACACCAGCCAAATGCCCTGGAGCCGACAACAAGAAGGATGAGGAAAGCACACATTTGAGGGTGTAGCATTTTCTATCAAGGGTTTCATCCAACCAGTTCAGAATGGCCACGCGTGTGGAGATATGGTGCTTTTCTTCTGAGCTGCTGCCCTATGCAGAAAATAGGGGGACATGCAAGCAGGCGAGGTTCTTAAAAATGTGTCTGGCCCAGTTGGGGCAAACATCTTCCTTACCCGGGTGGATTGCCTGGTGTGAGCTGCCCCAAACTTTCCCCTTTCCCCTGCCTGTCTCCCCACTATAGCAGAAAAATTCTGAAAAGATCTGTTTGATCACAAGGACAAGCCTATTTCTCTCCAAAAAGTATGAGAGTGAGATTCTTATTTTGTTTGTATTCTAGGGCTGCTCTAAAGAAAACAACATTCCCAGAAAAAAAATGAGGGAAAAGGAGTATTCAGAGGAGAGGTCGTGAACTGTCTTTCGCTCTCTGCTTCATACTAATGGCTATTTTCACAGAAACATTTTAAAATACGTATTGTGGTTATGTGGTCGAATTACCAAGAGCTTCCTTTGGCCTGCTGTTCTTGTAAAGGCACCAGGACCCATGTGTCTTTGAGATTGCAGATGACCCACACATCCAATCTGTAGCTCTGAAGGGTTTTTAGGTCCTGGGGAACTGTTCTTGCTGGGACTTGGGTGTGTGTATTGACCAACATATACTTACTATGGCATTTTCTTTGGAAAGAACAATGAAAGAAATTATGCATGGAATGGATAGAGTGGATAGAGAGAGGTTCTTTTCCCTCTCTTACAACACTAGAACCAGGGAACATGCACTAAAATTGAGTATTGGGAGAGTGAGAACAGATAAAAAGGAAATATTTTTTTACCCAGCGGGTAATTAAACTGGAACTCCTTGCCACAGGAGCTGGGGATGGCATCTGGCCTACGTGCCTTTCAAAAGGGACTGGGCAGATTCCTGGAGGAAACGTCAATCGCAGGCTACAGGTCATGATGGGTAGTGGAACCTCCATACTTTAGAGGTAGGCTACCTCAGAATGCTAGGTGCAGGGGAGTGGCAATGAGATGCGAGATGCAGGTATCTGGTTGCCCTGTGTGCTTTCTGAGGCATCTGGTGAGCCACTGTGAGATACAGGAAGCTGCCCCAGATATGGTGGGGCTCTTCTTATGTTCTGGATGTCCAAACCAGTGGAAAACAAAGCCAGTTCTTTTGTGCAGAAGGTATTTCCCCTCTCTGACAGCTCAGGATAACTGACAACACGTCAGTTCAATTTTGCAGATTTATTCCGTCTTTGAAACAAGACGGCAACAGGGATTTAATTCTACATTTTCAGTTTAGAGCCGGAAAGCCAGGCTGGGATCAAGGCCATCTAGGTGGAGCCAGACATGCATCCATTTAGCCACCATCCCAACCTCTAGCCAGTGAACTACGCTGCATTTATTTTCCACTCCTCTCATTGGCTGCCTGTTGCTAATCCGTCAAAGGCTATTGAATGGGTTGGGGCTAGAAAGAATTCCAAGGCCAAAACTCTGTGCAGTGAGAAAAGAGTACAACAAAAGTTGGGGTCTTATGTGTGGTTGGCTTAGCAATGTTATTTTATTTCCCCTTTCTTAGACTGATGGAAGTAATTTTTCTCTAGGTGTCACACTAATTTCACTGGAAATTGCTGCAGACTTTCCTTCTCTTTCCAATTGGATTGTTGTGGCAATTGTGTGTTTGGTTGTGTGGCTAAGGACAGAATCTGAATGTAAGATGGTTTCTTTTGCCAGAGCTGTGTACTGGGAAGTAGGAGTCCTAGATTCTATTTAGAGGTTCATCACTTCTTTGTGGGGTGACCTTGGGTACGACTCTGAAACTTCTTGAATACCCTTCAGAGGAGCAAGTATAATATTTATCTACTACACAGTGGCAAAGAAGAAACTCTATACTAGCCTATTTAATATCTGTCATTGGTGAAGTGTAAATATGGATTTCAGAGTAGCAAAATAGCTTGTTCAAATATGCCAGCACTGGGGAGCCCAAAAAGGTCTGCTAAGAGGGTTTTTACAAAGTGGCTGTTACCTGTATCTTTGTGGCATGACGGTTACAGTGTTGGATCTGGAGAGACTAGAGTCAGTGATTTCTGTCTTTGATGCCTGTATTTGTATTTGGGAAAAGACATTTAATCTATATATATAACATTGGATGTGTGTTTGTATGTGTGTGTGTTCCACATTAGCTCTGGAACGCCTGGAGTGATTTACACCAAACTTGGTACGCATATGCCTTGCAATCTGGGAACAAATACTGCGGGTGTAAGACCCCCCCTAGCACCCCTAGGGGTGGGGGTGCAAAGGGGGGCATGTAAAAATGATCGAAAACGGCCGACATTGGTGTCGAATCCATAGTTTTCGGGGTTGCTGAGACGAAGGGTGACATTCCTGATGCCGTTTGAGTCCGCGTTCGGCCCTCCTTGGCATGGGGGGTGAGAAGGGGTGACAAGTGTGTATGTTCCAGCATAACTCTGGAACGCCTGGAGCGATTTGCACCGAACTTGGTACACATATGCCTTACGATCTGGAAAGAAATACTGCGGGGGTAAGACACCCCTAGTGCCCCTAGCGGTGGGGGTGCAAAGGGGGTGCTATGTAAAAATACTCGAAAACGGCCGACATTGGTGTCGAATCCATAGTTTTTGGGGTCGCCAAGATGAACGGTGATGCTCTCGATGCCGTGTAAGTCCACGTTCAGCCCCCATCGGCATGAGGGGTGAGAAGGGGTGCAAGATACAGTGCTTGGAAATAGAATATCCGCAGCGCGCTGATGGCGGCTTAGAGAACCCCATTTGATTTCAGATTTCACAACTCATCCCACTTCTAGAAATACTGTGGGGGTAAGACACCCCTAGTGCCCCCAGGGGTGGGGGTGGGAAGGGGTGACATGTAAATAATCGAAAACGACCAATATTAGTGTCGAATCCATAGTTTTCAGGGTTGTCGAGATGAACGGTGATGCTCCCGATGCCGTTTAAGTCCACGTTCAGCCCACATCAGCAAGGGGGGTGAGAAGGGATGAAACATAAAATGTCCAAAATGACTGGCATTAGTGTCAAATCCATAGTTTTTGGGGTCGCTAAGCTGATCTGTGACAGTCCCGATGACATTTAAGCCCAAGTGTAGTCGAATAGAATGAATAGAACTCTGTAGAACCTTCTGGAAACTGTTAGAAATCATTATGCCCCGGTCTTGGACTCCAATCAAATACTTGCCATGTTACCAGGCATAGTCACTGAATACAAGTCCATCGATACCGTCGTAGATGCCTATGAGGTCATCAATTTCCCATCAGACTTCCTAAATTCACTTGATCCGGCTGCATTGCCACCACATTGTCTTTTACTTATAGTGGGATCTCCAATTATTTTACTATGGAACCTCGACCCGCCAAAACCTTGCAACAGCACAAGGCTGTGTGTCAAGAAGATGCTGGGTACTGTAATTGAAGCGACTATCTTAACAGGAAAGGGAGAGGGTGAAACAGTTTTTATCCCACAGATACCACTCATTCCGATGGATCTCCCTTTTAACTTTAAGAGTTTGCAATTTCCAGTGAGACTTGCATTCTCGATCACGATCAGCAAGTCACAGGGGCAGTCTATTGAGTACTGCGGAGTGGATTTGAGATCGCCATGTTTCTCCCACGGACAATTTTATGTTGCTTGCTCAAGGGTGGGTTCACCCAAGACTTTATTTATTCTTCCTCCTGGAGCTGAAACTAAAAATATTGCTTATAATCAAGTTTTGAGTTAAATTAATATTAAAGTGAATTTGTAAAAGCTTTTACTTTATAATTTTTATACTGTACTTATCCTTTTAATTACCTGTACATAAAATTACTTCGATTTTACACTATAGATAGAATTCATTCCTTTTCCTGTCTAATAGAAGCTTGGGATAAATAAATACCCGGGCAACGCCGGGTAAGGACCAGCTAGTTTCTTTATAAAGTATCATAAAAACTCCTCTGCTGTTTCTTTTAATGTTTAAGGTCAATTGCATTAGGCTGTAGACAGTGGGAATTGTATTGTAGTCGTTATAATCGTGGGATGGATAGAGTGGTATGTTTGTTTTCCTTTCACACAGCACCAGAACCAGGGGATATCCAGAAATTGAGTGTTGAGTTAGAATAGATAAAAGAAAATACATTTTTTTTACCCAGTGGGTAGTTAATCTGTGGAACTCCTTGCCACAGGAGGTGGTGATGGCATCTGGTTTTGGTGCCTTTTAAAGGAGATTGGACAGATTTCTGGAGGAAAAACCCATCATGAGTGGTGCAACCTCCCTATTTTAAAAGCAGGCTACCTCAGAATGCCAGGTGCAAGAGAGTGGCAACAGAAGACAGGCATCTTGTTGTCTTGTGTGTTCTCTGAGGCATCTGATGGCCACTGTGAGAAACAGGAAGTTAGACTAGATGGGCCTTTGGCCTGATCCATTGGGGCTGTGAGTACATGTCTGAAGAGTACATGTCTGAAGAGGATCATCTGTTTCTGGTGGCTGTCAAAGAGAAATACTTGAAGAATTTTGACTAGCCACTAGTGTGTTTACCTCAGAATTTACCTCAGAATGCCAAGTGCAAGGGAGTGGCCACTGAATGCAGGCAGCCTGTTGTCTTGTGTGCTCCTTGAGGCCCCTGGTGGGCCACTCTGAGACACAGGAACTTGGACTAGATGGGCCTTTGGCCTGATCCACTGGGGCTCTTCTTACGTTCTTATGGTAAGATTGGATGACCAGTAGGCGTTTCCTATGTTATGGATGCCGGACAAATTCCTGATACTACTTGGTTGTTCCACTGTATGTGGGGGAACAGTGGAGTATATGAGGCCTTATAGTTTTTGCCTTGTTGATAGGTGGTGAGCACTGAACATTTTGTTTGTTATCTTTGTATCTGGCCTTTCTTCCAAGTAGGTCAGGATGGCAAATTCTCTTCCTCACTTTACCAACTTTGTAATTGACAAGAATTTTGTGAAATTGGTTTGGTCGGATGGCACTCTAAATCCACATCTGACACCTTGCGTGACATGCCAACCACCACCCCACCCTGACTTTCCTTCGGCAGTAATAAACCTTGGGCCTTGGAAGGTGACACAAGACTCTTCTTTGCTGTTTCTGCTGCTATCGAGGAAGAAAGCTTCTGCTCTGGAATTTCTTAAGGAGAGATCACAAAAATATGTGTACTAGCCAGCTTGGGGGGAATAGAATGACTGGCATGGAATATGGGAGCCTTGTAAATAAATTTCTTCTAAGCTCCACAGCCAGGGTTAAAGTCACACTTGCACGAAAGCTGAAGCTTTAGCACCGTAGATGATTGATTAGTAGCACTCCATCTTTTTCCTACTCCTGCATGAGGACCGTGCGGAGGAAAGAAAAGCTTTAAGAATACTACTGACTACATGCTTTTGGGAGCCCATCTAAAAGTGATAGCCTAGTTAAGTGGCCAGGCTTCCTCCGTCTTTTGTTATAAAGACTTCGCATAATTCCAGCTGTCCTGCTCAGAGCTGGCCTTAAGCCAATGTGACCAATGTCATCACATTGGGCTCCGCACTTTGGGGGGGGGGGGGTTCACACCAGCACAGTGAGCATATCGCCTGCTGCTGCAGCTGGGATCTCTATGGGCTATGGGTCAGTAGGGCGAGCACAGCAGCTTGACCTTGGGCCCTCCCACCTGCCCCTGCCTCCAAATGGCCCAAAATGGGCCTCCTGGAAGCAGTTGGCAGTGACGACATCATGTCACCAAAAACTATTTCCAGGTGCCGCACCTTGTGCGTGGCACCACAAACGCTCTTCTTGTTTGTGTTTCAGCAGTGCAAGGCCTTTTACGGTGGTCACACCGTTGCATTTTTCTGGGCTACTACTGTGAATAGGCAACAGTGTGGTGCACAAAGCAGCAGCTCCTGAAACCTCTGCCAGTGCTGGTGTGTTGACAGCAGAGGCTCGTGGTGGGCAGGGAAGAGAGGGTAAGGAGAGTTTCAGGGAAGGAAGGGGAGAGGGCAGGGACAGGGAGGGGATGGACCTCGGCAGGACCGGTGTGCACCAGATTCTACCTCCTATGTCCAAGGCCTTTTCTCTCCTTGGACCTATCCCACAAAATGACTGCATAGGTCCAAGAAGACCCAAAGCTAATTCGGCAGCCTACTAGGGCCAAGTAAAAAGCATTACCATAGGTAAGTACATACAGTATACACAATATTTAAGTAAGCCTATAATACAGTAGGGATGTGGTGGCGCTGCAGGTTAAACTGCTGAGCTGCTGACCGGAAGGTTGGCAGTTCGAGACCATGCAACAGAGTGAGCTCCTGTCGCTTGTCCCAGCTCCTGCCAACCTAACAGTTCAAAAGCATGTAAAAATGTGAGTAGATAAATAGGTACCACTTCGGTGGGAAGGTAATGGCGTTCGGTATGCCTTGGCGAATAGTCATGCTGGCCACATGACCACTGAAACGTATCCTTGGACAAACACTGGCTCTATGGCTTAGAAACGGAGATGAGCACCACTCCCTAGAGTCGGTCACAACTAGACCATTTGGTCGTGGGGGAACCTTTACCTTTGTGGTTCTCAAACTTTCTCAAATACAGTGGTTCTCAAACTTTTCAGCACTGGGACCCACTTTTTAGAATGGCAATCTGCCCAGGACCCACCAGAAGCGTTGTCATGGCTGGAAGTGCCATCATTGTGATGCCAGAGCCTGCTGCTTTCCTGAGGATGCAGCAATAAGTTGGGTTATTTCTCAGCCATGTTCCAATAGCAAAGGGACTCATAAAGAAAAATAAGCCTGTTTACAACCTTGATACAATCAAAACTACCACACATCCTCCTCCTTTCTAGCATCCCATAAATATTTCCAGCATCAGTAAATATTTTTACTTGCCTCCTGCAGGGTGTCCAATTGCCCCCCCCCAATTGTCAATGTGGCTGCATTGGTGTCAATGGGGGGATAGGATTGGGCAATTAGACTCATTGAAGATGAAATAAACATTAGATCTTCAGATTAACCAAAGAGCCTTCTTTAACAATTCATAGAGCAAATTCCTTGAATTTGCACTGGAAAATGAGGCCAGCTGGTGCTTAAAGTTATGCCCCAATCCCAAGTGCCTTATTTGACATCCATATGATTAAAATCAATGACACTTACAGTGTTTTCCAAAGAAGATGTTTTAGGTTTGATTGATAGGAAATTAGGGGTTGTGAATTTTGGTGACGCAATTTTTAAGTCCAATTGATTTCAATGGGAGAGATGCTTATGGATCCCTGACTGAAAACAATGCATCCTTAAAGTCTTTGGATTGTGGCCTGTGAACATCTTCTGTTTGAGGAAGAAATACTGTACAAGAAGGGAGGGTTGATTTTGTCAACCATTTCTCTGAGAGAAGGGGAGATTCCCTCTTCCCCTATTGCACAAATGGAACTTCTTGCAGTTGCAGAAGAACCTAAGAACTTCTTGCAGTTGCAAAAGAACCAAAGGCCCATCTAGTCCAGCTCCCTGTATCTCACAGCGGCCCACCAGGCGCCTAAGGGAGTTCAGTAGACAACAAGATGCTTGCATCCTGTGGCCACGCCCTTGCACCTGGCATTCGGAAGTAGCCTACTATTAATGTAAGGTGGATGCCCAACCCATCATGGCCAGTAGCCCATGATGGACTTTTCCTCCAGAAATCTGTCCAGTCCCCTTTTAAAGGCATCTAGGCCAGATGCCATCACCACCTCCTGTGGCAAGGAGTTCCACAGATTAATTACCCGCTGGGTAAAAAAGTATTTCCTTTTGTCTGTTTTAACCTAGCATTCAACCCATTGAGTTTTGACTAGATTATCAGCCCAGTCCTATGGTGCTGGGCCCCCGTAGGAGCAGCGGTGCCAGAATGGCTACCACTGTATTCTATCGGTGCTGCGGCAGCTGTGGGAGGCACCTAGGGAGAAGGGGAGAAGGTGTGTCCTCTTTCCCTGGGTAAGGATGCTGATCTGGCAATGGGCCTCCTCAAGTCTGTGCTTGAATAGTCATGCTATTTTGCCAGTGTAGACTTGAGAGCCTCTACGTTGGGTTTCTCTTCCTGGGCTCCAAGATCACGGCAGATGGTGACTGCAGCCATGAAATTAAAAGACGTTTACTTCTTGGGAGGAAAGCTATGGCGAACCTAGACAACTTAATCAAAAGCCGAGACATCACCCTGCCAACAAAGGTTTGCCTAGTCAAAGCGATGGTTTTCCCAGTAGCAATGTATGGCTGTGAGAGCTGGACCATAAGAAAGGCAGAGCGCCGAAGAATAGATGCTTTCGAATTATGGTGCTGGAGAAGACTCTTGAGAGTCCCCTGGACTGCAAGGAGATCCAATCGGTCAGCCCTCCAGGAAGTCAAGCCTGATTGCTCCCTGGAAGGACAAATCCTGAAGCTGAAGCTCAAGTACTTTGGCCACCTCATGAGAAGACTCTTTAGAAAAGACCCTCATGCTGGGAAAGATCGAAGGCAAAAGGAGAAGGGGATGGCAGAGGATGAGATGGTTAGATAGTGTCACCGAAGCAATGAACATGAAATTGGGCGAACTCAGGAAGCTAGTGGAGGACAGGGAGGCCTGGCGTGCTGTGGTCCATGGGGTCGCGAAGAGTCGGACACGACTTGGCGACTGAACACCACCACCACCACGTTGGGTTGCATTGCCCAACACAGAAGATAGGATCTGGCAGTGGAGACCGCTGCCAGTTCCACCCCTCCTTGGCCAGCTCCCTCCTCACCTCCCCCTGCCCCAGTAGGACTTGCCACTGGCTGACACTGCTGAAGCGCTGTCTGTACCATCTGTGCTAAATGTCATAGTTTGCCTCCAGTGAGTAAGATAACATTGCCTCCTAAGTCGTACGGAACACAATAGGCTTACTTCTGAGTAAAATAAACGATACCATTTTCAAACCCCGTTAAGAGGAACAGTTGTCCTTTGAAAAGCAATTGAAACATTCTCTTGTGTAATCTGTTCCTGGAAATTATTGCGGGCATCAGGCACACAGGCAACACTTTGTAGGAACTCAGCAGTCTTTTAGCCTATCCTGGGCTTATTTGGGAGCAGGTCCCATTGAACTCATTTGGATAGCTGTAAAAATGAATGGGATTGAACTGCATGGAACTGCAATAGCTTAAAAATACCGAATCCAGAATATGTAAAATAGCTGGTTTTCGCAACTGAATGCATAAGGTGTTGGCGTTCCCCCCCACACACACACACAAGCACACCCAAGCTCAGTGATTAAAAAACAAAATCAACTCTGTATAAATGCCCCAGTGTATTTTCTTTAGCTCTTCTCCAGTATGTGGATTATGCTGCAAACAGGAAATTGGCTCCTTGCCAAATTTCATTTCTTTTTAAATCAAGCAATAATATGATCTGATTTACTTTTAAAAGAAATTAACAGTGCAAACCTAGGCGTGTTGGCACAGAAATAAGACTTAATGGGACTTATTCCCAGTTAATTATTTATAGGATTGCTGCTTTAATAATACGCAGTGATCAAAGTTTCTAGGTGCAATTTTGGCCAGCTTGGGTGGTTGGATGGATGAGGCCACGGTTAGGTTTGTCCTCTGTACAGAAGTGGTTGATACAGAGGAGAGAATGGCAGCTTTCCTAAGTGTGATTGTTAAGAGTTGGATCAACGACTAGAAATACTATAATTAAGCAGGGTTGGTAAGGAACATATGTAATATACTGTATATTGTGGATGCCAATAAATCAATCAATCTAAGAACACAAACAAGGTTTCCGTGTTGCAAAGGAAGTTCTTGAGTCAACATATTCATCCACGTATTCATCCACATAGGGCAGGAGGTGTGGGCTGATGGTTGAGCTGCTGGTACTGCCTGAAGCTAAGCAGGAAAATCTGCGGTTTGTTTTTGGATGGGAGACAGATGCCAGGCTGAACAGAATACGACTTTGAGGACCTGTCCAGGCTTGACTTGCAATTGCCTGCTGAGGCTTGATGGCATGCAGCCAAAAGAGAGAACCACACTGGGAAGGCGACATCTGGGCCTGAGGATTGGCGGATCGCAAGAATACTGTAGATCTGTAAAATCCCCATTGAAAATATGGTGGTTTAGACTAGCCTGCTCATGTAAGCCGCCTTGGGCATTTGCTTCGGCATGGGAAAGGCAGGGTATACATTCTTCTTCTTCTTCTTCTTCTTCTTCTCCTCCTCCTCCTCCTCCTCCTCCTCCTCCACCACCACCACCACCACCACCAGCTAAGGTTCCGTGTGCTTGCTTTTGGTATTTCTAAAGAGCTTGATTAGCTAGACCCAACCTCGATGTTTTGACTGATGCACTTTGGTCCATCCAAAGTACCTGATGGATTTGCTGGATCAGAAGCTGTTAGGGGTCCACTTTAAGGTTCTTTCCAAGGGTAACGATTGTAAATAATTAGGGATGCAGTCAGTAGTGTTCTTACAAGGGACTATACTAAAGCCCCAATCCAGTTTGCACCTAGCAGCACTGGATCGAGCATCCTGGGTAGCATTGGGTGCTTTCTGGCTGTCACAAAATGCGTCATGCTGGAGTGCGCGGGCTGGCCACTGTGGCAAGAAGTGAGCAGGTGGCGCTGTATGCCAGTGGACACTGAACGCCCACCAAGATCACAAATGGGATGGGAGGGAAGTGGAGGTGGGCAGAATGGGGTGGCAATGGGGAGGGGGGCAGATCGGAACCAGGAAGGGGGCGGATTCAGAGGCAGCAGCATCCACTGAATCCAAAGCTGCTTTCAAGCTCAATGCACCTTCACGGGTCCCTGTGGACCTATGCTAGTGATAGCGCTGGTGCAGGTCCAGGTGAACCCACTGGGCCAGCAGGAGCTTATTCTGGTGCAGGAGCACAAATGTTCCCTTGCCCCAAGGAGACTCCTAGAGACCAAAACTCCCCTGCAGGATGCAACGGACACCACAGTGCTGCTGCTGCATTGCCTCGTGGGGCGTTACAGTGGACTGGGCTGCCACGTTCTGTTGAACTGAGTGAGGCTTATTTCTGAGGAAGCATATTTAGGGCACAATCCTAATCTGAAGTTAGGCTGGCACAGTTAGGCCAGCAAAGTATGGCTGGCACAAGGGACGCCAGAAAGTCCCACAAGGGACGTCAGAGAGGCCAGTGCACAGACATGCGCCATCCTCCCTGACTCCGAGAATGGTCCAAACGCACTTTACGGTGGCCCTTGTGCCGGCCAAATTTTGCTGGCCTAACTGTGCCGGCCTAATTCCAGGTTAGGACTGCGCCCTTAGTAGCATGCTGCATGTGGGTGTATGTCCTAACTCTGCATTTTAAAAGTGCAAGAATATATTTTTAAACAGGAAAAAAAAGCACACTATTGTTTTTCAGCTTAATCCTAAATATGGGTCGTCTCAAGAAAAATTTCAAGTGCCTGATTTATTGTGTTATAATTCACTGCATATGGTGTACACAGAAGCAGTTGCTTGACCCAGTTAATTAGTAAATTAATTAATTAGACCAAGTGCTATTGCCAGGGCTCTTGGTGGTTCAGTTTGGTTGAAGTACGCATCTGGCAAAACACTGTTGGTTCCTTATGTGTTATTTGTTACATTGTTTGGCTCAGTGTATGCTTTCAGCATGGCTCAGGTGGCAGAACATACTTTCAGTTTATCAGAATATAATCAGATTATCAGGACATATTTTCAGCTAGGAAAGCAAATGTTTTGGCTAGTAATTTGGGGGGGGGATGACAATAGAAGTCAGGGGAGTTCAAACATCATTGTTCTAGACCCAGTCAGTGGCAAGGCTAAAGAAGTGCAGGGGGGTGCAATTGCACCGGGCAACAAGCTTTAGAGGCGCAACAAACTGAACTTGACACTAGTAACCAAAATGGTGAAAACCTTGGTACGTATGGATAATACCATCATGTTATATACCATTCAATGTGGAATTTAATGCAGAATGCAATGAAACAAACTGGAGTGTAATATCTTTACTCTATCAAAAGTTGTTTTTAAAAATCCAAGAAAATAATAGAGCTGTGATGTCACTTCCTGTTGTGATGTCACTTCCGGGGCATTATTTTGCCCTTTGCACCGGGCTACACTTTCATTAGCTACACCAGTGGGCCTAGCACAGTCTTGTGACATGGCTTTCCCTTTACGGGCTGTGCCAGTTTAAAATAAAATAAAATAGGAAGATTGGATTGTGTCACTTTCATTTCTTTTATTTCCTTTTGCTTAATTTTCTTCTGTTTCTAGCTGCATGCTTGGAGTTTATAGCCAGACATTCACCCCATCACTCTGACCATACCATGCCTCATCTTAAATACCTCCACTGGCTCAGTCAGGCCCTGAATCCAACACAAGCGCTTTGTCCAGCCCTTCATGGACTCCTCATGACTCACGCTTCAGCGTGAGACAGCACTTCATGACTCACGCCTCCCGGCTTCTCAGCAGTGGCGTTCCTGTGGTGGGGTGGGGGAACACTAACAGCGCAATCCTATAAAGGACATAACGTTGACACAATGTTGTTGCGTCAGTGCTACGTCATTAGCGCTGACGCAGAGGTGTCAAGCAGCACCCCCCACGTTGGCGCTAATGCTCTGAAGCTGCCACTACTTGTAGTGTCAGTTTTGGAGCGCCAACAGAGTGCCTCCCTTGCGCCAACCGAAGCTGATCGGCGCAAGGGAGGCTGTCTCCCACATCGGGACGGGGATTGGTGGGAGGGAGGGAGGCTGTGGGTGGGACATGGGCGGGCTTGGGAGATGGCCAGACGGCCACATCCTAAGCCTGGCTGCGAGGCCCCAATTCAGGCTGCGCGGTCTTCTCAGGTCTGCGCCCGCTCTTTTGCGGGCTCAGATCCAAGGAGCACATAAAGGAGGCTGGAGCCTCCCCTACGGTAAGGAAGCGCGCGATCCCTTGCCCTTGGGGGCCTCCAGCCTCTCCTATGCAGCGTCAAATATGGCGCTGCCAAGTCGGCCTCGCCATTCTGGCGCTGCATAGGAGTGCACCCTAAGTGTTGCAGGAGGCTGAGCTGCTGTGTAACACGGTACTTCCCCCTTGCCTCCAGAGCCATTCGTGGCTCAGAGACAAAGCCTCCGAGCCGCTTCTCTGAACTGCGAATGGCTCTGAAGACAAAGGGGAGGGACTGTGTTACACAGGAGCTCAGAGTCCTGCAACACTTAGCATTTTGTTCCCCCTGTAGGAACACCACTGCCTCTCAGTCCTTATGTCGCGGGAGAGCGGGAGTGGGGCCGAGAGTAGGAGCAGGAGCTAGACCCGCCAAGCAGGCAGCGCCAGGTGGCGGCAATTACTACCCCCTGGGAGGGGATAAAAGGGAGGTAGGAGGGCAGGCAGGGGTGGCGTGTCTTGGGGAAGGCAGGATTGAATTCCCTCGCTGCCTGAGGGTGGACGCCTGCAGGGAGAAGCTCCGGGGAGGTACAACACCCCGTAGGGGACCCCGCCACCCTGCATCCCGCTACGAGACGGATGTCTGGCCAACGTGTGTCATCGCTCGACTCCCTGATGGTAGATGGAGCCGGGCTTCAGCAGCCGGACCAGTCGTGAGTGGGCCGGTGGCCTGAAGACAACCCCTCTTTCTGCCACTCCCTTTTGTTTCTCGTCCAGGAGAGCAGGACTTTAAGTCGTTTCTTTTGCTCAGGAGGGCTGGACCCTGTTCCCTTTTGCCCAGGAGACTTTCAGTTGCTTTCCCCGGGTCTTCTGGGGGGGGGGAGGGGCATTGTCTGGCCAGGGCCGGCCCTGTTGAATGTGAGAGGGGAGGGGTGTTTGTCAGTCAGTGCTACCGGGGAATAAACAGTGTTTCCTGCCGTTCTGGTCTCTTGGTTGTTGTTGCACGCCGCTCCCACTATCATGTACACGGTGGACCCGTTCGCCACCCCCCCTCCCTCACACCTCCCTCACAGCGGGGCGGCCCCCGCTGACCTCACACCTTGTCCCCCACCTCACGCCTGCCCATGACCCTTGCTCCTCCAGCCCCACAAACCCCAATCATCCAACAATCTCCCACTCCCTCCACATCTCCACCCAGGGCTGGCTTTAAGCCAGTGTGACCAATGTCGTCACATCGGGCCCCGCGCTTCAGGGGGCCCCGCACTAGCAGGGAGAGCACATTGCCTGTGGCTGCAGCTGGGATCTCTATGGGCTGTAGCCTTAGTGGGGCGAGCAGAGCAGGTTTACCTTGGTCTCTCCCACCTGCCTCTGCCTCTGAACAGCCCAAAATGGGCCACCTGGAAGCAGCTGGCGGTGATGTTATGATATCACCACCAACTACTTCCACATGCCATGCTTTGCACGTGCCATGAACAGCGCTCTTCTGGGTGAGTAGAGGGCCCCGCAGGGAGGGTTGGGGGCCCTGCAGGAATGCCCCACATTGGGCCCTGCCGCTGCTAGAGCCGGCCCTGTCGCCACCCTTACTTGCCTCCAGGGACTTCTGCCTCCCTTCCTTCAAATCCTTTCCTGAAAACCACCTTTTCACAGAGCCTTTGTCCCAATACCCCTGTAGCCCTGTCTCCCTACTGTAACACTGTGTGACTAAGAGTGCAATCCTAACCTGGAGTTAGGCTGGCACAGTTAGGCCAGCAAAGTTTGGCCAGCACAGGGAACACCATAAAGTATGTTTGCGTCACCAGTGGTATCATCCTCAAACGACGTTCCGGAACGCTAGGCGGGACTTACCGCCTGATTGGCTGCCTGTCCGTGACGTGTCGCTCCCCGCCCGCCCACCCGCCCGCCCGCCGCGCAGGCACCCCTGGCTTCGGAGGGGGTGCCCACTTGCCTGGGGGGCGCGCCGGGTGCCTGGGCAACCAGTGGAGGGGCGCGCCAACCGGAGGGAGCCCACGCGGCGGGCGGGGAGGCAGCGACACATCACGGACAGCCTGTCAATCAAGCGGTAAGTCCTGCCTAGCGTTTCAGAACTTCATTTGAGGATGACACCGCTGTGCGTCACTCTTGGGGTCAGAGAGGCTAGCACACAGATGTGCGCCATCCTCCCTGACTCCAAGAGTGGTCCAAACACTCTTTAAGGTAGTTCTTGTGCCAGCCAAACTTTGCTAGCCTAACTGTGCCAGCCTAATTTAGGATCGTGAAATTATTTATTTATTTATTAAATTTATACCCCGCCTTTCCACCCGAAGGCACCCAAGGCGGCTTGGCACATTCTTCCTTGCCTTCCCCTGTCCCCATTTTCTTCCTCATCCTCTGTTGTTTCCTCTGTAACTATCTGGATTGTGAGCCATTCAGGTTAGGGACCAGTATTCCTTTGGAAAGTGCCAGGTATGTTGGTCACTCTGTATAAAGGGTGGTGGTGGTGGTGGTGGTGGTGGTGATGTTGGGCTAGCCAGCCAGCCAAAATGGTATGGGCCATGGCTACCACAGAATGACTCCTCTTCACAGTTGAGCTCCAGGCAAAACACAATCCGGATTCATATTGGCTGGGAGAGTGATTCCCAAAGGAGTTTTGTGGGTGGGTTGCTAGGCTGCCAGCAGTAGGTAATAGTGCCCAATTTCTATTCTTTCTGAAATTGGATAAATGGTAGGAGCTCTTGCTGCTTATCTGCTGGCCTTTAAGGGCCAAATCCTATCCAGTTTCCCAGCCCTAGTTTGGCCATCCCAATGGGGTGTGTCTGTGCAGCATTCTGTGGTGGGAGGACATAGAGGCCTTCTTAAGATAAGGGAACATATCTTCACTTACCTCGGGAATGCATTGCAATTGCATTGGCACCAGAAAGTTAGAGAGGATCGAGCCCTAAGAGTCATTAACATGGAATGAGATTGGGTGGTGACAGGAAGGCCACTTTCACACCCCAATTTGCTCCACTTGTCATCTCCTCCCCCCCAACCTCTTCTGAAGACCTTGGACCAGTGGTGTCATCTAAATGATTTAAGAACAGGTACTCACTTTTGATTGGCACGTGTCGGGACCCGCCCACTGGAAGTGACGTCATAAGCCAGAAGTGATGTCGTGGCAGGAAGTGACATGAAGAAGCCCTTTTTGAGGCCTCAGATGATTTTAAACTGACCCAGCAGTTGCAACAGTATTCCACAGCACCCCCAGAACATGTTAAGGAGGGCTGGCATCATGTTAAAACCCCAGAGCAACTCATTTTTCAGTGGCAAGGAAAGGAAAGGCTCCGCTCGCTGCCTGCCTGCCTGCCTGGCTCTGAGAACATGCAGGCAACTCAAACATGCAGGAAATTCAAACATTGCAGAGGGCGGAGTCGACGAGTGGGTGGGCGAATGGGCGGGGCCAGCTGTAATCCTAGAAACCGGTACTTGCGTACCCCCGCGTACCCCCTGCATGACATCACTGCCTTGGACCACTTTTCTGATGTGTGGGAGGACCTCTAGGGCGACAGGTCAGGTCAGAGATTGAATTATTGGAGGCTAAAAGCTCTGAAATACGATAGTCTCTTTCAAATGAATGAAGCATTGACCAGTGGTTCTCAAACATTTTAGCACCGGGACCCACTTTTTAGAATGACAATCTGTCTGGGACCCACCAGAAGTGCCGTCATGGCTGGAAGTGCCGTCATTCTGATGCCAGAGCCTGCTGCTTTCCTGAGAATGGAGCAATAATTTGGGTTATTTCTCAGCCATTTTCCAAAAGCAAAGTGACTCAGAAAGAAAGAAAAAAGACTGTGTACAACCTGGGCACAAGCAAAACAACCACACAGCCCTCCCTCTTTCCAGCATTTCATTTCCCCATAATTTCATTGCTTTTAGTGGTCTAGGTGCTTTGTGACCCACCTGAAATTGGCTCGCGGCCCGCTGGTGGGTCCAGACCCACAGTTTGGGAACCACTGAAGTATTCTATTTCTTTGAAGAGAACCGAGGCCAAATTGCCTTTGCGGGCAAGTCAGGCAGATTGTACGTGATGTTTCAATTAGTATATTTTAAAACCAGTTTCTAATACAAATATAAGCCCTATACACAGATGAGCATTGGCTACAAATTATGTATTTTTTTCTTCTGTATTCTGTCTTGAATTAGCAACCTAAAGAATAATACTTAAAAACAAAAGGAGCGCCAAAGCCTCAAATGTGCTTTTGGTTCCACATATGAAAACACAGTGACAGGGTCTTTTCTTATGATGAGTCAAAGCATGTTCCAGCGTCGCTGGATATATTCAGAAGTTCCTTTACAGCAGTGGTTTCCAACTTTTAGGGGCCTGCGGACCGCTGAAGCAAAAGTTGGAATCTTCATGGACCACATGCAACCCCCCCCCACCCCCTGCACACACAAAATACAATTAACGTTGGTAATCCAAGGGCATAAGCTTGGCAAAATGCTGGATTTGTGCCAGCTGCAGCTGCAGGCAGACTGTCCTCCACCCTTTCGGGTGATCCACGGCAGGGCACTCGTTCAGTGAGAAACTGAAAGTGATGGAAAGTGATCTTGTTTTTTCCTGGGACCGTGCAGACCACTTCTGGTCCGCGGACCATGGGGAAGGAAGCACTGCTTTCCAGTGACATTCGGCCAGCTCAGACTACGTATTGCACTTGGAACTGACCCCCAATAGTTGAGACTAGTGTCCATTCCAGTAAGTTCAATCACATTGAGAGGATGGGATGTCCAAACAGCCCTTCTGCATACACCGCTGTATAGTGAAACGGGTAACCAAACTTCAATCTGCGGGCCGGATCCAGCAGCCACCCGATCCTTCCCGGCGTGAACGGCTTTTACTGTTCCACCAGGGATGCTTCCAAAGACCTCAACGACTGTGTCCAGCGGTCCTCGCCGTCAGTGCTTCCACGTGGAACTCAATGCACGAGGCATGCTAGGGCGGCAGACCCCAGATGTGGCTAGCTGTGGCTAACAGCCCTGGGGGCTGTAGTTGGGGTCTTTGGAATTGCTCCCGGTGGAACAGAGAGTGCTGTTTGATCCGGGGACGCTTTTCTCCGGTGCAAGGGACTCCAATTTGGAGACCGCTGTAGTAAAACACTCCTTAAACCAATACATTCGTTAGATGTGCTTGTCTGTAGCAGATATTGCAATTATTATTATTAATAGATATTTATGTATCACAGTGGTTCTCGAACTTTTTAGACTGGGACCCACTTTTTAGAATGGCACTCATGTTGGAACCCACCGGAAGTGATGCCATTAACCTGGAAGTGATGTCATAGCCGGAAGTGACACCATCAAGCAGGAAGGGCCATCACTGTGACATGATCAAATAACACTCCTTGAATACAAACGGGCATTCTTGGAGTGTAGCAATTGGACAACCATGAAATATCCCTGACAGAAGGCAAGATTAGGACACAATATGATGTAAATGCATGGAACAAAAAACCCACGAAACACTAAAAACAAAATTTTTAAAAAACCTCACTTGAAAATTCAGAGCGCAATCCTATACGGCGCTGGAATGGCGAGGCCAACGGGCCTGCTCAGTATAGTGGACATTCGTGTCCTTACCGTAGGGGAGGCTCCACCCTCCCCTATGCGCTTCTCAGATTAGCAGGTGCAGATCCGAGGAGACTGCGTGGCCCAAATCAAGGCTGTGCGGCCTCCCAAACAGGCTTAGGATTCGGCCTTACGGCAGAATCCCAAGCCCGCCCCCCAGAACCAGAATCACCCTCCCCCTGCCCACTCTCTCCCTCACCCCAACACGGAGCCTCCCCTGCCTGCAGCACCAGTCTCGTTGCCTTCGCACCAATGCGGGGGTGCCGTTCAGCACCCCCGCGTTGGCTCTAATGACGTCGCACCAATGCTACGTAGCATTGGCGCGATGGGCACCTTAGGATGGCGCTGTCAAACTGTTAACACTCACAACAGGAACATAGCAAGAGTAAGGCCTGCAGCTTCCATGATGGCTGCTCCTAGCTTTCCGCGACCCACCGGACATCAGGTCACGATCCACCAAGTAGGCCCACCACCAACCGACCCACCATTTGAGAAACACGGAAATATTGTATTTCAACAAAAAGAGTTCACAAAGCAATCCATGGCTCCCTGTTCCCCAAAGGGCTCACAGTCTAAAAAGAGATGGAAAAGAGAGACAAGCAATAGCCACTGGAAAAGTCACCATGCTGGTGTGTGTGTGTGTGTGTGTGTGTGTGTGTGTGTGTGAGAAAAGATACAGTTGCGCTCGTCCTGCTAAATATAAGAGGATAGGATGCCACTTGAAAAGGCGCCTCTTTGGGTTGTGCATAAGCTCTAAAAAGAACGATTACAAATGGACAAAGAATTAAAACCCTAGAAAAGTGTACAAAATGACTAGTTAAATTGATCACACACTGAAGCCTCATGCTGGGATTCTGCAAATAATTTTTAAAAATATCTTAACATTCAAAAGGTTCTCAAAATAGCATTGGCATAACGAGACAAAAGAGAGGAGTGCTGTTTCACATACCAGTAATTCTGCAATACAAATATTCCCTACATGCCGATGACATTGGTACATTATATTCCACACAGCAGTGAAAATTCCAGTGAATAGGCTATCTGGAGGAAATGTCCAGAGGCGTCATCCTACTGGAATGGGGCAGAACCCCGTTCCGGTAGTTCCGGGGAGAGCAGGAACGGAGCAGCAGCGCGCGGCAGACTCCGTGCGCTGTTTTTGCCCGCCCGCCCGCTCCTGCGCCTGGATCTCTCTGTACGAGAGCTCTTCTGGGCACAGGGAGGTGTTGCCGGGCGCCGCAAGGGGGCGGGGAGCTACAGCTCACCCATCCGTCCCCATGGCGCTCTGGATCCTGGCGCCAGCAGCGTTCCGGTTGCTGGCGCCAGTGAATGATGTCACTGGAAATGTCCCATTTTTAAAGCTGCAAAATACCCTGCTTTAAGCTCTCAGAAAAGGTAGCATTGCTATACCAGAAGTGTGAGTTGAGGGAAGTTGAGGATCCTGAGCTCCTGTGTAACGAGGCCCCTCCCCCTTGCCCCTGGAGCCATTCGCAGCTTGCAGAGCTGGCTCGGAGGCCTTGCTCTCCAAGCTGCGAATGGCTCGGAAGTGAGGGGGAGGGACCGTGTTACACAGGAACTCAGGCTCCTGCAAAATTTAGCATGTAGTCCCCCATGTAGGAACACCACAGTCTGGAAGGAATGCTCTGAATGGATTTGAAGGGACAACAGAAAAAGTGAGAGCGACACATTTAGGAACAATGTAGCCTGGAAAACAGAACATTCTGGTCTGGGTGTTGGTGCTACGTAGGTCCTATGTAGGTGAAATTACTGGTGAAATCTCTCTCTCTCTCTCTCTCTCTCTCTCTCTCTCTCTCACACACACACACACACACACACACACACACACACACACACACACACACACACACACACGGCCAGCTACAGGAGTGGTGGGGCCCAATGCGAGGCATTCTTGCAGGGCTCTGGCATGTGAAAAACCTAGTGCTGTGACCCCCTCCAGCTACTGTGCATTTTGTCTTATCCTTGTCCTTCCTGAGACTGTTGTGAGGCACTGCTCAAAATAAGGCTCTGTAGAGCAGGGATGGCCCACTTCAAAAATAGTCAGTTTTCCCCTCTGCACCCCGAGCATCTTCAGGCCTTCTTCTGGTTCGCCGTCCTCTCGGTCCCCTTGGCCTGAGCAGCAAGTCTCTGCTTATGCGCCATTTCTGCCCAAGCAGAGCTTTTTGTCTTTTTTCCTTTTTGATAACTTGGGCAGGCTTAAGAACATAAGAAGAGCCCCACTGGATCAGGCCAAAGGCCCATCTAGTCCAGCTTCCTGTATCTCACAGCGGCCCACCAGGTGCCCCAGGGTGCCCCAGGGAGCACGGTTCTATAGAACCGGTTGTTAAATGGCCAGGCCCCGCCCACTTGCTTACCTTGGCTGGCTTCAGGTTTTTTTTTTTGCTCCAGCTATGACGTCATAGAACCAGTTGTTAATTTATTTGAATCCCACCACTGGCCAGAGCCCTTGGCTTATGGCCAAGTCCCTGCTGCCTCCCATAGCAACAGAACCGGTCAGGACTCTGGGACGTTGGGAGGCAGACAGACGGTTTCTGGGCCCTGCACATGTACGTATGCGACAGACTCCCTCCCTTGCGTCTAACTGTACCGAGCGTTCCAGGGTTACCAGCACTTACTTTTCTCCTGCTCTCCTTCATCTACCTTCTACAGTCCATCTTTCCAAACCCAGCCTGACAGATGTTGCCCTCGTGGTGACATCCAAGTGCATCCAGCTCACTGCATGAAAAACGGGTCTTGTGCGTGAGTGCTGCCTGAGCAGTGACCCCACGCGCATCCCGGCTAAAAATACCGCTTGTTCCTCCTGGCAGGGCCGGGATTTGCTGTTGAATAAGGAGGCAGAGTCACCCCCTCGATGGACTGCACTTTTGTACCAGCTCGAGGGATGTGGCTTAACTTTCTGAGCACATGGCAGGGAAAAAGTTCCGAGGGACTGGGCAAGGTGTGTCTTCTGTATCAGTGAGTGCAGCAGGTGCCCCAGGTAAAGGACTTTGACAGCAACCCTACCCACACGTACGTAGGAGGAAGCTCCATTGAAGCCAATGGAACCGCCGAGAAAATGTATACAGGATTACACTGTTCCTCCTTAGCTCCTTGACTTACCCACCAAACTGCCAGATTGGCCAACACACATCTCGTTGGCTCTTCCTTCTGGGTTGTTTGCTGCTCCTCTCATAGCCTTCTGCAGAAGTCTAGGACAGACTGAGGAAGTGGCCTAATGCTATTAAGGCTAGCTGCAAAGCCCCAATTCATTTTGCGCCGTCAAAATGATTGGTGATAAAAATGGGTGGCCATTTTCAGCCAACAGGTGTTTGTTTGTTTGCTTGTTTGTTTGGCAGAGTCGGGGAAGGTAAAGGAGGCGGCTTCCTTTAACGTTGCACCTAATGTTGCAGGCAGCACAAGTGGGGGGGGGGCTTTTTTCACTAATGGCTCACAGCACAATCCAGCACAGATTGGGAGGCCGCTAGAGCTTACCAGGAGGCAATCGCCAGCACCCCTATGGGGCTGTTCGGATCTGTGCCTGCTATTTAGCAAGTGCGAGCAGCCCGCAGTGGCCTGGATCGGGGCCGCACGGCCCAGTGGCAGGGGTTTGGAGCCGGCATAACTGCTGGATCCAGACTCCTCCCCCTCCCCAGGCTGCCTGAGTCATGGGAATGCCCTCCCCCTGCTCTGTTTTGCCTCTTCCCCATCTTCCTTCCTCCTTCCCCCACCCCGGGCTGTCAGCCCAGCATCCCTCTGGCTGGCGCAAATGTGCCTTTCTGCACGTTTGCGACATTCTTGGCTAAGGCAAGTGGCTTGCGTCAGCCCAGTGCCACATTAGGATGGTGCGCTTAATCAGTTACTCAGTTTGAGTTCTTAGGAATCAGCATGTTGATCTATCTAGCACAGTCAATGCACGGACGGGGGGGGGGGCAGCTCTCCATTGAGCCCAGTATTGTCTGTGATGCCAGGGTCCTGGGCTTTCTTATCGTGAGGTGCTGGTAGATAGGATGATGATGCCAAGGCTTGAACTTGGGGCAGTCCGCATGAAAGCGCATGCTCATCCACTGAGCTAAAAGCACCTCTGCCCAAAGATTCCATATGTATTGCTAACTACAGCCCAGTGCACACTCAGAGCACAATCCTATAACCCCTTTGTGCTGGCACTGCACTCTTGCACCAGCCGAACGCTGTCGCAAAGGTGCCGTAAAGTGTGTCTGCGCCGGCCGTGCACCTGTCAAGCGTTGGCGGTGCTCAGCCGGCACAGGGCCTCCACGAGGGCATTCCAGAGGCATTCTGGGGGCGTAACTGGGTGGCGCAGTGGGCAGAGACAGGGGTTGTGTCAGCAGATTTGTGCCAAATCTTAAACCCAGTCCCTGGTCAGGGCGGCCCCGATTTGGGCCGCTCCTGTCTGCATTCCTCTGTGCCTGATATTTTGCCAGTGCAGATCCGAGCAGGCCCATAGGGGCAACCGGGGCTTATGCAGGTGCAAGGGGAAATCCTCCCCTTGTCCTGCACATTGCTGCTGCTGCCTCCTAATGGGCTTTAGGATATAGCCCTGTTAAAAGGTAAAGGTTTCCCCACAACCAAATGGTCTAGTGGTGACCGACTGTAGGGGGCGGTGCTCATCTCTGTTTCAAAGCCTGTAGAGCTGGCGTTTTGTCCAAAGACAAGCTTCCGTGGTCTTGTGGCCGGCATGAATATACGCCATAGCGCACGGAACGCTGTTACCTTCCCACCGAAGTGGTCCCTATTTATCTACTTGCATTTAGGTGCTTTCGAACTGCTAGGTTGGCAGGAGCTGGGACAAGCGACGGGAGCTCACTCCGTTGTGCAGTCTTGAACTCCCAACTTTCCGGTTGGAAAGCCCAGCAGCAGCGGTTTAACCCACTGTGCCACCATGTCCCACATAGCCCTGCTATGTTGGCCTTATTAGGCCGGCATAGTATAGGATTGGGCTGCCTGTTGGATTAGTAAATTTCCAGATTTTGTAGATGTCTGTGCTTATCAGCACTACGGGGAGATTAATGAGCTATTGATAAATCAGCAAATATTTACTGTTGAAAAGGGCAGACCTGGCAGACTTAACAGGGGCAGGAGTGGCCCTGCATTAGCAGCAAAGAATATTTGCATGTGTATTTTTGTGCTGGCTCTTCCGGATATTTTAATTGCTCTCTGTCTTTTAGTGTGCTTTTTAGTATTCATGGTTTAAAATCCGGTTGTAAGCCATTGTGAGGATCCTTAATGAATCTGAACAGAAACATTTTAAATACCGAAATCAAGCAGGACTTAGGTAGGAGTGGTGGTGTTCATGTAGCCAAGACTGTAGGGAAGATAAACCTCAGACAGAGGATGGGCTCAGATGTAGCACTTGAACCGTCACTTTGCCATGATTTAGCAGTACAGGCACGTGCCTCGGATTAGATCCTGGTTTGACACCCTGACTTGTTCATGAACTGAGACTGAAGCAAACTAGGATTTGCCAGTGACAAAATGTCATTTGGTTGCAATCACAAGTGGATGCGGCAAATAATGTTAAGCCGTCATTTAATCAATTGGAACCTGAATAAAACTAGTCTCAGCATGAGAGCGGCACAGGTTTTAAAGGGCTTATATGGTTTCCCCAACATCCATGGATCTTTGTGAGCTTATGAGTGCAGATCTAACGAGCTTGAAGGTGCAATCCTAACTCGGAATTAGGCCGGCACAGTTAGGCCAGCAAAGTTGGGCTGGCACAAGGGCCACTTTAAAGTGTGTTTGGACCACTCTCAGAGTCAGGGAGGATGGCGCATTTCTGTGTCCTGGCCCCTCTGACTCTGAGAGTGGTCCAAACATACTTTACAGTGTCCGTTGTGCCGGCCCAACTTTGCTGGCCAAACTGTGCTGGCCTAACTCCAGGCTAGGATTGCACCCTGAGGGCGCAATCCTAAACAGCGCTGGACTGGTGAGGCCAATGGGCCAGCGCCATATCTGACACTGTTTAGGAGAGTCTGGCGCCTCCTGCTAAAGAGCGGGTGCAGATACGAGGAGATCGCACAGCCTGAATCAGGGCCATGTGGCCTCACTGACAGCTTAGGATGTGGCCATATGGGCACCTCCCAAGCCTGCCTAGGTCCCGCCCAAGTCCCCCCTCCCGCCTCCCACCAATCCCCGTCCTGATATGGGACAGAGAATCCCTCGCGCCAGCCAGCTTCGGCTGATGCAAGGGAAGAGCTGCGTGGGTGCAACAGGACCAGTGCTGCCAGCAGTGCCGGTCCTGTTGCTTTAGCGCCAACACAGAGGTGCTGCTAGGCACTTTTGCATCGGCGCTAATGGTGGAGCACCGAAGCAACAATGTTGCGTCAGCAGTGTTGTTGTTGTTGTTCAGTCGCTAAGTCGTGTCCGACTCTTCGCGACCCCATGGACCACAGCACGCCAGGCCTCCCTGTCCTCCACAAGCTTCCTGAGTTCGCCCAATTTCATATTCATTGCTTCGGTGACACT
>JAJKFI010000007.1:17757590-17782512 GCA_029204185.1 Lerista edwardsae | reverse complement strand
TCCTTCCTTCCTTCCTTCCTTCCTTCCTTCCTTCCTTCCTTCCTTCCGTTTCCATCCAGTCCTGTGCACATTTACTCCCAGTGTTTCCCAAATGTTTTAGCAGTGGGACCCACTTTTTAGTGATGTCATTAATTTGGGAGTGATGTCACAGTCAAAAGTGACATCATCAAGCAGGAAGTGCTGTCATTGGGACATAATCCAGTGACACTGCTGGAATGCAAACTGGCATTCTTGGACTACAGTAATGGTACAACCATGAAACAACCTTTCAGAAAGCAAGAGTAGGACAAAAAATCATGTAAAGGCACCGAACTAAAAACAAAAATTTAAACAATCCTCTCTTGAAAATTCAAACTGTTAACACTCATAAAAGGAATATAGTAAGAGTGAGGTCTGCAGATTCCAAGATGGCTGCTCCCAGCTTTCTGCGACCCACTGGCTATCAGTTCATGACCCACCAAATGGGTCCTGACCCACAGTTTGAGAAACATTGCAGGGGCAAGTTAGGTTTGCTTCCATGTAAATGTACATGGATCACAGCTGTGTGGCACAATCTTATGCACCTCTGCTTGAAACTAAGTCCAATGAACTTGACACCTTTACAAAAACGAAACCAGCACTCTTTCCCCTGTCTTGAGAGAGGACTTCTCCCTCCTTGCACACTTCTTAATTGCTGCGATGTTTTAAGTCCTGCAAGCACCATGTTCTTGAACTGCAACTATCAGAAGCATAAAGTGGCTGCTGCTTTTCTCAGCAAGCACTCTCAAACAGCTGGACAAGACAAATCTACCAAAGCTTGAAAATGTGGCTCTTTGACGATATTGCATGTTTGTTCGGTGTTTGTTTGGTGTGGCGTAAGCGGCAACATAAATAATTACTTCTCTGTACCTGAGCCAAAGAAATTTCTGCATCCTTACTCTTCAAATATTTACAGAAGGAACAAATGGCCCCTTTTCCAAATGTCTTGCTTCTGTTGGAAGATTTGCCGCAGTGCTTAATGTGTCCTTTTTCCTCTTTAGGAAACTTCTTTCATTTTGTTTTCAAAAAGGCAGAGGCATAGCTATAGGGGGTCAGCAGGGTAAGTATTGCAGGCGCCACAACACGCTGTGTAAGCGTCCCCTCCTACTTGCTGTCCGAGCCATTCTGGGCAGAGATAGCAAACACACTCGCATAGCCACGCTGCTGAAATTAGCTCCCTACTCAGACATCTGTAGGCTGCTGAAACTTGTTCCAGTGGGTTCCTGTCTTAATCTTCTTGTTCCTTTGAACATTCACCTTTTCTTACATCCCATTCAGCCTCCTGCTTGCCTCTTGTAAGTCTGAGATGGTTCTCATGATCAACCCTTTTTTTTCCTTTCCAAATCAGAATGCTTCCTTCGCTGTTGCCAAAATGAAGAGATCGTCAGCCTCGGAGGCCAACTGTGAGTTGTTGAGCTGCCGGGTGTGATCCGGGCTTAGCCCTCTAGCATCAACTTCTCTTTGTTCAGTTGGTACACACAGTGTGGGTGGCCAGACAAGTAGTGGAATTTTCTTTGCTATAAAGCCCAGGATCCTGGCACATGTACTTAGGACTACAAAACAATCAGTGGTTGCAAACAGTAAAGTGTCTGGAGACTTAAGCAGCAAAGTTTCTCAGCAGTTGTGGATGAAGCCATTTCACACATCAGACCCTGCGGCATTGTTGCAATACAGGTGGAGCCTTTCTATCTATGAGGGTTCCGTTCCAGGAACTTGTACTGGAGCAGGCAGGATGCCCAAAATGTATCAAATGAAATCCCTTAAAACAACAACAAAATGCTTGCCATTAATTAGCAGTCAGCTTTTTTAAAAAAAGCTTCTCTAACCATGGCAACGTGGTGGCAGGCATTCTCCAGGGACTTAGAGCAGATTAATGTCAATTCACTCTCTCATCCCTTCACATGGGGGTGCTTTTTTTTTAATGTCCTTGCAAGACTATTTTTATTTTAGCATGTATTATTTTGTTAGGGAGAAAATGGCACCATTCTTGTATGTGCAGAGTGAGGGCACAAGCTTATGCATGTCTACTCAGAAGTAAGTCCTATTGTGCTCAGTGGGACTTACTGCCAGGAACGTGTGGATAGGATTGCAGCCTACGTCTTGTTGGGACCCCTGAAAGAAAGTGGAGCTTTTCCTGCCTTTTGCTAATTAAACCCCAGCAGGCCACCTACCCAGTCTCATCTACTGTGCACCGGTGTACCTAATGGAAGTGTAGCTCAGTGCAGAGGGCAAAATGATGACCCGGAAGTGACATCACAACAGGAAATGACCTCATAGTTGTATTTTAATTGTCTTGTGTTTTTTGGCCATAACGTTTGATAGAATACAAATATTCCAACATGGTTTGTTTCATTGCATTCATCATTAAATTACCTTTCCAGTGATGTATAACATGATGGTATTATTCATACTTACCCAGGTTTTCACAATTTTGACCACTAGTGTCAAGCTCAGCTTTTTGTCCCCCTAAATCTTATTGCCTGGTGCAATTCCACCCCCCTGCACTTCTTCAGCTACGCCCCTCCTTCTGCAGGCTGCAGGCATAATGACAGCTCAACTTGCTGCAGTAACCAGAACTAGGGCTGGTGGACAAGAAGGCAGCAGAGCTTTCTGCTCTGCCGTGAACCTTTTTAGGAACCCATCTGGGTGAGCATTTGGCAGTGCTCCTTTTCAATGCCTATCCTGCTTCAGGCTTAACATGACACCATCCAGTGGTGGGATTGAGGGGGAACGCGGGGGAACTCAATTCCACTAGTTAAAATTAGGGCTGACTCCGCCCACTTCACTCTCCCCCCTCCCCCCTCCCAATTCCTCTGCAAAGAGCTTTTCTTCTTGGTTGGCCGGCACTCAGAGGGTTAAAGGGAGCAACTCCGGATTCCTAGGGGGGCAAAGGCAGTGATGTCATTCAGGGGGAACGGACCAGAACGGGCGTTCCGGATCCTAACGGGCTCCGTGGCTGGTTCCGGGTTCCCGACAAGTGCCAATCAAAAGTGAGTTCCTATTCCTAAATCATCTAGATCCCACTACTGACACCATCCCTTTTGGAGCAAGATCCACAATCTGAGATGTAGTTGCCCCGAAATATATTTTTTAAAGAACTGAGCTGGAAGTGATATGATTGTGACAGCAAATAAAGCTCTGCTCCTCCTCCTCCTCCCTTTGTCAAGGTTGTTGAAAAAACATCTGGAGCAGTGGTTCCCAAACTGTGGGTTGGGACCCACCAGTGGGTCACAAGCCAATTTCAGATGGGTCAGGAAGCACCTGGCGCAGCCATATTGAAAATACGGGACGATGGGATGCTGGAAAGGGGGAGGGTTGTGTGATTATTTTGCTTGTGCCAAGGCTGTAAATAGGCTTTTTTTTTCCTTCTGATTCACTTTGCTATTGGAAAAAGTGGAATAACTTTTTATTTATTGGCTGAGAAATAACCCAACTGATTGCTGAATTCTTAGGAAAGCAGCAGACTCTGGCATCACAATGATGCCACTCCTGGCCGTGACATCACTTCCGGTGGGTCTCGGACAGATGGTCATTTTAAAAAGTGGGTCCCAGCGCTAAAAAGTTTGAGAAGCACTGTTCTAGAGCTGCGCAGCACAGTCCTGTGCTTGTCTACTCAAAAGTAAGTCCCTTTGTGTTCAGTGGGGCTTCATGAGAAAAATGTTGCATACCAGTCAGGAATCTGTCTAGCTTACACTATCAACATGCAGAATACACAGCCAGATTTCACCACGCCAGTGTCCATGAGATTTTAAAAAATGAATTTAAAAAACCCTGTAAAAGTAAACTCCTGGTGAATAAACAAAACTTTACTTACCATCTCTGAAATGTTTATCAGTGGCCAGTTTGTCCTGAGACCAGATGCTTTTTCTGTTTCTCAGGAGGAATTTTCCACCTCAGCAGCTGTTCTATCAAGCAGCTTAGAACCTACTATTCTTTGCCACGTAGTTACCCTAACAGCTGATTGAACTGGGAAATCAAATCCTGGGAGATTCTAATGCCCGAATGCCGTCATGTTCATTCATGTTCTACCAAATCTCTAGAGGACTAAGCTGTAATTGATTGCTACTTGATGGACTGATTAAGTTGTAAAACAATCAACCAAAGGATATCTAGTCATTCAGAATGCAATCCTAACCTGGAGTTAGGCCCACACAGTTAGGCCAGCAAAGTTTGGCTGGCAAATGGGACGCCGTAAAGTATGTTTGGACCACTCTTGGAGTCAGAGGGGCCAGCACACAGACATGCGCCATCCTCCCTGACACTGGGAGTGGTCCAAACACACTTTACGGTGGCCCTTGAGCCAGCCAAACTTTGCTGGCCTAACTGTGCCGGCCTAACTCCAGGTTAGGATTGTGCTCTCAGGCAGTAGTGTAGCTCTATGGGGGCAAAATGGTAAGTACTGCAAGTGCCACAACATGATGTGCAAGCGGCCCCTCCTACTTGCCATCAGAGCCATTCCGGGCAACGATGGCAACGTGCAGGAGAGGCCCTTTGGTTCGGCGAGGGCCTGCGCATCGCTGCTTGGAATGACTGCAAAAGCCAGTGGGAAGGACTGCTTAAACACTCGTAGTGGCGCCTCTAGTACTTCCCATTTTGTCTAGCTACGCTACTGCATTCAGGTTCCTTTGCTCAAGTTGCTATATAATAAAGACTTGATTTCTGTATTCTAGAACATCCACAATATGGAAAGATTCATATTTTCTCAACTCTTTACTTATAAACTGTTCTAAGAGAGGTGGGAGGAATATTGTCCTGCTGTCCATTTTGATTTCAAATTGTAATCTAGCTTCAAAGGGGATTGGACAGATTTCTGGAGGAAAAGTCCATTATGGGTTGTGCAACCTCCTTGCATTAGTAGTAGGCTACTTCAGAATGCCAGGTGCGAGGATGCAAGCATCTTGTCTTGTGTGCTTCCTGAGGCACCTGGTGGGCCATTGCGAGATGCAGGAAGCTGGACTTGATGGGCCTTTGCCCTGATCCAGCAAGGCTTATGTTCTTAAGTCCCCCTTCCCCTGTTCTCCTTTAAATATTGATTAATTCAAACTACAGAAGAGAATACTTTCTTAAATGTATATAACATTACCAAAAATATAAGCCTAATTGAATTGTGGGTTTGGGGGTGTTTTTTTGATGCAGGTGAAATCTGTATGCGCACATGCAATGTGCAGTGCAATCAAGGTAACCACACATACGAATTATGCATCAGAGTAGATTTCCTAATGTGAGTTTTAATATCCACATACTGTTAACAAGAGAACAGAGCTGTGCTTTTCTTATTTAATTTACATATTTATTTTCAGCTCTTGGCAATACATTTGCAATGTGCTTTTTATTGAAAAAAAAAAGCTCTCTGGTGAGTTTCTCTGCATAGGGGACACAAAGCACAGCCAATCCTTTTATCTGGCTCTTGTGCTTTAATTATGATTGGGAAAGCGGGGTAGGGTTGGGGTTGTGGCTGTTTCTTCTTCTCCGTTAAGGAACAGAAGCAGATATTAATTCCACCCTATGCTGCAGATGCAAAGAAGATTCAGTAAGTCATAGACAAGCATACTGTTTCCTCTTAGCCAGGAGGATGATTTTATATGAGATTGATGCAAAAGCAGGTTGTTGAGATTGGAGTTTAAGAACATAAGAAGAGCCCTGCTGGATCAGGCCAGCTTCCTGTATCTCACAGCGGCCCCACCAGGTGCCCCAGGGAGGCATGAGACAACAAGATGCTTGCATCCTGTTGCCACTCCCTTGCACCCAGTACTCTGAAGTAGCCTACTACTAATGTAAGGAGGTTACAACCCATCATTGCCTATAGCCCACGATGGACCTTTCCTCCAGAAATCCACCCAATCCCCTCTTAAAGGCATCTAGACCAGATGCCATCACCACCTCCTGTGGCAAAGAGTTCCACAGATTAACTACCCACTGGGTAAAAAAGTACTTCTTTTTATCTGTTTTAACTCTCCCAACCCTCAGTTTTAGTGGATGCCCCCTGGGTCTGGTGTTTTCCCAGAGGGAAAAGAGTTTCCTCTTTGCCCAGTGGTACTGAACCAACAGGAAAGACCTGTCCTCAATACATTCACATCTCATTGTGTTTTTTTCCCATCTGTTTCTTCAGTCTAATCTGTGGGAGGTGTGATGGGATTGTCATGGTTGAGTAGAAGCCCTTTTGAAAGTTCCCATTTTCCTCAAATTTCACTGCTTGAAAATTGAATGGAAAAAATTGAGAGCTACTTGACACAGAGACGCATATCACATGTGTTTTCCATACCCTAAAAATTCCGATGAACATGTGAACTGACTCTAATAAAAGTTGTTGGGTCCAAGGTAATATGTTTGGGAGTGCAAGGGTAAATAGGCAACCTCAGAATGCCAGATGCAGGGGAGTAGCAAGTAACTTGTTGTCTCGTGTGCACCCTGAGGCATCTGGTGGGCCACTGTGAGATACAGGAAGCTGGACAGGATGGGCCTTGGCCTGATCCAGCGGAGCTGTTCTTGTGGTCTCTGGTGCTTGGACTGTGATGGCTTCTTCCACTCTTCCAATGGTTTAGATATCAATTTAAGACGCAGCTCACAAATGCATGTACATCACTTCCTGTGTTATCTGGCATGAACCCCTCCATGACGAAGTGAAATGAAAGTTCTGTCTCTAGTGAGACAGGTGAGTGAGGGCACAGTCCTAACCTGAAGTTAGGCCTTAACTAGGCCAGCAAAGTTTGGCTGGCACTAGGGCCACCGGAAAGTGCATTTGCACCACTCTTGGAGTCAGGGAGGATGGCTCTCGTCTGTGTGCTGGCCTCCCTGACTCCAAGAGTAGTCCAAACATACATTACGGTCAGTGGCATTTCTACAGGGATGGCAAAGCTCTACGTTTTGCAAGAAGCCTTACCTTGCAGTGGAAAACACTCCTCTCCTGCACCGTTTTAGCCAATCCTCACAGGGAACAGCAACGTCTTGGCGTTGCTTACTGGCTACAGCAGCAAGGGAGAGGCGCGATTTACATGACAGGGTGAGGCTTCTTGCAAAACTTAAGAGCTTTGCCATCCCTGTAGAAACGCCTCTGATTACGGTCCCTTGTGCCGGCCAAACTTTGCTGGCCTAACTGTGTCGGGCTAAACTCCAGGTTCGGATTACGCTCTGATTCACATGTACATCAAGTGGCAAATATGTGAACTGGCACTAATCCTTTTGGCTACTTCTATGGATCCTGTAGGCGCCAGGACACTGCTGGAGGTGTCCTCAGAGCATTTGCTCCCTTACTGCGGATAGACTCCAGCCAGAGATAATGGGTCTCCTGGACTCTGTACCTGCTCTTGAGCAGGCGCAGAGTCGATGAGGCCCATGTCGGGCTGCCCAGCTAGGGAGGGATGGGAGCAGTGGTGGGATTCAGGGGGTTCACCCAGCAGCATCATGCAGCCGGAACGCTGGGCGGGAGGAACGGGTGAGCGGCAGCTCGCCCGTTGCGTACCGCTCCGTTTTGCGGGGGCGGGGAAGACGACGAAATGGAGCGGTATGCAACGGGCAGGCTGCCGCTCACCCATTCCTCCCGCCCAGCGTTCCGGCTGCATGACGCCGCTGGGTTCGCCCAGGTTCTATAGAACCAGTTGTTAAATGGCCGGGCCCCGCCCACTCGCTTACCTCGGCTGGCTTCGGGTTTTTTTTGGCTCCGGCTATGACGTCATAGAACCGGTTGTTAATTTATTTGAATCCCACCACTGGATGGTAGGTTATGTCAGCAGAGGCTGCTGCCATCTCCGCCCCCTCCAGGGCCTGATCCTCACCTCCCTCACCCAGTTGTGCCCCCTCCCCATCTCCCCTGCACCAAAAGGCCTCGCTCCCAAGCAACGGTGAACTTGCCACTGAGTGCTTGCCACAAGGTCTGCACAGTGCTGATGCTGGCCAGCGCTGATCGAGCCCCAGTACAGTGCTCCCTCCTTCCTGGGGGCCGCGAACATGTTTACTGTCTGTTCACAACACCCAGAGCTGGTGCGTATTGCTAGTACTAGATCCCACAGGAATGAGCTCGACATTTCGGGCCAAACAGAGGTGAGCGTGGGATATCAATTGCAATTATTTATTTTATTTGTTGGCAGTATTTTTCCTCCAGCTTGTTACCCGAAGGGACCCAGGTTAGAAAGCAAATGCAAAAAAACACAAAATTAAAAAGAGCAAAAAAATCAACGTTAAAGCCCCAAATTGTACACTAAAATCCGTAACAACTGAGAACATCTTAAAACAGCAATAAAACGTTAATACAATAAAGCATAAGAGCAGCAGCCGCCGCCTTATAAACAACCCAAACCTGTAAAAGCCAGATGTCGTTACAAAAAAGGCTGAGAACTTAGAAGGCTTGTCTGAAAAGAAATGTTTTCCGGTCTCGCCAGGAAGTCTCCAAGGAGCGTATCCTCCTAAAACGAGTTATCTTCTAATCTGTTTCCAGGCCTGGCTAACTCTGTTCTACAGGAACACAGGGGGAATAAAGCACAGGAAGTACCTGTCCTAAAAATGTGGACCTTTTGTGTACAGTGCTTCATTTAAGGGTGCAATCCTAACTTGCGCTGGAACGGCAAGGCTGGCGGGCCTGTGCCATATCCAGCGCAAGTTAGGAAGCCACTGGATCCTTCCTGGGGCAAGGGCACGTGCATGCCCTTGCTCCGGGGTAGGTGCCAGCTGCCCCTATGGGCTTGCTTGGATCTGTGCCTGCTGCTCAGCAGGTGCAGCTCTGGGCAAGCCACGCGGCCCAAATCAGGGCAGTGCAGCCTGGGGATGGAGGCTTGGATGTGGCCTAATGGCCGCATCCCAACACCCCCCCCTCCCCGGGCCTGCATGCTTCCTGAACCCGGCTAGTGCCAGAGTGGCACAGCGCGGTCATCAGCCAGCGCCCGTGGGCCAACGTTGCTGCTAGTGTTGGCCCAATGGCACCAGTGCTGATGTGAGGGTGCCGATTGGCGCTCTCGTGTCAGTGCTGGTGCAGTTGTAGATACGCAAGCGGCTAGAGTTGGCCCAAGGGCTCAGGTAGGAGTGCACCCTAAACCAGGGCTTGTGGATTTGGTCCGAGCATCTGCTGTAGAACGTAGAAGCCAATTCAGCTGACTGAACAAACCGTGGTTTGCTGGGTTGTGAATGCCGTCTGTAAAGCTCCTGCGCCCATCTACCCTTCCGCCCCCTCTTGCCTTGTCTCTTAAGAACATAAGAACATAAGAAGAGCCCTGCTGGATCAGGCCAAATGCCCATCTAGTCCAGCTTCCTGTATCTCACAGCGGCCCACCAGGTGCCCCAGGGAGGCATAAGACAACAAGATGCTTGCATCCTGTTGCCACTCCCTTGCACCCAGTACTCTGAAGTAGCCTACTACTAGTGTACTAGTGCCTATAGCCCACAATGGACTTTTCTTCCAGAAATCTGTCCAATCCTCTCTTAAAGGCATCAAAACCAGACGCCATCACCACCTCCTGTGGCAAAGAGTTCCACAGATTTACTACCCGCTGGGTAAAAAAGTACTTCCTTTTATCTGTTTTAACTCTACCAACCCTCAGTTTTAGCGGATGCCCCCTGGTTCTGGTGTTTTGAGAGAGGGAAAAGAACATCCCTTTATCGACTCTATCCCTTCCATGCATAATTTTGTATGTCTCTTCTCCTGATCAACCTGGGCAAGTTGTGATTTGCTAAGCCACAACTCATCTAAACCTGAGGCTGCGGGTTCGAGTCACCATTCAACCAGGGTCTGAACCAGAGGGTCAGCTGAAGTTCCACATCTGGTTTGGATCGTGGTTGATGAACTGCAAAGCCGGGATTTGAGAAATCATGGTTGTGACAGGAGAGCTCTTCCCAGCAGCTCAGGAGGTAAGGGGAGGAGGGGAGGCTGCCCATGGGCTTTTGAGACTGCTTTTGTGATCAGACAAACCATCTGCATTGAACCTTAGCCTCTCATCTCCGAGCTCACACTGAAAGCCAGGTCTAAATTAGAAAGGGAAATGCATAACTACCCTTTCAGGGAGCAAGACAGAATGAATCTGTCATGTCTGAATTAATCTGTGTAATGCCAAACAGATGTGTTATTTCCTTCTGTCCTCATCTATCCCAAGGATGTCTGATATGGATTTGTGATTTTGATACTACAAAATCAATTCTCTTCCCTTTTCAGCACTTTGTCAGATCTGCTTTTGTTCATTTGCAGTCACTGTTCATTCTTTTCCTCCTGTTTAGCTTGTCGTTATATATTCTTATCTGAAAGTCCAAAAAAAATATATTGGCTGTTGTTGATGTTGGAGAGATTCTTCCAGCTTTGGGGAAGACATGAGTGACATGATATGATGATAGCATTGCTGTTTGAGATGCACCTGTTAACGGTGATGTCATTCAAATAATTTCTAGCATTTATGTAATGCTCCATGTTCTTTAGCCATTTGAGCCATCCCTGGTCTCTGATTACAGCTGCAATCCTGCACACACTTTCCTGAGAGTAAGCCCTGTTGAAGACAATGGGACTTACCTCTGAGTAGACCAACATTGAATTATGTATGCATGTAGGACTCCTAAAATCAGGGTTACCAGATACAAACTGGGACAGAGTGCCTATACAGAAGATTTAGCTGAGAAGATTTAGGCAGAAGATTTAGCCGAGAGGGTTAATGCCTCCGTTTGCCCGAAGATAACAGCTGAAGATCTGAAGGTCGTGAGCTCGAGACCGGAAGTCTCTGTGAGGGCAGACCTTGCAAACTGCGGCTGATTAAAAGCTGAGTTCCAGCTGCCTTGTGGGAGGAGGAATGTGCTGAAGTCAGCTGCGTCTCTGGTGGGAGCAGGGAAGCCTCTTATCAGCCAGCAGAAGACAGATGGGTGGCTAAGAAAGAAGGCTAAATCCAGAAAGATCCATCTGTATGAGTGTTGTTCTTGAAAGATAGAACATTTCTGTAAATTGTAAAAACCTTTGGGTTTGTGAATAAAAGTCTGCCTATGTAAACTGCCTTGAGTTACAGTCATTAGAGAAATCTAGTGATCTTAAGAAAGGCGGTATATAAATACATGTATTATTATGTATTATTATTATTTAACCATTGCATAGACAAGCAAATGTGGGCATGTGCAGCTCATCATGAAAGGGTTTTAAAAGCTGCACCTGCCAAAATTCCTTCTTCTATACAATGGTTAAAGGTATAGGCAGCCTTTCTTCTTTCTGTTAGATGGGCACAGCAATAATCTGTAATGGCTTATTCAGATTCAAACTCTGGAACAGTATAACTGTGCCCATCTAACGGAAAGAAGGGCTGCCCAATCCTGCACTGGAGCAGGCAGGTTGACTGGCATGCAGCCAGTGGCGTCTCTACAGGGAGGGCAGAGCTCTAGGTTTGGCAAGGAGCCTCACCCTGTCATGTAAATCCCTCCTCTCCCTTGCTGCTGTAGCCAGTAAGCAACGCCAAGATGTTGCTGTTCCCTGTGAGGATTGGCCAAAACGGTGCAGGAGAGGAGTGATTTCCACTGTAAGGAAAGGCTTCTTGCAAAACTTAGAGCTCTGCCCTCCCTGTAGAGATGCCACTGGCTGCATCCAACTCAAGCTGGAAGGTCGCTAGAGCTAGGGTTACCAGGTACAAACTGGGACAGAGTGCCTTTACCTTTAACCACAGTATAGAAGAGGGAATTTGGGCAGGTGTAGCTCATCATGGGAGTGTTTCAAAAGCTGCTGGTAACCCTAGCTGGAGTTCACCCTCGGGTCAGGGTATTTATATTTTCCTTGGGGTAAGGGGATATTATGGGGCTGCTTGGATTTGTGTGAAATAGATGGCACAAATCCAAGTGGCCCGGATCGGGGCCAACTGGGGGTTAGGATCTGTCCTAAGTGCTCCACCCCCCCTCCCTGGGCTGGCCCATCCATGGGGCCCCCCACCCTGTTCCGCCTCCCTCCCGCCTTCCCCCTGCCCTCCCCAAGCCCTGCGCCAGCTGAACCCGGCTGGCGTGGGCCCGGCTTACCAGGTAGCAACGGCAGCATCCATGGGGCGGCGTGACTCCCTGCACCAGGCCAGCACTCGCTTTGCTTATGTTTTCACAGCACTGAACCGGCGCAAGTGACAAAAGCCGGCCCAAGGGTGCCTTAGGATCGTGCCCTGAGAGGAACAGGGCTGAGATTTGAATGGCCTGTCTAGTGGTTTGAATCTTTGAATTTGATTGGAATAGGAGGCGGGACCCTCAGGATTGTTAGGGAAGCACAAATTCTCCTCTTTTCCCTTTCACCCTAATGGTGATGTACAGGTTGACTTGACCAAGAAGTAGAGGCAAGGCCAGCCCAAGGCCTCCTGATGCCTGATGTGATGTCCCAAACATGCCCTCCGTTAAGCAGCAGTGTGCCAGTCACCTTTTCCATCACCTCTCCTTCTCCATCAACCCAATGCAACCAGAATAGGTTAGGAGAGGGCTGGAGCTCTTTTCGGGGTAAGGGAAGATAGTTTTCCCCTTACCATGCCTATTGTTCCAGCCTACCCAATGGGGCGGCTACTTGGATCTGCACCAGCTAATTCACTGGTGCAAATCCAAACAGCCCCATGTAAGGCCTCCAGGCCCAGGAGGGAGGATAGGCTATGGTGAAGGCCTCTTCCTTCAATCCCACCCTCCTCTCGGGCCTCCACCCAGAAATACTCCCTCCCCACCTCTGTTTCACCCTCTCGCCGGCCCTGTGCCGCTTGCCAGAGTTCTCATCACTGTCGGTGGCCAAAGATCTGGACAGAGCATCGGCCAGCCAGTGCGGTTGCTGTTAACATGCAAGTTGTCACAAAAATGCTTTATGGCACATTTGGGGGTGGTTAACACCCCTAGGATTGTGCTGTCCGTTGGCCTCCTGGATGGCCCAGGGTAGAGGTGATGTCTCAATTTTTTGTAATGCTACTTTTTTCTCACTTTTTTGGCTTCATTATAGCACTTCCCTTGGTTTTAGCAAGCTGTAGGCCAACCATCTGGTTCTGCCTTCTTCTCTATCTTCTTTTTCGCTATCAATCAGTTCTGTGATGAATCTGAGTATTGACAAAATTGAAGGCCCACTCACATTTGGGTGGCTCATTTCAACCTGGATTTATTCCTTTCCTTGTCAGCCCTGTTTGAATCAGAGCACCATCCTAACCCTGAGTTAGGCCAGCGAAGTTTGGCCAGCACAAGGGACACTGTAAAGTATGTTTGGACCACTCTCGGAGTCAGAGAGGCCAGCACATAGGTGCAATCCAGCGGTGTCATTCAGCAACGAGCTGCCGGAACGCTAGGCGGGACTTACCGCCTGATTGGCTGCCCGTCTGTGATGTGTCGCCGCCTGCCCGCCCACCGCGCGGGCACCCCTGGCTTCGTAGGGGGTGCCCGCTTGCCTGGGGGGTGCGCCGGGTGCCTGGGCAAGCAGCGGAGGGGCGCGCCAACCTGAGGGAGCCCGCGCGGCGGGCGGGCAGGCAGCGACACATCACGGACAGCCTGTCAATCAAGTGGTAAGTCCCGCCTAGCGTTCCGGCAGCTCGTTGCCGGATTACACTACTGGTGCAATGCTAATCAACGTTCCAGCACCAAGTTAAAGGTAATGCAGCCCTGAGGTAAGGGAACAAACATTCCCTTCCTTGAGGAGGCTTCTGTGACTGCCCCCCAACTGCAGGATGCAGCACATGCCCCATTGGCACAGCTATGTCAGTGTTGGAAAGTTGGTTAGGATTTGTTCCTCAGAGTCAGAGAGGCCAGCACACAGACATGTGCCATCCTTCCTGACTCCAAGAGTGGTCCAAACGCACTTTACAGTGGCCCTTGTGCCGGTCAAACTTTACTGGCCTAACTGTGCCGGCCTAACTCAAGGTTAGGATTGTGCCCTCAGTGTCTGACTAGGCGCTAGGAGCACATGCTTACCCCCTCAAGCATCAAACATGTGAGTGACTGCCTGGGCATTTTGTGTGTCAACATGTGTAACCAGTGGTGAAATTCAGCCAGTCTATTCTGCAGAACCGGTTGCTAATTTTAGGTTGGGAGAGGGACGAAAGGCAGCAGATGGCCCTGAAGGCCACCCTGAAGGACATAGAACTGCTTGTTAATTTATTTGAATCCCACCACTGTGTGTAATGCAAAAGTGAGATCACTGAGGGTGTGTCCTGGACTTGGTGCCGACTCGTACACACAGCCTTTGGTTGATTCAAGCCAGGTTGACAAAGATAAAGTCAAGCCCAGTTTGAAGGACCCTTACCATCACAAGGCTTGCAAGAATCAGCTGTGAGATGCTCATCTTAGGGTTATGGCCCAATTCCATTTAAGGCCTGTGTTGTAAAGCACTTTGTGGCGGTGCAGGGAGCCAGCACAACCGCAGGAAGGCCAGAGCCTTCTATGTGCTGGTGGAGTGATGGAGAGCCAATGGAGCAGGCTCTGGGGTGGCACGAGGGGTGGAATGGGGCGAGGAGGGCAGGGTGGGGGTTGAACAGGGTGGAGGGAGGTGGAAAAAGGTAGCAATGGGTAGGGCAGTTTGGGCCCGAGAGGTCTGCGGGGCCAGTGTGCGCTAAATCTTTCCCCTTCCCGTCTCTGGTCTGCCTGCATGGATCAGTGTGGACTTGGGCCAGCTCTATCACTTGCGCAGGTCTGAGTTGACCCTTTGTATGGGCTCACTTTGGGGCAAGGGGACAAATGTCGGCTTACCCCGAGGAGACCTGCAACAGCCAAAATTCCCCCACATTACGCAGCGTACCCAGCGATGGGATCTACAAATGAACAAGGGGAACGCTGGGCGGGACGTAGGCAGGACTTCCGCTTGAGTGGCAGCCCGTCCGTAGCGTTCCACGGCTGCCCTGGCCTCGGGGGGGCTCCTGCTCGCCGCGGGGGACAGGTGAGGGTCGCACTGGGTGCCTGGGTGAGCAGCGGGGGGGGGGCGCTAACCGAGGCCAGGACAGCTGCAGAATGCTACGGACGGGCAGCCAATCACGCGGAAGCCCCGCGTAAGTCTCGCCCAGCGTCCCCCTTGTTCATTTGTAGATCCCATCACTGAGCGTACCGCTGCATTGCCACACACAGGGTTTTTGCATTGGATTGGGCTACTGATATAGTTCAGTGAGGATAGGTTAAAACTTGGAAACTCCTCATCTTTCCTGGGTACCATATCTATTATATATGTTTTTCATTCTTGTTAGATTGACATACGCACACAGAAACACAGAAAAATATTGTGACTATGAAGGCTATTAGAAAACATAAGTACAAGTGGGGTCTTGGTGCCCGTGAGGGATCCATTCCCGGACCCCCCACCCCACCCCCATGGGCAGTGATGTCATTCAGGGGGAACGGACCAGAACGGGCATTCCGGATCCTAACGGGCTCCGTGGGTGCTTCCGGGTTGTTGTTGTTTTCTCTCCAACATTTGAATTTGAACTCAAAAGTGAGTTCCTGTTCCTAAATCATTTGAATGACACCACTGCCCATGGGTACAGAAAACTGAAGATAAGCACATCTGCTTATCTGCCTCTTGCCTGCTACCTGGGCAAGCGGCACTTTTTTCAAGTGGTGCTCCTCTTATATTTAGCAGGGGGAGAGTAATTGTCCCTCTTCACCCCCGCACAGTGTCTTGTCTAGTGGCTGTTGCTGGGGGTGTTCTGTTTTTTTTTTTTTTTTAGATTGTGTGCCCTTTTGGGACAGGGAGCCATTTAACTTTATTATTCCTATTTGCCTGTAAACCGCTTTGTGAACTTTTTGTTGAAAAGTGGTATAAAAATACGACCGATTGATTGATCTGCTGTTTTGGGCCCCTTAAACCTCTGCACAGCTCTGATAATCTCTGCTGGGCTTTCTGAAGCCTGCAGAGGCTGCAGGCATCTGCCTGAACTTGGCTCGAACTGCACGTGTCCGAACTTCGGAAGGTCAGGTTGCGTTAAACCAGATCCACAGATAGAAAATCTGCCGATAAGTAGGCTCAACCTGTCGTGGCCATGGTGATTTTTAATTTCAACAGGAAAACAATTTTTGGAATTGTGTTTCCCACCTCTCTCTCTCTCTCTCTCTCTCTCTCTCTCTCTCTCTCTCTTTCTCTGCAAATTGAGCATTTGCAAAAACGTTTTGGTTGGCACCTACGCAATAAGGGTAGAAAGGTAGCAGCAGGAGTTGTGCATGCTTGTACCACACTTTCCTATAAATGTTCCTGGATCCTTAAAAGGAGCCTCAATGAAAGAGATCATGACTCATCTTGGGAATCTAGTGATATTCCTAACAAAACTACCATGCACTCGTGACACGGGGTGGGGGATACACAGTGGGGAGGGGGATTTGAATCTGGCCATTTTCAGTATTTTCACAGTGATTCCTCTGATGTCTAGATACATCATTGTTGGAAAATGGGCATCTAAATATACTGCTTGCCACACAGGGATTGGTACAAATTGTTTCCCTCTGAATGATTTGCCCAACAACACAATCTTGCCTGCTTAGCATAAGCAAACAAAGTGTTTGTGTTTGCCTGTGCATTTACGTTGTCAGGACTCAAGGTAAAAAGAATTCCAGCACCAATTTACAATCTCGTGCATTTACGTTGTCAGGACTCAAGGTAAAAAGAATTCCAGCACCAATTTACAATCTCGTGGCATTATCCCATTCCAGTGAGGCACTTGTATGTAAGAAGGCTGAGCTTTTCTTGTTTCTTCCAGTCTCATTCGTCTTGTTCTGTTTGTTTCAGATTCTTGTCCTGCTAAGAAGACGGTGGCCTCTGTACGGCGGAAGTTAAAACTCGTGTATGGCGTGCTTACGGTTGCAACCTGTCACCTCAACCTTCCTCCGCTTCGGGCTAGTTACCTTTGTGCTGTTTTTACATGGTCTACGGGTGGACGCTGGCAGTGGTGTGGATTCACCCAGCCTAGGACATAACGCCACGTGCTCAGGTTCTTCTGAGTGCAAGGAGGGTGTCATCTTGCCAATATGGTACCCCGAAAACCCATCGCTGGGGGACAAAATTGCCAGGGTTATTGTTTACTTTGTGGCAATGATCTACATGTTCCTGGGGGTCTCCATCATCGCCGACCGTTTCATGGCATCCATAGAGGTCATCACGTCACAAGAGAAAGAGATCACCATCAAGAAACCAAATGGAGAAACCACCACAACCTCCATCCGCGTCTGGAATGAGACGGTTTCCAATCTTACTCTCATGGCTCTCGGTTCCTCTGCTCCTGAGATTCTTCTGTCGCTGATAGAAGTCTGTGGCCATGGATTCTTTGCTGGGGAACTGGGGCCTTCCACCATCGTTGGCAGCGCAGCGTTCAATATGTTTATCATCATAGCCATCTGCGTCTACGTCATTCCTGACGGCGAGACCAGGAAGATAAAGCACTTGAGGGTCTTCTTCGTCACCGCTGCATGGAGCATCTTTGCTTATATCTGGTTGTACATGATCCTTGCAGTCTTCTCTCCAGGTGTGGTTCAGGTGTGGGAAGGCCTGCTCACGCTGTTCTTCTTCCCTGTTTGTGTCATCTTGGCTTGGATCGCGGACAGAAGGTTGCTCTTCTATAAGTACATGCACAAAAAGTACCGTACCGACAAGCACAGGGGTATTATTATTGAGACAGAGGGGGATCACCCCAAGGGGATTGAAATGGATGGGAAGATGATGAACTCCCACTTTCTGGATGGAAACCTAGTGCCTATGGAGGGGAAAGAAGTAGACGAGTCTCGCAAAGAGATGATCCGCATCCTCAAAGACCTGAAGCAAAAACACCCAGAGAAAGACTTGGACCAGCTGGTGGAGATGGCCAACTACTACGCCTTATCTCATCAGCAAAAGAGCAGAGCATTCTATCGGATTCAGGCCACCAGGATGATGACGGGAGCAGGCAATATTCTTAAAAAGCATGCAGCGGAGCAAGCCAAGAGGAGCGCTAGCTTGCACGAGGTGCGGCCAGAGGAGCCCGAGGAATTCATCTCCAAAGTTTATTTTGATCCGTGCTCCTACCAGTGTCTTGAGAACTGTGGTGCTGTCCTCCTCACAGTGGTTCGGAAAGGAGGGGACATGTCCAAGGTCATCTATGTGGACTATAAGACGGAGGACGGCTCTGCCAACGCTGGGGCCGACTATGAGTTTACAGAAGGGACAGTTGTCTTGAAGTCAGGGGAGACCCAGAAGGAATTCTGCATAGGTATCATCGACGATGACATCTTTGAAGAAGATGAGCATTTCTTCGTGCGCCTCAGCAACCTACGAGTGGTTGAGGCCGACGAGCCTCCGCCTCCGGAGCTCAACTATTTGCCATACCCCAAGGCCATACTGGCTTCTCCCTCTGTGGCTACTGTGACTATCTTGGATGATGACCATGCAGGCATCTTCACCTTTGAGTGCGACCTGATACATGTCAGCGAGAGCATTGGGGTGATGGAGGTGAAAGTTCTTAGGACATCTGGTGCCCGAGGAACAGTGATAGTTCCCTTTAGAACAGTTGAAGGGACAGCAAAAGGAGGTGGAGAGGATTTTGAAGATGCTTATGGGGAGCTAGAGTTCAAGAACGATGAGACTGTGTAAGTACATTAATTTTGTCTGTGGCCAACTGTTCTTAACCCCAGAATTTTCTTCCATCACAGGTAAACTTGGACAACGTATAGACTGTCCTCCCTCCTTCTCCTCTAGTCTGCATACTTACCTCCTTTTGGCAAGAACCCTGCAGCAGGATCTAGTTTCTCCTGATTTTCTAGGATTAAATACATGCGGTGAAACAGTCACATTCTGGGCTAAGTTCCAGTGCATGCTGGGGTCTCAATGCACAAGAGTTTTGTTTGGGTTAATTATCATATTTACATACTTTTAAAAGATTGAATGAATTATGACTGCAGGACTAGACACTTGGTCATCAAAATCCAAATCTGCCTTATTTGTCTATTTAATCAGTTAGACTTCTCTCCTCTTTCCAGTCATCAAATTAATCATCCCTCTTTTCAAGCAATAATAATAGTTCAGTATGAGTCTGAGTACACATGCTGATTGCTTTGAGAAGAAAAATTGTCTAATAGGTTTTAGAGAAATGTGGTATGAAAGTCAAGTAGTTTCCGTGAGTAATGAAAACTCACCTATTTATCAAGGGATTTCCTCCATCTCTGAAGAATACACATTGCAATTTTCCCTGTAAATAAAATTTGTCATTAGCCAAGTACTCTAGAACAACAATAATGCAAATGTTCCTAATTTCAATTGATCTTCCCATTTTTGGTGCCATTTTTACTGAGCTATACTGGCATTTTAGATAAAACTAACATTTTGATGCTGACATTTTAGGTGTTTTAGATAAAATTGAAAGGCGGGAGAGGTCAGTGTCTCTGGGGGCACAATCCTAACCTGAAGTTAGGCCGGCACCATTAGGCCAGCAAAGTTTGGCTGGCACAAGGGCCACCGTAAAGTGCGTTCAGGCCCCTCTCAGGGAAGATGGCGCACGTCTGTGTGCTGGCCTCTCTGACTCTGACAGCACAATCCTACTGTCCGTGCATCGTCGGCGCAATGGGGTTGCGCCAACACTGTGTGCTTAGTGCTGACATGGGAGCGCCAATTGGCAGCCCCACGTTGGCGTGAAGGCAACAGGACCGGCACTGCTGCGCCCGTGCAGCGCCGAAGCCGGCCGGTGCGAGGGAGGCGCCATGACTGGGCGCCTCGGAGATTGGGGGAGGAGGGCGGAATGTGGGCGGGACGAGGGCGGGACATGGGCGGACCATGGATTCGGCCAGTGATGTCATCTGGCCAGGATGGTCCGGTATGCTGTCCCGCTTGTTCTGAGCGAGGGCTGCGATTGGGCGCCATTGCGCGGCAGACTCAGCGCGCTTTTTTGCCCACCCACCCGCCCCTGCACCCTGGAGCTATTCCACGCGCAGGGGGGCATGGCCGGGCTCCGTACAGGGGCGGGGAGCTGCCACTCACCCGTGCATCCCAGTGGCTGCATCCGGCATTCCGGATGTTGCCGCCGGTAGATACCACCACTGGATTCGGCCATAAGGCTAAATCCTAGGCCCGTTCAAGAGGCCCACTGCCCCGATTCGGTCCTTGCGGTCTCCTTGGATCTCCACCCGCTCTTTAGCGGGTCCAGATCTGAGGAGCACACAGGGGAGGCTGGAGCCTCCCCTATGGTAAGGGAGCGCATGCTCCCTTGCTGCGGGAGGCTCCAGCCTCCGCCTGCCCAGCGTTGGATTTGGCGTTGGCTGGCCGGCCTTGCCATTCCGGCGCTGGGTAGGATTGCGCCCTAAGAGTGGTCCAAACATATTTTACAGTGTTCCTTGTGCCGGCCAAACTTTGCTGGCCTAACTGTGCCGGCCTCACTCCGGGTTCGGATTGTGCTCTGAGGTGCCTTCAGTGCAATTATCTCTTTCAGGGAAACTTAAGCAATGCCAACTTTCATTGACCTCTGTCATATGTTATACGCTTAGCGTTATAAAACAGGAGCCGATGACCAGAGAGAATTGCACAGAATGCTTTCTCATAATTTGTAAGTGGCAAAGATTTGGTATAATTAAAATTCCAGAAAATATAATGAACATAATCTGCTTTTTATAAAATGTGCTTTCTGAGAAGAACAAGGAAACAGAAAGACCTGAGAACCAAATTTATGGACACGAGATGCAAATAGATCCTGCTAATGGGTCTTGCTTGTTGCTTCTGTAATTCCAGTATGGTCAAAGTTTCCTCACCCATGTGTTGGGAGGTGAGCTGGGAGAAGCCATTTCTGTGATGCTGGGTAGATGTATAAGGGGTGATTTTTAGAAATCCTAGCAGTAGCACAGCCAGGGGCAGTAGCAAAGTAAGTACGGCAGGCTCCACAATGTGCTGTGTAAGCTTCTCCCTTCCCCTAGGTACCAGAGCCATTCGGGGTAGAGACAGCAATGTCTGCATGTTGCTGTCATTGCCCTGAATGGTTCTGATGGTGAGGGGAAGAAGTTGCTTATGCATTGCAGCATCTGCTGTACTTACCGGACTACCTCCTGGCTAGACTTCTGAACAGGATTCCTGTCCTGTTACGGAACAGAGTATGAAATTGATGGGTGTCTATGAACGACCATGTGACCTGCAAGCCAGACTGCATATATCTGCTGTTTCCCGCAAGCTGTTTGCAAGCGCAATCCTAACTTGGAGTTAGGCCAGCACAGTTAGGCCAGCAAAGTTTGGCCAGCACAAGGGACACTGTAAAGCGCTGGACACTGTAAAGGTGCAGGGGAGGGGCAACAGGATGCAGGCATCTTGTTGTCTACTGAGCTTCCTTAGGCACCTGGTGGGCCACTGTGAGATACAGGAAGCTGGACTAGATGGGCCTTGGGCCTGATTCAACTGGGCTCATCTTATGTTCTTATGGACCACTCTTGGAATCAAGGAGGATGGTTCAAGTCTTTGTGCTGGCCTCTCTGACTCCAAGGGTGGTCCAAACATACTTTAGGGTGTCCCTTGTGCCGGCCAAACTTTGCTGGTCTAACCATGCTGGCCTAACTCCAGGTTAGGATTGCACTCTGAAGCTGCTACACCCAATTGATGATCTGGTCACATTGGGACAGATCGCCTCTGAAGCAACAGCTGAAACAGCTGCTTGAGCCAATCCTGTCAAGCCATCCGGCCAACCCTGACATTGGTTTGGGGCCGAAGGCAGGCATCCCAACTCGGTCCTAGAGCCTGAATTCTGCTGCCACCTGCTCTACCCGTTCTAGCTCTAGCTACAACCTGCTGGCTTCCTAGCAGGTCAGCATGTACAGATGAGAGACTGTTATGGGCAGACGAAGCTGTCCGATGCCGAATCAGACCCATTGCTCCATCCAGCTCACTATTATTTACTCTGACTCCAGAGTCTTGGACAGGAATCTTTCTTATCACCAGCTGCCTGGCAGCTTGTTTGTTATTCATTTTATTGATTACTTTCTGTGCTGTTTTATTATGGCTATTCGGCTGCTGTTATCGGCATTAAGTTATTTATGTTACAGCTTATGAAAAAAAAAAGGACTGTTTTGCGGCTCTGGGTTTCTGGGTGGGCTTGTGTGTGTGCTTTGTATGACATTTTTGGGACGAATTTTGTTTGAGGTTTGATTGATGTACTTGTAATATTTATTCAAAAGTGCTAACCACCTTGCGTGGTTTCTTTCCTGGTGGTTGCTTTCTGGTTGATATGCCCACAGGCTGCCCTTCCCTTAATGCTTTTATTGATTTTGAGCCCGATCCACTGCATGTCTACTCAGGAGTAAGTCCCAGGATAGAACATGTACACAGGACTGGCCTTAAGAGATGCGGGGTCCAATGCAAAACATTCTTGCATGGCGGCTTCCACCCTGCGGCCCCCCTACTCACCAGGACGAGTGGCAGGACAAGTGAGGCTGCCCCACATGGAGTGCAGCACCCGGAAGTAGATGGTGGTGACATGAGGATGCTTCTGGGGGCCTGATTTCTGGCCACTGCTGCACCTAGCCCATGCTCCGCCCAGAGGCCAGGTTGATGCTCTGTGCCCCTAGGGTCAGCTCTCCACTCCTCCCCACCCATTGACAAGTTTTTTCTTCCATTCTGTCAATTTTCTTTACACATTTATGGCATGAAGCCGTTCAGCCTGAATAGTAGTAGTAGTTATGTGGTGTTTGGAGTGATATGAGAGGCTCAGGGATGCTTTCATGGAGCCCGGCTGAAATGCCTGTAGGGAGGGCGTGACTTTCTAGGGGTTCAGGTCAGGTGATGCAGTGGCGTTTCGAGCATGCATGAAATCAGTCTGTTGAAACGAGACTCCTTAACAGTTGCTGGAAGAAGAGACGCACCGGGCTGGTCATTACCCTCGGATCGCCTTTGCTGACAGGTGCTGATTGGGGATACATGCCACTGGTCCATATGAAGGACAAATGGCATCCTGTTGTGGGGGAGTGAAGAAGAATGGCATGTGAAATGGGACAACTCCAAGTGTTCACAGGTTGTGTGTGTGTGTAATCATACAGACAATAAGAAGTTTTGCATGCCAAAAACTACGGTGACAAGCACCGTGGACTTAAAGTGGATTGAAATGACGTCTTTTTCTGATTCAGGTCAAAAAACTAATTTACTGTTTGGTTCCAGTTTGGCTGCCTTTGCTCGTTGTGCAGTAAGTCAGCACTTTGTTATGACGTGCACTGGTGATGCGTAACAGCGGTGAGCTCCATAGATGCTCACAATGCAGACATCAGCCCTCCTTACCCTGCCACATTGGTTGGCACACAGACGCTGTTGAACTCTTCATAAGCATCTCTCTCTAGGCTTGAAAATGAAGCTGAATTCAGAAAGGTTTAAAAATGCTTATTGAACCCACGATAGGAAGGAAATGAGATTTCCCATCACTAAAAGGGGCTTCCACCCAGGTTAAAACAGAAGTGCAGTCAAGGGGTTGTTTTGGGACCATAAGCCTTGCTAAGTGCCGGTAATGGTGGAAGTTCATCTAATCCAGTGACATTCAAACTTTTTAGACCGGGACTCATTTTTTAGAATGGCACTCATGTCAGGACCTACCGGAAGTGATGTCATTAACCTGGAAGTGATGTTGTGGCAGGAAGTGACATCATCAAGCAGGAAGTGCTGTCATTGTGACATTATAAAATGACACTCCTGGAATGCAACCTGGCATCCTTGGACTGCAGCAGTTGTACAACCGTGAAACATCCCTACCCTGACAGAAAGCAAGATTAGGACAAAGTATTATTATATGTAAAAACAGTGAACTAAAAATAATTTTAAAAAAAACCCTCACTTGAAAATTTAAACTGTTAACACATCACAAAAGGAATACAACAAGGGTAAGGTCTGCAGGTTCCAAGATGGCTGCTCCCAGCTTTCTGCGACCCACCTGACATCAGGTCACGACCCACCATGACCCACAGTTTGAATAATACCGATTTAACTTTTGTCAGCTTCAGTTTTTCTAATTTACAGCCTCCTCTTGATCAAAGGAATCCTGCCACATGCCTTAGTAGCCTTTAAAAAAGTAAAATCAGTGGAATGTACTCTGAGTGGAGCAGCCACTGAAAGTCACTTAGAAGTGCCAGCAGCTCATGCCAAATCCTGTGCCTCTTACCCCAACCAGACTTCTAGCCACCTCCTAACCTTCAGTATATACCGCTGAGGCCCTGTGGCCTGGCTGAGCCAATGCGGATAAGGATTAGGCTGTCAGTCATTCAGCTATTGTCTTTGCATAACAGTAGAGGTGATAAATAGCTTCTCATTGAGGCCAGAGATTCAAGGCAATCCCTGAAACTGAACCTGTGCTTTTGTTATTTTCACCAGAGTTTTATGTGGCTAATAACCAGTACAAGACTCCCAAACCCAAGAGGAAGTTACAAAAAGTGAAAAAAATATGGCATAAATTTGACTCCTGTTTCTACTGTAGTTGCATTTGTGCAACAGTATCTTCCACAGTTGAATACAGGTATTATCTATAACTGAAGGACTGCAGACAAAGTGGATTCTAGCCCCTTACCATAAAAATTGTGCCAAAGTTTTATTTCTAATTAAAGTGGGGAGGGGGATACACTGCAAATCATTCCCATGCCCTCTTGGGGCAAAAAATGGGGTGACTCTAACATCCTGAAAACAGTTCAGAAAAAAAGTTTCAGCTCGCTACTTTCCACAGGAAAAAAAATATCAGATAAATTGGTGGGAGCATTTTTGACCACCCGTTCTAACTACAGTTGTGTTTATGCAACATAGGTATAATCTGAGTTCATGCTGATTTAAAAGAGATGGAAAGGAGTCTTGAGAAAGTGTGCAAATGCACGGAGGCAGCAGAACCGCACACCCATGCGTACTGTATGCAGGAAGGTTAAAGTAGACACAATGAGGGGTCCTCACATTTCATGCATGGGGTCCTTGCAATCAAAATGAAAAAGCGATCCCTGTCGTGAAAGCCAAGCATTGAGTCAGAGGATGCCCTCAACGTCTTTTCACATTAGACAAAGAGTAAAACGTCAGATCTGCCAATGACTGGGT
>JAJKFI010000007.1:17706980-17757580 GCA_029204185.1 Lerista edwardsae | reverse complement strand
ACCTGCAGGCCTGCACTGTATTCAGCACAGCTTGGGAGCAGGCTGGAGCCTCAACAGGGCAAGGGCACACTCGTCCCCTTGCCCCAGGGCAGACACAAGCCGCCCTTATAGGCTGTTCGGATCTGCGACTTCTATATAGCGGGGCCATGCAGGCTGGATCGGGGCCATGCAGGCTGGGGCTGGGGGGTTGGATGTGGCCTAATGGCTGCATCCAAGCTCCACCCCCTCCCTGGCCACTCCCTGGGCCTGCCTGTCTCCCAGAATGCCCACCCCTGCCCCGTTCTGCCCTCTCGTCCCGCCTTTCCCCTGCCCAGAACCGCTCCTGCGCCAGTCAAACTCGGCTGGTGCAAGAGTGGCACACTGGGGGCTTGTGCCGGCGCTGCGGCATCAATCTAGGTGCCTGCATCGGCGCCATGCCAGAAGCCCTGGTGGGCACATGCTTTACGGCACATGCACACCGGCACTTGGTTGGCGCAAGCGGCTTGCAGCGGCCGTGGGAGGTGGTGGATTGTGCTGCCGTGGGCCAGTTTTTCCTCCAGTATATCTGGGACAGATGCCGAAGAGCTGCCTCACATGTACATCTCATTTCCAAAAGCTCCTGCAAGAGGTTAGTAAAAGGTGTTAATGTAGTCAGAAAACTTGCCAGAACATCATATGCAAGGATAGTGCAAACATCATCACTCTCATTAAATTACTCGCCAATTGGATATTGCACCCTGGAATGGGAAACCAGCCAGCGTTGTCTATTAGATTGACACTGGACTCCGTGCTGCAGTGATAATCGCCCCAGCTTACAAGGGGTTGGATCTAAAGTGCTCCTTCACGTGTGGAAGATGTCTTCAGCCCACAGAAAGCCCACAGATAATCAGAACTCCCCTGCCCTCAATAGAAGACCTGTACATTGCTCGGGTTAAAAAGTGAGCAGAAAAGATTGCTGCAGATCCTTTGCACCCTGGCCATAATTTGTTCAACCTTCTCCCTTCTGGTCGTCGATACAAGACTCTGTATACCAAAACATCGAGGCACAAAAATAGTTTTTTCCCCTGTGCCATTAAATTACTGAATTTGTAATTACGATAAGGCGACTTGGAGTTTGAGGCAATGTTTTATTTTGAATTATGCCCTTATTTGTTTTGTGTATTATTGTTTATCATGTGTGTGTAGTATTGTATGTATGTAGCCGGTGGCCGTATCAAATTCCAGGTATAGTTTATATACTTGGCCAATAAATTATTATCTTATCTTATCTATCTTTATGCCTCATGCTAAGAGCATTGTGCAAGAAAACGGCAAAGTAAACCAGTGATCTTCTACAAGTGCGAGAGCGATGACAAAATGTATGTTCTTCCTCTTTCCATCTTCCCATTTCCCTTCCTGACGTCTGTTTTGCCACCTATATCTTGTTATCTGCTAGGAGCAGGCAGGTGGGGGTGAGGGAGGTTGTGGGAGGAGGAGGAGGAGGAGGAGAAGTGGCCTCCTTGAGCGCGGAAGGCAGTGCTGACGCTCTGCATGGGGGAGGGGGAGAGACGCCCATACAGTGTACAGCCAACGGGGGAGGGGGTTGCGGTAATCACGTCCAGCCAATTATATTCCTCGGGTTTTTAGAAAGTTGTCTGGATTGGGGGCCAATTCCTCGCACCAAAACAGGGTTGGACATCTGTGCCCGCTTCCCGACTTGCCGCCGTCTTGGGTACCATCTCAGGGACTTGGGATAAGCGGAACCTTCGGAACCCTGGCAATGATGAGAGGTCTCTGGATGGCTACCTGAGAGCTGCTCTGTGGATGGACGAGCCAGGGAAGAAGCGAAGGGGCAACTGGAGCAGGAGGAAGGGTGAAGCAACCCTGTCCCCGCTGCTGAACTTTGGGGCCTTGTTGTAGGGCCAGCAACCTTCATCAAGTTGTGGGATAGCCAGAAGAGAGAAATCTTCACCACCACAACCTTCAACAGTTGCGGACCTGGCCAATGGGGGCAGGTCCGCCTTGGTGGTAGGTCCACAAATTCCCCGCACTGCCTCCCCGCCCCTTGAGCCGTTGCCGCAATGCCGCCAGCATCGCCAAACGCTCCATTTTGGAGCAATATAGATACTGGGGCAAGCCGTCCGTCTGGCTGGCCGGCCAGTTGAATGCTGCTTGCTGCAAGCAGCGCTACTCGCCTCCGTGCCACCCTCCTTCCCTCCACCGGTGCTGCGCCTGGGGCACTTGCCCCCAGCAATATAGGTAGGACCGCCACTGCCTTCAACACCTTGAGGGATAGCCAGCGTGGAAGCATCAGATGCTGGAAAGGTTGACGAGCCTTTGCTCTCGCCGAGTCCCATAGACTTCAAGTTGAAAATCAGGTTCATGATGCTCATAGAGTGCATGGGGCTGGGACCTAACCCTATTTCCCCCTACGGCCCAAATGATTCCGTATCCACTAGGCATCCTCTAGGCCAGTGGTGCCCAAAGTCCTCTGTGGGGGGGGGGGGGAGGGCAGCAATGCAATCCCCACAATTGTGCTGCTGCCGGGAATGGGAGGGGTTGTTTGTTTTTCACACTTAACCAGCCTCCAGCGCTGGAGTCCTGGGGGTGTGGGGAGCCCCCTGCAGTGCTTCCCAATGGCATTTCTACAGGGATGGCAAAGCTCTAAGTTTTGCAAGAAGCCTTACCTTGCAGAGGAAATCACTCCTCTCCTGCACCATTTTAGCCAATCTTGGCGTTGCTTACTGGCTACAGCAGCAAGGGAGAGGAGGGATTTACATGACAGGGTAAGGCTTCTTGCAAAACTTAGAGCTTTGCCATCCCTGTAGAAACGCCTCTGGTGCTTCCCATGCCTCCAAACATTTCCTAAAAAGCAAAAACATGTGATGGAAGCACTCCCCCCCCCCCCCATTTGTAACGTGCGTGGGGGCGGGGGGAGCGGGGGGGGGGGCGCACCAGTCCCCCAGTCCCGCCCCCCAGGACTCCAGTGTTGGAGGCTGACAAGTGTAAAATAAACCCCTCCCATCCCCGTTCCTGGGGATTGCGTTGCTGCCTTCCCCCCTCACCACCCCTTAATGGGGTAGGGAGAAGTGCTTCCCTGGGTTGTGGGTCGTGACACACTAGTTTGGGAACCACTACACTAGGTTTCCCAGATACCGAATCCTAGTTGTTAATGCAAACTGACTGCATTTACTTCTAGCTTTGATTTTCTTACCACATTTCGCCTTGGCTATCATCATGCAGTATTTACGCTTCATCCTTGTAAGATATGTACATACTGAGGCTTTCTTGGTCCAATAGTCCAATTAAAAATTGGGGTGCTTCTAAGATCTGTCTTCCCAAAGAAAGACAACCATGTTAGCTTCTGTTCTGCTCACATACAATGAGCCCATGTGCATCTAAATGGACTGAGATTACCCTTCTGGCCTTGATCAGTGATTTCTGCCTTGGGATTAGCAAGGGAAATTGCTTTCTATTGGTCCTCTTAGATCTTTTTGTACTTTCTCACCCCATTGATTGTGAATAGCTGGTGATGTGCCTGCAGGATGTGTTGGGTATTTAGAACTGAGTGCTTCCTTTTAACCTTGGCAGCAGAATATCCAGAGGACAGTGATGAGTGATTGCTTATAAACTCCCAGAGACCTTCCCTTAACTTGTGCATGAAGCCACTGGGTAATATAAGATTATCTGGAAACAGAGTTTAGTGTTGTTAGTGAGCAGTTGGCAGTCAGCAGTGTCTTCCCTTTTTGTACCACATCCAGATCTTGCAAAGTTGGTGGCTGTGCAGTGTTTGGCCAACGTTGGGCAATGGAAGACTAGGTAGAGAAACAAGAGCCCCACCAGTCTAATGGTAACTCTGTGTAACTACTGGAGTTCTGTAATGTCTGTGCACCAAGGAAGGAGTTGGGCTTTAGGGGATCTCTCCATGCACATGGATCTGCCCCAGAAGCAATCATAACCCAAATCTGCACGACTATACAGCCTTCGCTGTAATGTGTCGACCAGGTTTTCAGCAGTGAATGATGCAGATGCAACCTTTATCCCTCTATACCAATGGTTCCCAGCCCTTTTTGCACCAGGACCCCCTTTTTAGGTGCAAAAGCCTGTCATGTCGTCGTGATGTCATTCAGCAAAAAGTCATTGTTTTTTAATAAATGACACTTTTTTTGAAAGTCGAAAGGACGCCCCCTATTATTTAGAATGTTCCGGATGCTTTGTATCTAAGCGTTGTTGGAGTTTTGAGTTCAGTGATTGATTCAGCACTGAGAACAATTTGCACCAAACACATGGTGGCTTCTCTATGCCATTGCTGATCAAGGTGGTAAAGCCAAATTTTAGATCGGCTGAAGAGTATTGACATTTTTCTTCCCCATGTGCTGAGACTCACCTAGGCCTGCGCATGGAAGGCGTGACATGCCAACTTGGAAAGACCTGGGAAAGACTTCATCACTTGCATACATGCAGACCAAGATGAGTCCATAACAAGGCTAATTCCCCTCGCAGCCACAGGCATTGAGGAAGTGGCAGTTTAATGCTGCAGGTGAAGCTTCTTCCCTAGCCAAAATGAAGCTTCAAGATGTTGGTGCCCAGTTTTTTAAGATGGCTGCCCCAAGCTCTTTGTGACCCCCTGAAAATTGGTTCACGACCCCCTTGGGGGTCCCCACCCCCAGGTTGGGAACCGCTGCTGTATACTGTTATAGAGCACTCAGCCCTATACTGTTATAACAACACTCAGCCCCATTGAGAAATGGCACACATCTTTTGATGTTGCAATTGTGTTCCTTTTTCTTCATGTACATATATTGAACTGGGAAATCCTGCTTGATGAATCGCTGTCTCACTTGCCCTATGACCTAAATATGTGGATTTGGCTTAATTTGCAAGCATGCGTGCGCACGCACATGTCTGTGAATGGAATACCAAGGATGCCGCATTCCAGTGCCACAATTTGCAGCCTGCAGTTTTCCAGAGGCCAGTTCAGGTGCACAGAGCCTGGTGGTAGGAAATTTGAAATCACATGTGTATTATCATGTGTATTTTTCGTAAGTGTATTATCATGTATCCTGGGCTCTCTAGAACACTGTCCCCTGCCCATGGATGTGTGTGGTGTGGTTCTTTACCCAGTCCTGCCCTGCATGAGCCATTGGATCAGGTTGAGCAACTGACTGGTGCTGAAGCAAACCAAGGGTGTGCCAGAAATGTGCAGCTCACATGTGGGCCTCATCCTTGGCATTCTGAGACTGGAGGAGCTCAGAATACAGCCCAGCCGGCTCATCATGGTAGTCTGGGATTAGCGGATGGTCATTTGGGGGCAGGAATTTTTGGCATTACACCTGATTGACTGTTGGTGTGGAGGTTTCCTTGTTTGTTTGTTTTGCCTAACCCAGACTGTCCTTAAGCAGATCCTCAGAGACAGGATTGTGTGGTATGAAGAGAAAGAAAACATGAATCGTTTAAGCCACAATCCAGCTTTGTATTCTAGTTAATTCCAGTTAAAATTAGATGTAGTTCATCTCTAGTATAATCTTAAAAGCAAAGCAAGATTCTCAGACACTTAACATAAATATTCTATTTGCAGAGGTGGGTGGGTGTTTGTTTTTTGTTGTTGTTAAAAATGCATTAAAACCCAAAACACTGTCTTGGGTGTTTTTGTTTTTAAATCTGAATAAAAACACAAAACACATCATGTTGGCAGGTGTGCCTTGCCCCATGCTCTGCCCAGGAGCTGGGTCGATGCTTGCCTCTCCCCATGCCAGCTCCCCACCCCTTCACCACCCACTGACATGCCCCCCCCGCCACACCGGACTCCATTTCAGAGCTGTATGGGGCTGAGGGACGGAGGGAGGGAGAGAGCCAAATAAGCAGCCAGACAGATGCTGGGCTATGAAGGAGACCACCTGGACTTCAGCGTTCTTGAAAGATAGTACTTCTGATTGTAACAATCCCTACATGCAGTAGTGTCATCCGGCAACAAGCTGCTGGAACGCTAGGCGGGACTTACTGCTTGATTGGCAGGCTGTCCGTGACGTGTCGCCGCCTGCCCGCCCGCCGTGCGGGCTCCCTCCGGTTGGCGCGCCCCTCCGCTGCTTGCCCAGGCACCCGGCGTGCCTCCCAGGCAAGCGAGCACCCCTTCCGAAGCCAGGGGTGCCCACATGGCGGGCGGGCAGGCGGCGACACGTCACGGATGGGCAGCCAATCAAGCGGTAAGTCCCGCCTAGCGTTCCGGCAGCTGGTTGCCGGATAACACCGCTACCTATATGGGGTTCAGAAAAGTCTGCCCATGTAAACCGCCTTGATTAAAGTCAGAGGAGAAATCCAATGACCAAAAAGGCGGTATATAAATACTGGTATCATCATCATCATCATCATCATCATTATGCTTGCCTCTTGGAGAGGCAAGCCGCTTTATAGCTGCCCCCCCTCCTGCTCAAGCAGCGTGCCATCCAGATCATTCCCCCCCCCCAGCAAAATAGTAGGATAGCAACTGCATTTTGGTGTTTAAATATTTTACAGAAATTAAAATAAATTACTTTTCCAATTAGAAATAATACAGTGGCTGCATCTGCTGACACGGTATCACCTGTATCATCGACCTACTACACTTTCAAAGCACTTAAAATTAATAAAAATGAGAACTTGCAATTAGAATGTAGAATAAGAAAAATACCACCTTTTGAGGGTTAAACTATCTACATAAAAACACATAAACATTGCAATTTTCTATTTCAGGTCACAAAATTTTAGAAAAAATATCACCAAAAAAATACACCCCTATCTATTTGTATCTGATTCTAACCACAAATAAATCAGAATACCAGCCTCCCTTCCCCCCCAGTCCTTATTGGTAAGTGGATTGAAACACCATGAGTTATCCAAGGCCCACCCAATGAGCTGCATAGCTGAGGATGGAAATAGACATCATAGAAGGCATGGAGATGCCACCAAAACTGCATTTCTGTGTGTGCTTGTGTGTGTGCATAAATGTGTGTGGTATTTCCAAACCATGTTCCTGAAGCTGTTGCAGCTTTATGTGTTATCACTAGTTTTATCATTTTGTCATGCAATGCCAATGGAACTCACTGCTTGACATTCTCATGTGGATGCTTTCTCAGGCAGTGCTTTCCTGCCTTCTCTGTACAATTGGCTGCTTCTAGAATGTTGGGACATTAAAAGCTACTTTCTCCTGATACTGCAGGGACATGGTGGCGCTGCGGGTTAAACCGCTGTTGCTGGGCTTGCTGACCGGAAGGTTGGCAGTTCAAGACCATGTGACGGAGTGAGCTCCTGTTGCTTGTCCCAGCTCCTGCCAACCTAGCAGTTCGAAAGCACGTCAAAATGCAAGTAGATAAATAGGGACCACTTTGGTGGGAAGGTAACAGCGTTCCGTGCGCTACGGCATATAGTCATGCTGGCCACATGACCATAGAAGCTTGTTCTTGGACACATGCCAGCTCTACAGGCTTAGAAATGGAGATGAGCACCGCCCCCTGCAGTCGGTCACAACTAGACCATTCTAGTTGTGGGGAAATCTTTACCTTTTTTACTGAGACTGTACAGATCCATCCTTGCTCAGTATCCTGTGCTGAGTGACAGTGGCTCTCCAGGGTTTCAGACTGGGTTGGGCGGTGGTCAAACAGCCTCGACCTGTCCTGCAAGCAGCTTTCAGAGTCTAAAATTGTACGTCAGCAGTGATGTCATGCAGGGGGAACGCGGGGGAACTCAGTTCCACTAGTTAAAATTAGGGCTGACTCCGCCCACTTCACTCTTCCTCCCCCCCTCCCAATTCCTCTGCAAAGAGCTTTTCTTCTTGGTTGGCCGGCACTCAGAGGGTTAAAGGGAGCGACTCCAGATTCCTAGGGGGGCGAAGGCAGTGATGTCATTCAGGGGGAACGGACCAGAACGGGCATTCCGGATTGTAACGGGCTCCGTGGCTGGTTCCGGGTTCCCGACAAGTGCCAATCAAAAGTGAGTTCCTGTTCCTAAATCATTTGAATGACACCACTGTACGTCAGTCATGCGTAAACATTCCAGGGCACAGTCATCTGATATGCAATAGTAGTTAGCAAAGATAGTGATGCATTTTCTCTTTGCCAGCTAAGCTAACAGGATGTAGCAGAGAGAATTTAAGAGTTACAGTTAGTTTCTGATGTGCCCAGAAAGTCTCTGTGCTGTGATCAAAGTTCAGCATAGAGGACCTGCATTTAGTACCATGGACAGCAATGAATGCATTTCAGAGGTCACTTTGTTGTTACAACTACTGCATAGGGATTGATGAGTTTCAGACTGTCCCTGTATTCACAGAATAATTTGTTTTTGGCTGTACTGTTCTTAAGTGATCTGAGAGATGGGATCGTGCCAGGAGGTGAAATGTCCCTTAGACTTGAGACTGGCAGAAACTGTTCCAGCTTATTAAAGTGCTATCTGTCTTTCAACTGAGACTCTTCTTCCTACAAGCAAGCAAATGATGAATAGGAAGATGGTTCCATTTTTCAGGCCATTGAAATAGAGGAAACAGAGAAAGGCAATACAAATAAGAGCATAACACTCACGACGCTGAAGGAGCACACAAAGAATTATGAGGGATGCCATGTCATGCCCTCCTTGTTTAATTTCCCAAAGTGTTCTATGCATTTCCTTTGGTTAATCATACCTTAAATAAATAAACTGAAATGTTGGACATCCCAAATCATGCCGATAATGGATTTGTTAACTGTCGACATTGCTTGAACTGAGTCCCAATGATTATTGTGGGACTAGGTTTTCTATATTTCCACAGTCTAGATCCAAGTTGTGTTTGCTTATACTGTACCAGATATGGAATGAACAACAAAACTTCCCATTAGTTCAAAGTTTGTATCAGAAGTAAATGGTGGGGAAACTTAATGGTGCATAGAGTTTACTTTTGTACATTAACAATGGTGTGAAATTAATGTTGCAGACAGAGCTGAGATGGAGACAAGTCACACAATTGAATAGTTGCCAACTTCTGATTTTTTTTTTCTTCCAGTAACACTCTTTAGTATATGGAGAACGGTCAATTTTATTTCGTTTGCTCTAATAGCCGAGTCAATTTTTTTTCCTACATTGATTCTATATTTGATTTTAGTAACACCAGCTGTGCAATTGTGCTCTAGCATCGTTTTTCACCTGGAAAGTCATGACCCAATTTCTGGTGGGCCCAACAGAGCCTCCAATTAAAACGTGTGTGATGGAAAGATCAGATAATTAATTGCCCCTTGAGGCTATTCAAAAAATCAGATAGCTGCTAACTACCCTGCAAAGAGCTGAGCTCCTACAGTTTGCAAGATTGCTGCTTAATTGCCCTTCCAAAAAGCTGAGCTTTGGCAGTTTACAATCTTGTGTAAATATAGAGAGATCAATCAGTCAATCAGCAGTATTTATATACCGCTTTTCAACACAAAGTTCACAAAGCAGTTTACATGCTAATAAAAAAGTTAAATGACTCCCTTTCCCAAAAAGTCTCACAATCTAAAACAATGCAGAACACTACCAGCAACAGCCACTAGAAAAGACAATGCGCACGGGTGAAGAGGGACAATTACTCTCCCCCTGCTAAATATAAGAGGAGCACCACTTGAAAAAGTGCCTCTTGCTCAGTTAGCAGGGGGGATAAATGTTTGGACATCTTTTTTCATTTTGTTTCTTACTGATAGTGTCAAGCAAGAGTGTTTCTTCCTTTTAAATAATGGCATAAGCATGCAAGCTTATAGAACGTCATGCAGACAGGCAGCCTGGATGCTACACAGACAGAATGTTAGCAGGAAGCAGGAAGCTTCTTGCTTCCTGTTAATGTTCACTTAGCCTCTTCTAGCATTCAGGCTGCATGCCTGCTTGTTGTTTTATAAGCTTTCATGCTTATAGCATTCCATAAAAGGAAGAGATATTCTTACTTGGTGCCACCGGTACGAAGCAAAACAAAGTTAATGGCTGTGTGTGTTGGAGAGGTGCAGGCAGTGCCTACGCTCGTATCTACAGTTTACATGTCTATAGTGGGGGGGAGCCTAGAGCATCTCGACCATGGATATGGGGGGGCGCCTATATATGACTTATGCACGATTATGCCTAGGACTGAAGAGCTGATTTACAAAAACGTTCTACTGAAATATTTATGTACACACAATGCATTAACTAGAGCCCAAATCCAGCCTAAGGATCACGGATTTCTACCTGGGTAGATCAGCATTCAGCGGTCTGAATAGCAATTCAGACCAGTGATGGTTCCAGAAATATTTACACTCACACACAATTACTGGGAGGGAGCACCAGAAGCCCATCACCTTTTTGATAGGGTAGAACCATTCAGCACCACCTCTCTATTTGAGGAAGTGCTGGAGATCTTTATATCCAATTAGAGGCACAGGGAGAATCCCGGCTGGCAGGTATGTAATTAACTGCGCTTGAATTATAGCTTAGGCAGGGAATGGCATTTAAACTTATCATCTAATATTTGGAGACGCGAGAAGCAATCTTTGTTTCTGGTTAAAAAAAAAAATAGCACCTTCAGCAGCAGCAGCAGCACCACGCGCTCTGTCACAGTTCTTGAGTTCGGGGGAGAGGGGAGGCGAGATGAGTGCAATCTGCTGAGCAGGCTGATTCATACTCAGATTTAAGCAGAGGTGGAAAGCTGGTGGGGGCAGGGGAAGAAGCTCCAGAGTCTCTGGAGAAATCACAAAGTTCATCATGAACTCATGTCAGATGCCCCGGAGGTTACTTCTAATTTAATTATGGGGTATCCAGTGGTGTCATTCAAATGATTTAGGAGCAGGCACTCACTTTTGATTGGCACTTGTCGGGAACCCGGAACCAGCCACGAAGCCCGTTAGGATCCGGAACGCCCGTTCTGGTCCGTTCCCCCTGAATGACATCACTGCCTTCGCCCCCCTAGGAATCCGGAGTCGCTCCCTTTAACCCTCTGAGTGCCGGCCAACCAAGAAGAAAAGCTCTTTGCAGAGGAATTGGGAGGGGGGAGGGGGGAGAGTGAAGTGGGCGGAGTCAGCCCTAATTTTAACTAGTGGAACTGAGTTCCCCCGCATTCCCCCTGCATGACATCACTGGGGGTATCTCTGTCTTGTCCCATTCTGGAGAGTGGCTCAGTTACCTTTCACCGCTGTCTGGGACGCCTGTGAGATACCCTATACTTCAACTAGAAGTACTCTCCGCGGAGCATATAATCTGTGAAACCTAATGACAAGTTCTTCATAGCACATGGGCAGCGACTCTGTTTTGCTGCCCAGAACCTTTCACCGGGAAAGGGCTAATCTGTTGAGTGCAGATTGAACTCGGTGGTATATGGCACTTATCGAAATGCTTCAGAAAGGACTCCTGGCCCGTGGAAGACACCTGTTAAATGCATCTGCCTGCCATTCATTAGGGGCCATGTCTCCTGGTCTCAGGCCACAGAACTTTGAACAGAGGCCTTTTGCAATAACCCAAGAAGCCACCTTCAGCACCTTGTGCCGCCCTGTAAAGGCACGGAGTGCAATAAGCAAAGGAAGGGATGCTCTGCAGGCTGTTTGGAAAATGGCCACCCATTGGAATAAGTTGGAAAATAAGTTGGAAAAACTCCCTCTGTCCCGGCAGCAGCATGATCCTGGGGGTCGCGTTTCTGCCGCAGCCCCTTCCCTACACATACGTAGGGGCCCAATCCTATCCATGTTTCTGGTGCCAGTGCAGCTGCAATGCAGCCCCAAGGTAAGCAGACAGACATTCCCTTACCTCGAGGAGGCCTCCCTGACCCCCTCCATCACAGGAAACACCCCATTGGGACAGCTGCATCAAGGCAGGAAAGTTGGATTGGATTTGGCTCTTACAGTGCTCCCAACTCCGTTGTAGGAGTTTGGGAAGCCCTGTTTTACTGAGATTTGACTGGTGTAACCCAGCAGCTCAACTTTACTTTAAAACTGTTTTCTTTTATGTTTGCCCACATTGAGAAAGCCAGAATTTTTCAACCTTAATACAGATTCATCTACAAGGAGATTTAGGACATAATCCTAACCTGAAGTTAGGGTGGCACAGTGAGGCCAACAGAGTTTGGCCGGCACAAGGGACACCGTAACCTATGTTTGGACCACTCTCGCAGTTAGAGAGGCCAGCACATAGACATGCACCTTCCTCCCTGACTCCGAGAGTGGTCCAAACATAGGTTACGGTGTCCCTTGTGCCGGCCAAACTTTGCTGGCGTCACTGTGCTGGCCTAACTCCAGGTTAGGATTGCGTCCGCAGTGAGGATTCTCGTGAAACCAAGTTGAAACAGAGAGATATCCATTATTTAACAAAACTATCTAATGGTATTTCAAATTTGATAAAAGAAAATGTGATAAAAGAAAAAAGAACATTATTGCATGAGACAGCAAGTTTTCTATACATTGTCAAAGCTAAAGCTCTGTAGGATCATAGAAACATAGGAACAGCCCCACTGGATCAGGCCAAGGCCCATCTAGTCCAGCTTCCTGAATCTCACAGTGACACACCAGATGCCTCAGGGAGCAAACAAGGCAACAAGATACTTGCATGCTGTTGCCACTCCCTTGCACCTGGCATTCTGAGGCAGCCTACCTCTACAATAATATTGTATATTCTACTATACCCAGGACGATCTGGATAGGAGGGGTAAAGATGAAAGTCTTGCTGAAATAATAATTTTTATCATTGGGTTTATTAGTATTTGTTCAGCAAAAGGCATTGAATCAGATTCACACATGTACTGATCAGTTTATATGGAATGACAAACCTCCCCAAGAGGAGCTCAGCTTTTCTCAGGGGAGGGAGACGGCAGTGCCAAACATAGCTAAAAATTATCTTGCAGCTATCTTAATGGCAGTGTGTTATTGGCTGGAGTCAGGCAAATATAACTTGTTCTGAAACTTGAAGCAGGAAATTTTCAAAAATTCCATTGGAGGCTTGGATATGTTAAGAGCACATTAAAATTAAATTTTCTGGGGTGTTAGTAGACTTTGGGATAAGTATAGAGATGTGCTCGACCCTTCTCTCTTGTCAATATTCTTCACTGGGATTTTAATATGGCCAAATAGAAAATCTATCGCAGTACATGGGAGAAATATGCCTTTATTAATGTTTAAAGAAGAAAATGGAATTATTACATTCAGTGAAGTAAGAGAAGTTGTACATACTGAGGGTCTGTCATTTTCCCACTATTTACAGATCAGGGATCTAATAGTTTGACTCTAGAGGGATTCTGAAAATGAACAGAAACCTAACTGATAGTAAATTTGAAACTCATCAAATGCTTTTTTAAAAAAAGCTGTATTAGATTGATAGAAGTTCAACCTATGAACTGCAGGTATTAATAGGAAATGGAACTTGTGGGTTTGGATCCCAGTATTTAAGTGGTTGTATATATGGCAAAGGGGACGTGGTGGCGCAGCGGGTTAAACTGCTGCTGCTGGGCTTTCTGACCGGAAGGTTGGGAGTTCAAGACTGCGTGAAGGAGTGAGCTCCCGTTGCTTGTCCCAGCTCCTGCCAACCTAGCAGTTCGAAAGTACCTAAATGCAAGTAGATGAATAGGTACCACTTCGGTGGGAAGGTAACGGCGTTCCGTGCGCTACGGCATAGAGTCATGCCGGCCACATGACCACGGAAGCTTGTCCTCGGACAAAACGCCGGCTCTACAGGCTTGGAAACGGAGACGAGCACCGCCCCCTACAGTCGGTCACGACTAGACCGTGCGGTCGTGGGGAAACCTTTACTTTTATATATGGCAAACTGACTCTGGATTATCCATAAATGGATTAGGGCACAATCTTAACTTGCACAGGAGCAGGCAGGCTGGCAGGTCTGTGCTGCTTTCTAATGAAAGTTAGGTGGCAACTGCAGCTGGACCCTCACCTGCTGTTTAGGCCTGCGCCTGCTGCCCTCTCCCCAGGCCAGCCTGCCCCCCCCCGGGGTGGGGGAACGCCCTCCTCTGACCCACTTGTCATAGATAGGAAGCAGTTAAATAAAATGTTAAGAGTAATTTGGGAGTTTGCCCTTTATATGTGGGAGTCTTTAAAGAGGGAAGAAATGAAGGTAAATGATTGCCACCTGGGGTAGAGATTAAGACATGTATACAATGGGCTGAGAGCTCACTCATGGGCAGCTCACCATGGTGTTGTCCAGTAGAAGTATTGATCTTGCAGCAGAACAACTGAGAGAAGTCTAGCAACTGACCATGCTATTGATGAAAGGTAGTAAGAGGTTATTTGTTTTTGTTACACGTGCATGCTGTCTCCTGTAAAATATGAGGTTTTATTCTCACCAGTATGTTGGTGTGAGAATGTTTATCTTGTTGTAGTGTCAATATGGCTCCTTGATAAACTTTTCTCTTAACAAAAACTCTGGTGTTAAAGGAATGGGAAGGCTCTTGCTCCAAGGAAACCCATAGAACTTATTTGACATGGTGGCAGGTGGGCTTTGAGCAGGGTATTTGTCTATCTCTGGTACACGCATATGAGAATAGACACAGCATGCATGTGGTCATTTTTTTGTTTTGCCAAGTAGTAAGATATGACTAGCCCTGGTGTAAGGTGTGGAGTTATTGTAACCCTGCCTCCCCCCCCTGCCCAGAAATGGCCCTGGGCTGGCCAAATGCAGCCAGCACAGGACCCGCGTACCTCAGAAATTTACCTCAGAATTCACCTCAGATTGCCAGGTGCAAGGGAGTAGCAACAGGATGCAGGCGTCTTGTGTGCTCCCTGAGGCATCTAGTGGGCCACCGTGAGTTGCATGAAGCTGGACTAGATGGGCCTTTGGCCTGATCCAGTGGGACTGTTCCTATGAGCACAGGTCTGAAGAGGAGCTTCTGGTTCTGGTGGCTGTCAAAGAGAAATGCTGTGGAGAATCTTGACTAGACACCAATGTGTTTACCTCAGAATTCACCTCAGAATGCCTGGTGAATGGGAGTGGCAACAGAATGCAGGCAGCCTGTTGTCTTGGGTGCTCCCTGAGGCATCTAGTGGGCCACTGTGAGTTGCAGGAAACTGAACTAGATGGGCCTTTGGCCTGATCCACTGGGGCTGTTCCTATGTTCCTATGCGTACATGTCTGAAGAGGAGCATCTAAGAACATAAGAACAGTCCTGCCGGCAGTGTTGCGCTGATGCCGCTCCCTCTGTCATCCCAGCGATTCTTGTGCTGGTGTGAACATGCTAAAGCTCGTTTGTGACAGTGCTGGGCTGATCCAAGTGGTTTGCGTCAGCCCAAGTGGTTTTTCTGAATAATGCTGCCAGTGTGTGACATTTTGAAAAAGATATAGTATTAGTGGTATTAGACTCCTGCAAGAATGTAACAGACGTTTGGAAATGCCCCAAGAGAATGCCAGAAGTACAAAAAAAGATCAAACAGACTGTATTCATGTGTGGTGGCACTGCATAAAGATAATGGCAGTATTGGAAAACCATGATGGATAAGAGTGAGTTCCGCTGTTCCTACTTCCCCACTAATTGTTGAGTTGAGCTTTTTCAAAACCTAGTGTCAAGTAGACCCATCAAGTGGTAGGCAATTTGTTGACTGCAGCAAGGAAGGTATTCCCCGCACAACGTGATAAAATAATGTGGCCCCTGGAGTGGAGGAAAATGGAGAAGGGCAAACTCTTTTGTTTGACAAATAAGTACTTTGTTTTTTCAAAAGATATGCACAGCCCAATTACCATAGTGCAGTGGTTCACAAACCTTTTAGCCCTGGGTCCCACTTTTTGGAATGACGGTCCTTCTGGGACCCACCAGAAGTGCCATCATTGTGATGCCAGAGCCTGCTGCACTCTCACGAAAGTTGGGTTACTTCTCAGCCATATTCCTATAGCGAAATGAATCAGAACGAAAGAAGCCTATTTATAATGCGCTATTTTTCCCTGAGAAGCCTTTTTAGACCAAAACGGGCGGTGTACGGCTCTCCGATCCTCCCAACACCTCCGCGTGCGACTGGAGCACAGCTCTGATTGCATTGGGAGGATTGCCGCCCCCAAATCTGCAGAATTGAACATCTGTGGCTCATGGTTTCCAGAAATGGAACCTATTGGATAACAAGGGCCCACTTGTATATAACAACACAATCCAACCTATGTCTGCTCAGAAGCAAGTCCCATGGTACTCTGGGCACAATCCTAACCTGGAATTAGGCCAGCAAAGTGTGGCTGGCACAAGGGACACAGTAAAGTGTGTTTGGACCACTCTTGGAGTCAGAGAGGCCAGCACACAGACATGCACCATCCTCCCTGACTCCGAGAGTGGTCCAAAAGCTTTTTACGGTGTCCCTTGTGCCAGCCACACTTTGCTGGCTTAACTCCTAAATCGGGTTAGGATTGTGCTAACAGTGAGGCTTACTCCCAGGAGAGTGTGTGCAGGATTGTGAGTGTCTCACTAAGGATACTTTGAAGAAGGCGGAATCATCTGGCATTCAGGTTGGTATTAGAATCAAGGGCAGCAAGTTGGGGTGCTTCTCATTACTTGCAATTACGAATTGCAACCTGCAATTCAGAAACTCTTCTCTAGCCATCCTTCCTACTACTCCAGATAGTATCTAGTCTCTCTTACTCACACACTCACACACTCTCTCACACCCACACCCACACACCCCAATTCTTCCTTTTTTTTCTTTGAACACTGTACTTAAAAGCCCCGCAATATATAATCACAAAATCACGTCCATGCCAAGGTTTCTCACCACCACCACCCCGGCACAGGGCAGACACTGCTGCTGTGTTCTCATCGAGTGCTTGTGCTGCTCGTTGTTGCTTCAGGGAGCAGTTTCTGCCTCCTTCTCACATGCGTCCCACATGCTCACTTCACCTCCCTCGGCACTTGCTATTAATTAGGCCCCTGATCCATCAAGCACGAAGCACCAGGGGCTTAAATAGGAAGGGGGAGAAGGAAAGAAAAGAAAGCACCTCAGACAAGGCCTGCTGCACAAACCAGGAAATCTGCTCGCTCCAAATGTATCTGAACACAGATATTTAATCTCCTGTTCAGTGGTTCAGGGATAAAGATGATGGGAAGTGACAGCTTCCTGTCTTGAGCAAAAACGTGGGGTTCCCTCCACTCTCATCAGCAATACCTTCACAAACTGATTTTCCATATATACTAAAATTGCTGTTAACGTTATGTCATGAGGGGTAGGTGTTAAGAATGCCAATCTAGATGCCTCACTTGTTAATTTAATTTTATTTTCTTTCTGTTTTTTAAAATTATGATACAATGAAAGGCCCTTTTCTAGGGGCATAGCTAATGAGAGTGTAGCCCAATACAGAGGGCAAAATGATGTCACAACAGGAAGTGACATCATAGTTATAGTTTCGTTTTCTCTGGTTTTTTGGCCATAACTTTTGAGAGCGTAAAGATATTACACTTTGGTTTGTTTCATTGCATTCTGCATTAAACTGCCTTTCCAATGATCTATAACATGATATTAGTCATACAAAGCAAGGTTTTAACCATTTTGGCTCCTAGTGTCTACTCAGCTTGTTGCCGCCCTAAAGCTTGTTGCTTGGGGCAATTGCATCCCGCTGCACTTCTTTAACTATGACCCTGGTCTTTACTCCCTTCTCTGCCCCTCTTCTGCCACTTGCATGGTAGTTGGTAGATTTCTAGTTAAGGGGAGAGAAGCCAAATGACTGCACGGCAGTGCCTTTCTGCATTCAAGGGATTCACATAAGTTTTATTAATATGGTAGCCTCAAGAATTAATAGTTTAGCTACAGGAGTGTGTGGGGCGGTAAGTACTGCAGGTGCTGCAACGTGCTATGCAAGCCACCACTCCCGCTCACTACTACAGCCGTTCTGGGCAGTGGTGGCAACGTGTAGGCCTGCACTTTGCTGTCGCTGCCTGGAATGGCTCCAACGATAAGCAGAAGGGGCCGCTTACAGAGCATGTTCTGACACCTGTAATACCATACTGTCATACCCCCTGTGCATATGCTACTGGCAGGACTACAAGCAGCCTGTTGTCTTGTGTGCTTCCTGAGGCACCTGGTGGGCCACTGTGAGATACAGGGAGCTAGACTAGATGGGCCTTGGGCCTGATCCAGCAGGGTTCTTCTTAGGTTCTTATGCCGGCCACACTTTGCTGGCGTAACTGTGCCAGCCTAACTCCAGGTTAGCACTCTAAGAACTAAACTGAACGTTGTGCTGGGAGACCCACGATGCGCTCCCTGCGTTTCACATCTTGTGCATTTATTTCTAAACGAAGTTACAGAGGTGGGGTGCTTTTTGGACCAGGGGCGTAGGGTTGAGCCTGTTTCCCTCTTTTGCCCTGCGCCATTGTCCTCTTCTCCGTAGTGCTTCTCGGCTCTTCTTTGCTCTGTGAAGTGGTGGTGGTGGGAATGCAGGTGCAGATCTCATGCCTGTGTCTATTCAAACAGTCTGCAGTCTTGGGCCTGGTTATAAGGAGGCAAAAACGGTTCCATTCTCCCAACAATGGAGCCACAAGGGCTTAGCTCCCATGCTCTTGTGTTTCTCAAGTGCACCCCTTCCTTCTATAGAAGTGAATGGCTGCCATTTATCTATGGGGGGAAAGTGTAGTGTTGTGTGGTTGCAGCATAGCAGTGGGGGACAATTTGTCCAGCCTTGGCACCAAATGGCTGAGCCTGCACATGGGGAACAATATGGAGATCCTTCTGCCGCCCACATTCTGTTTATTATAATGATAAGTAATTTATCAAGTCTGAGATAAATGGCGAGCTCATTAGGACTTGTTAGGAGTTCTGTGTGACTAAGCTTATTGAAACAATAAACAGTCGTCGCCCGTTCTCAATGATGGAAACGAAATAAGCTTTGCAAACTGTTTTTGTGGTGAAAAATGTGCGGCACTCGGTTTGGAAGTGAGAGATGTTCAGCAGCTCTCTGACTGGTGTTGACAACTGTGCTGGAGGATCCTGGGAAATGTCAGCTGGTTTCACCAGCTCCTCAGAGCTTCTTTTTGTTTTTTTACCTCAATGGGATGGACCATTTCCAGACCAGTCCCAGTTATGCCCCAATTCATGCCGGCTTTGGGAACCTGCACTCTCTTCCTGAAGCACTCTGGGTTGGGAGAAGAGCTACCTCAGACCCCCTCTGACTACTGAAAGTGCACTGGGGCTCCTTCTCTCTGAGGAAATGATGCAGATCTAAATGTCAGCTATTGCTTCGAGGCAGCTGCAGGGATGTGGTTTCTTACCAGAGAGTTCTGCCGTTTAAAGCATCAACCTCATGCTAACCTCTGCATCTGTGGACGCATTTACCCATCACACACATACACACACTTCTGTTCTCTCTCTCTGTCCCACTCTTGCAGACAAGCATGGAGACAGAACACCTTTCCTCCCTGTCTCTCCTTAATCGGAGACATTGCCACCATGTCTTTGATCTCAAAAGTTCAATGTCATAAGGCATGCACAAATGTCTTTGAGAATTTTGGGGCTGTCACACTGACTGATTTGGTAGTTTTGAAAAGTCCAGTCTTCGCGCCTTTGCACAGCAAATGAGAACCACAAGAATACACTTTTCTCGAATGTTTCACGGTGGTTTAAAAACTCTTTGTTCACACCAGCCCTTTTGCTCGTAGCTCACAGCTCTGCATTTGCTCATGTTTCTGTATTAGTGTGTCCATTCTCGCTAATCTTGCTTCATTCAGGATTGTCCGGCAATTAGTAGATGCTCATACATATCATGTGAGCACAGATCCCACAAAATACATGCTGTACTCAACTGTTTTTTTTCTCATACCAAAGGGCATGTTTGTATAATAGTCTGTTTACACTATTGCTAGGTACTTCCCTGTTATGTCTCTTTCAAAAGAAATCTTATTCTTTACAGCACAATTCTATGAATGTCTACTCAGAAGTAACTCCCATTGAGTTGCTCCCTTTGACGAATGCCTTGCTTTCCTTCTATTTTTGAAACCCATTCCTCCCTGTCTTTGGACATTTGGAACTCACCAGGGGCAGATTCATCAGCCTAAAAAGGCTGATGGAAAGCAGCCTTTGTCTATTTGAAATGCCATTATCAACCAGCCATGTGTGAAATGCCATTATCAACTAGCCAGCCAAATCCTAACCAACTCTCCAGCACTGACATAGCTGTGCCAATGGGGCATGTGCTGCATCCTGCAGTTTGGGGGCAGTCATGGAGGCCTCCTCAAGGTAAGGGAATGTTTGTTTCCTTACCTCGGAGCTGCATTGCCCTTACCTAGGGTCACCAGATATAGGCTGCAGTCCTAACCTGGAGGTAGGCCAGCACAGTTAGGGCAGCAAAGTTTGGCTGGCACAAGGGACACCATAAAGTATGTTTGAACCACTCTTGGAGCCAGCACACAGATGTGCGCCATCCTCCCTGACTCCGAGAATGGTTCAAACATGCTTTAAGATGGGCCTTGGCTGGCCTAACTATGCCGGCCTAACTCAAAGTTAGGATTGCACTCACAAACTGGGACATAGTGCCTATACCTTTAACTGTTGTATCAAAGTGGGAATTTGGGTAGGTGTAACTCATCATGGAAGGGTTTCAAAAGCTTCACCTGCCCAAATTCCCTCTTCTGTACAACAGTTAAAGGTATAGGCACTCTGTCCTTCTTTGTATCTGGTAACCCTTACCTCACCCTGGTTTTGGAAAGTCAGTTCAGATTGCGCTGTAGAGGAGCTAGTCTGCCTAGGGATAGGCCTAACTGCCCATTAGGCAACAAAACTGTCTGTCTGTAAAGGGGCGGGATGTAGAGGCCAAGTGGGCTCTGCTTCTCCAGTGAGGTAACTGGATGACTTCATCAAACCTAATACTGTAGCACTGTACCCAAGCACAAAAAGGCTCATGTTTGTTCTGCTAGGTCCTGCCCATATGTCTTATACTGTTTCACTGAAAGCATGCCCACTTACTCTGCAGTAAGTGCAGGGGAAGAGGCAGTTGCATAGCCAGAGGGGTGCTGGTGCGGTAAGTATTGCAGACTCTGCAATGTGCCGTGTGGGTGGCCCCTCCCACTTACTGTCGGAGCCATTCTGGCCAGCAATGGCAATGCAAAAGCGCTTGACCGCCCTGCCCCCCTGTGGCTACACCAGGGATCTCCAGACTTTTCAGGACAAGGGCCACATCCTATGAATGAATGACATTTAAACGAATGAATGCATTTTACTTGGATCTTTTGTAATCGGCATGACCTGACCAAAAAAGAAAAGAAAAGAGAAATGTGATACTTACAAAGAAACAAGGTCATGCTTAAACTGAAAAATGATACGTAATGAGTAGAAATGTCAAACATTTTAAGTTACTGTGGGCCAAATAAAATCTTGTGGCGGGCCGGATGTGCCCCCCACCCCAAGCTGTAGTTTGGAGACCCTATCGGTAGGGATGTGTTTTTTGGGTGATATTTTTTTCCAAAATTTCTTGATTAAAATAGCAAATTGTGGTGTTAGGTGTTTTTATTCTACTTTCTCATTCCAAGTTTCATTTTTGTTGTTTAATGCTTTAAAAGTGTACTAGGTAGATGATACAGGTGATATAGTATCAGCAGATGCAGCCACAGTATCATCTCTAATCGGAAAAAGTACATGAGAACATAAGAAAAGCCCCACTGGATCAGGCCAAAGGTCCATCTAGTCCAGGTTCCTGCATCTCTCAGCGGCCCACCAGATGCCTCAGGGATATGACAACTAGACAACTAGATATGTGCATCTCGATGCCACTCCTCTGCATCCGGCACTCCAAGGTAGCCTACCTCTAAAGTAAGGAGGTTGCATCATGGCCTATATATAGCCTGCGATGGATGTTTCCTCCAGAAATCTGTCCAGTCCCCTTTTAAAGGCATCTGTGTCATATGCCATCACCACCTCCTGTGGCAAGGAGTTCCACAGATTAATTGCCCCCTCGGTAAAAAAGTATTCCCTTAGTCTAAATTTCTGGAAAATATCTTAAAACACCAAAATGTGGTGCTTTGTGTTTTTATTCAGATATTTTAACCGTCAAAAGGTGGTGTTTGCCAAAAAATGGTTTTCCACAAAAAACAAACACACACACACCTGGACAGAGGCAGCACCTGCGCCCATGTACCTGAAGTGGCCTGCCCTCACATCACCTCATGGCTGGACCAACCTGCAAACAGGATTGTGGGAAATTGCGGAAAACAGGGTTGCTGCATCTGTATCTTGAAATACGCCTCCTCTTTCAACCCCACACTAGTATAGGTGATGATTGCTGTGTCAAGTGTTTGTCTGAGAACGAACCATTGTAACTTCTTACCAGCAATATTGTTAGTAAAAAGGTTATCACTCTGTCCTTTTGACGCCGCTGACATTTAGCGCTAATAGAAATCGTGCTTTAAATCATACATGGCAGTTGGAATTTCCCACCTTTTCAATGCAAAGGGTCTTATTTCATAATCGTGTAAATACTTTGACTGACATTTAGTGTACGGGTCGAATGAATTATGTTACTTGTTCAATGTCCTGTAAAAGTGCAGACAGTGTGTCCAGACTGTGTAGACGATTTGCGGGATTGATCTCGGTCTGTGCTTTTTTTTAACCCAATGTAGCAGTTACATGGGGATGTGGTTTTATGCTCCGGTTTCTGAAATGTTGAAAATAGATGCTTTGATAGAAAATAGTTGGATCGCCAGGGCAAGCAAGGGCAAGCCGCCTCAGTTCCAACCAGCACCATTCAGGATAGGACACCAAAGAGGGCCAGGATGGAAGGGAGCTTGGAATGAAGGAGGGACACATTTTGGACTAAGGAAAAGTGTAATCTTAAAAGTGTGGTCCTTGAAGTAGGACCACAGCAAGGAAGATTTTCTCAGTTCAAGAAGGATGCAGCCAAACTGGAGCAGGTTCAGAGAAGAGCCATGAAGATGGTCAGGGGCTGGAAAGGGTGAGGGGTCTGGGTATGTTTAGCTTGGAGAAGAGAAGGCTGAGAGGGGATATGACAGCACTCTTCAAATAGCGGAAGGGCTGTCATAAGGAAGAAGGGACAAATCTGTTCTCCACCGCCTCTGAGAGTAGCACTAGGTCCAACGGGTACAAACTGCAAGAGGGGAGATTTGGTTGGACAGCAGGAAGAAATCCCTGAGGGTCAGAGTGGTTTGGCAGTGGAACAGACTGCTGAGGGAGGTGGTGGATTCTCCCTCACTGGAGACCCTCAAGCAGAGGCTTGATAGGCACCTGCTAGAGATGCTCTAGGAGAATTTCCTGCTACAGGCAGGGGGTTGGACTAGATGACCTTGTCGGCCCCTTCCAACTCTATGATTCAAAGCTGTTTAGGATCCAGAATCAAGGCAAAGGATCATAGATCAAGTGATGCCAAAGCTATAGCTTGGGGGAGCCCCATTACTCAGACTCCCTATGGATAGGGTTACCAGATACAAACTGGGACAGAGTACCTATACCTTTAACCAGTCGTCGTCCTACCGTTTTATGGGAGGGGACAAAAGGCCCGAGCGCAGCTCTGCTGGGGCGGGAGGGGGGCAGCAATGAGGCAGCTTGCCTCTTGGAGAGATGAGCAGTTTTGGCCCACCCACCTGCCCTCCCCTGCCAACATTTTGCTCAAGTGGAGCCTGGTATGGCGAGGGGCGGGATGGAGTGGTGCACGGGGGGGGGGGGCAGAGAAACAGTGGAGGGGTGGAGCTCCTCCTCTGCCCTTGGGCAGTCCATTGGCTGGGTCTGCAACTGCCTTTAACCACTGTATAGAAGAAGGAATTTGGGCAGGTGCAGCTCATCATAAGAGGGTTTCAAAAGCTGCACCTGTCAGAATTCCTTCTTCTATACAATAGTCAAAGGTAGAAGCACTCTGTTCCAGTTTGCATCAGATAACCCCACTTAGGGATGCTTTATGTGCCTTTCTCTATATGAACTTGGCCAATGCCACAGTACAGGGCAGGCATCTGGTGGATACTATTGTCCTTTCCTCTTCTACATGTATTCAAAGATCGGCATGTCCAAATGATCAAGCAACTGCATGCACGCCTCAGAATTTAAGGTCAGATATCATTCCACTGACTGATTATGAATATACACAAACTGCTTTTTTTGGGGGGGGGGTAAATGGAAATAATTTATGACAATGCTTTAAATACAAATTCCTCTCAATTTTACAATTTGTTTTATGATCCACATGTTTTTCCAAAGATGTTCCTGGAACACCAAGTAAGTCTTCAGTGCATTTCAGAACAATAACATTTGTAATAATAAGGAATAACTCAGACATGTTAGCCACTCATTGCTTCCCATTTCTCAAATGACTGTGGGTTGAATTTGGGCAAGTACAGAAATTTCCAGTTAACAATATTGGACTCTTCATCACTCCCTTGACTTCAAATTTGGGCTAGTTGTTTTCAAAGTAGAACTAGGGAGTGTAAGGGCTCTCAGTTAATTGGCTGGGAGCAACGAACTTGGTTGGGGTATATGAAAAGAAGCCACAATGGGATGCGAGTCAAACCTGAGTGGTCAAAGTGCTCATGGCAAAAGCAGCATAGACTGGAAGTTCTATTTCACCCCTGCAATAATAATGGCACCTTATCTGGTAGCAGCTACACGGATTTTGATTACTGTCACTCAGAACTGCAGAAGCCAAAAGGCAGGGCTGGGATGTGACTATTGACTGGCAATCAATAGGGAACAAGGCTCTTTCATCAGACATGTGGCAGTGCAGCAGATTCACCTGCCAGTGGAAATCTCCGATTCCCAGTAGCCCTGGCAAGGGTGTTGTCTTGCGTGTGATGCTGTCAAACTGATGCCAGATGCATGAAGCCATTCCAATCAGCATAGCCCTCTTCATCTGAACGGATCATTTTCTTTAAGGCTTCTGTCTTGAAATATAGTTGGAAATCACACCTCTGATAGCAATCAGAAGCGGTATAGGTTGTGTGTCATTGCTGCGTTGGGATACTGGGTCTCAATCACTGTGGCTTCGCTTGCTTTCAATGTGCTAATGGGCCAGGCAGCCTTGTTACCAGTGATACGAGGCAGGATAATAGCAGGGCAGTATTGCTATGGGCAAGATTGGTGGCCATGGCAGTAGATGAGGAAGACTGTCTTTTGCCAGACTCGCCTTGAAATACCTGCTTCTGTTGTTGTTGTTGTTGTTGTTGTTGTTCAGTCGCTAAGTCGTGTCCGACTCTTCGCGACCCCATGGACCACAGCACGCCAGGCCTCCCTGTCCCCCACTAGCTTCCGGAGTTCGCCCAATTCCATGTTCATTGCTTCGGTGACACTATCTAACCATCTCATCCTCTGCCGCCCCCTTCTCCTTTTGCCTTCGATCTTCCCCAGCATGAGGGTCTTTTCTAAGGAGTTCTCTCTTCTCATGAGGTGGCCAAAGTACTTGAGCTTCAGCTTCAGGATTTGTCCTTCCAGGGAGCAATCAGGCTTGACTTCCTGGAGGATTAACCGATTGGATCTCCTTGCAGTCCAGGGGACTCTCAAGAGTCTTCTCCAACACCATAATTCGAAAGCATCTATTCTTTGGCGCTCTGCCTTTCTTATGGTCCAGCTCTCACATCCATACATTGCTACTGGGAAAACCGTAGCTTTGACTATGCGAACCTTTGTTGGCAGGGTGATGTCTCGGCTTTTGATTAAGTTGCTTCTGCTGACTAGCTAGCAAATAAAGACCTGTTGGTGTTAAGGTAGGGGTTCCCGGGCATAGTCTCATTTATTTATTATACTCTGCCTTTCCCATGCCAAAGCAAATGCTCAAGGTGGCTTACATGAGCAGGCTAGTCTAAGCCACCATTTTTTACATGGTTTTTTTAAAAAAATATACAGTATTCTTGTGATCTGCCAATCCTCAGTCCCAGACGTAGCCTTCACAGTGTGGTTCTCTCCTCTGGCTGCCTGCCATCAAGCCTCAGCAGGCAATCACAAGTCAGGCCTGGACAGGTCCTCAAGGTCGCATTCCGTTCTTTTGCCGGCTGGCTGTCTTGCACACTCCCCTGCATCTCTCACTCACAGTGACTAATCAGCTCATAAGTGCCTCCGTCCTGCCACAATGGGTACTGCAGCTTGTCACAACCTGACTTTCTGTCTCCCATCCAAAAACGAGACCACAAATTCTCCTGCTTAGCTTCAAGCAGTGCCAGCAGCCCCACCATCAGTCCGCACCTCCTGCCCTACTACCTACCATCAGTCCTTGCCTCTAGTCTTGAAGGCAGTGGCACCACAATGGGGGTGCAGCTGATGCAGGCTGCACCAGGTGTCACCCTCAGGAGGGGGTGACATCACATTGCCCAAGCATCTGTCCACAGATCTTCAGTCCTCTACGGGCCCAGCCACCTGACGTTCTTGCAGACTGTTGTGTTTTGCCACTTGCTGGTGAGAACACAGAGCAACTGGGCCCAGAGAGGGATGGCCAAAGAGCACCCAACAAAGGCTGTCTGGTGGTGGGCTTATTGCATTCAAACCAATGCAACAGCCCCTTAAAAGCTCTTAAGGGGACGATGTGATTAGGTCATTGACACCACCAAACTTCTAGAGCACCAATCTCATGCAGGTCAGCTCATACTGGGTGATGCGCATCTTGGGATGCCTCTGGTAAATGATACTGTCATGTTGCTGTTGCTGAACAAGCCTAGATCTGATCTAGATGGATGAATGTCTTGGACAGTTATTTTCAAACATTTACATCTCATGGCACACTGAGAAAGAACTTAAATTGTCAAGGTGCACGCCATCTGTTTTTAGACAATTGAGAAGACACACTGCACTGTGAGTGAGAGGCTCACCTCCCCGAATGGCCCAAATAAAATGACCCTCCCTTGGCACACCTGCAGACCATTCATGGCATGTGCCATGGCACAGTGGTTGAAAATGGCTGGTCTGGGAGCTCCATGTACAGCACCCAAAGCTGCTTGATGGGAAAAAAGGCAGACTATAAATGTAGTAATAAAATCAAATATGGTAACTGGCATGGGAATGGCAGACCAAAGAAAGATCCAGATGATGATACATCATCATCAGTACTGGGTACCAGATTTGTGCTAAGCCCCAGCAGCTGAGACTATTTATTTATTTGAAGAATTTATACCCCGCTTTTCCCATGCCAAAGTAAATGCCCAAGGCGGCTTACATGGGCAGGCTAGTCTAAACCACCATTTCCTCAATGGGGTTTTTACAAATATACAGTATTCTTGTGATCTGCCAATCCTCAGCCCCAGACGTAGCCTTCACAGTGTGGCTGCCTGCCATCAAGCCTCATCAGGCAAGCGCAAGTCAAGCCGGGACAGGTCCTCAAGGTCGTATTCCGTTACTTTGCTGGCTGGCCTTCTCACACATTCCAGTGCAACTCTCTTGCGTTGAGTAATCAGCTCCACAGCAATTCTTTCTGCCACCACAGGTACTGCAGCTTGTCACAGCCTGGCACCCGTCTCCCATCCAAAAACAAACCACAGATTCTCCTGCTTAGCTTCAGGCAGTACCAGCCGCTCAACCATCAGTCCACACCTCCTGCCCATTAAAATAGGAGGGAGGAACCTGCTGCTTATTTCCATCCATTGTGAAAATGATCCATTTATTAGCAATATCACTTAAGTATGGGGACCATAGTGGAGGAATCAAATACCTTTTACAGCGCAATCTTATACCCCCCCTTAGCGCAGCGCTGTGCTCTTGCGCTGGACAAACGCTGTCGCAAACATGCCGTAAAGTGCATCCACGCTGGCGCTCGGCCGGCGCAAGCAGCAGCGCCAGCGTTCGGGTGCTGGCACAACCACTGGCAGCGCCTGCCAGTTGAGTGCTGGTGTCGCTCGGTTGGCACAGGGCCTCTGCAAGGGTGTTCCAGAGGCATTCCGGGGGCGTAACTGGCCGGTGCAGCGGGTGGAGACGGTGGTTATGATGCAGTTGTGACGCAGGATGGCTGTGGTGCCATATCCTCACCCTGGTTCCCGGCCATGGCGGCCCCAATTCGGGCCGCTCCCATGCACGTTCCTCTGCACCTTCTGTTCTGCCGGCGCAGATCCGAGCAGGCCCATAGGGGTGACTGGGCCTTACGTGAGTGCAAGGGGAAAACCTCTCCTTGTCCTACACGTTGCTGCTGCCGCCTCCAAATGGACCTTTGAATATGGTCCTGCTAAGTCGGCCTTACTAGGCCGGCATAAGGTAGGATTGCGCTCTGAATTGAATAATCAATCAACCTGCAGAAATGTGCACATAAAAATAATCCTAAAGAAAACACATATTGTGAACCCAAGGTTTAATGGACTCCAGTTTAACAGACTTCAAGAACAACAGACATTTTCTACTTGCTCATTAAAAACTAGTCATATATACATTGTGCACATCTGCATCGGGAACTTAAATGCATTCAGATTTAATGGATTTTCACTATTAATAGACGTTCCTATTAGCCTTTCAATTCATTTAAAAAGAGACATTCTTCTTTGTGTGGCAGAGAACGGGGAACTCCTCTGCCTACACCTGTCGTTCTTTGTGAATAGGTGCATTTCAAAAAAATAATTTAAAATAATGATTTAAATTAATGATTAATCAGGGAACACGGTTTTTAGTTTATCAGAAACAAACTTGCGACTGCTGTGCGCCAAAAACATGGTCCCCAGTCCGACTAGTGCTTGCTATTCTGCTGCAAACTGCACAGCCATCCCACTCCAACGTGGCAGAGCTCCAGATGCTCCTGTCTGCAGCCCACAGCCCCAGCAGGCTTTGCACTCAGAATTCTGGATGCGACTGCACAGAGGGTCTCTCTGCAGAGACGGGGTTGCATGTGAGCAGCAATGCAGAACAGTAAGTGCTGCTCACAATGGGGGCACTTACCTCCAGCAGTGCGCAGGATCTGGCTGTGGGCTGATGTTTGGCAACCATTGGGCTAAACCTTGCAGCCTAAGCATTTACTCTGAACACCTTTTTTGTTCTGTCTATTAGCCACTGAGCAGTTTATAAGATAATCCATCCTCTTATCCATACTTTTTCACAAGGTGTTTTTTGGAAAAGTTTCATGCAAATTGAAGACAGCATATGGTCTGGTTTGCGCACAGAGGAGGCAATTGGCTCTAAGAGTGTCACATCCCAATCCTGTGGAGATCTACTGAGAAGTAAGTTTCCTAGTGTTCAACGAGGCCTTCTCCCAGGAAACTGTGCACAGGATTGTCGCCTAAGTCAGTGGTCTTCAAAGTTCTCCATGGGAGGAGAAGACTAATGGGCAGTGCAATCCTATTGCGCCCCTTGCATCAACGCTACGTCATAGTGTCAACGCAAGGGGCGGAGTGCCGACACAGGGGCGCCGACTGACACCCCATGTCGGCGCTCGAACAACAGGACCGGTCCTGCAGGCAGCGCCGGTCCTGCAGGCAGCGCTGGTCCTGCAGGCAGCGCCGGTCCTGTTGTGCCCGCACTGAGCCTCTCTTGTGTCAGCTGAAGCCAGCCGGCGCGAGGGAGTCTCCACATGGAGGCAGAAGCACGATTGGTGGCGGGAGGAGACTGTGGGCGGGGAGAAGGCAGGGAGAGGTCGGGCTTGGAGGCGGCCATATGGCCACATCCTAAGCCTGTTTGGGAGGCTGCGCAGCTGCAATTCAGGCCACGTGATCGCCTCGGATCTGTGCCTGCTGTTTAGCAGGCGCAGATCCGAGGAGCTCATAGGGGAGGCTCGAGCCTCCCCTATGGTAAGGGAGCTCACACTCCCTTGCCACAGGGAGTCTCCAGCCTCTCCTAAGCATCATCAGATATGGTGCTGGCCTGTCGGCCTCGCAAGTCCGACGCTGCTTAGGATTGTGCCCTAAGTGTTTGTGGAGGTGGGGCCACAGTACCGACATGATCCCCAAGATCGTGCTGCTGCCTGCACAGAAGGCGTTTTTTTAATTATCTGAAGGTAGTGCTGGGTTCCGGGTGATCCAGGAAATCCCACAGAAGCCTCTGCAAGGCTCCCCAAGGGTCCAATATTCTTTAAAATGCAACCGGGAGCCACTTCCGGTTTCAGATCGCATTTTAAAGATCGCTGCCTTCCCCCCTCCCCGCCCCTTAAAGGAGAACAGGGCAGTGCTCCGCAGGCTGGTGGGTCGCGTTTGAAGACCACTGGCCTAAGTCACCTGTTGGATGAAAATTGGAAGGGGCCCTTCTGCAAGAAGCCTTTTGGCGTTCCCTTGACTACATAGTAGCAAGCTTCGAAAAGAGAGATTACTGCAGTGTGTATTACATCAGCAGCACGATTGCATGAGAAATCAAATTACTAGAGGATAAGTTGGCAGCCCTAACTCTCTGGGGTGTAATCTCACTGAAGTGGTAAACATGTGTTGTCTGAGCCGTGCCACATCTGACTGCAAGGCAAGGGGAGGTCACATGATTGAATGTCCTTTTTTAAAAAAAGAATCCTGTTCAATGGAATATAATATCAATATAACATTAGCATAGTACAGAGCAGTAAAGTCAGAAATGTCCTCAACTTCTCATGTTCCTTGTGGATGTCAGATTTTTAGTAATTATTTTTAAATATGAGTCTTGTGAGCCATCTGAAAAAGTGCAGCCCAACACAGATTTACAACTTTGGGCCCAATCCTATATATAGGTAGGGTTTTTTTGGGTGATCAACACAGAACGCTAAATAATGAGAATTTCTGCTGCAAATGCTACATAAAACAAAATTTAGGTCAATTTCACAAAAATAATACTACTTTTGTTTATTTTTCACACAGTTTTGAGGATTCCACAAATAGTTTTCAGGAAGGGATCAGGAGGAGGAGTGGCAGAAATAGGAGGAAGCTTGCTTACACGTGCATGAACGTGCATGTTCATAGTGCATGCTGGGGCAACTTTAATGGAATGTGGAAGTAGTAAGTAGCATTTCTTGACGCTCCAAGCAGCAACCAGAGTGCAGCTTGGTAATTTTTGAGCCGGTTATTCCGGGCTGGGGTGTATGTGCCAGTAATTGCTTGCCTTTGTAGGGCCATTCACTCTTATTGTGCCATTTGTACAATTTGCAATAAAAATTTGGGTAAAAACACATTACACCGCAATTTGCTACTTTAATCAAGAAATTTTGGAAAAAAATCACCAAAAAACCTCACCCCTACCTATGGGCCTTCTGTGTCTGCACATCTTGCGAGGCTCAGCAATTGGTTTGGCTGACACAAAGGACACCGTAAAGTATGTTTGGACCACCCTCGGAGTCAGAGAGGCCAGCACACAGACGTGCACCATCCTCCCTGACTCGGGGAGTGGACCAAACGCGCTTTACTGTGGCCCTTGTGCTGGCCTAACTGTGCCGGCCTGGCCAGCAAAACTCCACGCAGACAATGCAATTTCCTTTCTCAAGGACGAGTGGGATGTGAATAAATCTGCCTGCTTCTCTTCTAATGTGGATCAATTTAGAACTGCTGTTCGTTGATTGAAATGCATGCGCTAAAAACGTATGCTCCTAAATGACCGCCCACCTTCGCATCTAGCACTTGGACTGGAAATGGATACAAAGAAAAGAAGTCTGTAAGCGCGCGTGCACACACACACACACACACACACACACACACACACACACACAGAGAGAGAGAGAGAGAGAGAGAGAGAGAGGGGGGGGGGAGGGAAAATGGGTTCCAGGGGATGTTGTATTATTTTGGTGTCTTAAGTGTCAGATCCCTTTTCCAGTGAAATGCAGAAGGTTTATTCAGGCTGACACAGCTCTTTACTTACTCACTTGTCTTACCGATTTTGGATTTCTTCTTTGCTTGGTCTCCTCTCTTTCATTCCCCACATCTAGTCCATCGCCAAGTGTTTTGCTTCTCCTTGTACAGCACTGCAAAAATACGTTGCTTCCCTTCTGTCCCCCTAGTTCACACCCTGGTCCTCGTCTCCTGCAGCCTTCTCCGCCTTGGCCTTCCGTTGACTTTCCGCAGCTCCCTCACCTCCACCCACCATTCGGCTGCCGACCTCCTTGACCTCTCTCCTGCTTCTGATCACATCACACCCCTGGTGATGGGTTCTTCTCCACTGCCAGATCCAGCACCAACTTGGCCCTCCATGGTTTTGCCCCTTCTTATCTCTTTGCTCTCCTGCAACAGAGCAGGATACTCCTGCAAAGAGTATCCTGCAACACTCCTGCCCGTGACTTCAGCTCCATCACCCTCAGGGCCCAATCCTGAACTAGTTTCTGTGGTTGGTACACTCGTACCGCCTGGGCAACTGTCACACATAGCACCATAAAGTGCCTCCAACGCTGGTGGTAACCCGTTACTGCCGGTGCTGGGGCCGGGCCGGGGCGACATCAGCCAAGGGCGCCCAAGTGGGAGCACCCATCGCCCATGAGCAGCGAGCCCACTGCTCGCCAGTGATGCGCCTGGTCTGGGCAGGACTGGAGGGTGTTCTGGGGCAGGGGATGGGTGGAGCAGGGCAAGACCTGCAAGGACTATCGCTGCCAGTTCCCAACCTATGAGGAAGGCTTGGCGGCCTTACTTGGAGGCCTGTGCCAGCTAAATAATCAGCACAGAAGCAAGGAGCCTGCACTGTTACTGCAGGGAAAGAGCACAATCATCCCCTTTCCCCACAGAGCCTCCTGCAGCTGCCTGGCTGCCACTGGATGCAGCGGTAGCCACCTGGCTACTGCTGCTCTCCCAGGTGGTCAGGCAGTTCTGGCCCGATGCTTAGAAGGTCCCTTCTCCATGGCTGCCCCTTCCTGACCCTCTGAGGGATGCTCCCTCCCTTACCTTCCTCCTCAAAGCCCACCTTTTCCATGAAGTCTTCGGTAGTACCTCCTAGTCCCTGCAGGACTGCACAGGTACATAAAGTAATGGCACATTTTGTCCCGTATCCCCGGCTTCATTCCCTTCCCCATCCTTTGTTGTCTCTTTCGGCCTGTGAGCCTCTTTGGGACAAGACCCTGCCTCCTTAACTGTCATCCGCTGCCATGCACATGGATGGCACTGTGTCAATAATACATACTGTAGGAGCGTCCCCTCTTTCGCCAAGCAGCAGCCGAAGCAAAACGGTCCTCTCCCTTCCTCTCTTTCCCCCTCTCCTGGAGAAAATTCTAAATTGTGATGATGAGTGAGGTTTGCTCCACATACAAGTCCCGCTGGTGGGGAGCACTGGCTGCATGCTTGTCCTAGCTGAGGATGGGCTGCGCATACGTGACAGGCTGGCAAAGAAGGCGTGGTGGCTGTTTTGTGTACTTTTCATTCAATTTTTTTTTCCAGGGATATGATAAAGGCACCAACGTTCATTTCTCTAAGCAGGCCTGTCAAACTGGTGCAAAACCACATGCAGCCATGTGAGCCTATTGCGGTTTTGATATACTTCTCCCCCACCCTCTCCTCCTATTTTCATAGCCCTAGGCAAGCTTCAATGCAGACTTACTACGCAGAAGGCACACACTTAACAGCCCTACCTTAAGCTTTCCAGAGGGCTGTTCCAAAAAACAACTAGTGTAGTCAGATCATGGAGCCCTGAAGCTGGAAAGATCCGTAGGGGAGATGCAGGCCAGCCCTGTGCCCTTAAGCCCAAGTGAAAATAACTATAATACAAACACTGTCCATAGATGGGCACACAGACTACATGATTCACAGCCCAGTCCGAACCAACTTTCTCACACTGATGCAGCTGCACTGCAGTCTGGGGGTAAGAGAACAATCATCCCCTTACCTTGAGGAATGGGAGGTGTAGGCTGATGCTTGAGCTGCTGGTACTGCCTGAAGCTAAGCTGGAGAAGTCACAATCATTTTTTGGATGGGAGACAGACTATCAGGCTGTGACAAGCTGCTGGACCTGTTGTGGCAGGGCAGAGGCGCTGATGAGCTGATGAGTCATTGCAAGTGAGAGTTGTGGGGGAGTGTGTGAGAAGGCCAGCTGGCCAAAGAACAGGGAGTATGACCTTGAGGACCTGCCCAGGCTTAACTTCCGATTGCCTGCTGAAGCACAATGGCATGCAGCCAGAAGAGAGAACCACACTGTGAACCCACACATCTGGGACTGAGGATTTGGTGAATCACAGAACACTGCATATTTGTAAAAACCCCATTGAAAACTAGTGGTTTAGACTAGCCTAAGCTGCCTTGGGCATTTGTGTTGGCATGGGAAAGACAGGATATAAGTTCTTCAAATACATAAAATAAGGAGGCCACTCCCTCCCCATTGCAGGATGCCGTGCACACCGCTGCATTGGTGCTGGAAAGTTGGATAGGATTGGGCTATTATTCATTACAATCATGCACCCATTTTATGTCTGCAAACATTTTCAGGGCAAAAGGAGGGCTTTAGGGATGGGTCCAACATTCCCTGAAAGACCCCCTTGATGTGTTACTTTTTGCATCGATTTGCAGCGCTCTCTCTTTTCTGCTGCTGCTGCTTTATTCCCATCTCACCAAGGTGTATCAGACACTTTAGGATCATGTCGGGGGTATGACATCAACATGGTGCCACACTCCCAATCAGATTTGGCTATGTGGCAATGCCAGCGAGGCAAACAAAGTGTTGTGCCTTCAGTCTCAGTTGGAGGAGGTCAGATCTTCACTGCCGCCGCCACCATACAACACTGTCAGAGCAGACTGCTGGCTTGGCGGATCACACTTCCTGAAATGCAACTTGCTTTCAGGTCTTGGCCCTGCCCATAATTGCTGGGACTGTGATGCTTTTTGCGGTCTGCAAACATATTTGCAAGAAGCACACCTGCCTCCGCTCTCCCCCTGGTTACACCACAGCCCTACATCTTTATTATTATTATTTATTCAATTTATACCCCATCTTTCTGCCCCATGGGCACCCAAGGCGGCTTACAACAATAAAATACAATAACATTACAATATTTGAGAATTAAAAATGATAGTTAAAAAACATTATTAAAATAATTAACATTTAAAATTTAAACAGCCAACCCCGTGGATCCTAAAATATATAAAAAGAGTGTAAAAACCAGCACTTTATTTATAAGAGTGTTCAAATGTGGGTGGGTGTTGATGTCTTCTTGGTATACGTTTGCTTGATGAAAAGCCCGCTCTGGATTGAAACAGGCTGAATCTTGATAATGAACAGAATGGACTCTGCACCCATCCATGGATTGTCCTTGTGGCATATTGACTTGGGGACGTCTTGCAGGACTACTGTGAAAGTAGCGGGACAATCTTAATGGGTTGCCCCATTAAGCGGCTGTGTAGTGCGCTCTGGCAGCACACTCAGTAGCACACTGCCAGAGTGCCTGCAGAAAGGCCGGAGACTTTCCCACATGCATCACCAGACTGCTGTCCACCCACCAGAGCAGGGAAGCTGGCGTGGGAAACGGGAGGCGATTGGGGAGGGCGAAACTGGGGAGAGGGCAAAACTGGGAGGGGGAGGAATAGGGGTGGAGAGGCTGCAAGAGTGGGTGGATCTGGCAGTGATGTCATGATTTGGCTGCTATCCCCTCCCACAGCTGCCTCCCTCCCCCTTCCTCTCCTCAGACCTGCGCCAGCTAAAGAACTGATGCAGACCCAAGGAGACCCATTGTGGGGTAGCGGCCTCTCCCCCTTGCCTCTAGGGACATTCCTGGCTTGGAGAAGAAAGCCTCCAAGCCAGTTTTCCAAGTCGCTAATTGCTCTGGAGGCAAGGTTCGGTTTCCAAGGGGATATCATGGATACAGGGAAGCCTATTGAAAAGATGGGGGAATATTAAACAGGGGATATCATGGATACAGGGAAGCCTATTGAAAAGATGGGGGAATGTTAAACAAATCTCTCTCTCTCTCTCTCTCTTTTTTTTTTACTCTGTTGGAATAAAACCGCTGATGTGCCCCTATCTTTAAAAAGACATCCCCAGTATCCACAGTTTCAGGTATCCATGGTGGGGTCTGGAACGGAGCCCCAGTGGAGACCGGGGCATGCCTGTAATGTATGTTTTTACAATTTAGGGCCATTATTGCGTGCTTACAAAATCTCTAAATGGAAGACCCAATGAAAAATTCTTTTATGGCAGGAATCTCCAGCAAGGAATCTTGTTGCTGGACATGTAGCTTGGCATTGCTGTGGTGTCCCCTTCTACATCCTTTTAAAAAGAAAAAGAGAGAAGCTTTTTTTTTTCTTTGACAGTCATTGCTCTGTCTGACAAAGCCAGTGAAGGCAGCCCATTTACTCTGACGTATTGATTTTGAATAATGTGAATATATGGAGATCTAAAATGATTCTGAAATAAAAATTAAGTGGCTTGGCATCAATCTGTAAAAAAACGTAAAGGTTTCCCCACGACCGAATGGTCTAGTTGTGACCGACTGTAGGGGGCGGTGCTCATCTCCATTTCTAAGCCTGTAGAGCCGGCATTTGTCTGAGGACAAGCTTCCGTGGTCATGTGGCCAGCATGACTATACACCGTAGCGCATGGAACGCCTTTCCCTTCCCACCGAAGTGGTCCCTATTTATCTACTTGCATTTTTAGGTGCTTTTGAACTGCTAGGTTGGCAGGAGCTGGGACAAGCAACGGGAGCTCACTCCGTCGCATGGTCTCAAACTCCCAACCTTTCAGTCAGAAAGCTCAGCAGCAGCAGCGGTTTAACCCGCTGCGCCACCACGTCCCAATCATGTCCCAATCAATCTGTAGGTTGTTGTTGTTTTTTCCAAGCCTCTTTGGGCTCTTTGACAGTGAAAGTGGAAATCCTCAGTTGTATATCAGGATTGACCTTTTCAGATTTCTGCAGCCATTATGGACAGCACCCACCAGTGTAAAATGGTGCTGGCTTGCATGAGCCCACTGGGACAGCAATTCCATCTTGATCCCTGTAACCTGCATGTCCACCAAAAAGACTTGAATGTGCCATAATATCTGACTCTAGCCTAGGTGAAATAGTAGGTAAACCAGCATCACCCAAAACCTGTTGGGTTTTGCTCACCCCAGTCTATTGGCTAAGTTCATCTGCCTGAACTTGGCCAAGAGGAAGTTCAAGGAGCTGACCTTGGGTTTCCTGCCTTTGGGATAGCCAATCAGCAGACTAAAAACCCTCATTTCCCCGCCAACTTCCATAAAAGGAGAGAGGCTGCTGTTCTAGCAACCCGCACACACATGCGCAGACACGTACCAGGGCGAAATCGCGCCCAGGGCACACAACGTCATGATGTCACGACATCGTGACATCATGACGTTGCAGGGTGTGGCTTCTGTCCACCATGTCTGCTAATATGGCGGGCAGAAGCCAAGCCCCGCCTCCTTGTTTTGCCGGTTGGGTACCTTAAAGTGCTCCGCGGCGGCCAGGAGGGGAGACGCCGGCGCGCCTCCGGGCTCAGGGGGTGTGGTGGCGGCTTCCCTGCCCTGGCTGCCAGCTTTTCCTGGCTGCCGCTGGCACTTTAAGGCTGGCAGGAGCCGGGAAAAGCCGGGAATCAGAGGCAGGGGGAAGACACAGCTTTCCCTCGCCTCTGATTCCCCGCCCGCTGGGTACTTTAAGTACTTTAAGTACTCGTCGGCGGCTGGGAGGGGAGACGCCAGCATGCCTCCCGGCTTGGGATGTGGGGGGGCATGAAAATTTGCGGGTGGGGCGCCATGCCAATGGCGCCCCCCCACCTTATGGCGCCCCAGGGCTCGTACCCCCTGGCGCCATACCCTGGAAACGCCTCTGCACATGCGCATGCGCACACACACACACCTGGTTGACCTCACAGTCCACCAACGCAATGTGGGGATTAGATTGGGCCGAAATTGATCTTCTCTGCAGGAAGATGCGATGTGCTCAAAAGAAAACCTGCCGCCACAATCGTGGATGCCCTGCAACCTGTTGATGTAAAGTGCCCGCAGCCTGGATCCTGTTTTGTTGAAGCCCATCCCTTTTGTACAGGCTTGGTTCGTCCCAAAACATTCTCCCAGTGCCAGGACACCACTCTCTCATCCTTGCATTGAGACCAGCTCCCAGCTCTGCCTTTCCAGCTGTCTTTGCCCAGGGAGCACGTCGCATTTCCCTTCCTTCCCCCTCTGTGCTTGTGCATGGGGGAGCCCACTGTCCCATGATACTATGCACTTGCGCATCACCTTTCTCATCCCAGGCACGCAGAAAGAGGATAGCCTAAAAGGGATTGCCCTGAACACTCCTTTTGGCTTGTGCATCAGCAACAGTCTGTGTTATACAGTATATTGGGTTCCATGCAATAGGAACTCAGACAAGGCAGGTGCAACTTGAATGTTTATTGCAACAGGCAACAGTTAGAACTGAACTGAAGGGCAACAGCCCAACCCCTGTATATTGCTAACTCCACCCTCCCAGTTTTCCTGCATACATATCCTGCATACGTAACAAGTTGCCTGTTAATCTCAGAGCGCTGTATCTTTACTACTGACTGAACAGCAAATAAGAAGCAAAGCAAAGGTTGTTTTCATTAAGTGGTTCTAAATGATGGTTTGCAAGGTGAGAATTTTCCAAAAGAAAGTTATTTATGTTTGTAAATAGCATGTTTCTTGTGGAAGCTGTTGAGAGAAAACAAATGGCAGTGTCGCCTTTCTGACTGTAGCCACACTCTAGGGAGACAAATATATCTCTCTTTCACGCTCCGCTTTTGCAAGGCATCTAATTTGCAAAGCTAAGGTGTCTTTGCAAAAAAAAGACCCTACCATTTGCCTTGAAATAAGACATATCTTGCATACTGGCATAAATGGCAAATACACTCCTTTCAAACTCCTCATTATCCCCTCCCCAAAAACGACAGACTGGCAAGCATCTGCAATCTGTTTCTCCTTGCCAAGAAGTGACGGAAAAGGCGCATTGAAAGGATTGATGGCAAAAGAGCTGGGCTGAATTATTACCTGTTGCACATAGAATGGAGGTTGCATTTGTAGGCTGCTGGATCCTGCTAAATCATCTCTCATCCCCCCCTACAACAGCGTTCTCCAAACTACAGCCCACGGGCCACATCCAGCACAACACAACAGCCTTCCCTATCGTGAGCGGCACTTAGTGTTCCGCCATGCTCAGCTGCGTACCAAGGTTGTTTGGCACCCGGGAGCCATACATTTTCTGCACACACACCCAGTGATGTCATTCAGGGAGAAAGGACCAGAACGGGCATTCCGGATCCTAACGGGCTCCGTGGCTGGTTCCGGGTTCCCGACAAGTGCCAATCAAAAGTGAGTTCCTGTTCCTAAATCATTTGAGTGACACCACTGCACACACCCCATTGCAATTTCCCCCCCAGTAATACTCATGACATGAAATGGTTAATGTCTAGAGAAGAAGTGCAGACTTTGAACATTTTCTTTTAGTGAACTGGGTGGGTGGGTGGGTGGGTGTCTTAGAGCACAATCCTAAGCAGTGCTGAATCAGGCAGGCCAATGGGACAGTGCTGTATCCAGTGCTGCTTTCAGGAGGCTGGAGCCTCCCCAGCACAAGGGCGTGTTTGTGCCCTTGCACATGGGGAGGTGCCAGCCTCCCCTATGGGCTCCTCGGATCAGCTCCTCGGATCTGCACTCGGATCTGTCATGTCAGCGCTACGGACAGCCCAGGATTGCGCTGTTAGATACACTAACTTTGTAAGTTTGCATATTTATATTTGTATATTTACAGGATATAAAACTCTGAATCTTTACACACACACACACACACAGAGAGAGGGGGGGTTTAAAAGAAGTAAGTTTTCTTCTTGAAAAAGAAATTTAAACATGTCAGGGCGACCTCTTGGACACCCCCCTGCAACCTAGCACCCAGGGCTGGGGGCACCCCCTGCCACCCTTTTCTTACTGCATGTCACTGGCCACATTGCTTCTAATCGTTCCAGATTATCTGTACAGAACTATGCTCTGGGCAGTTGCATCTGCCTGGAAATTAGGGTGCAAAACCTGTTTGGGTGATGGGCAACAGACGTGATTGTTTGGTACAGATTGCCGGGAAAGATTAGCAGCAGCACAGCAGAATAGAAAGCGCTGCTCGAAATGAGGAAGGCTTTTCCATTGCATAGCAGTCCCAAGATTGGATACCACTGCCCTAAGAACATAGGAAGAGCCCTGCTGGATCAGGCCAAAGGCCCATCTAGTCCCTCTTCCTGTATCTCACAGTGGCCCACCAGATGCCTCAGGAAGCACACAAGACAACAAGATGCCTGCGTCCTGTTGCTACTTTCTTGCACCTGGCATTTTGAGGTAGTCTACTTACAATGTAAGGAAGTTGCACCACCCATAATGGCCCTACAAGATTGACAGGACAGAAAATAAAAGAAGGAAATCAGCCATTTGTTTAAGAGCTGTAAGTTGGATGTCTGTAATGCAGCAAGCCAGTGTAGTCCAATCAGCAGGTGATAAGAGTATTTGTAATTGTAGATATGTTTGACCTCTCCAGAAAAAGCTGCAATTGGTGAATCAGCTGATAAAAGGTGCTTTTTTCATTGAGGCCATGTGGGCCTCCAGAAAAGCAGATCAAGGAGAACCCCCAAACTGTGACTCTATTCTTTGGCAGTGTTATTCAAACTGTGGATTGGGACTCACTTGGTGGGTTGTGACATGACATCAGGTGGAAAGCTGGGAGCAGCCATCTTGGAAACTGCAGACCTTACTCTTATTATATTCCTTTTTTGAGTGTTAATAAATTTTCAAGTGAGGGTTTTTATTTAATTTTGTTTTTAGTTCAGTGCTTTTACAACCTATTATGTCCTCATCTTGCTTTCTGTCAGGGATGTTTCAAGGTTGTACAATTGCTGCAGTCCCAGAATGCCAGTTTGCATTTCAGGAGTGTCATTTGAGTATGTCGCAATGACAGCACTTCCTGCTTGATGATGTCACTTCCTGCCACGACATCCCATTCTAAAAAGCAGGTCCCTATCTAAAAAGTTTGAATACCACTGCTTTAAGGGAAAGCGTTTGCCTCAGCAAGGAGAATTATATTTTCAGCTCATTAAAATGCCTATAATCCAAGTTGTTGAACAGATGTGAATTATGTAACTATTGCAGTCTAAGAAGGACCTGTCTGCATTTCAATGTGTCCAAAACGAAATTGTGATCTTGCTTGATAACGCCACCTGGGGGCTGCTGAGTATGCAAGTCTAGAAGCATCTTTTATTTTTGTTGGGGTACAAATGTGGGTACATAAGAACATAAGAAGAGCCCTGCTGGATCAGGCCAAAGGCCCATCTAGTCCAGCTTCCTGTATCTCACAGCGGCCCACCAGGTACCCCAGGGAGGCACGAGACAACAAGATGCTTGCATCCTGTTGCCACTCCCTTGCACCCGATACCAGTAGCCCACCACCTTTGTAAGGAGGTTGCACAAGCCATCATTGCCTATAGCCCACGATGGACCTTTCCTCCAGAAATCCGTCCAATCCCCTCTTAAAGGCATCAAGACCAGATGCCATCACCACCTCCTGTGGCAAAGAGTTCCACAGATTAACTACCCGCTGGGTAAACAAGTACTTCCTTTTATCTGTTTTAACTCTCCCAACCCTCAGTTTTAGCGGATGCCCCCTGGTTCTGGTGCTTTGGTTCTGGGTCATTCCAGGTTCGGCTCCCTGAGGACTGTGTCCTCCTGAGAAACTGTGCTGGCTTTCTCAAAGCAGCGCAAGATGGGGAGTGCACCCAGCCCTCATCTTTCTCATTGTTCTCGTATTGCTGTAATAAATCCGACAAGACCTCTGAAAGCAGGGAGGAGATCTCCTGTCTCGTATATTTCAGGCTTTTATTGACTGTCTAAAGGGGCAGTTTGACATTTGAAGTGAAAGGTGAGTCCCGCCGTGGTGAGCAGAACACACTGTGTTGTCGCCTGTGGCAAGTGAAGGAAGACTTGAATTCCTCATCTGTGTCGAGGTGAGAGTTTGCAGCAATGCCCACAGCAGCCCAGGGTGGGATTTCATTAGCCAGACTCCGGGTCCCATTTCACATATTCACCTGACCTGACCTAAAGGTCGATCCGTTTGGGTGACCTGCTTGCACAATAAGATTCCTCTGGAGGAGAGAGAATGGCGTGAGTTGGAGCGCCACAACCTATGGCCTTCTGGGTGGAGGGCCCCAATTGCACATTACTTTAGGTGTGTGGCAGTGGCATAGCTTAAGGATCTGGCACCCGGGGGTACAAAAATCCTAACCCCCCCCATAAACATTGGTGCACCCCTGCCAGGTTTCAGAGGGCCTCCTGAAGGCCTCCGACATGGTTTTGGACTTCTGAGGCCTGGTAGGTGCTCAACGATGTTGTACGCAGCGGCGTCATGCAGCCAGAATGCTGGGTGGGAGGAACGGGTGAGTGGTAGCCCGCCCGTTGCGTTCCGCTCTGTCTCCCGGGGGCGGGGAAGACGGCGAGACGGAGCGGAACGCAACGGGCGGGCTGCCGCTCACCCGTTCCTCCCGCCCAGCGTTCCGGCTGCATGACGCCGCTGGTTGTACGGCAGGGTGTCCCCAAGAGTAGGGTACCTTAGAAGGTCACTGCACTCCTGCTGGGTCTCAGAAGGCCGCTTAGAGGCTTCCAACGCGTACTTCTGGTTTCTGGCAGGGGCGCAAGCAACTTCTTTTAAAGGTACCTCGGCTTGCTTGACACCTCCCTCAAGGTGTGGGTACCTGGGGAATGGGCCCCCCTTCCCCCCTTAGCTACGTCACTGGTGTGTGGGGGAGAGGAAAGGAATGTGCCTGCTCCACCACCGTGAGTAAAGGTGGGCACAGACCAGAGCAAGATCCAGACCAGGGGGCTCCAAACTCCAGCCCATGGGTTGGATTTGGCGCCTCCCTGATCCTTCCCCAGCATGAACAGCAGTTCGTGTTCCGCCAAGGGAGCCACAGACAACCCCAGCTACAGCTCCCAGGGGTCATCACAGCCAGTTGCTTCTGGGGTCTGCTGCAATCATTAAAAGCACAATCCTAAACAGCACTGGATTGGCAAGCCTGGCCGGCCAGTGCCAAATCCAACGCCATTTAGGAGAGGCTGGAGCCTCCCCGTGGCAAGGGAATGTTTGCTCTCTTATCATAGAGATTGCTCTCCAGCCTCCCCTATGTGCTCCTCGGATCTGCGCCTGCAGATCTGATGAGACCTCACGGACCGAATTGGGGCTGCGTGGCCCCCTGAGCAGGTATAGGATTCAGCCATATGGCCGAATACTGGACCCGCCCACGTCCTGCCCACAACTCACCTCCCACCCGCCAATCCCCATCCCGAAATGGGACAGAGCCTCCCTCGTGCTGACTGGCTTCGGTCGGTGCAAGGGAGGCTTGGTGCTCTCAAGCCGATGCTACGAGTAGCGCCACCCTGAGAGCTTTAGCGCCGATTCTACGGGGCATGTGCGTCGGCGCTAATGACATAGATTTGATGCAACAGCATTGCATCGATGCTACGGGGCACGCAGGATTGTGCTGTAAGTCAAAACTGGACAGATCCTCAAAGTCGTACTTTTGCCAGCTGGTCTTCTTGCACACTCCCCCCCCCACTCTCACTTGCAGTGAATAATCAGCTTATCAGCGCCTCCCTTCTGCCACAACAGGTCCAGCAGCTTGTTACAGCCTGATGTCCTGTTTCCCATCCAAAAACAAGACCACAGACTCTCCTCCTTAGCTTCAGGCAGTACTGACAGCTCAAGCATCAGTCCACACCTCCTGCCTCAATCCATACCTCCTTGTATCAAGACTAGCTCAGCAGTTCTTGGGTAGTGGAGGGAATAGAGGGGGGCATGATGCACACCAGCAGGTCTCTGAGCAATCCATGAGAAGCAAGACCAGCAGTAAGGATGGGTGACAGGGTGGTGACCTAGAACCAAAGTTCCAATAGGTAAACCTAGAGAGTCTTGGGAGATGAACGCATCAAAGACCTTTCTTTTGTGTCTTGGTGGCTCTTGATGGTTCATCCCCAGCTTGAGATGGTCCCGCTGCTGTTCTGTACCATGCAGATGGTTCCTTGATTGCTTGCGAGGCCTGTGCATTATCATACATTTCTTGATTGAGTTTACAGTGGGGTTGACGAGAGCCACTCAGTTCTGAAGGCACCATTTGTGTTTTGCACACTGAATCCCTAGCCTTGGGATAGGGTATTTGCGCATTAGAGAAAGGCTCACTCTAGAACCAGTAGGATTTTATTGCATGTCCTGTGTCTGTCAGATACACCCCCCAGAGGGCATGGAATTCTGAAAGTGAATGGGAAGTGTCAGTTCTTGGAGAGCTGCAGAGACGGAGAGCAAGTAATACTGATGAGGCAGTCAGCTACTGACAGATGGAGATCCAACTGGGGACGGAAGGCAGGCTGTGTCTGCAGTTTGCAGTTCCTGCTTAGGTAATTGTTTCTTGTCTCCTGCGCAAAGTCCTTTGATTCCCTTTTTGCTCTGAGCATTTGTATGAATTAGACATTAGGATCAGACATTCCTGTAGTAAGAATAGCATCTGCAGCTGCCGCCCGCAGTCATAATTCCTGTGCCTTTGAATCGTCAAGCTTTAGGACATGAATTTCTTACCAGCAGAGGTCAGGAAGAAATCCAGATTAGGAACGAGCGATGTGTCAGCTTGATCTCTGAATGCAATTCCAGCCTTCTTATACATTGACTTGGCATGTTTGGGACAGTTCTTGACAAAAGCAGATACATATGATTTTCACTTTTGTTGTTCAGTCGCTAAGTTGTGTCCGACTCTTTGCGACCCCATGGACCACAGCACGCCAGGCCTCCCTGTCCCCCACTAGCTTCCGGAGTTCGCCCAATTTCATGTTCATTGCTTCGGTGACACTATCTAACCATGTCATCCTCTGCCTCCCCCTTCTCCTTTTGCCTTCCATCTTTCCCAGCATGAGGGTCTTTTCTAAAGAGTCCTCTCTTCTCATGAGGCGGCCAAAGTATTTGAGCTTCAGCTTCAGGATTTGTCCTTCCAGGGAGCAATCAGGCTTGACTTCCTGGAGGATTGACCGATTGGATCTCCTTGCAGTCCAGCAGACTCTCAAGAGTTTTCTCCAACACCATAATTCAAAAGCATCTATTCTTCAGCGCCCTGCCTTCCTTATGGTCCAGATCTCACATCCATACATAGCTATTGGGAAAACCATAGCTTTGACTATGCGAACCTTTGTTGGCAGGGTGATGTCTCGGCTTTTGATTAAGTTGTCTAGGTTCGCCATAGCTTTCCTCCCAAGAAGTAAACGTCTTTTTACCAAGAAGTAAACGTCTCCCAAGAAGTAAACGTCAAACCATGATTTTCACTAAGCGGCTCCAAAATTTTGTTGCACATCTCCTGTGTATCGAAACAAACAGTGGGCTCGACTGCGCCATGGACTTGCTCTATATTCAAGCCATTGAGCGTGTGAGGATCAAAAACCACGGTTTGACATTGCAGGCACAGATGAACGGGCGGCCCCATCCGGAAGTTCCCTGGAGCTGGTGCAGGCAACGGGTGGCCCTTCTTGTTATCTGAATGCGAACAAAGTGAAGCTAGTGGGCGGGGTTAGCGGTGACGTAAATATACCCAAAACAATGCTGATTCCAAGCATTTCAAATGGGTTTTCGCATGATGTTTAGCACTTATTTGTTTACTCCTGAAGTAAAAACTTACCAAAATAACAACGTGTGATCGTGGAGAAACATCATTGGTAACCTAATTATGTTTCAATATGCAATTCCAAGGTTTAATTCCGCGTAATTATATTACTGAACACACCGGACGAAATGCCGCTTGCTGTCTATTTAAACTCGGATTGCACTGCTTTGACAGACTTATTTTTGAAATCTACACAACCAAAAATAAAGTGTGAACGGGAAGGAAAGAGAAAAAGGGGGAGGGTGGGCAAAAATCAGATAAATATGTAGGAAAATTACATTAAAATCTCTCAATGTATAACACAAGTAGTTGTCAATAGGAGAGTAATTCTTTTTTACTTCTAGGCTATTAAGAGTACTTTTTTAAACTTCTACACTCACCCCCCCCCCATAAAACAAATTCTGTTAATGTTCGGAATTTCAAAAATATTACAGTAGAAAATGGAAGGCGGGGAAAAAAATGTGTAAACAGGAAGGGGGAAAAAAGGAGGGGGGAATTTTTATTTATTTTTATTTTATTTCTTCATATCTACTTCAGTTTGTGACGGGCTGCATACTTTAGGAAGTAATATTTTTCTGTAGCAACGAATCACAATGATTTTAAGTACTTGTGCAAAGTAATCCCATTTTTCGTACAGCGATTCGTGCACCCGTATGCAGAACATGCAGGCATGCTTAAAGACGTTGAGATTAACTTTACCACACGGGCAGGGAGATTTTTATTCGTGACGCCGCTGCGGCAATCCTCCTTCGCGGTAATAATCTGAGATACACCCATGGCTTCAAGTCTGTGACGTCATGGCCCATCCAGTGTATCTAACATTCTTGGGTGCAGGCCTCCTTGCGCCTGGTCTGTGTGTCACAAACGGGCCGTAAAGTTCGCTTGCGGCGACTTGTGAGTCAGCTGGGCCAGCACGGAGGCCTGGGCTGGCTTGCCAGGTCGGATCATGACCCTGCGCCAGCTGGAGCAGGTACGTTTGCGCCAGGTGGCGCAGGAACGTGAGGGGCAGCTCAATTCTATATTGCACTGGAGCAGGCAGGCCGGTGGGCCTGTACCAAATCCAGCACAACGTGGCAGGCCAGAGGAGCCCTTGCACCAGAGGAGGCTCCAGCCTCCCCAATGGGCTCCTTGGATCTATGCCTGCTAAATTGCAGGCACAGCTCCGAGGCAGCCACATGGCCAGCATCCCAGGCCCACCCCCCTCCCCGGAATGGTTCCATCCACCCACTGCCCAGTTCCGCCCACCCTCACCCGGTTCCACCCCCCCAAACTGCCCCTGAATCAGCCGAGTTTGGCTGCTGCAAGGGCAGCTCTCCACCCACACCCCCAGGCCGATGCTAGAGCTAGCGTTGGCCTGGGAGCTCTAGCGCCTCCCCGGGGGGGTCGGTTGGAGCCCCCATGTCGGTACTACTGATGTAGCATCGACGCAACACCATTGCATGGGCGTTGCGTCCTTCCTTGGACTGCGCCCAAAGGGTGGCTGGAGGGTGGAATGGAGATTGGGAGGGTGCGTTTTTTGGATGGGGGAAGGGCAGAATGGGGCGGATCAGGCAGCGCATGATGGCAGCACATGTCATATCCTAACCCCCAGTTGGTCTGGCATTTCACTGAGGTGCAGACCGCACTGGGTGACAACCTGGGGGGGGGTGTGTTTGACACTCCTACTGGGCAGGACTGTGAAAATCTTGGCATTTTTGAATAATGCTATCACGTTATATCTCATTCGATGGGTGCTTTCATGTAGAATGCAATGAAACAAACCACACTGGCATATCTGTATTCTATCAAATGTTATAACCAAATAACCAGAAAAGAAAACACAATTGCCTTATGCAGGAAAAAGTGGATTTTCTTAACTCAGGACTGACCAATGAGACTGAGGGCGCAATCCACCCCTCCTTCAGCTGATATACTGTAAGCCACTTGCATCAGCCGAGCACTGTCGCAAACATGCCTTATATTAAAGCACATCCGCCCCAGCACTTCTACACATCCGAGTGGCTGGCGCCTACCCCGAGCTAAGGGGACAAACGCGCCTTTGCCCCATGGAGGCTCCAGCCTAGTCCCAACCTGCGTTGGATACAGCACAGGCCTGCCTGTTCCAGCACAGGTTAGGACTGCACCCTGAATGTTCCAAAAACCAATGAGGTGTTATTATGACACAGCAGGGGACCAATAAGGTGTTAGTATGAGTCAGCTCTCGTTTCCATGTATCAGAGCTAATACTAGAACCCTTATTCAGTTATGTGAGTGTCATCAAGTTGGCCACTGGTTTTCCTTTTTGTTGGTTACTGATTTGTTGGGTGACCTGCACTGCTACATTAAAATAAATACATACGATTAACAGGATCATGCCAACCCTATGGTGCTACTGCATTTAGGTTGTGTGTATGATATTGTGATGTATTCTGTATGGTCTGGTACAGGAAGAGATCCATTTGGGGGGGGATGCAATGAGTTCTTGCAGATGGCACAAACCCTAGGGACACAGAAATTCATGATTAATTTGGGAAAACCAGATTAAATAGGTTAAAAATTACAAACCAGGCTTTGGGCATGCAGACATCTTTTATTATTTCATGGTTTAGGGAGGAATGACTGACACAACTTGTCATGCCTTTAGTCATGCCAGTACCATTTTTAATTTAATTATTTGAAGGCATTGTGCTTCCATGCTGCACAAGTCAAATAATGAGTAATGAAGAATGCTTTTAGCCATGAGAAGATGGGGTACCCCCTATGTTCTGGTCATCAACAGAGATCCTCTTATAGGTACCTTTACCATCAAGTATGGCAGGCATCCACCAACTGTTGGATATTCTTGATAACGGCTCCAACTTTATGTAACGTCTTCACTGCAGCAATATTATATTCTATCAGAGGCCAGGTTAAAACATTGCTTTTTGTTGACATCTGGGGGTGATTAAGGTTGGACTACTGCTGGAAACGTCTGTTGTAGGCTGGTACAAATAGACTAATAAGTTTTTATTTTATGTTTTGACCTAAAAATAAATAGTGCCTTTGCTAATTAGTAATTAGCCTAATATTTGCTAAATAGTTTTGACGTTCTCTGACTTTTGAATGGTTTTATGGTCATACATTTTTATAATGTGTTTTATTTTATGATACCTTTTAATTATTTGCTGTGAGCCACCTTGGACCGTCTTGACAAGTACACAGTTAAATATGCAGTTTTTGTTTGGATCAGACACAAAGGCCGTCCACTCTACAATCCTGCTTCCCACAGCGGCTGCAGTGTAGGGTTTCTTGTTTTGTTCCTGACAGCTGTTCTGTGTTGTTAGCAGATATATGACATGCAGAAATTCTAAACGGGTCACTCTACCTACGATAAAGCTGCAGCGGCCGGAAGGCTGCACCTGTTGAATTTCTTCCTGCTAAGCTGCTTTCAAGGTGTGGTCCTTCTGTCAGGCAAAAACATGGCAACTCTTGTTCTCATTTAGAAGAGGCTTGTGGGAGACTCACTACCCAACTCTATGGGCCACTTATGGCAGCAGAATTCCTGGACTGTCCCCACAAGTGCCGCTGCAGCATCGTAAGAAGGTGTGCTGCTGCCATGCGCTTTGGGGCATGAGGTCCTGCATGTGCTGCAGCAGTGCTGGTGCAGGTAAGATGGCGGCAAGAGCCATCCAAGAGTGGGAGTGGGAGGATCAGAAAAGGAGTGGGGTGGGCAGGGAGAGATGATCTAAGTGTACAGCAGAGGCAAACCGAGCGCCGAGTGCACCCATGGCAGGGCAACGAAACCGCGCCCCCTGCACGTCGCCCCGCCCCCGTACATCGCCCCGCCACACCTCCCTGCACCCGGAATAGCTCCATTTTGGAGCGAAACGGACACCAGGGAGGGAGGGAGGGAGGGCCAAACAGCGCGGATTAGCACGCGGTTTACTCCGCCCAATGGCGCCCCGCCTCTGCCGGTGCCCATGGCTCGCGCCACCCCGGGCTACACCTACGCTCCGCCTCTGGTGTACAGGGGGGTTAGAGGGCAGGTGTTGGACAGGGAGAGATGAGCGGGGTGGACAAGGGATAGCAGGTGGTGAGCAGGGAGTATGTCGAGAACAATGTTTAGTGGTGGCAGCACAGACTGGGTTGCCATCCTCGTCTTCCCAGCCCAACCCTGAGGCTCCTCAGACTAAAATAGCTGGTGTGGGCCCAAAGGGAGCCATTGGTGGCCAGGCAGCTTACTTGGAGGGCTTAACCTCTCTGAAGCCATGGGGTTGCACCTCCTACCCCCAGCAAGCAGTGAGCACTGCCAGCAAGCAGTGAGCACAAGCAGTGAGCAGTGAGCACTGCTGCACGCTATGCGCTGGCAGGGGATCGGACTGGGTGTTGCGCAAAGCCAAAATGCAATTGGAGCATACTCGAGCCATGTGGGAAAGCCCATGGTGGTCATGGTGGTGGTGGTGGGGGGGAGAAAACAGTGGGCTTTCAGCTTTCGCAGTCCTCTCTCCCTCCTCAGGACGGTGCTACAACAATCTGGTTTACCCCTCCCCAAGTCCCTCGGTTGTCAGGGGACTGTTAATGGAAGCACTGAGCATGGTGGCTTGTGGAGCAGGAGAACATGGCATGTCACAGCTCATTGCAGGAAGGAGGAGATCAAGCACCCTGGAGCCCGGATTTCAGTGCTGTGCCTGTCACATCAGTGTCCGCTAAGGGTGCCACCGCAGTATAGCTCTCAAGGGGAAAATATATGAAAAGCAACGAGATTGTAGGAAGTGGGGGGGGGGAGACAGACCATGAGGGCGCTACATCAGCTGAGGTGTTTCAGATAGTTACGAAAGGCTATTTTCAAACTACCTTCAAGATTAAAATAGCCCCGTCCTGCAGAGGAATTAGATCTCTTTTCCAGCCATTTCCCCACAATGTTCCTGACGCCACACTCTCTCCTTGGTCTTTAACTCATCCACTTCTACAGACAAAAGAAAGAGGTCGATTTCGCAGCGGGGTCTTGCCAAGGGAGTCCCTGCCAAGCCAGCCTCACAGCTGTCAGCGCAACACCAGAGTTGGGAAAGTCGTAGTCGAGGAAGCCGAAGGAACAGGCAAGCTGACAACAACAGGAGCCTCCGGAGAACTGAACAGGCCGAGATGATGCCTGCTAAGCGGGGTTCCTTGAGCAGGGATGAGCAGGGATGAGCAGCCCACCAAGGACCATTTTCACACACCAGATGTGATGAAGGGCATTTGAATCTCCCTCATGGAATCATCACATCTGCATCATAGATTAATGGCATACGGATTGTCAGGGGCGAATCTATTTGAAAGGGCGCCCATGGCGCCCAATGAAAATGCGCCCCTAGGGGCATGCAACGTCATGACATCACAT
>JAJKFI010000007.1:17673347-17685322 GCA_029204185.1 Lerista edwardsae | reverse complement strand
AATAATAATAATAATAATAATAATAATAATAATAATAATAATAATAATAATAAAAAAGCAGGCTCTGGCATCACAATGAAAGCACTTCCAGTGGGTCCTAGACAGACTGTCTTTCAAAAAGGTGGGTTCCGGTGCTGAAATGTTTGAGAACCAGTGCAATAAATCACCTAACTGCCGGATATGGAAATCAGCATCATTTTTGATCACTCAGAAGCGGGACTAATATGCTGACGTTAGTTGCATTTTAAATTAATGACGCACAAGTTACCTGTGACTGTCGGGACCCCTGATTTCAATGGGACGCAGCATACATAAACTTCAATGGGCTTCAATGGAGAAATAACCCAACATATTGCTGAATTCTCAGGAAAGCAGCAGGCTCTGTTGTCACAGTGATGGCACTTCTGGCCATGACATCACTTCCAGGGGGTCCCAGACAGACTGTCAGTCTAAAAAGTGGGTCCCGGTGCTAAAAGGTTTGAGAACCACTCCTCCAATGAGCAAGCGGTATCTGTACCTTCTCCAAACTGGCCTCATTGTAAAGTCACAAACTGGAGATCCGCCGAGTGAGAAGGGGAGCTTTTGCATGGATTCTGAGGATGTCAGTGCTGCTGACTCACTGTTCGCGCTGGAGGCCAAATGCTGCGATACTAAGTGCCGGGGAGGGGGGGGGAGGGAGGGAGGGAAGGAGGGAATGAACATTGTAAAGATTGGTTGATAGAGAAGGTCACCCAATGCCTCAAGTAACCCAATGAAAATATCTGAGATGCTTCACTCATGTCATTGCTCTGCAGAGAGAACAACAAATAACAGCACCCATTGCATGAGGTAGAGTCTAAGCTTCTTCTTCTTCATTCATATAATCTCTGATTTAGTATTTTAGTATTAAAATTGGTCCTAAAGCAGGTTTCAAAATAGTTACTGGAGATCTTTGCTGTGCTTTTCCCTCTCAGATCAGTTTTTTTTTAAAAAAAACAATGTGTTTAGTTCAGATCGTGTAGATACTCACAAACAAACCGACATAAAAACCTATCCCTCTCCTCTTTCTCCCCCACCTCCTGCGCCCCACGGCCAACCTCCCAAATCACCCAGAAACTTCCGTGATCATGACAGAGGCGCGTGAGTTTATATTTGTAGTCTCTCTTTCTTTCTTTTTTCTCCCCTTCTCTGCTGTGTCTGCACTTCCTGCTGGGGCAGAAGCTGCCAAAATATCTGCCTGACAGAAAACATTCATGTCAAATGTTAATAACTAAGAACAAACAAGGAAATCTTTTTAAAATGTTCAGTTCAATTTATCCAACCCATCTGGGATGCCTGAGAGCCCCATCCTATAATTATGTGTTAGTTGTTGTGATGTGCAAACAGAGCTCCTATAGCTGCAGTAAGTAGGGCAGAGCTGTCTGGGTCTGCTGCCAGAGGAAACCTTGTACTCGGTAGTACGCGGGAAGCCATGTGCAAGATTGTGTGCTTTATATAAGGCAAAAGGCCACCCGGGTACCACGTCGCTGGGATGCCCAGGAGCCCTCTGTCTCTGCCGGAGCCAAACATGCACACTCCTTTTGCCCCATACACCTTACTTAGCATTAGAGTCCCTTGTCAGTGCAGTAGTGGTGGGTCAAGGCCAACCAGTGGTACAAAGCCATTAGTTGTGAAATGGGGTTAAGGGAAGACAGGTCTATAAACTTTGTGCAAACCACAGGATGCCATTTAATCGGGGTGTTGAGGGGGAAGAAAAGTCATCTCAGAACCCCATTTCTTTGCATTCTTACATCTTTCATTCATCACCTCGTTTGCTTGCATTTATAGATGCTTCAGGACAGAGTCATACAGGTAGACAATCCCTTATCCAGGCATCTGAAATCCAGCCTATTCCAAAATCCAGACGTCTTTGTCCAAGACTTTTTCTAAACTTTCTGTAGAAAGGTTTTGTGCTCATTCCCACGTCCAGGCTGTAAGTCTTATTTTCTACTCTGTAGTGTGTGCCTATACAGACATTATTGAAAAATGTTGAAAAGGCCAATAGGCACCCAAATGGGTCACAGTGAAAAGAGGAAGAGGAAGCATTTTTCATTATAGTTATGCAATTGTTCGAAAATCCAGACACTTTCCCATCCCAAGCAGTCTGGATAAGGAATACTCAACCTGTAGTTATTTTTATTTTGGAACCCCATTCATTTGCTTGCTCTGTTCTTTTATTTTATTTATTTATTTTGAAGAATTTATACCCCGCCTTTCCCATGCCGAAGCAAAAATGCCCAAGGCGGCTTACATGGGCAGGCTAGTCTAAACCATCATTTTTCAATGGGGTTTTTTACAACTATACAGTATTCTACGATTCACTGAATCCTCAGCCCCAGATGTAGCCTTCACAGTGTGATTCTCTCCTCTGGCCATGTGACGGCGAGCTTCAACAGGTGATCTTTTATGAGTATTTTGTTGCTGCCACCTATAGGAGTCAGGCTGGAGAAGTTTGGTAGAGTCAACACCATAAGCATTGCCATGGAGCAGAATGGTGGGGGGGGGGGAAGGCAGCCAGCCTAAAAATGGCAACACTGGTGGTCACCATGTTTTTTAATCCACTGCCCCAGGACAATGCTACATCCCAGGGCAGGATGAATATCCCTCTGCCAGAAGACAACTGCGCAGAAGAGATTCTGCGGTGTGCCTGCGCATTCCAAAGGTGTTATGAACCCAGTGAATGAGATCCCGAAAAGGGAGACCCATTGACGGCTTCTTTGGAATAGTCTGCATTCATTTCATAAGGAAAACGAACTGAATGGGTCCCTTTGTTCTGGTTTTCCATTTGTTACCAAAAGAAAGCACACACTTCTAGCATGGAGTTAGGCTGGCATAAGCTAAGCCAGCAAAGTATGTTTGGACTACTCTCTGAGTCAAGACACACCACTTGCAATCTAGGGTTTTTAATCACACTTTGTGCGTGTACTTTGAATCACTCAATTATTTAGTGTCCTTTTACCACTCAGCATTGACCATTCTAGCTCGAGGTCTCTGGAGAGTCAAACTTGTGCTCATTCTGTAAATGTTTTCTGATGTGGCACCACCGAGGTGGAGAGATCTAAATTTTCTACAGTGGGCAGCTACCCTTGTCTGAGACAGCCGCAGGCAAGCACTCATCGGGCCTCTACTCTAAGAGTGTTTTGGGGCCTTCTCATAAATGGAGAACAAGCCCTGGGAAATCCAGCTTCCTGCTCCAACCTGTGTTTGGAATCTTCCTTTCACTTGGCATCCTTAAGAGGCAAATCTTTTTAGAACGCCACCCTGGTGGAGAGAGACGCAGTCACATCTCAGCCATGTCCAAAACTGACATGGATCCAAAACCTAATGGCTGCATCCGAGCCCCACCCCGGTTTGGCATCAGTAGTGGGATCTGCAAATGAAGAATTGGAACGCTGGGCGGGACTTAGGCAGGACTTACGCGCGATTGACTGCTCGTCCACTCCGTTCCGATGCTCCCCCGCCCACCGCGTGGGCTGCCCTGACCTCAGAGCAGGCACCCCTTCTGAGGCCAGGGCAGCCCGTGCGGTCGGTGGGGGGGGGGCGTCGGAACGGAGCGGACGAGCAGTCAATCGCGTGTAAGTCCTGCCTAAGTCCCGCCCAGCATTCCACTTCTTCATTTGCAGATCCCACTACTGGTTGGCATGCCTCTCGGCCCACCTCACCCCCAGTTCCTCTCTGCCTCCCGCCCTCCCTCTGCCTAGAGCTGCTCTTGTGCCAGCCAAGTGCCTTGGGCTGGTGCCCTTGGGCCAACGCTGTTGCTAGCGTCGGCCCAATGACACCAGCACCAACGTGGGGGTGCCGCTCAATGTTGGGCCGACACAAGTGTCTAGCGTCGGGTCAAGGGCACAAGTAGGATTGTGCCCTTATTTATATAAGGCTGTGCCTTTTACATTTTCCATCCCAAATGGGACCAAAACGGTAATGTAACCAGCACTGCTATGAAACTATCAAAATGACCCCACTCAATCAAGTTGTTACAACATAGCAACACCACAAAATTGCTCCCTGAAACAATTCCTACCCATTTCCGGTTTCATGCGGAAAACTGGAAGTGAGTCATGATCGCTTCAGGGACCCATGGAAGCTTCTGGTGGGCTTGAACTGGTGTCCTTCGGATTGCTGAATGGCTGCTCTCTCCTCTAGACCTCCTGCCCATAGCAACCCTCAAGTACGTAAAAAGAAACCCCTTTTGTCTTGGCAGCAGCACAATCCTAGAACTGCCGTTAGTAAAGTGCCAGCCATGGGGAGAATATGAATTTCTTTTGCATGGCTGTAGCAAAGTGAGCAAAACACTCTGCGCCAGGGGTGCAAGGTTCGTGGAAGTCTGTGCACTTAACAAAACTCTTGCTAAGTACCCGACTCCTGATCTTTCCGTGGCCAGTCATGAGTACCACCAAATCTTATGCTAATAGGAAATCTGCTAAAAAACGCCACCAGCTGACTGAAACCCAGCGACTCAAATAACCGCTGACTCAAACCCAGTGGAGCAGCTGGTCTGAGTTAACCAGCTTTCAAGGCAATTCCACTACCCTCAACCTCACTTAACCCAGAGGCGGTAGTTTGGAAAAAAAAAAAACTTAGACCAACAAGAACCTTTAGCAGTTCCTATTGCAAGGGCAACGGGCAAAGAGCGGTCTGGATTTAGCCAGCACCCTGAAGAGCCCCAAACGTAACGTACTCACACTCCAGCAAATAAGCTTGACAAAACTTTATTAAAAACACAACTCAGTTGGTTACACGGCCCAAGGGCAACACAATGAGATATAACACATAACAATTAATAAAAACAATAACCCTAAACTTTCTACTCTCACTGAGACTAACATTGCTTAACACGCTAAGTTGCCAAACAGATATTACCCATGTTGCTTTGTTATGTTGAAATCAAGCAAACTTCTTTCCCCTTCTCAGCCACAATCAAGCCATCTCTGGAACAGCCGGGACGCTGAACGGCCTACATAGGTTGAGAGGTGATCTATATAGCTCTGAGCCCCTTGCTTTTCAGTTAGGGCTAATTGCCTCTGCCTGGTAACAGTGAGACAATCACAGGTTTATGAATCACAGCTGCACAGGAATTTAGGCGGAGGCAGCTGGCACCACAATGTCCTTGAATCTCTGGCCCCACGAAACCTCCCAAAAAGCTCCCTAAACCAACCGATAAGAATTGCAGTTCCAATGTTGTTTTTCCTTCTGTCATTTTGATTTCTCACTGTGGTCTGTTTTAACTCATCGCTTACCCCCCGAGGACAAAATACCTTAAAGATGGAGTCAGGCCTTCTAAGATGGTGTTAGGCCTGTATTTGGTTTGGCTGTCTTCTACACCGTTCCCACCATCATTGCCCCAACACAAATTTAGGGCACAATCCTAACCTGGAGTTAGGCCGACACGGTTAGGCCAGCAAAGATTAGCCAGCACAAGGGACACAGTAAAGTATGTTTGGACCACTCTTGGAGTCAGAGAGGCCAGCACACAGGCGTGCGCCATCCTCCCTGACTCTGAGAGTGGTCCAAGCATGCTTTACAGGAGCCCTTGTGCCAGCCAAAGTTTGCTGGCCTAACTGTGCCGGCCTAAGTCAAGGTTAGGATTGCACCCTTAGTGGTTCCCTTTTGCATAAAGGTTTGGAGCCACTGCTCTCGATGGCTAGACCATCCATCTCCTTCTGTTGGCATTGCCCTCTATGGGATGCCCTCAGGCTCAGAGGACAGAATCCTTGTTGCAAGCCAGAGCTGAATGGCATTGTTGATTGGCCTTGAGTGGGCCTCACTGGGCGGGTTCGTCGAGTTATACTGGCAGAGCTACATACTAGGATCAAGGGAGGAACTGCAGGGCATGAGGTTGATCAGAACTTTTTTTGGGGGGGGGAAGCTACGTTGGTAACTTTATATTGGTTGGCTCTGTATTTCCCTTGAGTGAAGCAGCTGCGCCACTTCAGATGGTATGTCAGTGTTCACTGAAGGGATGTTCTTTTCCCTCTCTCAAAACACCAGAACCAGGGGGCATCCGCTAAAACTGAGGGTTGGGAGAGTTAAAACAGATAAAAGGAAGTACTTTTTTACCCAGCGGGTGGTTAGTCTGTGGAACTCTTTGCCACAGGAGGTGGTGATGGCATCTGGTCTTGATGCCTTTAAGAGGGGATTGGACGGATTTCTGGAGGAAAAATCCATTGTGGGCTATAGACCATGATGGGTGGTGCAACCTCCTTACATGAGTAGTAGGCTACTTCAGAATGCCGGGTGCAAGGGAGTGGCCACAGAATGCAGGCAGCCTGTTTTCTTGTGTGCTTCCTGAGGCACCTGGTGGGCCACTGTGAGATACAGGGAGCTGGACTACATGGGCCTTGGCCTGATCTAGTGGGGCTATTCTTAGGTTCTAATGCCAGCCACACTTTGCTGGCGTAACTGTGCCAGCCTAACTCCAGGTTAGCACTCTAAGAACCAAACTGAACGTTGTGCTGGGAGACCCACGATGCGCTCCCTGCGTTCCACATCTTGTGCATTTATTTCTAAATGAAGTGGCAGAGGTGGGGTGCTTTCTGGACCAGGGGCGTAGGGTTGAGCCTGTTTCCCTCTTTTGCCCTGCACCATTGTCCTCTTCTCCGTAGTGCTTCTCGGCTCTTCTTTGCTCTGTGAAGTGGTGGTAGGAATGCAAGTGCAGATCTCATGCCTGTGTATATTCAAACAGTCTGCAGTCTTGGGCCTGGTTATAAAGAGGCAAAAACGGCACCTGGTGGGCCACTGTGTGATACAGGAAGCTGGACTAGATGGGCTCTTGGCCTGATCCAGCAAGGCTCTTCTTATGTTCTTATGGGTAGGGATGGGTTTTTTTTTTTTTGTTGTTAAAAACACATAAAAAACACAAAATATTGTCTTTTAGGTATAAAAATATCTTAATAAAAATGCAAAACACCACTTTTAAGATATGTGCCAAAGATTAAAATAAATTACTTTTCCAATTAGAAATAATACAGCTGTATCTGCTGACACTATATCACCTACATCAGTGGTTCTCAAATGTTTTAGCGTTGGGACCCACTTTTTAGAATGACAAACTGTCTGGGACCCATCAGAAGTGCTGTCATGGCAGGAAGTGCTGTCATTTTGACTCCAAAACCTGCTGTTTTTCCTGATAATGCAGTATTAAGTTGGGTGATTTCTCAGCCATTTTCCAATAGCAAAGTGAATCAGAAAGGAAAAAGCCTATTTACAGCCTTGACAGAAGCAAAACAACCACACAGCCCTCCCCCTTTCCAGCATCCTCTCTTCCCATATTTTCAATATAGCTGATTTAGGTGCTTTGCAACCCACCTGAAATAGGCTTGCGACCCACAGGTGGGTCGCGACCCACAATCTGGGAACCACTGATCTATATCAATATCACCTACCTAGTACATTTTAAAATTACTAAAAATGAGAACTTGAAATGAGAACTTAGAATAAAAACACAGAACTCCACTTTCTGTCTTTCAAATCATGAAATCTACCCCCCCAAAAGCCGCCGTTTTCAAACCCCCCCCTACTTATAGGACCTATTCCTCTACCACATAGAATGAGTTTACGAATTGCCCTCTGCTATTGGAATCTAGGGTTTTATCCTAAACAGTTATGAGGATTTGGTCCATCATGCTGTGTGTCTGTAGAGGATCTTGTAGTCCACACATCTTGCAGGTCTACTCTATATTGCCCGCAAGAATACCATAGCATGGTAGGTCATGACAATTGCTGCTGTGATTGCTGCACTAGTGTCTTCGCTGAATTAGAAGCAGTCTCAGTGCTGGGAAGCCCAACGATGCACTGTTTTTTATGTTATAGGTACAAAGTGATCTTTTGACTCTTCTGCTCACAACCTGCTGTGCTTTGGGCTTAGAGGGTATAAAGATAGCCAGGGTTTACTTCTGCGCAACTGACATCATCCTCAAGGGACAGGCACATGAGAGGGAAAGGTTAGCACTAAAATGCGAGGGGCAGAGCAAGTTGGAGAATCAAGGGACATATTCTGAAATGCTTAGTGAGCAGAACTATTTCTTCATCAAAACAGAGAGGTTTTTTTGTCTAGTAACATGCCCCGAAAGAGCCTTAGACAGCAGTGATGTCCTGATCTAGATAGCTTTTTTGTACACTTACTTGTTTAAGCAAAGATTCAGCACCCACCGAATGACAGTCCTTAAGAGCACTGAGACAATTCAGCTTGCAAAGTCTCATTGAAACAAGGGAACATCTGTTACCATGGGGCATGCCTCCACTGTCCCAATGGGTCTCCTCAGATCTGCACTAGTCGTTTTGCTGGTGCAGAACTGAGGGTGCAATCCTAACCTGGAGTTAGGCCGGCACAGTTAGGCCAGCAAAGTTTGGCCAGCACAAAGGCCACCGTAAGCACGCTTGGACCACTCTTGGAGTCAGGGAGGATGGTGCATGTCTGTGTGCTGGCCTCCCTGACTCCAAGAGTGGTCCAAACATACTTTACAATGTCCCTTGTGCTGGCCAAACTTTGCTGGCCTAACTGTGCTGGCCTAACTCCAGGCTAGGATTGTGCTCTGAAAAGAGTAAGGGAGAGGGAAAGAATGGGAATAGGATCCTAGCGCACACTAGTACAACCAGAATCCCTCCCTCCCTCTTTATTCTGGCTCAGCCCACCCCCTCCCTGCCCAGACACCTCCCTGTTCCTCCCCCTCTCTGCCCCAGTTCTCCCACTGCCTGCCACCACTGCCAAATTTTCGGTACTGGCGGTCAGTGGCTCCTTCATTGGCACATGCAGCTGCCAGCCATGCGCATGGTGGCCTCATCACACACAGCATCACAGCAGCACATCTGCCAGCAGAATGCTTAATTAGGATTGGTTTTTTTCTTCCATTACACACTGAAGACCCTGGTACCTTTCTTGGAGCTTACCCATATCTTGCAATGTAATTTAAATGGTGGAACTCTTCACATATGTATGTTCATTGCTTGATGAGTGAAATATCAGGATGGTTGAAATGCAAAGCCATATTTGACAGTGATGTGGTGGTATTGCACAGGAACATGAAGCGAGAATCATAGTGCTTCTCTTTTTGTGCAGAAGCTAGGCATCCGAATTGACTCTCAGAAGGCCTGTGCAAAGATAGCCAGTGTGTAAATCAAGATTTTGCAGGCTCCATGAACGTTGCAAAATTGTAGTGACGTGCATGAAATTGACCAATGTGTAAACAGATTATGAGTGACTCCAGAATAGCTGTAGTGAACATCCCATGAGGAAGAGGACAGATGTAGGCTTAGTCGAAATCTGGCTTCACATTCCCAGATATCCCATGGCACATGCTACAGTGGAGTGAAGATATACTGTAGGTAGACACTATATTTGTTTTCATGTTATAGCCTAATATTTACTGTGCTTGTACTGTGTGCTACCACATTTGGCTTGCGTTTCATGCATTGGTTTGCATTAGAAATGGAACGTTTTTCCATTGGTGAATGACGATGTAATGGTGATAGAAGGCTCTAGCGACAGGCATTTAGTCTGCAATACTCAACGCACTTAGGAATGAGCCTCATCCAACTCAATGGGACTTACCTCCATGTAACCATGCATAGGATTACACTGTCAGTGTTCTTGTTCACATTCTTTAAGATCTTGGTCTTATCCAGCAGCCTCACACGTACAGGGCTGACGCAAGGCCTCCTGATGCCTGAAGTGACATGCCAAATGCTGTCCCCCTACCCAGTGATCTGCCAGTTTCTGCTCCTCTCGGAGTGCAATCCTATACCCCTGTTGCGCCAGCACTAACCTCTTGCACTGGCCGAACACTGTCACAGCGATAACGCTCGGGCACTGCTGCAACCGCCAGCGGTGCCGACCTTGTGCGCATTTGGTGCTGGGCCTCACCGAGGGTGTTCCAGAGGCGTTCCGGAGGTGTAACGGGGCGGCGCAGTGGGAAGAGATGGGGGTTGTGACGCAGATCGGCCATAGTGCCAAATCCTAACCCCCTTCCCCAGCCTCGGCGGCCCCGATTCGGGCCGCTCCTGGGCACGTGCACATGCGCCTGGACAACAGCACGAGCAGATCTGAGCAGGCCCATAGGGATGACTGGGGCTTACACGGGTGCAAGGGGAAAACCTCCCCTTGTCCTGCACATTGCTGCTGCCGCCGCCTCCCAATGGGCTTTAGGATAAGCCCTGTTATGTCGACCTCACTATGTCATCCTTACTTAGGATTGGGCTGCCCATCTCCAACATTCTAGCCCTCCACTCCGTGTTTTCTCTTTCTCCTCTTCCAAACCAGAGAGCAGAAGGAGGGACAGTGGTGGCAAGTGGGTGGACAGAGATGGGCACCACTCCCAATCAGCTGCCTGAAGCATCCACATCAGTTGGTCTCATGAATGGGTTGGCCCCGCATGCTTGTATTGGATGGGGCATGGGGGACAACATGGAATACAGTCAATGGTGGGATTCAGGGGGTTCGCCCAGGTTCTATAGAACCGGTTGTTAAATGGCCGGGCCCCACCCACTCGCTTACCTTGGCTGGCTTTGGTTTGTTTTTTTTGGCTCCGACTATGACATCATAGAACCAGTTGTTAATTTATTTGAATCCCACCACTGAGTACAGTCCATCTGAAGCCTGCAAAATTGCCCCATTTGGAAATTGCCCCAATCAGTTCCCATCCTTTGGGACCCCCTGGCCAGGAATGAGCAAAGCCTGCCCTGTGATAGTACTACAACTTTGATTTGACAGCTTCTTCCGGAGGGTAGCCTCACCTGACCCCTTGCTCTTTTCTCATCAAAAATCCCCTTGAAGCTGCTGCTTATCCCTGAAAGGGCCATTGAAAATATGCCATAACTGGCAGCAAGGGCAAATATGAGGGTTGGCAGGGAGCGGTGTAGAGGAACGACTCAGGGAGAAAGGGATCAGGTCAGCGGTGTCATGCAGCCGGAACGCTGGGCGGGAGGAACGGGTGAGCGGAAGCGGGGAAGACGGAAGCGGGGGCGGGGAAGACGGCGAAACGGACCGGAACGCAACGGGCGGGCTGCTTTCTGATCATGTGCATGTGCTGCAGCCAACCTAGAGTAGCATTCCTTAACATTTGTCCCCTGCCATACCACTTTGCATGGTCCACCTATCTGAAGTACCACCAGACGTAACTGGCAATGATATTATTGCCATTACTTCCAGATTGGGAGGCCAGACGCAATGTGACAAAGACCAGTAAGAGGCTCAGGGTGGAGGGGTGGGGGGCTTTTTGGAGCGTTTCGTGAAAAGCACGCACTGGAGCTCCGCCTGCTGAGCCGAGACTCCTATACCACTGCTTGATGCATTTCATGGGTGGTCTTGCTGGGATCCCACACGTACGTACCACCAGAAACCACCTCAAGTACCACCAGTGGTACCGCTAGTTCAGAAACACTGACCTAGAGACAAGTCCAACATGGGAGAGATGATTCCAGGTGATTGTCAGAGGGGCACTGCTGCCAAGGAACAAAGTTTTCTTTTACACTTCCCAAGTTCAGTTAGAAGGGACCTAAGGCGCAATCCTAACCAAGTTTCCAGCACCGGGATAAGGGCAATGCAGCTCCGAGGTAAGGGAAGAAACATTCCCTTACCTTGAGGAGGCCTCCATGACTGCTACTCCACTGCAGGATGCAGAACATACCCCACTGGCACAGCTATGACAGTGCTGGAAACTTGGTTAGGGTTGCACCTTAAAACGCATACCTAACTTGAATCAGGGGTGGCCTGTCCGAGATGCTAGTTGAGGCAGCGGCTTTGAGCAGTGGGAGGGGAGGGTGCCTTGTCCCACCCCCTACTCTAGTTGGTCACTGCTCTATCTTCTTCTCATGCATTGGGACAAGGAGCCAATGAGAGGCTGATGCAAGTGCTGCTTTTGTCCTCCTCCTCCTCTGGCTGTGCTAGCCAGGATCACAACAGCGAGGCTGGAGGGGCAGGGGAAGAATTGCTGCCACTTCTGGGCAGCTACGGTCTCTGCTGC
>JAJKFI010000007.1:17633099-17672947 GCA_029204185.1 Lerista edwardsae | reverse complement strand
AGCCTCATTAAATTTGCATCTTGTTCAACTTGGGCTGCATCACGGCTGAAAGTCGTATTTTTAGCCCGTGGCCGTTACATAATGAGAGAGAGCTGGGGAGAGCGAGCGCAGGGAGGCTCCAGTGAGAAGCGGTGACTTGGTGCAGCCCACTTGGCTAACTTTGTTCGTCTGGGGCCCTGTGCCACTTCTGCAGCTGGTAGAATCAGAGCTGTCCCCAGCACGTCTCAGCCAGCAAGGCAATGAGTTTGTCCCTTTCCAAGAGCTCACTCAGCCAGGCAGCAGGCATGTAAAAGTGGATATCACTTAATACAGGGGGAAATGATGGATGGTTGCCAGCCTCCAGTGCATGCCAAACCTTTGGCATGTTGTTCTGCAAGGATGAGGGAGGCCCAGGAAGAGAGAGTAGCATAGCTAGAGAGGGGGCAAAACAGTAAATACTGCAGGTGCCACAACGCACCATGCACTCTCCTCCCTCGTCACTCGCCATTTGGTTCAAACCATGCAGCACCTGTGTGTTGCCATCGCTGACTGGAAGGGCTCTGACAGTGAATAGGAAGGGCTGCTTACATGGCACATTGTGATGCCTGCAGTGCGTTACTGGATTCTCCCCTCTCTTGCTACTCTACTGGATAATTCCTTGGGATGGGAGGAGAACTATGCAACTCTACCCTTCAAACTAGCTCCCGATTTACAGAGACAGTGCAATCTCCCATTCAGAATTTTCTGTCCCCGGAACTTAATTTCTAAAATAAGAGATATGGGGCTTAATGCCCTGCCCAGGAGTCACCGCTTCTGATCAGACAACTTTTTCCTCAGTCACAACAGCATGGGAGGGTGGTAGGTTACTCAGTTACTCAGTGATCTGTGCATGTACCCCTAGTACCCACCAGTCTCTCTGCAGCTACCCAGAGACACTGTTGACATACTGCCCTCCCCATGCAGTGAAGTCATGGGAGGCTCTTCTCAGAGATAAGGCAGATGGCAATTGAGGAGAAGGCCTTTCATCTGTGGTGCCCTGCTTCTGAGACCCCCTGCCCAGGGGAGGCTCATCTGGTGCCCACTCTCATGCTCTCTCTCTCATGTATGTTTGAGACATATAAAATTATGCACGGAAGGGATAGAGTTGATAGAGGAATGTTCTTTTCCCTCTCTCAAAACACCAGAACCAGGGGGCATCCGCTAAAACTGAGGGTTGGGAGAGTTAAAACAGATAAAAGGAAATACTTTTTCACCCAGCGGGTAGTTAATCTGTGGAACTCTTTTGCCACAGGAGGTGGTGATGGCATCTTGTCTTGATGCCTTTAAGAGGGGATTGGGCGGATTTCTGGAGGACAGGTCCATCGTGGGCTATAGGCAATGATGGATTATGCAACCTCCTTACAAAGGTGGTGGGCTACTGGAACCGGGTGCAAGGGAGTGGCAACAGGATGCAAGCATCTTGTTGTCTCATGCGTCCCTGGGGCACCTGGTGGGCCGCTGTGAGATACAGGAAGCTGGACTAGATGGGCCTTTGGCCTGATCCAGCAGGGCTCTTCTTATGTTCTTATGTTCTTATGCCCTTTTTCTAGTACATTCATTCCAAAATGATATATAAGTGTAAGTTCAGTTATCTCTCAAAGCCTGCAACAACCATGTTACACTTTGCAGGGGTGCACAATGGCACAATCCCACATCTGCATTCCACAGACGCAGTCAGCCCCCATCTTGCACGAGGGTTACATTCTAGAGTCAGCGCGTAAAACTAAAATTGCATATGCTCAAAATTGTATTGTGAACATCCCTGACATCTGGAAAATGCACACTGTCACTTTAAAAATGATGAGACCCAGACGGGAACAGCAGCTTCATTCTCTGGCTCACTCCAGGGCATGTATTTAGTAAGCAGAGCGTCAGGCAACATCGCCTGCAGTGTTGAAACTGCTGGGGGTTTGGTTTTGGTTTGCCAACTGCATGAAGTCGAAGGCGCACAAGTCTATTGAGCGCACGTCGCAGGCTGGCTGTATCTGTTTGCTGAATTGGTTTTCCTTTCCATCAGCCATTAAGCTAATCTAAGTTATTGTCTTGTGTGTCTTGTATCTCCCGTTCCCTGGGACCTAAAACAACAGCAGCTCTCTCTATCACGCTGCTCGGAAAAGTGGAGCACGGAAACAAGAAGACACATCCCATGGTGGGAGCCACATGGAACAGAATCTATCAAGTACTCCCGTTGTGCTCATGTCTGCACAACAAAATGCATGGAGGTGATTCTTGATAGGTTGCTGCCACCATGTCTTCCTTGTGGTCTCTAATTGATCGTGCCCCTAGGTAAGTGTCAGGCGTTTGAAACTGTCCCAGCTCTTGTTTGTGATGTATTATATCTTCCCGTCTCAAGATCCAAATTTATCTCAGGGTGCAATCCTAACCTGGAGTTAGGCCAGCACAAGTCACTTGTGCCAGCCCAGGAGTGTTGCAAATGTGCCATAAAGCAAATTTGCAACACTCTCTGAGCCACATCCATGCCCCGGCTTCCCTGATTTCGAAACTGTTGAAAACACGCTTTATGGCATGTTTGCAACACTCCTGGGCTGGCACAAGTGACTCCAGGCTAGGTTTGCAACCTCAAGGTAGTTTATGAAGGTAAGCCCAAACCTTCATAAACTAAGCTACGGCGCAGAAACAAGTCCCACTGAGTTCATTGGGATTCACTGCCAAGTAAGTGTGCTTAGAATGGAAGCCTTCACTGTTTGCACCCAGAGCTGTGACACTAGCCGTTATCTATGCCGCTATAGGTGACCCTGCGAGTGTGCTTATTTGACAAGCAAAAGCTGCTTGTTAGAAGATAATGTGTAATGTTATCGGAGTGGTGAATCAGTCACAGATAACGTGAGCTCCAGAGGCATCCTAATCTCTTCTTTGCTGGTGAATTTTCTACTGATACTGTATAGAAATTCATGTTCGTCACAGCATGTTGCACACTTACCCAGAATAAACAGTTTAAGCTTGTTCATCATACAGACAAGAAGGCTGCCTTTGTGGGCCAAAGCATCAGTGAGCACAGGGTTAATTCTCTTACTGGATTGCCATGCAGCATCAATCAACTTGTCAGGCAAAAAAACTATTCCGTTCTTTGCAGTTGTGGAAAAAAAACCCACAAAATCACTATGATTGGCTGCTGAAAATACTTTGTGGAATAAGGCATTTTTGTGAGCCACTGGCTGTGGAGTAGAGTGGGGTTTTTTAATAAAAAAAATAGAGTTTTCTGATCTAAGCAAATGAGTTGTGTGTTTGGGGGCATTTTGCTTTCCTCTTCTTATTAATCCTGTAGAACAGTGTTTCTCAAACTGTGGGTCGGGAGGTGGGTCATGGAAAGCTGGGAGCAGCCATCTTGGAAGTTGCAGACCTTACTTTTGCTATACCCCTCTTCTGACTGTTAACAGTTTGAATTTTCAAGTGAGAGGTTTTTTTAAAGTTTGTTTTTAGTTCAGTGCTTTTACATAATATTTTGACCTAATTTTGCTTTCTGTCAGGGATGTTTCATGGTTGTGCAATTGCTGCAGTCCAAGAAAACCAGTTTGCATTCCAGGAGTGTCATTTTATAATGTCACAATGATGGCACTTCATGATGCCACTTCTGGCCATGACATCACTTCCTGGTTAATGATGTCACTTCCAGTGGGTCCTGACCTGAGTGCCATTCTAAAAGGTGGATCCTAATGCTAAAATGTTTCAGAACCACTGCTATAGAAGAAATTCCTCTCCTCTGCTAGTCTGATTCTGTGAATTAAATGCATTCCTGAGCTTCATTAACATCATTGGAGTCTGTGTATCTGTTCAGAATTGCAAAACGTGTGACACTTCTTTAGGAAATCACTTAAAATATGGGAAGTCCCACAGTCAAATATGGTTTTCTGAAGATTCTAGTTGGCCCAGTGAGCAAACCATCCCTATAAGGCCGTGGTTCCCAAACTACGTGGCTCTCCAGAGAGCCAGGGATGCCACGGAATGCGCACAAAAATGTAAACAATTATAGGATTGCAGCTGTAATGGGGAACTGTGGCCAATGGCACAGTAGGTCAAGGGAAACACCAGCCAAAACAGCAATTGGGAACCACTACTATAAGGGTAAAAGCTTACATGGTTTGGACCCTGGGTATCTCAAGGACCACTTTCTGCCAAGTGAGTCTACCCACCTGTTAAGATATTTGGGAAGAGCTCTGCTCCGTGAGCCTCCCCCTTACCAAGAGTCAGTTGACCTGCATGTGAGACGGGGTCTTCTGTGTAGTGGCCCCTTGGCTCTAAGAACATAAGAACATCAGAAGAGCCCTGCTGGATCAGGCCAAAGGCCCATCTAGTCCAGCCTCCTGTATCTCACAGCGGCCCACCAGGTGCCCCAGGGAGGCATGAGACAACAAGATGCTTGCATCCTGTTGCCACTCCTTTGCACCCGGTACCAGTAGCCCACCACCTTTGTAAGGAGGTTGCACAATCCATCATTGCCTATAGCCCACGATGGACCTTTCCGCCAGAAATCCGTCCAATCCGCTCTTAAAGGCATCCAGACCAGATGCCATCACCACCTCCTGTGGCAAAGAGTTCCACAGATTAACTACCCGCTGGGTAAAAAAGTACTTCCTTTTATCTGTTTTAACTCTCCCAACCCTCAGTTTTAGCGGATGCCCCCTGGTTCTGGTGTTTTGAGAGAGGGAAAAGAACATCCCTCTATCGACTCTATCCCTTCCATGCATAATTTTATATGTCTCAATCATGTCCCCCCTCAGGCGCCTTTTTTCTAGACTGAAGAGCCCCAAACACCAAACGCTTTGCAACTCCCTGCCCACCCTCTCAGCTTTCACGAGAGATTTAAAGACCCACCTATACTTGCAGGCCTTTGACATTAGATTGGTGGGGGTGGTGAAGTATTTACTACGACACCCTACAGTATGGTTTTTGAATGTTCACCATCAGTGGTGTACAGTAGTGGCAAAATGCAGGTGCTTGTGATATCTAGGATTACCAGATACAAATGGGGACAACGTGCTTATACAGAACCTGAAACCATTGAATAGAAGAGAGAATTTTGGCAGGTGCATCTCAACAAGGAAGGGTTTCAAAAGATGCACCTGCCAAAATTCCCTCTTCTATACAATGCTTAAAGGTATAGGCACTGTCCCAGTTTGTATCTAGTAACCCTAGTGTTCGTCCCACCTAGAGCAAAAGTAGGCAGAACGAAAAAAAAGTTGCCATCTTCTTTATAGTGTTTTCTGCTCTTGCAACGTCTTTCTACTTTTAAACCAGTGATGTCATTCAAGGGGAACGGACCAGAACGGGCGTTCCGGATCCTAACGGGCTCCGTGGCTGGTTCCGGGTTCCCGACAAGTGCCAATCAAAAGTGAGTTCCTGTTCCTAAATCATTTGAATGACACCACTGTTTTAAACATATTATATGGTACTTCATTTAGAGCGCTTTCCTAACCACCTTTCCAGTACCGGGGTAAGGGAATGCAGTTCTTAGGGAAAAAACATTCCCTTACCTTGAGGCGGTCTCCATGGCTGCCTCCCAATTGCAGGATGTAGCACATGCCCCAACAGGCACAGTTAGGAAAGTACTGGAAAGTTGGTTAGGATTGCTTCCTTAAAGTTTGTTCTCACAGAGAACACAACTCACAGAGGTTGGCCACATGTTAGCCTGCAGCGGATGTGACACAAACCTGCGAGTGTGCACTGTTGTCAATGTGCCTCAGGGCTGATTAATGCAAAGCAGCGGTAGCCTGATGGCATTCTATAGATGAAACAGAGCCCCATCTACAGGGCCCCATCATTTCAAACAGTTTGGAACATGGGGGCGGAAGGTGCCCATGGAGACGTTCGGTAAAAGAGTTCAGTGGGCTGCCTCTCCATAGATACATTTCAGGTAAAAGGTCTGGGAGCTTTGTGGTTCCAGATCAAATAAGAACACAGTTTCTGAAAGATCTGTCGTGGACACATATGCCTCTGACAGCTCACCCACTGTCAACAGAAATAAATGTTCTGCAAGCCAAATTCTGCCTTTTATGGTACCCATGTGGTGCTTTCGACTCCAGTTGGACTCTGCTGGTGTCACCACGGGCCTAGTTTATCCTGCCAAGCTTTTATTACTGGTGTGGCTGTGAGAGAAAGAGTAGCGGGGAAACAACCCAGCGTGACTCTAAACCAATAACTCTGAGCTCTAATAAAACCTAACTCTTTGTTTGTAAACTGAGAAAAAAAATTGATCTGAAATCATTGGGATATAATAAACACACACACACACACACACACACACACACACAAAGACAGACACACACCCATGACGCCACTTCAACAGCTAGCTTATGAGAAAAGCACTCGACTTTTAAGTTGTTTGAGGTATTAGTGTATTTGATTTTCTTTTTTTACAAAATGGTGATGACTTTATTAACTCTTGCTGGGGAAGCAGAGGTTCTCATATTCCTGTGACGCTGGGTGGAAGCAATCTATGGTTTGCTCTTATAAATGGAATTCTAGAAAATAATAGCCCTGTTCAGAATTAGCCCTCCATGGAAAGCAAACATGTGAGGAGTTTTGTGGGATCACGCCTGCTAACCATGCCCTTCCCCCCACCGATGTGCCAGCTAGTATTTCCCCAGGTCCAACTTTTGCAGAGGTAAACATGGAAATTGGGCCTGCATTATTTTTCAAATGCTTAGATAGGGTTAGGGCTAGGGCTGGGTTAAGAGGTTTAGGATAAATAACATGAGTTATTGCCCAGTTATAGTGGGATACAAAACACACACGCACGCACACACACACACACACACACACACACACACACACAAATGACCATGGATGCCAAAAGGGGATTGGAAAGATTTCTGGAGAAAAGGTCCATCGTGGGCTATAGGCCATGATGGGCTATAGGCCATGATAGGCTGTGCAACCTCCTTACATTAGTAGTAGGCTACTTCAGAATGCCAGGTGCAAGGCAGTGGCAACAAGATGCAGGCATCTTGTTATCTTGTGTGCATCTGGTGGGCCACTGTGAGATACAGGTAGCTGGACTAGATGGGCCTTGGCCTGATCCAGTGGGGCTGTTCCTGTTTTCTTATGAGTACATGTCTGAAGAGGAGCATCTGGTTCTGGTGGCTGTCAAAGAGAAATGCTGTGGAGAATCTTGACTAACCCCAGTACGTTTACCTCAGAATTTACCTCAGAATGCCAAGTGCAAGGGAGTGGCCACAGAATGCAGGCAGCCTGTTGTCTTGGGTGCTCCCTGAGGCACCTGGTGGGTCACTGTGAGATACAGGAAGCTGGACTAGAGGGATTTTGGCCTGATCCAGTGGGGCTCTTCTTATGTTCAATACCAGGACCTAGAAAAGAGGAAGGAAGAAGAAAAACAGCTCGCTCTCTCTCTCTCTCTCTCTCTCTCTCTCTCTCTCTCTCTCTCTCTCTCTCTGTGTGTGTGTGTGTGTGTGTGTGTGTGTGTGTGTGTTGTGTTGTGTTGTGTTGTGTTGTGTTGTGTTGTGTGTATGTGTGTTGGGAGTCTGCTGGTAATGAAAGGCGACTGTAGCTGAGCATTAACCAGGATAGGAGGGGTGGCAGACCTTTACTGGTGAATCTCCTGGGTCCCAGTGAGTGGTCTCTTATTACTGGATGTTTGACCTCACATGCTACCTCTGCTGTCTTGCATATAACAGTTCCATGACACAAAGGAAGTTCACCTTCAGCACAGACAACCGTTCTGTGTCACACAGCGCTCCTCAAATATAACCTTCCTCTCCTCTCCCACTTCTTCCAACACTTCCATCTTTCCACCATCTCCATAGCAACAACACTGCCGTGAAAAGATAGCAAAAACGTCTATATATAGCTTCCAGATCTCCTTGCCTTCAGCTGAGAGCCTTAAAACAGGGGAGACAGATGAAGCGCTACACCGCTAATGGTGGGTGTGGAGTAGGAGTGATCTAGAGGGGGCTAAAACTAGGCCCTGGTTTCTTTCTGAATGACCTTTTTGCCGTATGAGTAGAAAGGCAGCCAAAAGCATTTTAGCCCAGGCGATTCCTACAACATTTTGCAGCCAGTATTTTTGTAGTGAATAAAAGACTTTTGATTACTTCATCAGACAACACATCCACATTGGAGATTTGGCATAAGGGGATCCGTCTGTTCCTACAGTGTGTGCAATTAAACTAGACAATCCAAAATGAAAAGGCACAACAAGGGCACAGAGCCAAAAAATCTATTTCTCATACTGCACAATCTTAGGCATGTCTACCCAGAAGTAAGTTCCATTGAGTTCAGTGGGAATTTCTGCCAGGTACATGTTACAGGATTGCAGGTTGAAGCCCCAAGTATGTTCATAGACACACAAAGCAACAAACTCAAACATGTTCACAAGTGTTAACTAAGCCTCTTTAAGATGATGTTGGGAATTGCTGAAGTAAGCACAGACCCTGTCTCTTTGAACACAAGTGCACATCAATGTATTTGTGTGTTGTTTGGAACAGGGGGTTGATCCCATCCATTTATCCTTTCAACGCTTCTGCCCTATTGTATTGGTGCGCATGTGTAGTTCTACCAGAGACTGATAACTGGTCTTGTTTGCCAGTGATGGCTGGAAGTGCGTTTCTAGAACAGGGGTTCTATTCAAACATAAGATCTGATGTTTTCTATATTCAAACATAAGATCTGATGGTTGGCGGTGTGTGCGTGTGCGTGTGTGTGTGTGTGCGCGCGCACCCACTTAGCTTTGTCTTCTTCTGTAGCCAGAGGCGGAACTACAGGGAGGGCAAAGCTCTAAGTGTTGCAAGAAGCCTTACCCTGTCATGTAAATCCCTCCTCTCCCTTGCTGCTGTAGCCAGTAAGCAATGCCAAGATGTTGCTGTTCCCTGTGAGGATTGGCTAAAACGGTGCAGGAGAGGAGTGATTTCCACTGCAAGGTAAGGCTTCTTGCAAAACTTAGAGCTCTGCCATCCCTTAGATCTGCCTCTGTCTGTAGCTGGAGCTCCCAAGGCAAGTCACAGGACCCTTTCTTTGCTTAATGTTTATTCTCGCTTTGAAGACTGCTGTGCCTTATGATAAGATATCTGGACAGCCTTGGCCACATGAATGTGTGGGAGGGCATGGTAGATGACCACACAGTACTCTTTATTTGTGCTGGTATATGACATGGGTAGAAGGTTACTCATAACTTGTTACAGTGACTCTCAAACTATTTAGACTGGGACCCACTTTTTAGAATGGTACTTGTGTCGGAACCCACCGGAAGTAACATCATAGCCAGAAGTAACATCATCAAGCAGGAAGTGCCATCATTGTGACATCATCAAATGACACTCCTGGAATGCAATCTGGCATTCTTGGACTGCAGCAATTGCACAACCATGAAACATCCCTGACAGAAAGTAAGATCAGGACAAAATTCTATGTAAAAGCACTGGACTAAAAACAACACTAAAAAAAACCCTCACTTGAAAATTCAAACTGTTAACATTCACAAAAGGAATATAGTAAGAGTAAGATTTGCAACTTCCAAGATGGCTGCTCCAAGCTTTCGGCAACACACTGGACATCAGGTCGTGACCCACCAAGTGGATCCTGACCCACAGTTTGAGAAACACTGACTTATAAACGATCAAAACATCCTTAGGGATCAACCCATAGAACATGCTATTATTATGTATTTAGTGCCACTGGATGGGCAGCCCAATCCTATTCTTCCCTAGTGCTCAGGATTACAGCGGTGCTGCCAGAATATTCTGTGGGGCAAGGGAAGCACCCAGAGGTCTCCTTCGGGTAACGGAACATAAGTTCAGAGCCCCAGCAGCCGTGATGGGTCACCTGCTATTGAGAGTGCACAGAACCAAGAATGCCCATGTTGGCCTTTGTAGCCTGGGAGGGGTTTCAGAATTTGGTGGCAGACTCTACCACTAGCCCCACACAAACCTGATCCTTTGGGGCCACGCTCCCCCTGCCCAGTTCCACCCCAGCCCCGTCTTCCCCACCCTGAAAAGCCAACCACCAGCAATGCTAACTTGGCACTCCAGTTTTTCTTGGTATGCTCGTACTGCCAGCAGTGGAGTGTCTTACATCATTTTTGCAACAGCCAGCACCAGTGGTACGAGTGTAGCACCAGCACTGAGGAGTATAGGATTGGGCCTGTAGTGCTTTACAGACTGGATAGAAGCAACAAGAGGGACATCCCTGCCTAAGAAGCTTACAGGTGAAGTGCTGATAAAAGAAGCAACAAAAGGCAAGGCAGGAAAAAGTAGGGGCCAGAAGGATAAGGAGGGTGAATGTTAGATTTATCATCCCTCTTGGACAAGTGAGGAGTTCCTGAGTTCCTATTGCTTCCCACCTGGAGCTCTTTATCATTGCATTTCAGAACTGATAATACAGCTTATAGCATCTCCTGGTGGCATGGCTCCAGAGAAGGGCCTAAGCAATGGGTGACCGGCGTAACTATTCATCACATGCAGAGACAAAATACCTGTTCTGCAGAGCAGCTGCGGAGGGAGATTTGACGATGGTGCTTGCCTAGGAAAGAGGTTGGTGGACTGGGTGAGATTTGACCTCATCCAGAAAGGCTCTTATGATTTCGACTTCTCTTTTCCCCATACACTGCTTGCTCCATATTTTTTAGCCTCCCATGCCTTATGTATTGATTAAAGTTGGTTTCCAATCCATTCCGTTTGATTTTAGCCTTGATTACCTTTTGATTGATTTTAGCCTTGATGAAAACGAATGACCTTTTATGTGGGTACTGGGTGCTATAACTGGTGACTTGTGTGTCCCCTCACAGGAATTGTTGCACCACTCTAGTCTGTGGCATTCCTGCCTGCATTACGTGCCTGATCCCTTTAGTTCTGTGGCGGAAAATCTCTTAAACTGGAGAGCAAGCAGAACATTCTCCCACCCCAAGTGGCCAACCAAAATTGCAGCAGCTACACTACTGGTGAATAATACATTAAAGTCATTACAAATCTTTCACTATTAATATTTTAACAGAAGCAAAGATCTTTATTTTATATGTACGGTTTGGTCTTGACAACGTCCCATTAATTACTATACACCAAGCACAGAAGCATTTCCCAATAGTTCTAATTGAAACACAGGCCAATTTACTAATTAGCTCGAGATTACAAGGGGAATACACAAAAAAGAAATTGCTTTTGTGTCAATACTTCTTTCGGTTTCTTTCCGCTGAGAGGGTGGCACCGCGGCAATATCCATGCTTGGAGTGGCCAAGTTTAGATGTTGACGCTTCTTCGCTAAAGTGGGAAGAATTCACAGGGAAACAAAGCAGAATTTAACTGTTAGCTTAAGGACTTCTTAGAGTATGACCAGTGATGTCATTCAGGGGGAACGGACCAGAACGGGCGTTCCGGATCCTAACGGGCTCCGTGGCTGGTTTCAGGTTCCCGACAAGTGCCAATCAAAAGCGAGTTCCTGTTCCTAAATCATTTGGATGACACCACTGAGTATGACCCATGACAAATTGGGACTCCCACCATGGTTCAGAGATGTCCCCAGTTTGTCAGGTTTAGCAGAAGATGAGGCTTCTTAACAATTCCTTGCAGCTCAGGAGTGATGCAGTCCTAAAGGAGCAGGATGGCTTGATCACAGAAGTGGGGAAGAAAATTGATATAGTAGATCCCAAATGGTGCGTCAGGGCCTCCTTGGTGGCCCTGATGGGTATGTCAGATGGGTCATGGAAAACTGGGAGCAGCTGTCTTGGAAACTGCAGACCTTACTCCTTCTGTATGCGTTAACAGTTTCAATTTTCAAGAGAGGTTTTTTTAATTGTTTTTTGTTCAGTGCTTTTACATAATATTTTGACCTCATCTTACTTTCTGTCTGGGATGTTTCATGGTTGTGCAGTTGCTGCAGTCCAGGAATGCCAGTTTGCATTTCAAGAGTGTCATCTGATTATGTCGCAATGATGGCACTCCCTGCTTGATGATGCCACTTCCAGCTATGACATCACTTCCAGGCTAATGACATCACTTTCAGTGTGTGCCAACACAAGTGCCATTCTACAAAGTGTATTCCAGTGCCAAAAGGTTTGGGAACCACTCAGTTAGGGCATTGCAATCCCTGCAAAGAAGGGATTACAGCAGGAAAGAATGTGGACGAGGAGGAGATTTATATAAAAGATTCAATTCATTCATTCATTCATTCATTCAAATAGTATTTATATACCACTTTTCAACACAAAGTTCACAAAGCGGTTTACAGGCAAATAGTAATAATAAAGTTAAACGGCTCCCTGTCCCAAAGGGCTCACAATCTAAAAATATGCAAAACACCACCAGCGACAGCCACTAGAAAGACACTGCACAGGGGTGAAGAGGGACAGTTACTCTCCCCCTGCTAAATGTAAGAGGAACACCACGTGAAAAGTGCCTCTTGCCCAGTTAGCAGGGGTGAACTGAACTGTTAGCAGGGGTGAAAGATGAACTGAAGTTGACAATAAAGGATTTGGCCAAAGGTGCAGAGGGGAAAGAGCAGGGCTGAGAAACATTGAAAAGAAAAAAGTGTTAGTACTGCAAGAGGCTGGATGCGGATAGAAAAGAAAAGTGAACCATTTGTGATGGTCTCATTATTGGAATTCCTTGGGGGTGTGAGATAACAAGAGCTTCAACAGTGACAAGGAAGCTTGGGCAGAAATACTGTATTTGTAGAGCAATAGACATTTGCTCAGTTCATGGGTTCTTTTTCCTAGTGTGTGTGTGGGCATTTGCCTACTACTCAGTGAACCTGAAGGCTAAGGCGACATAATCCTGCAAACCACTGAGAGGAAAATAAATGACAATGTCAAAGCTTTGGCATCTCTTCCATTGAAACAGTGGTGGGGTCCACATGCATAGAAAGAACTCTGAGGCTGCCATCTTGAACTGGGCAGGTGGAGAGTGGCCTGGGGGGGGTGTTGAGTGGGTCTGCGAGGGGGGTGGGGACAGCGGCAGAGTCTGCTTCTGAATTCTGAATCCCTTCCCAGGCCATGGAAGCCGACACAGGCCTCCTTGGTTCTGTGCCCGCTAAATAGCAGGCACAGATCCAGGTAGACCTATCAGGGCCTCCTGGATTCTATACAGGGTAAGGGAACGGATGTTCTGTTACAACAAGAAGATCTCTGGCTGCTTCCCTGGCCCTACAGGATACGGTGGCAGCAGTGGTGGGATTCAAATAAAATTAACAACTGGTTCTATGATGTCATAGCCGGAGCCACAAAAACCTCCGAAGCCAGCTGAGGTAAGTGAGTGGGCGGGGCCCGGCCATTTAACAACTGGTTCTATAGAACCTGGGCAAACCCCCTGAATCCCACCACTGAGTGGCAGCCATCCAGTGTCACTATAGTCCTGGGTACTGGGGCAGCACAGAATTAGCCTGATAATGAACTCATTGGAGAAGGGAAGAGTCATTCATGTCTTCAGTGGCTATCTCAGCTTTGGAAGAGGAGGGTAACCCTTTCTATCAAAATGGAAGATGAAAGAAAATTTCTCAGGGCGCAATCCTAAGCTGTGCTGGAACATGCTGGCCGGTGGGCCTGCGATGTATCCAGTGCAGTTTGGGAGCAGGCAGGAGCCTCCTTGGGGCAAGGGCACATGCATGCCCTTACCCCGGGGTGGGCGCCAGCCATGCCTATGGGCTCCTCGGATCTGTGCCTGAGCTGAGAATGCCGTGTGGCCCGAATCAAGGACGCCGTATGGCCTGGGGATGGGAGCTTGGATGCAGCCTGACAGTCGGCATTCTCGCACCAGTGCTGCTGCCATTGGGCCGTGGCTAGCAGCTAGTGTTGGCCCAACACAGGGCCTGGGATTGTGCCCTCATTGAAGGATCATGGAGTGGGCATGGCTACCGAGTGTGGGGAAGAGGTGAACAATGAATCCTGTAACATTAGTCAGTGGAAAAGCACATGGGAGCGAAAGTTTCCAACTTTGGACAGAGTAAAATAGGCGCGTTGGTTGTCTTTGAAGCAAGCCAAGTGTTCCGTACAGCCGAGTGGCGTGTACTCCGACTGCAGTGAATATTCATTTCCAGTGCGTTTTAGTGGTGCTCAAACTGTTTCCCACATGACCAACTGCAATCTCCTTGAAAGAAATGGGTTTTCATTGAAGCAGGATTGTCTTTCATTTCCATGCCTAGGGCGCTGCGTTTCCCATAGTGCTCCAGGTTCTTCTGCATCTCTGTTTTCATGGCTGTGCTCTTTGAGACTGCACTGCAATGAAAGGCACTCAAAGGTATTTTTTTTTTCCTTTCTTACCCCTGATGTGCTGTTGGGTACGTGCTCCTCAAAGCCCCTACAGGCAGAGGATGTTTGATCTTTACATGACACAAAAATCTACCTTGCCTTGTCCCAGTTTAGTTTTGTCAGAGCAATAGTCAAAGAAACAATTTGGGAGTGAAGTAATACGGTATGGCTCAGTTCAATTTCTTCCCAGATCCCCCCCCCTTATTTGTGCGATTCTTCTTCCATCTTCTCCTGCACAAGCAAATAAGTTGAGGGTAAGTCTGGGATCTGGGAAGCATCTTTTACTGCAAAATAATGAGTTAGGCCAGCATAAGCTAAGCCAGCAAAGTTTGGCCAGCACAAGGGACACTGTAAAGTATGTTTGGACTGCTCTCGGAGTCAGAGAGGCCAGCACACAGACATGCGCCATCCTCCCTGACTTTGAGAGTAGTACAACCACGCTTTATGGTGGACCTTGTGCTGGCTAAACTTTGCTGGCTTAGTTTATGCCTGCCTAATTCCAGTTTAGGATTGCGCTCTCAGTCGCATGTGGGGTGGGGGTATATTCTGAGGACTGGGAAGCAGCACGTGGCCTTCTAAGGGCTGAGAACCATCACTTCCGGTTTTTGCCTAAAAACTGGAAACATCAAGTGGTTCTCAACCCACAGTTTGAATAACACTGCTCTAATCCAAATAGAACTGTGGCAAGTTCTTGAAGAGATGGGAGTTCCAGACCACCTGATCTGCCTTCTGAGAAACCTTTATGCGGGTCAGGAAGCAACAGTTAGAACTGGACATGGAACAACCGACTGGTTTAAAATTGGGAAAGGAGTACGACAAGGCTGTATATTGTCACCCTGCTTATTTAACTTATACGCAGAGTACATCATGAGGAAGGCAGGGCTGGATGACTCACAAGCTGGAATCAAGATTGCTGGGAGAAACATCAACAACCTCAGATATGCAGACGATACCACTCTACTGGCAGAAAGTGAGGAAGACCTAAAGAACCTTTTGATGAGGGTGAAAGAGGAAAGTGCCAAAATTGGTTTGAAGCTCAACATTAAAAAGACTAAGATCATGGCAACCACTCCCATCACTTCCTGGCAAATAGAAGGGGAAGAAATGGAAGCAGTGACAGACTTTATTTTCCTGGGCTCCAAGATCAGCGCAGATGGTGACTGCAGCCATGAAATTAAAAGACGTTTACTTCTTGGGAAGAAAGCTATGGTGAACCTAGATAGCTTAATCAAAAGCCGAGACATCACCCTGCCAACAAAGGTTCGCATAGTCAAAGCGATGGTTTTCCCAGTAGCCATGTATGGCTGTGAGAGCTGGACCATAAGAAAGGCAGAGCGTCGAAGAATCGATGCTTTTGAATTATGGTGTTGGAGAAGACTCTTGAGAGTCCCCTGGACTGCAAGGAGATCCAATCGGTCAATTCTCCAGGAAGTCAAGCCTGATTGCTCCCTGGAAGGACAAATGCTGAAGCTGAAGCTCCAATACTTTGGCCACCTGATGAGAAGAGAGGACTCTTTAGAAAAGACCCTCATGCTGGGAAAGATTGAAGGCAAAAGGAGAAGGGGGCGACAGAGGATGAGATGGTTAGAGAGTGTCACCGAAGCAATGAATATGAAATTGGGCGAACTCAGGAAGCTAGTGGAGGACAGGGAGGCCTGGCGTGCTGTGGTCCATGGGGTCGCGAAGAGTCGGACACGACTTAGCGACTGAACAACAACAACAAAATCCAAATACTGCCTACTTTTAAGGGCAATTGCTTGTCATTAAACATTCCGTGTTATTTTATGACACTGGAAATAATAGAAAGGGACTGGATAATGTGCTACATCCGTGGTTCCCAAACTGTGGGTCAGGACCCAGCAGTAGGTCATGAGTCAATTTCAGGTGGGTCCCGAAGCACCCAGAGTAGATATATTAAAAATATGGGAAGATGGGATGCTGGAAAGGGAGACGGCTGTGTGGTTACTTTGCTTGTGTCAAGGTTGCAGATAGGCTTTTTTTCTTTCTGATTCACTTTGCTATAGGAAAATGGCTGAGAAATAACCTGATTGCTGCATTCTCAGGAAAGCAGCAGGCTCTGGAGTCACTTCCAGCCATGACATCACTTCCTGTGGGTCCCAGACTGATTGTCGCTCTAAAAAGTGGGTCCCTGTGCTGAAAACTTTAGAACCACTGTTCTAGATACAGCTTTCAAATGTGTGATATAATCTGAGTCTGGTCTGTACTCGGTAAATTTCTCCTGAATCAACAGGATACAGGTTTCTTTATTTCTGCCGTGCATTGTTTTGAAGTCTTCTATTGTGCTCTTTTCCCCCCACAAAGTATTACAGCTACAATCTCTTACTCTTCACAGCAGCTTTTCTTAAAACAAATGAGAACTTCAGCTGAAAATTTGAAAGACAAAAACCTCTATTTTCCACCACATGCATCAAATAACGATTCAGTTGTTTCCTTGGATGCCGGCAGCAGCTGCATTGTCAAATTGAATGGATTTATAATTCATTCAAGCTGTTTTGCTAAATGCCTCTTTTTTCCAAGGAGTAATCAGGAATATTTTGGGAGATTTTAGGAGAAGGTAAACTTCAATTCATCTTCGGACGCTTACTTAACTCTAGAACACAGGTCTCCAAACCCTGGCCCGGGGGCCAGATGTGGCCCTTGGGGAGTGTCTATCTGGCCCGCAGCAAGCCTCTGGTCCAGCGGTGTTATGCTGCCGGAACGCTGGGCGGGACATCCGGGTGATCGACAGCCTGCCCGTCACGTTCCTCACCGTTACGCCGTTTGCGTAACCAATTACGCCGCTTGCATACGTTACGCAAATGGCGTAACGCTGAGGAACGCGACAGGCAGGCTGTCAATCACCCGGATGTTCCAGCCAGTGTTCCAGCAGCATAACACCGCTGCTCTGGCCCTCCTGATCCATTACACTTCCTGAGGTTCCAGTGCAGGGGAAGAGGTTTTGTTCAGAGCTAATTGATAGAAATCTGCTTGTAGCCCCTGGAGGATGCTTGCTGATGTGTTACCATGGTAAGAGAAGCTTTTTTTTTTTTTTTTTTTTTTAAAGGATTGCTAATTAATTCAGTAAAATAAAAGGCACTTCTCTTCCCTCCGCGCTGAGTCAAATCAGCGGATAGGGAAACTGCGGATGAGAAGGCTGTACCTGTAGTGGTACTGTAAATGTGACAATGCAGGAGCTTGATATGACAACCCCTGACAGCTAGTGGGAGGGGTTGCTTATGTGGCCCATTGTTACAGTCCAACCCCCTGTTGGGAAGGAGAGGGATGGACCACTCTGGAAGTCTCGTCTCCAAGAGCCGCTTGGTCTCCTTGCTTTGTACTGTTCCCGTACCCAGCTGCAGAGGGATATTTTGTCTACTGCAGAGCTGCAGGCAGGGGGAGAAATACACAAAGAGGAGCATAGCTGAAATTCAAGGTTTGTGAGTAAAAGCTGATCAGGAGCCCTTTGGAGTTCTCACTTTTTATTACGGGGGCTGTTAACTGTCAACATGGCTAGGCTGAAAATCCCTCTTGTGCCAGCATCCAGCTCGATTAATTTCCGAAAACTGTCACAATGTTCCAACGGGAGAGGATTGCCGAGCCTCTCATTGTTTGTTCTGTTTCTTTGAGTGTCTGCATTTCACACCTTCGATATTATCACGGCGTCTTTGCAGAATGTGATCTCTCTTGCTGCCATCTTCATCCATGACAAGGCAGGAACAGTCAGCCTCGAGTGCACTGATTCCCAATCTGTGGACCGTGGACCACAGGTTGTCCATCTTAGCCTGAGAAGTGGTGCATGAGGTCTCAGAAAAAGAAGAAAAGATCACCTTCAATCGCTCCCAGCATCTTGCTGAGCACGTGTTCCGCCATGAACCACCAGAGAGGGTGGAGAATGGACTGTGCAACCCCTGGTGGCCATCAATGAGCTGCGGCTATGATCGACCCATTCTCTGGTGGTCCATGGGGGGGGCACTAACTCAAAAGACACTTCCTCACAGATCACCAGAGAAGGTGGAGAATGGACCTCTCATAGCCACAGCTGGTAACAAAAGCAGAAACCCACAAGTCTTCTCTATAGATAATAAATCTTCAGTCATTGCAATTTGAATTGTATTTTTGATCTGCACGGGGGGGGGAGATGGCATGTGGTCCACAACGATTCCAATTTGTGCCTCAGTGGTCTGTGGACTCCTAAAGGTTGGGAACCACTGCTCAAATGGAAGAGTGAAAGGTAGCAATAGGTTCTTTTGCCTACTTCTCAAATCAGAACTTCCTTGCATAGCACGATTTGCTTTTCTCTTGAAGCAGGTCCTCAATATTGAATGCCACAAACCTGAAACCATAAGCAAATACAGGGGAAGCTGCGACTGTCACCTTGTCAATGAGATTCATAACAACCAAGGAATGGGCTTCCTGAGTCACACCAAGGGCCGTCACATCTGCTATTCCAGTGGTATTCAAACTTTTTAGACTGGGACCCGCTTTTTAGAATGGCACTCGTATACAACCATGAAACACCCCTGACAGAAAGCAAGATCAGGACAAAATATGATGTAAAAGCACTGAATTAAAAACAAAATTAAAAACAAAACCCTCACTTGAAAATTCAAACTTTAACACTAACAAAAGGAATATAAGAAGAGTAAGGTCGGCAGTTTCCAAGATGGCTGCTCCCAGCTTTCCATGACCCACCTGAAATCAGTTGCAACCCACAAAGTGGGTCCCGACCCACAGTTTGATAATATTGTGCTATTCTAACTGCACCCAGACAGATGCCTTTCTGGCCTCCCAGGCAGGGTGTGAAGTGATGAGGTTCTCCTGTTGTTTGTCCTCCGCATCTGGTACTTGCAAGTATTTTGTTTCTGTACATGGAATTTCCATTTAGCTATCATGCCTCATAGCCACTGATAAGCCTGTCCCCAGTGAACTTGTCTCATGCTTTGAAAAATGCCATCGACCTAATGGCCAACTGCACTAGCGATGGGTGAATCTTCACCCAACCATGCAGTACATACTGGATTGTCTTGGAAATCAGTGGAACTATTTTCTAAAACAGGGCTCGCCAAATCTTGGCCCGTGGGCCGGATCCAGTGTTTGCACAAATCCCTCCCCTCTGTGGGCAGCATGTGCCGTTCCACTTCTCCGTGGCTGCAGTCTTCTCCCAATCTGGGCATAGGGATGCTCTGGGCAGCGTTATGGTGTTATGGGGACGTCCCGGTGCAAAGCCTCCTGGGACATCATGGCATAGACGCAATTGCCCAGAGCATCCTGACAAAAGTTGGTGTAGCGCCCCCCCATTGGCATTCCCTGGTAAGGCAATCCAAAGCAGAGCTGGGGCAGACGCCACAGAAATAAAGGCAAGTTAAACGTTGTAGTTCTTGGTAAAAGCAGGCACACTTGTATTAAAACATTGCAGACAGACATGAGGTTAATAAGACACAGTCATGAATCAGGTTACAGATAATAGAAGTTCTCACAGACAAACAATAGCTCTGGCAAGATCTTATACGTTACATGATATTAAACAGCAAGATCAGCAGCAGCACCTCCTCCTTGCCAGACCAAACCCGATAAGAGGTGCAGTGAGGCCTCTGCTTAAATACCTTGATGGGAACCCTCCCTCCAATCACAGACCCTGAGTCCTATGTGCATTCCTGCATACTGGCCTTGATGAACTACACCTGGCCTTACTCCGGCATATCAATTCCTCCCACTCAGGTGTGACTAGTTTACTTTATCCCGAAGTGGGCATTTTACCCTGAAAATGTTATCAGGCCTCTAGGATTTTCTCTCCCTAGAAAATGGAACCTTAACACATCCCTATGCCAAGATCGGGCAAAGACTGCAGCCACAGAACAACGGAATGGTACACACTGCTCAGGACGGGGAGTTTTTTTGTTGTTGGACTGTGGTCTCCAGTTTGAGAAATAGCCAATTTCTGGGACTGTCCAAATTCAGCAGGTCTCCCACCTCAACCCTCTCTCCCCATTCATCCTGGTTTGCCCTTGGATAGGTGAGGACCCTTCTCTAGTGCCTGACCTGTGAATAAAGTGCCCTGATCCTAAATAAAGTGCCATGTTATACACTGATGCTGTTGTAATACCAATCACTAGGGTTGTGGTATTTGGTGATATTTTTCCAGAATTTCTTGATTAAAATAGCCAATTGCAGTGTCATGTGTTTTTATTCTATATTCTCATTCCAAGTTGTCATTTTTATTAATTGTAAATGCTTTAAAAGTGTACTAGGTAGATGATACAGGTGATATAGTGTCAACAGATGCAGCCACAGTATTATTTTCTAATAGGAAAAGTATATTTTCCAGATGTTAAAATAAAAACAAAAATGCAGTGTTTTTATTCAAACATTTTAACCCCTAAAAGGCAGCGTTTTGTGTTTTTATGTGGCGACGAACAAAAACCCCCCACCCCTACCAGTAACAAAAATCTGACACATGACACTTATGGTTTCATGCAAAATGGTCCTCACACAGGAAGTTATGGTTTGGTCATATTTAAGGCTGCCTTTTAAAAAAAAAAATCCTACAATGGAATGTGATGCACGTCTCAAGGAAATTTCAAAGGTGGGAGGTTCTCAAGGGACACATTTCTGCCCTGAGACAGATTCCAAGACGGTGCCATTCTTCTGTTCACTTGTTGGCAGCAGGCCACAACGCAAAACAAAAATAGGACACCTTCTGGATCACATTGAGGCTTGATTATTCAAGCGATTCAATAACAGAGGAAATCTTAGCGTGGTTAATGGTGACAGGACTTTTTCTGATGCTGCAACGTTTCCTCAGATCTTAAGGGTGCAATCCTAATCTGGAGTTAGGCCGACACATTTGGGCCAGCAGAGTTTGGCTGGCCCAAGGGCCACCGTAAAGCATGTTTGGATCACTCTCGGAGTCAGGGAGGATGGCGCATGTCTGTGTGCTGGCCTCTCTGACTCCAAGACTGGTCCAAACATACTTTACAGTGTCCCTTGTGCTGGCCAAACTTTCCTGGCCTAACTGTGCTGGCCTAACTCCAGGTTAGGATTGTGCTCTGTCACTTCTGATTATGTTGATGTTTTGGTTTTGATTTGGATACGTTTAGAGCTAGTGGGGGGCTTGTTAATGGGATGGTATTATTTATTAGTTTAAGATATATATGAGAGCTTTTGGGCCGAAGTAAAATTCCATGTATGGTGAAATTCCATGTATGGTGAAATTCCATGTATGGCCAATAAAATTCTATTCTATTCTACTCTTTACAAAGCCTGTTAGAAAAAAGGAGAGTCAGTTTGCTTCAGGACCATCCAGCTTTCCTTAAGGCTTCTGCTTCGGAACTAGGATTTTAAAAAGACATTCCATGGTCATATTTGAATTAGAGGTGATCAGTTTTCCGGATTGTTATCCTTTTACCACTTTTAAGAAAGCAACATTTTGAGCTTGAGGCATGAGCATCTGCACTGAATGAAGATGATCTAGGAATTCAGAGGATTGCTTTCTTCGTGGTTATCTGCAGAGAGAGTTCCCTAACTGTCCTAAAGCTGGCTGTTGCTTCAAGGCCTAATCCTATGGGCCTTCTGTGCCAGTGGTACTCTTGTACCACAGGTGCCATGTGTTGTGAAAGTGCAGTGAGGCACTTTCCCGCCAGCAGTACCAGCATATCAGTTGCGCTGAGGCCAGAGCCAGTTGGTGTTGAGCCTCAGTACAAGGAAGACATCTGATGGAGCATCACTGACCGCTGGTCAGTGATGAGGCCTTTTGGGGCTGGGGGAGGCTGGAAGGGAGCAGAATTGAACAGAAGCCGGATAGCCCAAGAGGAGCATCAGGCCTGGCAGGGGGTGGCGACGACGGCAGAGTCTGCCACTGAATCTTAACCTCCCTCCAGGCTGTGGAGCCCTACATGAGCCTCTTTAGTTTTGCGCCTGTTCAATCGCAACCATAGATCTGAGGAGACCCATTGGGGCTGCCAGGGCTTGGGGTAACAAATGTTCCCTTACCCCAAGGAGGCTCTGGAGCCTGCCCCAGTTCCATAGACTACAGAGGCATCCATTGTGGCGCTGCTGTTTGTCTGGGCACCTGGGCAGCTGAGGATTGGGCTGTTAGTTTAACCTTTATGTTAGAAGAAACTTGAACAATTTTTGATTGACTGCCAAATCAAAGTCCCTTCATGCTTTCCCGTTTTTTTCTAGCTCCTTGGTGATGGTTTGTTTTCCCTCCTGGATTGCCATTCTCTATTCCCCAGTGGAGTGCTCGCTTGCTAATATCGTAACATGCAGCATATACTCACATACAAGTCTATCTCCTGGATAAGTCGAGGGCACGGTTTAAGCCCAAAATTATGGAATTTGCTAGGGCCTGTGGGTAAGTCGAGGGAAAAACAGGGGTATATGGAGTTCTTTGAATTAGATAGTTTTGTCTGATTTTACCCAAGGCCGGTTTCTGAAAAATGACCTACCAGTAATTGTTACCCAAGAACAGTCTGCCTCATTTATTGAAGAGAAGCAAAATTCCTTAAAAACTGAGCTGTTCAAGACAATGTGTGTCTTTACCTGTGAAGGCAATTTTGATTCATTATAATGTTGGTGGAAACCTTCCTTCGACAGAGAGCATTTGCAGAAATGTGTTTTTTGGCCCCTGCAGTAGCATCTTCTCTTGGGCTAGGCATTTTCAGAAGAGACGGACCTAGAGGGGGATATCAGCACAAAGTTTGGCAAGCAGCTGCTGCTCCTCCTCTTCGGAGCCATTCCCAGTGGCTAGAGCAAAACGGCTACGTTGGCTCCGAAGAGGAGGGGGGAGGCGGCTGCCTGCAAAACCTAGTGCTGTGATCCCCCTCTAGGTATGCCACTGATTTTCAGGGTTATATTTGTGATGTTTCGTGGGCCCGCTGGAAGTTTTAGCAATTGCAATTTGAAAGGTGTACAATGTACATTGTCCTCCATTGAGCTCAGTGCTATCCCCACAGAGCCACACATTTCTACATAGGCAATACAGGCTGAGTAGAAATTCTCATTTAATGAGTGAGTCCATCTGGAATATCATCTCCAAGGGAATTCATAAAATGCCTCATTTTAAATTATTGTCATCGCATGCACACCACATAGCTAAGCAGTGTACACCCAAAGAGGCAATGGGTCATTGACTCCTCATTTTGAGATGTTGAGAACATTCTATTACCATCTAAACAATACTTTGGGGAGCCAGAGTGCCTTTAGAGATGCTGTCTATTTTATATACATATATAGTTACAGAATGCCACAGAGAATATCTTTTTTAAGCAGCTCCAACGTTCGACTATCATGGTTTAATAAATCCAGCATTATAGTCTTCAGTTTCAAGTGTCCGATAACTTCTTAAGAAAATTAAGCATGCATTTTTTTTTCTTCCAGTTGATCTCATCGCTTAGAGTCAGGGTGACCAGATACAATAGAGGACAGAACGCCTATACTTTTAACGATTGTATAGAAGATGGGATTTTGGCAGATGCAGCTCAACATGGAAGGGCTTAAAAAATGAAAATGAATGTCAATGTTCGAAAATAATTGTAAAATTGTTCTGCGGTGAACATGAGACATCTTGTTGCAAAATGGAATGGCACTTTCTAAACCAAATGAATTGTGACATACGTTTCTGAAATTTTCCGTTTTGAACCCATGAAGGGTAATATATGTCTGGATCATTTTTACAATATAGTTCATTGTAAAAATGACCTTATGGTAGACGATGGGAGCTTCCATTTTTAACAGAGTGAGAGTTGCATTTTCAGTTCCACGTTTCAATTGCCTGTGTTGGGTCTTCTCTGCACAGAACACTGTGGAAATGCAGTCTTAGCTGCATGTGTGGCGGGCCACTGGGATTGTAGACAGACCTCCAAGGTGGGTTTGTAAGAAAAGCACATGTTCACCTATGTCTGGCTCAAATGCTCCTCCAGAGTACCGAGCTTCCCAGCAAAAAAGGTTCAAATCCCAATTGTGTTTTGTGGTCATTCTTAATGGGTGAGTAAGCTTTGACCATCTAAATCCTTTGGTTTTTTCTCCTTCTCTTGCCCCAGCTTGCCCCGCCCCCCCTCTCCCCATTATGACACTTATTATTTTTCCATCCACAGCAAAACTATTCACATCAAGGTAATTGATGATGAGGAGTATGAGAAAAACAAGACTTTCTTCCTTGAGCTGATGAGCCCACGCATGGTGGATATGAGTTTACAGAAAGGTGTAGTACTGGTTCTCCCAACTAACATTAATACACTTCTTTCCTCCTCCTCCTCCTCCTCCCTCCCTCCCTCCCTCCCTCCCTCCCTCTCCCTCCCTCCCTCCCTCCCTCCCTCCCCCCTCTCTCCCTCTCCCCCTTTCCTCTTTTCTTTTCTCACTACCTGTAGTCTCTTTTTGTTTTCCAACTGCTCTATCCTTAACACTGCTGTGTATGCACAATATGTCACATGGTATTGATGGGTGCTAGCAAGATGGGGCATTACATATCTGGTGTCTGTGTGGGGTTTGTGTGTGTGTGTGTACTTGTGTTAGGCGACCAAAGTTTGGCTGGCACAAGGGCCACTGTAAAGCGCGTTTGGACCACTCTCGGAGTGAGGGACAATGGCGCATGTCTGTGTGCTGGCCTCTCTGACTCTGAGGGTGCAATCCTAACCAACCTTCCAGCACTGGGGTAAGGGCAATGCAGCTCTGAGATAAGGGAACAAAGATTCCCTTACTTTGAGGAGGCCTCTGGGACTACTACTCCACTGCAGAATGCAGGACATGACCCACTGGCACAGCTAAGTCAGTGCTGGAAAGTTGGTTAGGATTGCGCCCTGAGAGTGGTCCACACATACTTTACGGTGTCCCTTGGCCTGGCCAAACTTTGCTGGCCTAACTGTGCTGGCATCACTCCAGGTTAGGATTGCACTCTCTGTGTGTGCACGTGCGTGAGTAATGGATATTTATTATTGAGCTAACACTGGAGATTTGCAATCCACACCACCATAATAGGCCATGAAGGTATGCATTCCTTCGTGATGTGTGTGCATCGTGCTGATTTCAGTTAGGGTTCTCTGACCAGTGACTCGATGCCTGCAATTCACAATGATCTCTACTTACGTAATATTGGCCAGAGTCGCAAAATAAGCTCTGGAGCAAATTTCTTTGCAAAGGGAAGGGTTCATTCATCAGTTTTCCTGGCCTTAGAAAAAAAATGGGTTTCCCACTTAATTGACTTTGGCGGAAAGGAATAAAATGTAGCAAGTAATGGTGACATTGTGAACAAATGGAAATTCAATTGGTGGCCCTCCTACTACAAGCATTTCTGCATTTGCCACTTCCATCATCGTGATAACTTAGCCTTCTGCCAATGCCATTTTCTTGGTGTCACCCCCATTGCTGCTGCTACCCCCACCAACCATGTCCTCCTCCACTTCAATTTCGAAGCAGAGGAGGAGTCAGGAAATGGGGATAGAATTGCCACCACCTCCACCACTGTTACTGTTTTGCCCTTACTCCGCTAAGAGCATAATCCTAACCTGGAGTTAGGACAGCAGTTAGGACAGCAAAGTTTGGCCAGCACAAGGGCCATCATAAAGCATGTTTGGACAACTCTCAGTATCAGGGAGGATGGTGCATGTCAGTATGCCGGCCTCTGTCTCTGAGAATGGTTCAAACATACTTTACGGTGTCCCTTGTGCTGGACAAATTTTGCTGGCCTAATTGTGCCGGCCTAACTCCAGGGTAGGATTGCGCTCTGACTGGGAATTTAACTTTGGGGTCCCTACATCCCAGCCCAGGAACCTGTTCTTCTGACATATATCAGCCCATCCCCTTGTTTGTCCTCCCCATGTACTGTACCAACTCTTCATTTCTAGCACACTGGTCTTAAGCTTATGAGGTGTTTTTATTTTTCAAATCAACTCGGAGCCTGATTTCCAGTATAACATTTTGCATTAAATAACATTGCATATTATTATTATTGCATTCAATATTTTTATTAAATAATATTAAATGCAACAGCTAAGTGTTGCTCAACAGCAAAACAACCAGGAATGCAACTTCAGAATTTACCCTTCACACAACCAAAGCAGTGAGGCTGCTATCACCATATAGGTAGAATTAGGGGTGCGGGGAAAGGGTAGCATCTGTTCCTAGGGAAGGCAGGGGACAGCCGGGCCCATGGGCGGACTTGCCCGGAAGAGAGGTGGTTCCCGGATCTGCCATTTGGGTCAGATCCTAACCCCTGTTCCTGGTCCGGTTGACCCTGATCCAGGTTGTCTCCAATCCTCTGATTTTGGTGCCGCAGATCCAAGTAGCCCCATTCAGGTCACTACTGTGTTCCTGGGGGAAGGGAAATTGATTGCCCTCTCCCCAGGTTGCACTGTAGCTAGCCCCAAGCCTGGGCTGGATATGGGGAAAGCCTGTCAGCCTGCCTTTTCCAGCTCAGAGTTGGGATTATGCCCTTGTATTGGGGATAAACAGGGTGATGTCCTGAGAAGACAAAAAATCAAAGACCCTCAATATCCTTTTTCTTAACAACCCTTGCAAGGTAAGAGCAGGTTTTAAATTGCAACCTTGATGTTAACCTAATAAACCATTAGGAAAGAAAACAAAAACGCCATCGAGTTTGGAAACAGCATTTTAACTCCATTCGCACTGCCTCAAGATCATCACCTGTTATGTTGCATTCTGCCCGTCATTTTGTCATACCAAATTTTACAAACACTGAGCAATCTGTTCACCTGAAAATGAAGCACAGCAGGAACTCATAGAAACAACTGAGTATGGTGCGTTTCGATGTGTTTCATTTATAAAGTCGCACCATAAAAACAAAGGGAAAAAATGCTGCAGGGAGACATTTCAGATGTTGTCTCATCAAGGAGTGAGCTTAAAGAATGTGCCAAAGATCAATGGGCCACATTTTCTCCCAAATGCTTCACAAAGCAAAGCATAGGATCTGACCTGGTTGGATAGGCCCTGGTGTGAATGTGTAAATGTGGGCTCTCTCTCGCTCTCTTTCTGTGTGTGTGTGTGTGTGCGTGTGTGTGTGTGTGTGTGTGCGTGTGTGCAATCCTGACCTGGAGTTAGGACAGCACAGTTCAGCCAGCCAAGTTTGGCCGGCACAAGGGACACCATAAAGTATGTTTGGACCACTCTTGGAGTCAGAGAGGCCAGAACACAGACATGTGCCATCCTCCCTGACTCCGAGAGTGACTGACTTTACAGTGGCCCTGGTGCCAGCCAAACTTTGCTGGCCTAACTGTGCTAGCTTAACTCCAGGTTAGGATTGCGCTCTGTGTCTGTGTCTGTGTGTGTATGAGAGAGGGGGGAGGGAGGGAAAGAGAGAGTGTTCAGGCTATTTTTTTCTTGCTCCCCACCCAGAGACAGTCATTGTAATCAATAAAATGGGTGTGTGTGGGGAACAAAATTGGCTCTTTACGATATATACAATAAACGATGCCTATCTGGGCGGTCTTGTGCCCGTGGATATTTCTGATTGGTCAGCCAGTGGATGAGCTGTTATTACCATGTGACACTCTACTGAATGTGCTGCAGAAGTCACCTTCCACTAACCATCAACAAGGACCACAGGTTTCCCCTTCTTCACCCTCTGCCCATCCATCCCTTCCTTCCTCCTCTAACATTCTCTGACTCACCTGAAGATCAGCTCCGACCAGCCTACCGTAGAAAGCAAGCGAAACACCATCAAAGGCAGTGGCAGGAGTGGGCTGCATGTGAGAAAGGTGTGGTGGTGGTGGTGGTGCTGCTGCTGCTGCTGCTGTTGCATCTGCTCCCAACCAGGCAACCCACTACACACATGTCTTTCTTGTTGTCCCTACAGGAAGACCGTAAGGGTTAAAATAGTAGATGAGGAGGAATACGAAAGGCAGGAGAATTTCTTCATTGCCCTTGGTGAACCGAAATGGATGGAACGAGGAATATCAGGTGTGAGATCCTTTTTGACCAACCAGACCAAACCAAACGAACCCAAGATCTTTCAAGTTACCATTTTTGCTCCCCGTTTTTTACCCGCCCGCCCCTCCAACCTTTTTTCTCTTTCGTTTTGACACAGACCAAGTGTTATTCTTTCCCCTCCTATATTCTCGCTCTCACCCTGTTTCGGTCCCATCTCTGCATTTTTGAGCCTGGCTTCCTTCAGGTCCTCCTCTTGTGCAACGCTCGCGTCTTTGAGGCCGCATGGCCCGTGTGTGTTTGGATCGTGTGTTGGATCTCCTTCCTCCTCCTTTGTTTTTCTTCTCCCTTTCGGGCCTGATCCTGTTCCCCTCCCTAATGCTGAGTCTGAGACGACTTCTCCAAAAGAATGTGGCTGCATGGCTGCCTCTTTGGCTTGCTCCCCAGTACTGTCTCTTGCAGTTTTTCCTGCCTCCTTCTTGCCCCCCCCACCCCGTTTTATGGCATTGCAGTTAATGACGTTGGGTGCGGATACATTTCATTGTGAATATCTACCACCAGAATCACAGCGAACACGTTCTGTCATCTTAGTGACAACAGGTCGTTTGCATTCTGTTGGCTTCTGTGGCCCAACGAGCTCCCAGCACAGAAAAGATGTTTACTAAGAAAACGTCATAGTCCTTGTGTTTAGGAATTCATAAAGCAGTTGTGTCTCTAATTTGCAGGCAAGAAAAAAATAATAATGTCCACAGAGTTTAATCAAGGCTACACAGCAAAACCTTAATAAAGAAATATCTCAGTTTGGAAATTAAACTATGTTTAAAGCATCAGGAATCTGCAGATCACAACAGGAAAGGCACAAGTATTGAAGGCTGGGTATGACAATTTTCTGGGTGACTTCTCTTCAGCTCCATGGATCTTGTTTGAAAGATCCAAGCAAATGATGACTCAATCCTAACCAGGGCTGGAATAGGCAAACCATATCCAGCCCTGGTTAGGAAGTGGCTGTGGAGCAACATTTGTCCCCTTCCCCCTTTAAAGCCCCAGCCAGCCCAATGGGGTTACTCAGAAGTGCGCCAGCAAAATCACTGGCGCAAATCCGAGCAGCCATGTTAGGATCTGGTCTAAGTGTCAGATCCTGCCTCCCCCCCCTTCCGGGGCCCCCCATGAACCCCCCACCTTCCCCTCCTCCCAATCTGCCTTCCTCAACTCCCCCATGCCATCTTCCCAAGGTCAACCTAACCGTATCTGTGCACCAGCCTACCTGACTCCAAGAGTAGCACAATATGGCAACTAACAACAAGAGAGTTGTGCCAGCCTACCAGCATATTAGGATTGCACCCTCAGAGAACTGCATAGAAAAAGGTAGACAAAAAAAGATCTACCTTGTACCACGTACTATGAATATATTCCTGAGAAGACTACCAACCTACCAACACACAAATAAAGCCCTTTGGACTTCTAATTTCGCTCCGAGCAATTGATGCTTGTAAATCCTACAGCCATTTTAAAAAACAAAACAAAGCAAATGAATAATGATCCCCAAGTATCACTGTTGGTTGCTACTACTGCTATGTCTGTATACCACTACTGTACGCCACTACTACACCACTACCACTACTGTAGTAATGTACACTACATTACTATGATTACTTCATTGGTTTTTATCCTACTCTTTCCTGATAACTCATGGTAAATACAAAAAAACGCATACAAAACAAAGGAGGCTGAATATTTAGGACCCAATCCTGCCTAACTGATGCGCCAGCATAGCGCACGCCCCACCAGTGCTCCACACCTCTGTGTGTCGCAAAAGTGCTGTCAGTGCATGGAGGTGGGGTGCTCTAGCACAGACTGGCACAGTGGAGTAAAGGCCCAATCCTATCCAACTTTTCAGTGCTGATGCAGCTGTGCCAATGGGGCATGCGCAGCATCTACTGATGAGTGGACAATCATGGAGACCTCCTCAAGGTAAGGAGACATTTCTTCCCTTATCTCAGGGCTGCATTGCGGCTGCATCAGCACTGAAAAGTTGGATAGGATTGGTCCCCAAATCATTGGGTCTTACTTCTGAGTCAGCATGCATGTAGAAGCTCTCCAGTGCCAATTCATCACTGCTGTCCTTCCAAATCCAAACCACCCGTCTTCCCAAACCACTCGTTTGCCTTTCATGAAGCTCCACACTGTAGCAATCATTCCCGCCCCTGCCCTTGCTCATTTCTCCCTGTCGCAGAAGGTTTTGTACTGGCATCTGGCTCAACCCTTCCACCTTCATAACATGGATAAACCTCCCCTTATTAGGAAACCTTGAAATAATTCTCCATTTCACAATAGCTGGGAGATGGAAGAATAAAGCACGTGTCCATTGGCACCTCATGAGCTTTACTGCTGAAATTTAGGGATGTGAATAGCCCACCAAGAAATTTCATTCATAGATGCAGATTTGACTTCCCCAGGGGAAAAATTGCTTTGAATGGACCTTTTTTGACATTTCAGTGCCAACACGAATTACTTTCAATGCAAATCTCATTGATCTGTTCAGGAGCACCACTTGAATAGCATGTAGGTCACCTTTCTCGTATACCATCATGTGGCCACGGTATGGGCACAATCCTAACCTGGAGTTAGGCCAGCAAAGTTTGGCCGGCACAAGGGACACCATAAAGCACATTTAGAACATTCTCAAAATCAGAGAGGTTAGCACACAGACATGCACCATCCTCCCTGATTCCGAGAGTGGTCCAAACACGCTTTACAGTGGCCCTTGTGCCAGACAAACATTGCTGGCCTAACTCCAGGTTAGGATTGAGCCTTGTATTTATCTCCTTTCCCATGTTTGTCTTCTATTGGCCCCAACAATTTCAAGGCAATGTTATATTTGCGGTTTCATTGGTTTTAGAGTAGCATTTCCCAAAATGTGGATCATGACCCACTGGTGGTTTGCAACTCAATGTGCAGTGGGTGGCAACCCAATGCTTACTGTGGCATTGCAAAGCTTTACTGGGAGCCACCAGAGGCAACTTCTAGGTTGTGCTGGGCCTGTGACCCACTCCATTGGCTTCCACAGACCCCAGAATACCTTGTGGAAGTGACCAGAAGAGACTTTCAGTTTGCACCCATGACTTCTGGTTTGTACTAGTAGCTTCTGGTTTGCTTCTGCAAGGCACTCTGGGGCTCATGGAAGCCAGTGGACTGGAGGCACAATCCCAACCTGGAGTGATGCCAGCACAGTTAGGCCAGCAAAGTTTGGCCAGCACAAGGGACACCGTAAAGTATGTTTGGACCGCTCTCGGAGTCTGACTCTCCGAGTCAGAGTCACACAGATGTGTGCCATCCTCCCTGACTCCGAGAGTGGTCCAAATGCACTTTACAGTGTCCCTTGTGCCAGCCAAACTTGGCCGGCCTAACTGTGCCTTCCTAACTCCAGGTTAGGATTGCACCCTGGGTTGCAGACCATGCATGACCCAGAAGCAGCCCCCAGTGGCTCCTGGTAATGTTTTGCGGTGCGACAGTGTGCATCAGGTTGCGTGGAGGAAGAAGAGGGTTGCGGCAGCACAAGGAACCGCTGGTCTAGCGTATGGGGTCACTAAGCAGCAAATCATTTCAGATGATGACTGCTGTTTTATTTATGTTGCACGTGCACACTCTCATGCGCTCAGTTACCCAGCCCTGGCCATTCAACCCTTGGATTGATTTCATAATACCGTAAAATATGTTTAGTGTATACATGATCCAAGACAATGAAATGAAAAATCCAGTTGAATGGAAAGGAAGCAAAGGAGGCATGATTTCATCGCGGAAAGTTTTTGCAGAGCTGACAGAAGATGAAAGGGGGCACGAAGAAGGTCAGAAATGTTATCGGCGTGTAGATGAGAGAATGCCAGGGAATCAATGCCAATTTTAGCAGCAAAGAGGTGGCTGCAGGGGCAGTTGAAAAGAAAGGAATTGTACAATTTAGCAATAACATGGGCTCTACATTAGAGAAAAATGGCAAAGTAGAAGCCTAAGGGCAGAAGACATCACCCTGTTGGTGAAAAATTAGCAAAGAAATTGAAGGTAAGAGATATGCTCAGAGGCACTATGCAGTCCCCATGTACAGTGCACAAGACACTCCTGTGCGGGTGTGCACACTTCCATTTTTCCCCAGGTTTTTTCCTCCCCCCCATCAAGATCCATCACCTTCCAAGCTGCACACACAAGAAGGGCTCACCTCTCCCTTTCCACGCGCCATGTTCCTGACCAGAGTTACCAACCCCAAACAACTGCATTTAGGGCACAATCCTATAAGCAATGTTGGGTGGACGCTAAGCGGCTTTGGTTGGCCCAATGCCACTCATGCACCAACCAAACTTGGTTGGCGCAACAGCGATTCTGGGTGGAGGGAGGGTGGGAGGGAGGAACTGGGCATGCCAGCACAGAGCGGGGGCGGGATTGGTATGCAGCCGTCAGCCGCATCCAAGCCTCTGCCCCCAGGCTGTGCGGCCCCAGTTCGGGCCGTGTGGCATCCTCAGATCCGAGGAGCACATAGGGGAGGCAGCTTCCCCTGGGGCAAGGGCGTGAATGTGCCCTTGCTCTGGGGAGGCTCCTGAGAGCTCCAAAGCTGCGCTGGATACAGCACAGTTCAAGATTGGGCATTTAGTCAATTAAGGGGCACTTCCAGTTTTAAGCATGCTTCTTGTTGCAATGAGAAGTTGACATTTAGCTTAGCTCTCAGTCTTCAGCCCCTGTCTGGCAAGGAAAAAATCAGCAAGTCCGTTTGGTTCCATTAGCGGCAATGCTGGGGCTGCTGAAACACAGTCTAGAATGACAGCTGGAACAGTTACAGATGGAGGAGCTTCCTTCAAGGTTGGAGTCCAGATAATGCTATGCAGATCAGCTTGTGGGATGGCCAGTGCCTGGTATAGTAGAAGACAGCACAGAAATAAGGCCACGTCTTTGTCCCACTTCATTAAAATTGGGTGGATTTTTCCATTTCCTTTTTCTCATCATATTGACCAACGTATCTGGTCGAGAAATTAGGCTATGTGCCTCTCTCCCCCCCCCCCAAAGGATTAACTGTTCATCCTATTTGGACAAGTTCATCCTATAAGATGTTCATTCTTTGCTCCCCTCTAGGCTTTCTAGTGTATTAGCTCAATTGAATCAAATTGGGCTTTGTTCGCTTCTCAGCCATTCCATTTTTGAATGCCTTCAGAAAGATTCGCTATACAACCCTCAGCCCTGATAATCTTGGATGTTAGTAATTTTCCGACATTTTTTGTAATTTGATTTGGTGACAATACCCCGTGTAATACCTGAAAAAAAATAATCAGACCCAAGAGATAGATCCTCAACCCTCTTTCCATTTGCAAATGGATTAGACATTCAGGGTTCAAAGCCCACCAGCAAATTTTTTGTTGTTGTTTTGCTCACACTTGCTACACTTGGCAGAAGATCCATAACACAACGATGTGCCAAGTGCCTAGTTAGTAGGTAGGTAGGTAGGTAGGTAGGTAGGTAGGTAGGTAGGTAGGTTATTGGCCAAGTATGAACACCATACTTGGAATTTGATTCGGCTGCAGGCTACTTGCATACAATACTACACATACATAATAAGCATAAATACACAAAAACAGATAAAGGCATTATTCAAGATAAAACACCGCCTCGATATTTACTCCAATGACACCTCAGCATGATTATAAATTCAGCCGCTTAATGGCGCAAGGAAAGAAACTATTCATGTGCCTAGATGTTTTAACATACGGCTGCATTAATATTAAGGCTGCATCTGGGCTGCAGTCCTCTTTCTTTGCTGCTTAGCTCGGAGGTGTCCCCATCTCCATTCCCATATAATATTTCTCTTTGCTTCCCTCATTTGCCGTGACAAGGACCAAACCATTGGTAGTGGAATAGGGCAGAGCCTAGAAGCCTTCTAGCATATTGTGTCACCTTTCTGGTCACTCAGCTGCCAGTACCTTTTGAGCACCCCTCCAGGAAATTGAGTCTTTTTTTCCTTGTTAGAAGGTGACATATTTTAGCTCTGCTCTTACTCCCTGGATGGCTTTGGTGTCATGTTAGTTGACAATTGAAATCTAGGTTGTTTTTTTCCTAATTCATCAGCCCCTCAGGAATAGTTTAGCTTACTGAAATCCAGCCTGTCTGTATTCTGTTCACAAGCCACCTCAACGCTCCACCATTTGAGGAACGCCTATAGGTCTCTTTTTCCTGGCCTTCGTTCAAGGAAGGATTTGTAGGTTCAGAGTTTTTGAACTGTGACGCCATGAATTTTACAAACTGCAGTTCAAAAAAAACAAACTCTTTTTCATAGATTGCCAAACTGAGAGAGGGGATGTGTGTGAGTCGCTGGCAGGTCACCAACATTGTGCCTTGTGTCGACTTGGTGGGGTCATACCAGTAGTGTCATCTTACCGGTACGCTGGGCAGGTCTTCCGGGTGATCGGCAGCACGCTCGCTGCGTTCTGTTGCATAATGGCGAAAGCCCGCCCGCCGCAGCGGGTGGGCAGGCTTTCGCCATTATGCAACGGAACGCAGCGAGCGTGCTGCCGATCACCCGGAAGACCTGCCCAGCGTACCGGTAAGATGACACTACTGGGTCATACGTTGTGTAGGCCTCAACTAAGTGTAATTTATAGCAGGGATGTCATGGCCCCAACCTTGGGCCACAGCCTCACGGCTTGAGGGAAGTCTTGAGGGAAAGCCAAGATTCAGGAAAAAGGAGCCAGTCACATACAGTAACAGCTAGACAGATAGGGTCCTCCATACATCAACCCCAAGACCGGACCTGCCAACAAGGGGTCTCTGAAACCCGCAACCCTAGAGCCTGGGCCCCAGGCAGTCAGCTCCTCTTGAGCGGGGATGTACCTGGTAGGGGGTCAGGGGACCACGTGGTCCCAGGTGGCAGAGCAGAAGGAGCAGCTTTTTGAGCCCCTTGAGTGAACGTCACAGCTGGCTTCAGGTGGGCCGGGGGGACGACTCTCCAGCTGCCTGCCCACCTGCCCCACTTGGGAACAAAGCCACATTTCTAATAACTCCTAAATCAGCACCCCAGAGTTTGAAATTCATGGCCAGAAACACACAAACACACATCACAACTGAGATGTGGTTTAGGGTGCAATCGTAACCTGGAGTTAGGCCGGCAGAGGTAGGCCAGCAAGGTTTGGTGACAAGGGTCACCATAAAATACGGTTGGACCACTCTCAGAATCAGGAAGGATGTCACATCTGTGTGCTGGCCTCTTTGATTCTGAGAGTGGTCCAAACATACTTTATGATGTTCCTTGTGCCAGCCAAACTGTGCTGGCCTAACTGTGCTGGCCTAACTCCAGGTTAGGATTGCGCATTGAGTGTGGTCCAAATGCGCTTTACAGTGGTGAACATAAGAACATAAGAAGAGCCCTGCTGGATCAGACCAAAGGCCCATCTAGTCCAGCTTCCTGTATCTCACAGTGGCCCACCAGGTGCCCCAGGGAGGCATGAGACAACAAGATGCTTGCATCCTGTTGCCACACCCGGTACCAGTAGCCCACCACCTTTGTAAGGAGGTTGCACAATCCATCATTGCCTATAGCCCACGATGGACCTTTCCTCCAGAAATCTGTCCAATCCCCTCTTAAAGGCATCAAGACCAGATGCCATCACCACCTCCTGTGGCAAAGAGTTCCACAGATTAACTACCCGCTGGGTAAAAAAGTACTTCCTTTTATCTGTTTTAACTCTCCCAACCCTCAGTTTTAGCGGATGCCCCCTGGTTCTGGTGTTTTGAGAGAGGGTTCTTGTGCCAGCCAAACTTTGCTGGCCTAATTGTGCTGGCCTAACTCCAGGGTAGGATTACATCCTTAGTCCTTATACAGAACTATATGTTCCAGACTTCATTTTGGAGGTGCAGTTGAAATCTGAAACTATAATCCAGTGCATCAGTTAAGCATGCCAATGACCTGTAATATCAGTGAAGTTAAGCACACTGAACTCTATAATGTGTTGTGGCCTTGAATGATCAATCTCGGCTCCTGCACACATCGTTCAAGAGAACAAGAAGGTCAGATTGGCAAAGAGAGCTATAAAGCTGCTCTCAGAAACACAGCCACCTTCTTGCCAAAGCCTGCCACCATGCACGTTTGCCATCCGACTCAACTCGTTGGCAGAGAAGCTTGTCACCAGCCAGCCATGACTTATCTGCCTAGACCCAAGCTCATCAAAGATGCAGGCATCCAAGCACATTCACCATTCATTTCCAAAGGCTGCTTTCAGCCTTGAAAATGTTTGGAAATTTCCAGATGATCTATTTCATACGCGTGTGGAATTCCTTAAAAGCAGTGCCATTCATAAAGATAGCGTTCTTTACGTGAGCCTGTCAGGCTAGCCCCTTATGGGATTCCAGCTTTTCCATATCTTTATCTTGCCTCTTAACCAGAACGGTGAACCAGGCAGCTTATATCGCATAACAGAATAAAAACTACCACTTTAAAAACCACGATAAATTAGAGCAATGAGCAGCACAACTCCTAACCTGGAGTTAGGCCGGCACAGTTAGGACAGCAACGTTTAGCTGGCACCAAACGTTTGGACCACTCTTGGAGTCAGGGAGGATGGTGCACGTCTGTGTGCTGGCCTCTGACTCGCAAGAGTGGTCCAAACATACATTACAGTGTCCCTTGTGCCAGCCAAACGTTGCTGGCCTAACTGTGCTGGCCTAGCTCCAGGTTAGGACTGTGCTCTCAAATAAATGTTGGTTACGAATACTGTTTTCTATCTGTTCCAATTCTGTCACAGACGTTGGAGCATCTCACCCTTCCTCCCAAATACATACCTGATAGACAGCCGACGTCTCAAAATCTGAAGATGCGGCAATGCACCCCCACCACATGTTCCTGCTGTCCCAAAACTCCGCCCATCTGTTCTACCAATCTGCTTGATTGGGCGCCAATCAAGCTCAATATAGGCACATACACCAAGATGCATACATGAACTTTTTTATCTTGAGAGGCGTTGTGCCTTGGAGTACCAGATGCTAGGGACGTACAGTACATTTTTGTTGCTGTTTATTTGCAGAGTTTTACCATTCATTTTCATTATTATAAACTTGGTTTAATCCACATGCTTATGCATTTGGAACAATTGCATTCATTTTATTACTCATTCCTTATTCTGTCATTCCTTTTTGTAATTTGCTTTGTTTTTGTTCCCCATTCTTCACATATGCTAATTATGGAGTGAAGTTGCTTAGGTTTTTGGTTGGGTTTTTTTTTGGGGGGGGAAGGGGGGATATATACACAAAAGTGCTCCTAATGTATCTTGCCCCAATGGTTGTATGGAGGAGGTAGATATTTGCCTCCCCACCACCAGCAGTTTTCCTGGATGCTGGGTGTTTAAATTTTTCTAACCCAAATGAGTAATGAATGGGTCACAATATGAATGAGTAACCCGTTCGTTATTAATTCAGAGTTCAGACAGTTTCAGAGCAAATGAAAAATGAACCACCTTGGCACGCTTAGGAGGTTCATTTTGTCATTCATTGGTTCTGAAATGAATGCACACCCCGGCCAGATGCTAGAGACAAACAACAGGTAGAAACCATCACCTTCACACCCTGCTTGTGAAAGGCAGCCGGCTAACCCAGATCTCCCCCCCCCCAGAAAATCATCCCCCACAAAAAACATTCCAACTTCCTTGCTTCCTCTTCTTCCCTCCACCCCAAAGAAAGAAAAATCCCCATTTCTCTCAGTTTGCAATCAGTTGCCAGGAGATGAAGCTCTTGTCTTCAGGCTTTTCCCAGGCAGGTAGCCCAATCCATAGCATAATTGTGGAGGTGGTGGCGCAGTAAGTATTGCAGGGGCAGCAAAGTGCCATGTAAGTCGCCCCTCCCACTCACACAGCATGGCCATCGTTGCCCAGAATGGGTCTGACAGCAAGTGAGAGGGGCCATTTACAAAGTCTGTTGCAGTGCCTGCAATACTTATTGCACACACAGACACACACCCGTAGCCACACTGCTGCTAAGATCTGTTCTCCTGGCTCAGGATGGGAGAGCAAAGCTGCCATATTTAAAATGAGGCGCTCTTCCCCAGCTCACCCGTCAATGCCCTGATAGCCAGTATGCAACCATCATTGTTCCTCCTCCGCCATGCAGCACCAGTTCAACACTAATCTAGGCAATCCCCCAAATCTCCCAGTGTGCCACACTGGGTCCAGCTCCAACTGGTACCCCATCCCCCCAAAATTAAAACACAGTTAAAGGACATTTTAAGCGACTTCAAAAATGGTGCTACATTCCTTGTTTGGAGTATGATGCATTTGTCTCATATTTTGCAATCTGTGAATATGAGTTTTCGCTATTTGCAATTTCACCCGCAAATACTGAGCGTCTTATCTATTTATTATTATGGTTACTTGGCTAGAAAACTATTCCATGGCCATTCGGTACGTTTGTAAGGGGGAGTCCAGGCCAGTCTCATTCCAAAATATCCTGGGCACATAGCAAGATCATACTTCAGAATTGACGTTTATTGGCCAAAAGCGGAAAGGGATGGATGTTCAAATATGTCACCCCAGCAAACCTTGGATAAGCGGAATGTGGAATTTGTGTATATTTCAAGAAAATAATGTGCCAGCATAGATATCGTTTCCAAGATTGGAATAATAAGATTTATTACAGCATAGAACTGAGATAAAGGAAGCTTTGCTGTGAAACCATTTTCCTCCTTTTTTGAGCAGCTTCCTCTCAGAAACCTAAAGCTTAAATAATCCCTCTCCCCAGCTTCTCACTCTGTATTCCTGAAGTTTCGCTCATAAGGTTCTTCAAATATTCATGTGCCATGCTAGATGTGACAAAGTGACAAACTTTCCCAGGCTGAAGTGCAAATGGAAGACCAAGACCCGAGATCACCAAGACACGAATGTTTTAGGAGCCACCAAAGTGTTATTTGTGTAACAATAATTGCAGCTGAGTGCAGCAGTAATAATATGTCTGTTTTGAAAACAAATGAGGACCAAGCTAGATGCTACTGCATTTGTTTTTATGTGTCCCGTCCATTCTCATTTAAGGGGCAGTCCTGACCTGGAGTCAGAGGCAGATCTAAGGGAGGGCAAAGCTCTACGTTTTGCAAGAAGCCTTACCTTGCAGTGGAAATTACTCCTCTCCTACACCGTTTTAGCCAGTCCTCACAGAGAAAAGCAACATCTTGGCATTGCTTACTGGCTATAGCAGCAAGGGCGAGGAGGGATTTACATGACAGGGTGAGGCTTCTTGCTTTGCCCTCCCTGTAGAACCGCCTCTGCCTGGAGTTAGGCCAGCACAGTTAGGCTAGCAGAAGGGACACCGTAAAGTATGTCCGGCACACCATGCGCCATCCTCCCTGACTCTGAGAGTGGTCCAAATGCACTTTACGGTGTCCCTTGTGCCAGCCAAACTTTGCTGGCCTAACTGTGCCGGCCTAACTCCAGGTTAGGATTGTGCTCTTAAAGCGGCGTGATCTTACTTTAAGATAGAAGGTGCATACAAGAGAGAATTGCTGGATCTTGCCCCCTTCAAAACTTTCACTTTCACTCCCCCCCCCCCGTTCACAGTTCACTTCCATTACTGGAGAAGGAGGAGTGCCGCCCAGTAGTGTCATCTAACCGGTACGCTGGGCGGGTCTTCTGGGTGATCGGCAGCGCGCTCGCTGCGTTCCGTTGCGTAATGGCGAAAGCCCGCCCGCCGCAGCGGGCTTTCGCCATTACGCAACGGAACGCAGCGAGCGCGCTGCCGA
>JAJKFI010000007.1:17622625-17632999 GCA_029204185.1 Lerista edwardsae | reverse complement strand
GCGGGCTTTCGCCATTACGCAACGGAACGCAGCGAGCGCGCTGCCGATCACCCAGAAGACCCGCCCAGCGTACCGGTAAGATGACACTACTGGTGCCGCCCCCTCCCCTGGCTCCCACCCCTGCACTGCTCCACCAAGGCCCCAAGCCATGCCAGGCTCCCTTTTGGAGCTGTATGGAGGGAAGGTAAGACGGGAGGGCCGAACAATGCTCACTTCTGTGAGAGACAAGCCACTTCATCACTGCCCTCCTTCCACTTGACCTGCACACTGCCTGGGGCATTTGTCCCCCCCCTTCAAATGGTAGGACCGCCACTGTAAGAAGCCACTTGATCCACATGTATCTTTTTGGGTCGACTATATGTTCTGCCAAATTCCCTGCTGGGCCTCCCCAAGGGCCCCAATGCCCACCCTAGGCTAACTAGTTTCCCCTCCAGAGCGGCCTCAGAGATAGGCAAGAGGGAGGGGGGTTCATTCACCCCCTGGGCCTCCTCTCTTCCAACAGCTTTGCTTGGAATCTGGAGCTGGCCAGCCTCTTCCAGACTGCCCTCATCACCAGCTTAGCTCAAAATACCCTAATTTAGCACCAACAAACCCCACCACCAAACAATAGGCAGTCAGCTTACCCAAGCCACAACTGCCTCCTCCACTTCATGGCTCCACAGGCGTGGCAGCCATACAACAGTTAGTTCCCACAATAACGTTACCTTATCCAGTCCTTTAACAGTCCATCCAACAGTCCTTCAGTCAGTCAGTCCAGCCAGCAATCCATCAGCCCATCGATCCACAGCCACTTTCCTTCCTTCCTACACCTGCCCGGTGCTGCACCTACCTGGTGCTAACTTACTGCAGCTCCTGCCTCCAACTTTATACTGAGGCAGGCCAATCAGTGTCTGTTGCTGGGCTGACTCTACATCAGCCACACCCCTCTGCACCTATGCTAACCTCCCTGCATAGCCAGAGCCCTCATCAGACTGCAGCTGTGTTCCTGCTGCAGGCAAATACCCTGGGGGTTAACCCTGTAATCCCTTGCTTATTTGGACAAGGGGCCACTGCTGATACCATTCCCTATCTCCTCGGGGTATCTCCTACCTTTTCCAATACATTGCACCAGCGAGGTGGGGGCAAAGGGAGGGTTAGATTGGGCTCTCTAGCAAGACATATCTTGCTAACAACCCCCCATAGTTTTCATGAAAAAGGCCAATTTGAAAGGAAAAGGCCCTAAATTAACTTCATATGTGTCTGTCTCCCAGTGATGTCATGCAGGGGGAACGCGGGGGAACTCAGTTCCACTAGTTAAAATTAGGGCTGACTCCGTCCACTTCACTCTCCCTCCCCCCCTCCCAATTCCTCTGCAAAGAGCTTTTCTTCTTGGTTGGCCGGCACTCAGAGGGTTAAAGGGAGCGACTCCGGATTCCTAGGGGGGCGAAGGCAGTGATGTCATTCAGGGGGAACGGACCAGAACGGGCATTCCGGATCCTAACGGGCTCCGTGGCTGGTTCCCGACAAGTGCCAATCAAAAGTTAGTTCCTATTCCTAAATCATTTGAATGACACCACTGCTGTCTCCCTTCCCTCTGCCCCTTCTGGTAAAGTGGCTGGGGAAGTATGCAGCGGTGGCTGGCTCCTGAGTAGTGCTCTCTTGGTGGCCATTTTGGGAGCGCTGCCACAAGAGCGTGGCAGAAGCAGGTGGATCCAGTGGTGACCTGGTTGTACAGGCACACAATGGGTCCCCAGTCGATTCCCCCTCCAGGTTCCTGTTTTCAGCTGAGAATCAGATCAATGTAGGCATTCCAACAACCATACCAAGTTTCAAAGTGTACCAGTTTTACATTAGTTACCTTAAAAGCAGGACCATCACGTCAAGAAACAATGCAGGCACGCTTCAGAAATTAATTCTTATTACAAAACAACGTTCCGATGAGTCATATTAAATGTAACATGAAGTAAGAAAGGAGTTATAATGGGATTAAATGAGAAAACTCAGCACTTAAAAAGATTATTAATAGTCTAAACCGAATTTAGCAATTCTATAGTTAAAATACGCCTATCGGTGTTAAACGGCCAATTAGCAAACAGGAATTAAAAGAAAGCGTTGCATTGAGCGGCTTCCAACTGAATGAAGAGATTAAGGAAGATTTGTATTAAAATGGCCAAAGTTATTCATAATCACCAGCATTGTAACTCTTGCCTGTGTTCAAGAGCAAGTGATTAACCTTTGCCCCGATCAGCCTTGGTAGTCCAAAAACACAAACCGATTGGCTCAGAGAGTTTCGAATCCAACGCTACACTGCCCCCAAATCAGCCAAATTCATTTCACTTCTTGGGACCACTTGAAAGCTGCCTTGGTAACTATCTACAACTTACCCCGTATAGAAAAAGTGAAACAGGTCTTGACGTTAGCCTGATGACATCGATTCTTCTTCCATTAATGGCCATGTGCAATATCTTGGAATGTTTTGAACTTGCACCTGGACTCCTCTCTAGTTATAGATGGAGCATCCATGTCACTGGACTGGCTAAAGGGATTATCTACTATGCAGAAAGATAATATGTTTTCCCATTGCATGGGAGTAATTCAAATGCAGACTCCAGTTTGCCACTGAGCATCGGTAATTGTACCACTGAACTCCATCTTACTTCGTGAGAAACTTCCATGTTCAACCTAACCGTTCTAAGGGCCCCCCAAAATGGCTTGAAACATCTGCCGAACAATTTATTTGGAATGAGTTTTGGCTACTCCCTGGTTGTGAGACTCGGTCATAAATATGCACACCTTTTTCCTTAGTTTGCTCCCCCCCCCAGTAGCGTAGCTGTTGGGGGGGCAAAGTGGTAAATAGTACAGGCACCACAACACACCTTGTATACAGCAACTCCCACTCATCATTGGAGCCATTCTGGGCAGTGACCGCAATATGCAGAAACTTCCTGTGCATTGCAGTCACTGCCCAGAATAGCTCTGATGGCAGATGGGAGAGCGCATTGTGGCACCTGCAGTACTCACCATTTTGTCCTCCTCTAGCTATGCTACGGATCCCTCCCGCAAGTCCCAACCCTCTGCCTTGGCTCATGGGGGAAAGGGGAGACCTCTGAAAACCAGAATGCTCAGTACACACCTGTTCCCCCCCCAGCTTCATTCTCATCCTGTGGCTACCAGGCATGCTCACAAACCTGCACCCCACATGCGGCTACAGAAAATTCACACCTACATAAAGTTCATTGCTCGTATAATGCCATCATCTGCAAAATGCCTTTGAAACTCTCATGCATAAAATAGTGACTCTGTTTCTTTTTTCTCTTTTTATCCCCCCCCCCCCGGACGGCTCTCCTCCTTACTCAAGGTAAGTCTTTCCTTCTTCTTTGTTGGTTTGGCCTTGCTTTCCCTCTGGTCTTGGTCTTGCATGTGTTGTATTGCAGTTATATCAGTCGCAACACATTGGGACTAGATGAATCTAAGTCAATGGTTCCCAAACACCTACCAGGGAGTTGGGAGCCACGTGCTGCACGTCCTCAGGATTGTGCTGCTTGCCTTGCCAAAGGGGCTCTTTTTTTGGACTTGCCTCTTGCACGGTTGGCGTCAAGAGGGTTTGCCGAGCCCCGAGGAACCGCCCCATAGGACTCCCCAAGCCCCAGAAAGCGTTTACAATGAGATTGTGACCCACATCCGGTGTGTGGTCCCAATTGTGTTGTCAACACTTTCCGCACACACCCCTGATTGCAGTGCTGCCAGTGGTAAGTCTTTAAAAGCCCCTTTGGCAGAGGCAGCAGCACAATCCTGGGGATCGTGTTGCTGCCCTCCCGCTCTGCCTGCCCCTTAAAGGGGCAGAAGCAGTTGCTTCTCAGGGTAGTGGGTCCCAACCAGTGGTGTCATCTACTCTCCAGTAGATGGAATGCTGGGCGGGACTTACGCGTGATCGGCAGCCCATCCACTCACTTCCGCTTTCTTCCCGCTCACCGTGCGGCTTTCCCTAGCCTCAGAGGGGGTGCCTGCTCGCCGGGGGGGATGGGTGGGGGCGCACTGGGTGCCTGGGCGAGCAGGTGCCCCCTCCGAGGCCAGGGAACGCCGTGCGGCGAGCGGGAAGAAAGCGGAAGTGAGTGGACGGGCTGCCGATCACGCGTAAGTCCCACCCAGCGTTCCGTCTACTGGAGAGTAGATGACACCACTGGTCCCAACCCACCATTTGGGGAAACCCTGATCTAGGTCATTGTCACCAGCCCAAGGAAAATTGCCTGTCTAGAGACATATGGTGGAGCCAGTTGGTTAAAGTGTTGACTATGCACACCTTACACAAATAACCAGGTCCCCCCTATTCTTCCTGCTCATGTATTATTTTCAGCGCAATCCTAAGTAAGGCCGACATAGCAGGGCCATATCCTAAGCCCTGCAAGAGGCGGCAGCAGCTCAGCACAGGGCAAGGGGAGGTTTTCCACTTGCACCCGGGTACGCCCCAGCCAGCCCTATGGGGTTGCTCGCATCTGCGCCTGCTGTTCTCCAGGCGCAGGTCAACGTGGACAGCTGCAGCCCGAATCAGGGCTACCCTGGCCTGGGACGGGGTTTAGGATATGGCACGACACCCATTGTGCATCACCGCCCCCGTCACCGCCCACTGTGCCACCCCATTGCGCCCCCGGCACGCCCTCGGCGAGGTCCTGCGCCGACCGAGCACCACCAGCACCCGACCGGCGCAACTGATGGGCACATGCGCCGATGCTGCTGCTAGCACCGCTCCACCTTTTACATACCCTTCCTCCAAGGAGCTCAGGGTGGTACGCCTGGCTCTTTTGTTCTCACAACAGTCCTGCGAGGTAGGGGAGGCTGAGAGAGGGTAACAGTCCCGGCATGAAAGGCAGAAGAAGAGCCGCCCACTTCTAACTGGTCCACGGAGTTGCTTCTGTCGCAGTGGAGAAGCACTTGTCAATCTCCACGCCGGATTACCGTTTCTGAGAGGTGCAGCCTCAAGGAGACTCTTGCAGTTTTAGGGAAGGGGGGAAGTGGTGAACTGTTGCAAGCATGATTGACACAAACCACCAGCCTTGTTTTCTGTCCTGGGCAGGAGATTTTTTTTTTAATCATTTCTCCATCATCTCAGTCTGTAGCCAACACAAAAGCATTGGGGGCAGCGTCCCTTCCCCTCAATTGTACCCCAGTGGTGGCCAGGATTTCCCACCAGTTGACCACTAGACTGCTTGACAGTGCCTCTAGCCAGCTGCAGAACAAAGGCCAGGCTGCCCTCTGGACTGCCACTACTGTCTCATGCTGCCTCCACCACTGGACGGCCTGCGTTTGCGCCGTCCTGAAGGGACGGGGGCTTTGCTCTTTGCAAGTGGGCAGCCTCTTTGTTGCATCACTACCAAAGAGCCTGCATTCGCACCCGGTGGGGGCTGGCAGTGATTCCCCCCCCAGTCCAGCACCCGGGGCATTTGTCCCCCCCTCAGGAACGCCTCTGCCCATTGGTCCAGCTACTTCTGTCAACCCTGATTGGCAGCAGTTCTTCTGGGTTTCCAATAAGAATTTTTCTCTACCTGGAGATGCCAGCGATTGAACCAGAGACCTTCTGCATGCAAACCAGGTGCTGTCCTGCTGGCCTCTCCCTCCTAAAGACCCCTCTGCTACGACTGAGCCTTGCGGTCTGTTTTGTACACTGGGCGCCCCATCCTAATCTGGAGCGAGTCCGGCACAAGTTAGCCCAGCTAAATTTGGCCAGCACAAGGGAGATCCTAAAGCAGTGACATTCAAACCAGAGGTGGATCTAAGGGGGGCAAATCTCTAAGTGTTGCAAGGAGCCTTACCCTGTCATGTAAATCCCTCCTCTCCCTTGCTGCTGTAGCCACTAAGCAACGCCAAGATGTTGCTTTTCCCTGTGAGGATTGGCTAGAACAGTGCAGGAGAGGAGTGTTTTCCACTGCAAGGTAAGGCTTCTTGCAAAACTTAGAGCTTTGCCCTCCCTTAGATCCGCCTCTGATTAAAACTTTTTAGATTGGGACCCACTTTTTAGAATGGCACTCGCGTCGGGACCCACCGGAAGTGATGTCATTAACCTGGAAGTGATGTTGTAGCAGCATCAAGCAAGAAGTGCTGTCATTGTAATAAAACGACACTCCTGACATGCAAATTGGCATTCCTGGACTGCCATGAAACATCCCTGACAGAAAGCAAGTTAGGACAAAATATTAAGCAAAAGCACTGAACTAAAAACATTTTTTTAAAAAAAAACTTCACTTGAAAATTCAAACTGTTAACATTCACAGGAAGAATATAACAAGAATAAGATCTGCAGTTTCCAAGACGACTGTTCCCAACTTTCTGTGACCCAAATGGGACCCGTCCCACAGTTTGAATAGCACTGTCCTAAATTATGACTGGACCACTCTCAGAGCCAGAGAGGCCAGCACACAGACATGGGCCATCCCTAACTCCGAGAGTGGTCCAAATGTACTTTATGGTGGCCCTTGTGCTGGCCTAACTCCAGGTTAGGATTGCGCACTGAGATTTCTACATGTGTAAACAAATTATGTCGAATAAGCATGTCTGTGCACCATTATTTGCGAGTGTACATTGCAATTTTCCATTTGTCTTGGGATTTAAGAAGCAGAGGTGCTTAGTAGTGGCTTCCTGTGCACACATACGGCATGCACAAAGCAGACACTTCCACAGCTCTTTCGTCCATTGCGCTGTAAAGATTTTTTCTTTGTTGTATATACATCTGAATCCCCAATGGAAAAGGGGAGAGTAGGAAACGGCTGTTTCCTTGTATTGTTAGAATTCTATCGGCTCTTTGGTTATGGCCAATCTGTCACAGCTGTTCCCAGAGTAATTTCGTTGTTCTAATTCAGCAGTGCGCTAATTGAATCAGACCTTCTGGAACCAAATAATATGTATTAAAATAATACAATTTCTACCCTTCCTTGTGCTCAAATTTGATTGCTTTTGGCAGGTGATTCACTGGCTTGGCTCCATCGAAAGTTGCTCTTGAGTCAATAAGGAAAGAGGCCAAACCTCTGATAACATTAGGAAAGGGAAAAGGTGCCCAGGACACTCTGCCTGATTTCCAAGTGCCACTTCCTCTCCCCCACTCCCAGCACTACACCTGTTCTAGGGAGCACCCCCCTCCCTTAGAAGAGCCATCAGATGAGCTTGAGTTGCGTAATGTCGCTTCTCTTCTGGTTCATTCCTGAAGTTGGGCTCTTTGCGAGAGGTGCCTTGACATCGCTCGGGCACCTGGATGATGTGTGTTTCCGACGCTCTGCATCCTGTGGCAGGCGAGATCCAGAGCAACATAAAAAATGCATATGCCACTGCGCACATAGAGTGCCACTCAGGACAGATCATGACTAATAAGTCGGGAGTGGAGGTGACAGTTTCGCTTAGTCCATGTCATGTTAGATTTAGAAAATGCAAACCTTTCAGGAGTGTTGGGAAGAATTACGTAGAAAATTACATTGAAGTTTGTCATCCTCTCTTTGCCTCCAGCTCCCAACCAACTCCCCCACCAAACTTTGACATTATTACTTGGCCTTTTTTAAGACTTGGCGCTGAGTAAGCCAAGAACTCTTTTTTTCTTTTTCTTTTTGGTCTCTCCATCACAAGATGGGTATATTATTTTTCCCATGTTTAGAGGTCTTGCATTTACATTTCGTACTGCCTGTTCACTAGCGTTCCTCTGCACTTTGGTTCAGCCAAACTGCGTGCTGACTTGTCTTGCTGCCAATAATACAAATGTTGCACTTCTGTCGGGCTGCCAGGCTAAAACTATCAATGTTCTTCGCAATATAACTGTTGGCATGCAGACAAAGAGGTGGAGAAACCGGGGAAGCGGTTTCTGATGAGATAGTCTGATGTTCCCCTGTTCAAACAGTTATTATTTCCACCATCAGGCTAACATCAGTGTTCCTCAACCTATGAGTCGGGACCCCAATGGGGTCACAATGCCACATGTTGGGGCTTGTGGTAAACCTTCCAAGCCTGTGCAAGAGAGGGCTTGGATCCAGACCAATTGTGGCACTGCCTTCTCAGAACTGAGTTCTCGATGTAACCCTGCACAGCCTCGTCTAACAGTCTTGCCCCGCAGCTTCTAAAGCCGGCTCTGCTCAGGTTGTTGTAAAGACACATTTGGTTGGGGGAAAATGGGGCAGGTAGGAACAGAGGGTGGGCGGCAATGGGGGCAGATCAGGTTCTGGGATGGGGTGGGATTGGCAAGGGGTCTCCAGCCTCATACTTTAGTTATTTATCTCTTTATTGGGGTTGCAGCATGAAATAGGTTGAAGACCACTGGTGTACATGGTAGGCTGTAGAGTAACATAAGGGGGGGAAAGGACCAATCTCTGCCTCAAGAAAACTGCAAACTGAGGGAGCAATCCAAAACTGGAGTTAGGCCAGCAAAGTTTGGCCAGCACAAGGACCACCATAAAACACATTTGGACCACTCTCTGAATCAGGGAGGATGGCGCACGTCTGTATGCTGGCCTCCCTGACTCGGAGAGTGGTCCAAACATACTTTACGGTGTCCCTTGTGCTGGTCAAACTTTGCTGGCCTAACTGTGCCGACCTAACTCCAGGTTAGAATTGCGCCCTAAATAATAGTCCAATCCTATCCTTCTCTCCCCGCTGGTGCAGTTGCACGGAAAAGACACGCATTATATCCAGCAGGAGGGAGAAGATGGGAAGGGGGGATTTAAATCCACTTAGCCCTCCGTAAGCCTCTTGCTCCATAATGGGTCTCCTCGGACCTGCGCAGCTTCTGTAGCTGGCACAAGTCCAAGGAGACAAAGGGAAGCTGCAAAAAAGGAGGGTAGGATTTGGTGCACACCATCATTGCTGGGTCCATCCCATCCCATAGCCTCCCCACCCCAAGATACTTGCAGCGCAGTTCTAAGCAGCAGGCGAGGTTGGCTGACCAGCGCCACATCCGGCATTGCTTAGGTGAGGCTGGAGCCTCCCCGCGGCAAGGACATGACATACAAGGCATGTATGACATGCCCTTGCCATAGAGGAGGCGCCAGCCTACCCTATGGACTCCTTGGATCTGCGCCTGCTAAACAGCAGGCACAGATCCTAGGAGACCATGCATCCTGAATCGGGATCGTGCAGCCTCGGGATGAGACCTTGGATTCAGCCTTATGGCCAAATCCAGGGCCCGCCCCTGTCCCTGGCCAGCACGCCTGCCGGCCCGCCCAGAACACACCAATTTGCATTTCAAGAGTGTCATTTGATTGTGTCACAATGACAGCACTTCCTGCTTGATGATGTCACTTCCAGCCATGACATCACTTCTAGGTTAATGACATCACTTCCAGTGGATCCCGGTATGAGTGCCATTCTCAGAAGTGGGTCCCGGCCTAAAATGTTTGAGAACCACTGCGTTAACACATGCGTGGGCCTGGCCAGAAGGGTGTTAGAATGGAGTTCTTTCCCCCCTGCCTCCCCCCATGCGTCTGGAGCGCAGAGACAGGAACTGAGGAGGAACTGGCAGGTTCGTTTCCCTGCCTGGCATCTCCAGACCTTATCAGGACTAATTGGAGTTGACAGCTGGGAGTCGAGGGTGCAATCCAAGTTGAAAGCTGAGTAGTGCGGCTGATGCAAACAAATCAGGACTGGTTAATAATTAAGCTGCAGTTTGGCAGCATTCTCCTTGACAGACCTGACCTGTCAAATTAAACCCTCCTTGGCTTGTTTGCTCTCGGACACTGCCTGCTCTTGGGGGCTCTTGACACCTTCAGCCTGCAGGCGGTTCTGCCTTTGCAGGGGCAGTGAGTGGAAGGCCCACATCTTGGTGCCTGCCTGCTCCGACTTGCAAGAGCATCTGAAAAATGTCATGCTTGCCTCGCGCGGTTCACAGTCCATGGGTCGTTTTTGGCACATGGGGTCTTTCCCTCTCCATTTCCTGCGATGCACGCACTGTCACGTGCATCGCAGGAAATGTCATGATGCAGGAAATGTCATTGTCATGAAGCACGGATGCTGGGAGAAAGCACTATACACATATAATTTTTAGGATTTTTAACATTACATTTTAAACATGGATTGTAGTCAGGAGTGGGAAAGGCACCCTCAAGTCCAGGAGAAGGGCTGCAGGGCTCCCAGGTGGCGTCCTAGGAAAGCTCAGAAGGGCTGGCAGAAAAGAGTCGTTCGAATGAGGAGAACAAAAACAAACACAAACTCTGGCAAAAGAAATGACTGATCTGCCTGAGTTGGTTTCCGGTCGTGTCCTTCTGAGAAAGTGGGGAGGTCCATGGGGTCTGCACTAGGCTGGCGTGCCCCCCAGAGGGCCTGGTGTGACCTCCTGGTCAGCGGCGTCATGCAGCCGGAATGCTGGGCGGGAGGAACGGGTGAGCGGCAGCCCGCCTGTTGCGTACCACTCCGTTTCACCGTCTTCCCCGC
>JAJKFI010000007.1:17562016-17591364 GCA_029204185.1 Lerista edwardsae | reverse complement strand
GGGGGGGGGGGTGTTTCATTGAATTCCTGGTGAAATTCCACATCCAACGGTATATAGCATGATGGTGTTATTGCTTAAAACCATGATTTTAAAAACCACAATTTTTGCAAAAGAAGTTTTATTTTTGGTTTTTACTTCTTTGGCCAGAACCTTTGCTAGAATAGAGATATTACACTCTATTAGAATATTAGACTCTAATATTATCTATTATTACACACTTATTATTAATAATATCTATTATTACACTCTGCTAGAATAGAGATTTTCCATTGAGTTCCTGGTGAAATTCCACATCCAACGGTATAGAGCATGATGGTATTATTCCTTAAAACTGCGATTTGTTCAAACGAAATTTTATTTTTGGTTTTTACGTTTTTGGCCGTAACTTTTGACAGAATAGAGATAGTACACTCTGGGTTTTTTCATTGAGTTCCGGGTGAATTTCCACATCCAATGGTATACAGAATGGCCATATTATGCCATAAACTCACAATTTTAGGAATTTGGGGTTCAGTGGTGATACCCCCTCTGAAGATGGCACCTGGGGCGCTGCGCCCCCCCCTGCCCCATAGGTAGCTACACCACTGCCTGCGGCCAGCTTTAAAATCACTGGCACCCCTTTAAAATCACTGGCAGAAGCATCCATCGGCCATGTTTAAGGAGTCCATGCTGGTTGCAGGTGCCATTCTGAAGATCCCTGCAGCTCTTCAGCATTCAGAGATATTTGGGCACTTCCTGCTGCCCTCTGCTGGCTTCCTGAGTGCTTCCTGTCTCTGCTGGATTCTTCTGATGGCAGATAAGGCACCCCTTGCACCTAATCCCTTAGGATTAATGGTTTGTACCTGCAAATTCGCTATCCGCAAGGATTTCCAGGAACCTAACCCTAGCAGATAATGAAGACTGGCTGTATCTCTTTTTCTGAAATTCCCCTGCATTGACTATGTTCTCTTACAGCTAATTCTATCTTGCTTGTCTGTGTGTACGCTTGGGTTATTTGTAACTTTTGTATCCACCTCTGCCCAAGGGAGCACAGACAGTACAAAGGAGATCTCATTTTATCCTCTCAATAGTCTGGTGAGGTGAGATGAAACAGAAAGATAAATGACTTCTGAGCTTCAAGTTCCTCCCCCCCCCCAAAAAAGCAAAGGCTCTATGAGCTTTTAAAGGTCTTTTATTCAGTCCAATGAATGCTGTCATATCATCTGGTCAGTTTGGGGGTAGGAGATTCCAGTTCTCACTTCATGAGACCCATGCAAATAGTCTCCCCCCCCCCTTAAGCTGACCTTGATTCTAACATGTGATAAGGTACAGCAGTGTTATTCAAACTGTGGGTCGGGACCTGATGTCAGGTGGGTTGCGGAAAGCTGGGAGCAGCCATCTTGAAAAACTGTAGACCTTACTCTTTTGTGAGTTTTAACAGTTTTAATTTTCAAGTGAGGGGTTTTGTTTTGTTTTTAAATTCTGTTTTTAGTTCAGTGCTTTTAGATAATACTTTGTCCTAATCTTGCTTCTGTCAGGGATGTTTCAAGGTTGTACAATTGCTGCAGTCCAAGAATGCCAGTTTGCATTTCAGAAGTGTCATTTTTTAGCTTCCTGACAATGCCAGCACTTCCTGCTTGATGATGTCACTTCCTGCCACATCATCTCTTCCAGGTTAATGACATCACTTCCGGTGGGTCCCAACACGAGTGCCATTCTAAAAAGTGGGTCCCGGTCTAAAAAGTTTGAATACCACTGAGGTACAATATAGGCACGTTCTTCCTAAGTGCAACCTAGCTCCCCCCCCTTCACCATTCCTAGTGGAGAAACCTAACTGGCTACGACAAGAATGCTGTTAATCATGTTTGCTTGTGCTGTATCACAACCACAGTCTTTTCATCTGCTTCTTTCTTGAGATCACCTTTGTTGGGGGAGGGGGTGGACTGTACGCCTTTGCCCGTGTCATGGTTACTTTGCTGCCCTCAACACGCACTGGGAACGACTGTTCCAGGCCAACGATATCCGTGGAGTGTTTCTTCATTTTATTTTTTAAGTCATTAAATACAAGAGAAGTCAACTGAACATTTGTGTTGCCTTTTCTTTTCCTTTGACAGGGTGGTTTTCCATTCCTTTCTCCACATTTGCAAGGAGTAATTTTCGACATTCCTTTTCCGCTTCTCCTTGCAATTCTTCTCAATTAAAGTTTGCGGCAAGAATCTGCTTTCTGCAGCCTCTAACAAAACCGGTTCCCCTGTTCCTGCCGCATTCTCACCTTGCAAAAAACATCCCATTGTATTTCCTCCCGTTTCATTCAGGCGCCTGCATTTTCTGTCTTTCCTTATTACCAAAACCCACAGGCGAGATCTCCGGTATGCCCTGTTCCGGCACGGCCATGAACTCATAAGTTCCTGAACAGGGCCTGAAAGAGATGCGTTTGTGACATGAGGCCCATAGGAGGTATCAAAGGTTCAGGTTGCAAAAGCCAGGCAGGCCAGCCACAGCACAGAACATGGAGTCACAGCAAACTCATAGAAAATGGAAGTTGCTCTAGCAAAAGCAGGAATTCAGGGCGCAATCCTAACCCGGAGTTAGGCCGGCACAGTTAGGCCAGCAACGTCTGGCTGGCACAAGGGACACCGTAAAGTACGTTTGGACCACTCTCGGAGTCAGAGAGGCCAACACACAGACATGCACCATCCTCCCTGACTCCAAGGGTGGTCCACGCGCGCTTAAGGTGGCGTTTCTGCTGGCCAAACTTTGCTGGCCTAACTTTGCTGGCCTAACTCCAGGTTAGGGTTGTTCCCTCAAGGGAGTAAAAAGCTTAAGTGGGCAGCTCCCGTCCCTAGCTTGATCGCTGGAATTTCACCATCAGTGGCTGACCTCCAGCTTTATTTAGGCCACCAGAGGGCCATTACAGAAAAGGGCAGGCGGCTAAAAATGTGATGGATTGATCTGGATTCAGGTCAGAAGCGTATCTGACCTGTAGCCCAGAGTGGCGCAAGCCATGGGTGCTGGGCAGCGGCGGGGCGGTGGGACGCCATTGCGCGCAGTCCGCAGGGGAAACTGCGCGCTCTTCAGCCCGCCCGCCCTCCCTGGTCTCCGTTACACTCCAAAATGGAGCATTTCCGGGCGCAGGGAGGTGTGTCGGAGCAACGCACAGGGGCGGGGTGACGTCCTGGGGGCGTGGTTTCGGCGCCAGCCATGGGCGCGCTTGGGCCTCCATTCATCACTGATTCAGGTTCCTCATTTGCAGAGTCTCCAGTCCAATAGTGGTGTGGACTGGAGGGTGGCATGGTAAGTACTGCAGGTGCTGCAATGTGCCATGTAAGTGCCCTTCCCACTTGCTATTGGAGCCATTCCAGGCAGTGACCACAGCAATGCACAATGTGCATTGCCATCACTGCCCAGAATTAATCTGATGGCAAGTGGGAGGGGCTGCACATTATGGCATCTGCAATACTTACTACCCCCCCCCCCCGCTACAGTACTGCTCTAGACCTGTATCTGGATTTAGAGGACTACCATATATAAGCATGTATAAGTGAATAAATTTATGCCGAAAAATTGACTAGAAAAATCTGACTCCGACTTATATACAGGGGAGTACAATAAATACCTTAAAGTCACACAATGGGTGGATGGCTGAGCTGTTCTAAGTACTACATTTGTAAGCCAGGGAGCTGCAGAGCCTTCTGAGCATGCTCAGAAGCAGCTGAGGAAAATGAATGGAGTCCTATAGAAAGTGAAACTGAGCCACACTGTGTGTTTACTCATGAGTAGGCAGCCATGCCATGGTGCGTTCAAAAGGGCAGGTTGAGAGGAATGCAACGCTGCCAGAACGGTCCAGATTTGATGAACGTAGGCCCCAAAAACACTCGAGAAGGAAGTCCCTCCCTCTAAGCTGAGAAGTACTGAACCTTATGGAAAGCAAAACTGAGCTACAGGGTTGCTTTTACTCGTGAGTAAGCAAGTGTTTACTGCAACACGTGAGCTGAATTCGGCAGGGCTCTTCAACCTCTACCTGTGAGGATTGTGCATTCATATGTGAAAGGAAAACGGGCTGCTTGGAAACCAGGCAGAAAGCTATTGAGCAAGCTCTTTTCAGGGTGAGCTTTTAGACCATGTGCTCTCTTTTGTTCGAGATGGGCTGTGCTGCTGAGGTACTGTGCAAACTATTGGCGGGGGAGAAATGGGCTCTTTTATTATTCCCCAAGTATTACTCCCAGGCAGGTCTGCTGCTCTTCTCTCAAGGCATATAGGAGAATCAGAGGGAAGAGGAGGCAACACACACCCTGCCAAGAACATAACAAACCAACTTAGGGGGAGGGGGTAGTCTTTATGGAAATTGTGGAAGATGACCCCATGGAGACAGGGAATGGTATCAGCAGTGGCCCCTTGTCCAAATCAGGAATTACAGGGTTAACCCAGAACCTTTTGCCTGCAGCTGGTTCACAGCTGCATCAAATTGGGGATAACAAGGGCCCTGGGGATAAAATGAGCTCCTGGGAGGATTAGTGATGTTGGTGTAGAGAGGTGGGAAAGGGTTGCAGATGGGGGAATAGTTGAAGCTGTTGGGACTGAGTTTGTGGTTGGAACTAAGGTTGCACTTGGAGACTGTGGGGCTGCCATACCTCTGGAGTCACCAACTGGAGGAGGAAGTCACCAACTTTGTGGCTGAGCAGGCAAGTTGACTGCATTTTTGCTTTCTCATGGATGGTGGGGTTTAGTGGTACCTTGTGTAAAACTCAAGTGGTTTTGGATGATAGAAGAGAAGCTACTTAGCCTACCATGGGCATAAGACTGCAGAGAGAGAACTTGGCACAACAGCTATCCCTGCAGAAGCCAGCCCAAGCCCGTACAGGGCTCTGCAAGCAGGTAAACTGAGCACAACAGGGTGACATGCATTGCTTGGTTGATCAAGGCATATATGCTTAATCAGTTCTAGCCTTGAACAGTTTTTGTGTGTGCCTTGTTGCATTATTCCAGCATGCCTTCCCCTTTGTCTCTAATGACATCTGTTCTGGTCCCCTTAGGCTGTCATTCTCAAAAGTGGGTCCCAGTCCTAAAAAGATTGGGAACAACTGGTTTGATAGTTGCTTGCTATTTTGCTGTTTTGTTTTGTTTTTCCCCTGTACTTTAATAAATACGTGGACTAGTCCTTAGGTAACAATTACTGGTAGATCATTTGTCAGAATCTGGTGTTGGGTAAAATCAGACAAAATTATCTAATTCAAAGAACTGCAGATACCCCTAAGTTTTCCCCTCGACTTATCCACAGGGCATGGCAAATGCCATGATTTTTGGCTTAAAACTTGCCCTTGACTTATCCATGATATTGACTTATACTCAAGTATATATGGTATGTATCAAAGCCTCTTCTAGTCCGGTCAGTCTGTGATCAGACGTGCAACCATGTCTAACAAAAGCTCTGACAACTGTTTCTGACAGTACTCAGGGTACATATTGACAGAACAAAAATCCAAGCCAGTCATCCCACCGGAAGTGGGTTGTCTCCAAGAGGGCATCAGCAAGCCATGAAAATGGGCCACAGTCATGCACCCGTGTTATTTTGAACCCTCCAAGAACACTAACAAGAGTTCTGTCAACTGTTCCTGTCAGTACTAGGTGTGCAGAGTGACAGGGGAAAAATCCGGCCAAACCAGACCACCGGAAGGGGGTCATTTCCAAGCTGCAAGCCATGCAAACCGGCCAAAATCATGCACCCGTGTCCTAACCCTCAAAGAACTCTAACAACAGGTCTGTCAACTGTAAGAACAGTTGTCAGCTGTTGTCAGGTGTAAGAGCCGTTGTCAACAGGTCCGTTGTCAAGTATCTGTCAGCTGTCAACTTTCAGGGTGTCATTTTGCACTCTGCACAGGGCGACACTTTCATTAGCTATGCCACTGATCCCAGGAATTCCCCAAACTGGCATGCCGTGTCTTCCACTTATGCTCTTCCTACTCTAGAATTTCTCAGGCACCAGCCAGTCCCTCTCTGCCCTTGACCAGCCTGGCCTTGATTCCCCAAGGACCCGCAGAAGGGGGGCAATTATGTAACGCTCTCCAGGGCACTTCAGCATCCACCGAATAGCTCCGTAGGCAGAAAGGGCCTGTAGAAAGAGCAATGCACTGCTCTCCTTAGTTGTTTGCCTCTTAAGCATATAACACTTTGAGCCAGTTGCCATGAAGCAAAGACAGATTTTTGTAATAAGGAGCATGGGAATATGGGAAGCCTTAACCCTTGCCCTCCCACCACCACCTCAGGACTTAATACAGTCATCATATCACACATACATTTTTGGTTCCCTTCTGACACACTCAGACCCAACCCAGAAGGTCAAGCATACTCATTTATGGCTCTATTTCCGTAGGGGCAATAGCCCCTATTTTTGTAATCTCTGCCTGTGGAGCCTGGCTGCACTCTTCCACACACTGCAGAAGTATTTTCTATCACCTGCACAACACTGCTGTGTACACAGACTGCCTGCTGTAGTGAATGTAGCTTACCATGTTTGCAGACTCACCTAGTTTTTCTTTCAGATGTTCTCATCGGCTATTCCTAGGGGTGTGTTTTTGGGGTATATGTGATATTTGTTTCCCCAAAATTTCTTGATTAAAATAGTAAATTGCATTGCAGTGTTATGTGTTCTTACTCAGATATTGTTTAAAGAAAACCAAAAGATGGTGTTTTGTGTTTTTATTCTACATTCTCAATCCAAGTACTCATTTTTATTACTTTTCAATGCTTTGAAAGTGTACTAGGTAGAAGATATAGGTGATATAGTGTCAGCTGGTGCAGCCACAGTATTATTTCTAATTGGAAAGTAGTCTATTTTAATTTCTGAAAAATATTTTAAACAGCAAAATGTGGTGTTTTGTGCTTTTATTCAGATATTTTAAGCCCCCAAAAGCAATGTTTTGTGTTTTCATGCATTTTTATCAACAACAAAAACCTAGATATTCCCATACTACCACCACCACTGGGTAATAGGGGGATTTAACAGCATCATGCTCATTTTTGAGGCCTCTACTACAGCTAGACATGCACCTAAGATGAGACACTCTGAGCGCAATCCGATACTATGCCGGCCTAATAAGGCCGAAATAGCAGGGCTGTATCCTAAAGCCCATTAGGAGGCAACAGCAGCAATGTCCAGGACAAGGGGAGGTTTTTCCCTTGCACCCGTGTAAGCCCTGGTCACCTCTATGGGCCTGCTTGGATCTGTGCCAGCTGTTTTGCGGGTGCAAAGGAACGTGGACAGGAGCGGCCCGAATTGGGGCCGCCCAGGACCGGCATTAGGATTTGGCACTATGGCCATCCTGTTACAACCGCAGTCTCCGCCCACTGAGCCACCCAATTACACCCCTGGAACACCCTCGTGGAGGCCCTGCGCCGCCCGAGCGATGCCAACGCTTGACTGGCGCATAGCCTGCGCTGCCAACGGTTGCGGTGCCGCCCGAGCTCAGGCACTGCTGCTTGCGCCGGTCCAGCGCCGACGTGGGCACACTTGATGGCACATTTGCGACAGAATTCGGCTGGCACAACAGCTTGGCACGGCGCAAGGGGGTAGAGGATTGCGCTGCCCCTTGGTCCAGCTGTTGTGGCTAATCTGTGTTCTGAGCTACCCAGATCATCTGTGCCGCAACTGCCAGCACTCCGTGTACTTGGGAAGAAGAAAAAGGAGTTGATAAAAAGTTCATTCTCTCTCCACCCAGCTCAGTTCGTTATAGTTCAGAAGACTATAGTTCAGGTCCGAGCAGAGCTGATACTGGTGCGGCAGTACAGAACACTGCCCAAGTCAAAAGTCAAACCTTTCGGCACCCCAACATGGACGGCCTTCATCAAGCTACTTTTTAAACAGGCCACCAGTAGAAGAGCAACGGGGGTGGGGGTATGTGCAGTCCACCCGGGATGCCAGTCAAAGGATGCTAAGGAGGGCTAAGGGGGTGCCCGCAACACTTCCAGCTTCAGTCATGCCGCGGCAGGAGGGAGAGCCAGCCAACTTGCCCTCTCCCTCCAGCAGCAACCTGGGCAGACCCTCCGTCTCGGTAGCAAACACGCAGCCTTCCTCTCCGCAGCAAAAGCTTCTCCTTTCTCCAGCAACCTGGAAGTGGCCTTATGACTTGGTGAGGTCATCCCATCACAGCTGAGTTCCGCACTGGGTGACACCACCCCCAGCAACACCGCTGGAGGCCTCCCAGGATGGATACGTTTGTCGGCATCCCAGAGGCTTACGTGTTGCCGCTGCTGCCCGGAATGGCTCTGACGGCAAGGGGAGGGGCCTCTTACTCAGTGTGTCGTGGCACCTTCTGTATTTACTGAGCCGCCCGGCTACGCTTCTGGCAGTGGGGTTTTTAGGTCCTCCGGTCAAAAAGGTTGAAAGAGAAACAACGTTCCTGATTTGGTGACAGATAAACGAAATCCTCCACCCTTTTGGGTGAATTCTCTCCAGGTCTGACTCTAGCTAGAAGTGGCCTTCACCTGAAATAGTTCTGCCGTTTCTTCCCAGGCATCAGGAGCATATTGGAATTCATTTAATGAGGAATGGTACACGCTCATTTCACGGCGACGGAACTAACCTTTCTTGACTGTCATCGCCAGCTTGAAAGCCAGCAGCCGCCCTCCTTGGGCCTATCCGAGCCCAGCCCTGCCACGGGAGGGCCTGCCTGCCAGGAGCCTCTTGTCACTACCGATACACGAACACGGCCTCGTAGATGGGGCACGTTTTAATTACAGCCGTCACCTTTGCAGCGAGTGCCAGGGGCAGACAGCTTGCAACGAAGCAAGGCCTGCATGGCGGTGGCAGTTCAGACCTGACAGAAGACAAGAGTGTTTGCTTTTGTAAGACCAGGACTGGTGGGGGGGGGAGAAATGCTTTGGTTTAGAGATGGCACTTGACTCAGAATAGTGGATCTACTGTTTGTGAGCTTGCTGGAGGCCCGGGCATTGTCTGCCTCTATATTACGGCTGCCACTTTTGCCACCAAAGGTTCTGGCACTTTTAATGGCTGCAGCAGGCACACAGTCAAGTGAACCATTTCCCACCATTGTACAGGCATGCCCCGGTATCCACTGTGGTTCTGTTCCAGACCATTCTGTGGATACCTGAAGCCGTGGATACTGGGGACACCTTTTTAAAAATAAGGGAACATCAGTGGTTTTCTGCAACAAGGTCAAAAAAAAAAAAGAGATGTGTTCGATGTTCTCCTCTCTCTTTAATAGGCATTCCACAGCCCAATCCTATGTTGTGCTGGAGCAGGCTGGCCAGCAGGCCTGCTCTGTATCCAGCATAACATGGGAGGCCTGAGGAGCCTCCCCAGCACAACGGCACATTTGTGCCCTTGCACAAGCGGAGGTGCCAGCCTCCCCGATGTGCTCCTCCGATCTGCACCTGCTAAATGGCAGGCGCAGCTCCAAGGCAGCCGCGTGGCCAGAATCGGGGCCACACAGGCTTGGATGCTGCCTAATGGGAGCTGTAGCGCCGATGCAAGGGTGCTGGCCGGTGCTCCTGCATCAGCGCTAAGGACGTAGCGCCCATGCCACAACATCGCATGGGAGCTACATCCTACATAGGATTGGGCCCCCAGTTTCAATAGTATCCATGGATCATTGAAACCGTGGATACTGATACTGGGGCATGCCTGTATGTCCTTGAAGGGGAAAAAAACATCCACATTGGCCTCAGATATGGAAAGGAGGGGGTTAAATCTCCTCCACCTGGCTCCCTGAATCTAAGCTAAGGAAAGGAACACGCTCCTGACTGCCTACTTACTTCCTTTACAATATGAAGTTGGTGCAGCAGCCTGCATTTGCAGTGGCATAGCTAAGATGGGGCTGGGAGGTACATTGCCCTGGGTACCACAACTTGAGGGGGTGTCGGAAGACCTTCTGGAGGCCTTCAGTGAAAGCTGGCAGTACCTTTCTAAGGCCTCCAGGAGGCCTCCTGAGGGCCAAGGGGTGCATGGGGGCATGGAGAGTGTTAACAATTTATTTGCCCCAGGTGCCAGCTGCCCTAGAGTACCGTAGAGCAATTTGCACTCTGTGGCTCTCCCCACTTGCAGAAGGTTTCCAGATCTCACAGCAGGGCTCGATGCATCCTCCTCCCCATGACAATGGAGCCATGGGCAGTCTCTGCAGAATATGGGGCAAACCTTGACTGCAAAGGCTCTCCCAGGTTCCCTTTACACCACCTGCACTTTGGGGGCTTCTCTTTGGGGTCTGCTAAGCTGAAGGACAGAGGGGTTTGAGTCTCATGGCTGATGAGACCCCTGTTACCCCTGTTAACTGGGTAAGAGGTGCTCAAGTGGTGCTCCTCTTATATTTAGCTGGGGGGGGAGTAATTGTCCCTCTTCACCACGGTGCAGTGTCTTTTCTAGTGGCTTTTTAGATTGTGAGCCCTTTTGGGACAGGGAGCCATTTAACTTTATTATTTGCCTGTAAACTGCTTTGTGAACTTTGTGTTGAAAAGCTGTATATAAATACTGCTGATTGATTGATTGATGGCCAAAGCAGAGTTCAGACCGGCTGAACTTATTTTTTTTTAAACCTGGATCTTATTGGTTTTTAGAATCAAGAATGCATCTGACATAATGACTATTAAACAGGCGCACAATAAAAATCAGTATAAAAATAAAAATGCAGATTGTACAAAATGAACAAATACTCTACTGAACCAACATACATACCTGTTGGGTATTTTTTTTTTATTCCATTAAAGGCATGGGAGTTGTGCCAGAAAACAAGCAGCAGTTATCAATCAATACTGTTACAGCGGAGAAAGGTGCAAGAGCTCCGGGTAATAATATTAGGCCCTGAAACGACAGCTGTGGAACTTGCCAGCAACACGAACCATTCCGCAGAGCAGCGAAGAGTTCCTCTCTTGCATGGAATTCAAAAGCCAAGTCCATGATTTAAGGTACAGAGGCTGGCTCACTGGCCTACTACAGGTGGCAGCAAGTAATGCAGGCGACGCAATACAGCCCCTCCCACTTGCCATCAGAGCCATTCTGGGCAATGACAGTTGCTGTAGCTGCCCAGAATGGCTCCGATAGCAAATTGGAGGGGCTGCATTACTTACTGTGCCGTCCCCCAGTGGGCTGGCTGATCCATGTGCAGTGGGCACTTGCTTCTTTTCTCAGGAGCAAGAAGCTGGAACTTCAATGATATGCTGTGAGTGTGGTGGGGAAGTGCAGTGGGTGGAGTGGCTACAATGATACGAACACTGACCGAGATGTCAGCTCTTGCCCTGGACTAAATGGTACCAAACAGTATACTTGCAGCATCAGAGCAGTAAGCCAAGACCTTGCTCACCTGTATCCCATCGCATGTTGCATGAGAGGAATTTCTCATGACCATTTGCTCTCTGGCGACCATTCAGACCACATTGCAACTCTGCCAAATGGAAATCTGGACACCTGTAAATTCTGGCCCCAGAAAGGGATGATCCCATTTTCTTCAATTGCTTGGAAGTCGAGGATTTGTGAGGACAGTCACCTTGAGGGCAATCCTAACCTGGAGTTGGGCCGGCACAGTTGGGCCGGCACAAGGGCCACCGTAAAGCACATTTGGACTACTCTCAGAGTCCAGGAGGATGGCACACGTCTGTGTGCTGGCCTCTCTGACTCCAATAGTGGGCCAAAAATACTTTACGGTGTCCCTTGTGCCGGCCCAACTTTGCTAGCCTAACTGTGCTGGCCTAACTCCAGGTTAGGATTGCACTCCTTACCTTGTAGGCATAGCCTACAAGTATCCAGTTTTCCGCCTGCTAAGAGGTGTACATGGTGTACATCTCAGGTGACTTATGCGGAGCCGTAATGGCCACTAAATGTGCCTGGGGCATGGCAACATCATGACGTTGCCCCCCTGCATCACCGCACCCCTAGTGCAACCACTCCACCCACTGCATTTCCCCACCACACTCACAGCATCTGTAATCACTCCATTTTAGAGCCAACCGGATGCAGGGGAGGAAGGAAGGATGGCCAGGTGACAGCTTAGGCACCCATCTACAAATGTGCAAGCACCATGTGTCGCCCCACAGACGATCTACACATAAGAACATCCTTGCTGGATCAGGCCAAGAGCCCATCTAGTACAGTTTCCTGTATCTCACAGTGGCCCACCAGATGCCTCAGAGAGCACACAAGACATGCACACAAGACACACACAGAGAATGCTACCTGCATTCTGTGATCACTCCCTTGCAGCTGGCATTCTGAGGTAAATTCTGAGGTAAACACACTGGTGGCTACTCAAGATTCTCCACAGCATTTCTCTTTCAAAGCCACCAGAACAAGATGCTCCTCTTCAGACATGTACTCATAGGAACAGCCCCACTGGATCAGGCCAAAGGCCCATCTGGTCCACCTTCCTGTATCTCACAGTGGCCCATCAGATGTCTCAGGGAGCACACAAGACAACCAAGTACTGTATATACTCAAGTATAAGTCATGGATAAGTTGAGGACAAGTTCTAAGCCAAAAAGAATTTGCTATGACTCATGCATAAGTCGAGGGTGAAACTTAGGGGGCAGGTATGAAATTCTTTGAAAATGACTTACCAGTAATTGTTCTGAGGCAGCAACAGAAAGCCAACCAAAAAAGGAGCTATTTCACATTCTTCTGAGGCAGCACAGAAATTCTAAACATCTATTCTCCAAACAAGAAGGGAGAGAGATGAAGGTGCTTATTGGAGTTGTAGGTTTTGTGAGGAATACAGTACAGCACCTCCATAGCAGCAGCCTTCCTAATGACTACAATTCCCAAAAGCACCTTCACCTCTCTGCCTGTTTGGAGAAGAAGGAAAATGGCTACTCGTTTTTTGCTTGCTGTCTGTTGGTGCCTGAGAACAATTACTGGTAAGTAAAATTGCTCTGTGTTTTTTTCTAACTCGCCCCCACCTTTCTGCTTCTTAGCCCAGCCCTTACCCAAGCTGCTGTTAAAAGCTTTATTAACTGTATTGACCATGTTTAAGTCGATCCATGTTTCCAGGGTCAATTTTCAGGCATAAATATTTAGACAGTATATAATGTATGAGTATATACTGTACAGTATCTCACTGCCATTCCCCTGCATCTGGGATTCTAAAGTAGCCTAATACCCTTGCACCACCCCCAAGAAAGACACCAAAATGAGGTGGGGTTTAAATCAGATGTCATTAAAATCCCATGTCCATTATGGCCTGGACATGGTTAATAGGTGTATGATCCAGACCTGAAAGATGATGTTTGGCTGCATAGATAATGTTTTTTGAGATGTTATCCAAATGAACAGAATCGGATGGTGTGCAACAAAAACTAATTTCCTTTCATGTTTCGGCTTCCACTTTCTTCCACCCATCAAACACAAAAGCCTCCAACGGTTTGGCAAAGCAATGTTTGTACTGCCTAGCAATGCTCGACAGTCATTTGGTCTGGTCATGTCCACCATCTGCCCAAAGTCCTGGCTGCATCCTGGTGCCCAAGCACCAATTCCAAGTGATGCTTCGCAGCAGAGGAAACCCTGCAACACTATAAGAGGTGGTGGTGAGAGCTCAGCACAGGGGCCTTCCTCCATGATGCCACTGCTGCAAATAACAACCTAATTGTCGGTTATTCTTAATTATGGCCCAAGCATTTCAAGGCTATGTTCTTGTGGCTAACTTCCCCTCCTGGCCCTTTTGCCAGCACTTAAAGCACAGTACGCACTACTTTGTGTGTGCCAATATATTTTCAATTAATGTCACCACATGAAAACCTTTGTGTTGCTTAGTTAAATGCTCACTTAGATCTTAGCAACAATGTGGATGGAATGGCTTCTCCAAGGCACCTCTGGGCAATGTCTGCTACAGCAACAGCCCTAAAGGCATGCACATTTTTTTTATTGCTTCAAAGTTTTTGGAGGGGCAACAAAATCAGCAGCAGTAGCAACAACAACACCACACTGGACAGGAAGCAATTCAGCAGAAAACCCTGTTTATGCTGGACATGATGGCCCTGGAGCAGAAAAATCTTGGGCTGCAAATCAATTGTGATCGATTGATTATGAGGACACCCTCAGCGGCGTCATGCAGCCGGAACGCTGGGCAGGAGGAACGGGTGAGCGGCAGCCCACCCGTTGCGTACCGCTCCGTTTCGCTCCCTGAGGGGGCGGGGAAAACGGCGAAACGGAACGGTACGCAACGGGCGGGCTGCCGCTCACCTGTTCCTTCCGCCCAGCATTCCAGCTGCATGACACCGCTGGACACCCTGTTTTTTTTTGGGGGGGGGGGCTGAGACATGTGTCTTTGCCTTAGAGCAGGGGTCTTCAGCCTTTTTCATGCTGCGACTCCACTACATAAATAAATAAACTGAAGTATGAGACTGGGGACCCGCCGCCAATCCCTGCCCCCTTCAATGCCCACTTCCACCTGCCCCATTTCCCCCTACTTTTTGCCCCTTCACAACAACCCTACAAGGTAGCTGGCTAAGCAGGGCTGGCCTTAGCAGCTGCAGGGCACGACAGCCAGAAGAGGCCGTGCACAACTCAGTTGTGATAAGGCAGGGCCATTATTGGATTGGTTCCGAGCCTTCTCTGGCACCGGCTTTGAACATTTGCCATGACCCCTAATATTGAGATCCAACCCCACAGGTTGAAGAACAATGCCTTAGAGCAAGTGCCAGGCTAACACAGTGGCCAGGCCAGGCCCTCTTGACCAAAGTTTGAGACTCTCAAGCCTCAAGTGGAATTCTAAGGGATGGCTTTTTCCCACTCAGCCCCTGCCCCATCCACTGGTTCCATGGAGAACCCTGGAAATTTCCAAGCCAGGCCACCTTGCCCCAAACCATCCCACCTGCATGTGGGTCATGAGCATATGACAGGAGTGTCACACCCTGCAGGACAATGACGCCACCTGGGCTTCTGACTGAAGGCCCAGATCTGTTCCTATTCGCACACGAAGGCTGGTTGCAGCTAATCTGGAATCTGTGGCGGACCTACAATTATGTTCATGGGGGCAAAAGCCTCAGGTGCGACGCTCCTCTGGAAGGAGAGCGGTGGTGAGGTGCCTCACCTTGCCAAGAGGGGAGTGGTTTCAGCCCTCCCACCCACCCCTCCCATTGTCCAGCTCTGAAATTGAGCCTGGTAGGGCGTGGGGGTAGAGTGGAGCGGTGCACAGGGGCGGGGAAATAGCGGGGAGGGCAGACTGCCTCCTCTGTCCCATGGTGGCCCATTGGCTGGGTCCACAACTGGTCCGAGCTCTCTTGCACCTCGAGACGCAACTCCAAGTCACACCCGAATCTCTTTTCGCCGTTGGTATTAAGAATACAACAAAACGGCAGGTGCTTTTGTACCCACACATAGCATCTCGCCAAAGGACTCTTCTGAAAAACACAAGATGGTAATGGTTCTGGTAGGTGGTAATGGCATCGGACTTACATACCTTTAAAAAGGGACTGGACAGATGTCTGGAGGAAAAGTCTATCATGGGCTATAGGCCATGATGGCTGGCGCAACCTCCCTACGTTAATAGTAGGCTACCTCAGAATGCCAGGTGCAAGGGAGTGGCCACAGGATGCAAGCATCTTGTTGTCTTGTGTGGTCCCTGAGGCATCTGGTGGGCCACTGTGAGATACAGGAAGCTGGACTAGATGGGCCTTTGGCCTGATCCAGCGGGGCTCTTCTTATGTTCTTATGTTCCAGCCAGTGGTGTCATCTACAAATAAGGAACGGGAATGCTGGGCGGGACTTCCGCGGGACTTCCGCGTGATTAGCTGCCTGCCTGTCCCGTTCTGCAGCTGCCCTGGCCTCGGGGGTGTGTGTGTGCCTGCTCGCTGGGGGAGACGGGTGGGGGGTGCGCCGGAGCCTGGGCGAGCAGCAGTGGGGCGTGCAAACTGGGGGCAGCCCCCCCGAGGCCAGGGCAGCCGTGGAACGAAACGGGTTGGCTGCCAATCACACGGAAGTCCCGCCCAAGTCCCGCCCATTCCTTGTTTGTAGATGACACCACTGGTTCCAGCCCTCAGCTGGCATAATGAATGCTATTCGGCCCACTGTATGAAATGAGTCTGACATCCCTGCTCTAACCAAAGTGCAATCCTATGCATGGCTACTCAGAAGCAAGCCCCGCTGAGTTCAATGGGATTTACTCCCAGGTAAGTGAGCTTTGGATTGCAGCCTAAGTTTAATAATGACTGGATTTGAAACTAATGAAAGAAGTTTGCTGTGGCCATTTTTTCGTTCATTGCATTCAGTAAGACTTATCAGAACTAAAAGAAAAAAATCCTGTTAAAGGTAGGGGGAAGAAGCCTTTCTCCATTTCCATCTGAATTACACTTAAAGGAGAAAAGACAAACACGCGGCCAGTTCAATAACTACTAGTGGTCCAAAACCGTTTCCTATTGGTGGGAAGGTGATGATGGCGAGTCCTGCGAGAACGATGCTCCGCCTTCTTATTCCAGGCGGTGCTCACAGCAGTGGCAGGAGGGAGGGGCTTCACCAAAGCCAAGGTGTTAAAGCTGATGTAACATTAAAGTGCCAACAGAACTAGCCCAAGGGATTTTGCCTGCGTGATAAAGCAGCCAGGCTTTAAGGACTCCCCTTGAGAAAGAATCACACTGCTCTGAAGATGAGACACACACAGCCTCAGAGGCAAAACCAAAGCAGATTAGGAGCCCCGGTGCTTGTGACACTACGGAGCAATGTGAACTTGCTGAAGAGGTTTCAGTCCAACATCCTGTTGGAAGGAACAGGAGTAAAGTGAAGCCTGCTGACCTACATGTCCTAACTCCTCATAGTCGCGGTCCTGCCATTTTATGGGAGGGGGCAAAAGCCCCGGGCGCAGTGGTCCTGGGGCGGGAGGAGGGCAGCGACAAGGCGGCTTGCCTCTTGGAGAGGTGAGCGGTTTTGGCCTGCCCTCCCTCCCCTGTCTTTGTACGGCTCTGAGCCTGGCATGGCTTGGGAGTGGAGCAGGGGACGGCACACGGGGACGGGAAAACAGTGGAGGGGCAGACCTCCTCCTCTTCTGTCTCTGGGCGGCCCATTGGCTGGGTCCGCAACTGAGGGCACAACCTAACCAACTTCCCTGCACCGGGGTAAGGGCAGTGCAGCTCTAAGGTGAAGGAACAAACATTGCCTTGCCTTGAGGAGGCCTCCATGACTGCCCCCCCCCCCCGACTGCAGGATGCCGCACCTGCCCCACTGGCACAGCTCTGTCAGTGCTGGGAAGTTGGATAGGATTGCGCCCTGACTCCTGAAACACTGTAACAGGGGGAGGCCACGTGTGAGGCCTCTCTGTGGCTCAAATTGCCGCCCAGAAGCTTCTGAGAGGTGTTTCTGGTTTTGCCCAAAAAAAACGGCCCCCAGAGGCCTCCAGGGAAGTAGTCGCATTATCAGATGCTGGACCTTTTTTTGTACCTGTGGAGGTCTGGAAAGGCCCAAAGCAGGCTCTGACTGCGCCTGGGCCGGAGCAGTGACGGAAGAGGTCACCGTGCCGCCCGCTCAGCCTCACCACGCCCCCCCGCTTCTGGAATTACTCCATTTTGGAGCGCAACGGAGGCGCGGGCAGGCGGGAGGGCCCAACTCAGTGCCACTTTCTTCCACGTCACACCCAGGTCCCTCACCGATGCCTATGTATGGCATGTGCTAAACTGCGCCCTATGAGCCAGTGGTGAAATTCAGCCAGTTCTCACCGACTCTGCACAACCGGTTGCTGATTTTAGGCTGGGAGAGGGAAGAAAGGCAGCGGATGGCCCTGAAGGCCGCCCTGAAGGACATAGAACCGGTTGTTAATTTATTTGAATCCCACCACTGCTATGAGCGCCACGCCTCTGCCTACAGCCAACTATGTAAGATTTTTATTTTGATCTAAAAAGTTGAGTGAAGCTTATTTTTAAGACTCCCAGAGGCGGATCTAAGGGGGGGCAAATCTGTAAGTTTTGCAAGAAGCCTTACCTTGCAGTGGAAAACACTCCTCTCCTGCACCGTTTTAGCCAATCCTCACAGGGAACAGCAACATCTTGGCGTTGCTCACTGGCTACAGCAGCAAGGGAGAGGAGGGATTTACATGACAGGGTAAGGCTCCTGGCAACACTTAGAGCTTTGCCCTCCCTGTAGATCCGCCTCTGAAGACTCCTGCAGTGGGAGGAAGGCCCTGCAGTGTCCTGGCCTCTTTGCCCTGGCGCTGAACTCCTCCACAGGCTGAGCTTGTCGAGCTCCTTCCCTTTTCCCTTCACACGTCCTCACCGGAGCTCCGCTGTGCTCTCAGGGCTGTGCCTTCCTCAGAGCGTCCCTCGTTTCCCTTCTGGCAGGTAGACGGGAGGCTGTCGCCTCAAAGTGTCTCAGACGCTGCTAATGTAACTTCAATGTCAATATTTCCCTGTTTCCTAAAATACCAGCTGGAGGACAGGCTGACCAGACTGAGGAGGACAGAGAAGCTCCTCTGTCAGCTTAGGAGGAGTCAATGTTTAACTGAAATGACCTGTATTTGAGATTCATGCTCTTGAATGTATTATGCCAAGAAAATGGCTGTTTAAAGACTGCTCTCTTTTCATTCAAATCTCTCTGTATAGCTGCATTTCTGACCTGACAAATCCCCCCAGTACCTGCCAACGGACAAAGTTCCTCTGCTCCTTCCACTCAGCATTGTTCCACTGGTCAAATTAATCCAAAGTGCACCATCTTTCAGCATGTCCTGGCCTCGTTACCCTGATGCTCAACTCCTCCAAGCCTGACCTTGTTGTGTTCCTTCCCTTTCCCCTTCACACTTCCGCACACTTCTTTAAAATCTATAGTTTCGTGCATAATGAATCCCCATTCATTACCATCTGATTTATTACGCTCAAATATTATACTTGTGAGCAGTAGTGCTATCCAGCCGATATGCTGGGCGGGACTTACGTTCGATTGGCAGTCCGCCCATTGCATCACGCCGTGTTCCGCCGCTTTCCCGCATGCCAGGGCGTGCGGGAAAGCGGCGAAACGCGGCGTGACGCAACGGGCGGACTGTCAATCAAATGTAAGTCCCGCCCAGCATATCGGCTGGATAGCACTACTGTTTGTGAGTGATCTATAATAAAAACGGACTTTCTGGGGAGTGATATCCCAGGTTCAATCCCTGACACCTGCAGAGTGGGAGTCAGAGCACAATCCTAAACTGGAGTTAGGACCACATAAGCTAAGCCAGCCAAGTTTGGCCAGCACATGGGCCACCATAAAGTATGTTTAGACTATGCTCGGAGTCAGGGAGGATGGCTCGCTTCTGTGTGCTGGCCTCTCTGACTCCGAGAGTGGTCCAAAAATACTTTACAGTGTTCCTTGTGCTGGCCAAACTTGGCTGGCTTAGTTTATGCCAGCGTAACTCAGTTTAGGATTGCGCCCTCAGACAGCAGGAAAGACAGATAGGAAAGACGTTTTCAAAAACCTGGAGAGCCACTGCCAATCACAGCTGACAATGCCACACAGAGTAGAGCAATTGGTTGACATTGCTTCACGTGCGCTCCACAAATATCCACAAAATACTTACATGACAGTCATCTCGACCCATTGTTGCTGTAGAGCAGTGTTTCTCAAATTGTGGGTCAGGACCCACTTGGTCCTGATGTCGGATGGGTTGTGGAAAGCTGGGAGCAGCCATCTTGGAAGCTGCAGACCTTACTCTTGCTATATTCTTTTTGTGTGTGTTAACAGTTTGAATTTTCAAGTGAGGGTTTTCTTGGTTTGCTTTTAAATTCAGTGCTTTTACATAATATTTTGTCCTAACCTTGCTTTCTGACAGGGATGTTTCATGGTTGTGCAATTGCTGCAGTTCAAGGATGCCAGTTTGCATTCCAGGAGTGTCATTTTTCATGTCACAATGGCAGAACCTCCTGCTTGATGATGTCACATACAGCTATGACATCACTTCCAGGTTAATGACATCACTTCTGGTGGATCCTGACAGAAACACCATTCTAAAAAGGGGATTCTCATCTAAAATGTTTGAGAACCTCCTCCTTAGAGTACAAGCCACATACACATTAATTGTATCATGGCCGGCCTTAGGAGCTGTGGGGCGCAATACAAAACATTTTTGTGGGGGGCACCTCTCTGGTATTTATTAGGAGCAAATGGAAGATTCAAGGCAGGAGAAACGAGGCTAAATATGCAGGACATTCTTAACATTGCACAAGTTTTTCTCGGATAATGATATTCTCCTTACCTTAAATTTTCTTGTTTATGATTCCCTCCCCCCAAGAAACAATTTACTGTTTAATAGGAATTTAGACAATGAAAAAGAAACAAATCTTTCCAAAATAGCATCATTGGTTTCCAAGTGGCACCGTCAAACTTGTTTACATATAGCCAACATTTTCATGTGGGATTGTGATGCTTTCTGCAACAGCAGCTGTGGCAACAGGTAGGTGCTGCAGAGGAAGACAGTATATGAATCCAAATCTGGTGATCTTTCAGATTACGGAAGATCACTGAGATCTTGCCATGTGGAGCCTTGTTAAGTATGGATAGAAAAAGATCGTTGCATGAAACTGAGAGATGTCACCATGGCAAAAAAAAAAACAAAAAAAAAACCCACAAACATGTTAGAATTACAATACAGATTAGTAACTCACTCAACAACTGGCTAGCATTCTGTGCCATGAAGAGTTCCATGTTGCAACAGCAAAATCTGATTCAGTAAAAGCTAATCTGCCCCTGTTCAGTCAAATCTAGTCATGACTAAGTACCAATAAAACAATTGGGCAAAATGTCCATCCTATTGCTTTCAACAGGACTTCAGTAACACGACTAACTTCAGCTGCATCAGGGCCGTAATTTATGTTGCTTTGATTTCGCCTTAATTAGGCTAGCAGAACAGTGACTGTCTGTACCAAGTTTGCCTTCCTGATGGAATGGTACGTTTTTTAAGCACCTTGTCATAGAAAGCTGGACTAAGAACAGCATGCCCCTTACACTCTTAACAGCAGCGCAAACAGTGCCACCTACAGGCAATAAAGTTCATTGCCATCATCTCTCCTACAGAAAGTCTATTATTATATTATATGGATAATTTGCTGTTCCATGTACAAACACACTGATGAGAACAGGCATGCACTTGTATTAGACATCGCACAGCCAGGCTCCATTATATGACTCATCTAGTTGTTTAAATTCAGGTGTACTAGCCTTTCCAACTTAGGGATGCTAATATTAACATGCTAATGAAAGTGTAGAGTTCTGTGTTCTACAGATTTAGAACTGCAATGCACCAAGATATGATTTATGTTCTTTGGGACTGTGATGTTTTGGGCAGACATTACATAGAACTCTAATAGCTGGCTTAGGGACGTGGTGGCGCAGCGGGTTAAACCGCTGCTGCTGGGCTTTCCGACCGGAAGGTTGCGAGTTCAAGACTGTGCGACCGAGCTCCCGTTGCTTGTCCCAGCTCCTGCCAACCTAGCAGTTCGAAAGCACCTAAACGCAAGTAGATAAATAGGGACCACTTCGGTGGGAAGGTAACAGCATTCCGTGCGCTATGGCGTAGAGTCATGCCGGCCACATGACCACGGAAGCTTGTCCTCAAACAAAACGCCGGCTCTACAGGCTTTGAAACGGAGATGAGCACGGCCCCTTACAGTCGGTCACAACTAGACCATTCGGTCGTGGGGAAACCTTTACCTTTTTAATAGCTGGTTTACAGCATTGTCATTTTAATTTGTTTGTTTGTTTTGAGGTTGGTTGTCACAGGTTCTATATTTCGGATATACTCTGCCTAATAATGATTTGCCGCATGGTGATTTGCATGTCAACTGGTCATCCCATCAGCTGATGCTTAAGATTGGCTTTGCATCATTTCTTCCCATGGCTGTTTGGGAGATTACGCAACAGCATCCCAAACATTTCCTCCATGCAGGTATCTAGCATATTATTTTATAATTGGGAATGTAGCATGTGATCATGTGGTTGCAGCAATATCTGACATGTACACCTGGACCCTGAGCTCCCAATTTCCAGGCCGATACTATAATCCCCCCACCCTACCGAGGGCACCACATTTGCAGTGAATCAAAATGGGAGCAACCACACCCATCTCAACCGTGCAGAGTATACTAACATGGTCTCATTGAAAGGACCCTCCTGTGACAACGTTCACAAGACGCCTACATGGTAACTTGCAACAGTCAACTCATTCAAAGCGGTTTCCCTTTCCCTGAAAAATCTTTTAACGATTGCAGTTCGGTGAGGGTGTGGAGAACGTGGATTTTTCTCCTTTGTGGCATGACGGTTCCTTCGATGGGCGCCCCGCCAATCTATCAAGCTGCAAATTGTTTGAACGTACAATTGGAAAAGATTTAAATATTTCGTATTGCACAGACATTTTGCTTTGTGGATTGCTGTATGTCTCTAGCAGAGTATTAGTTTAACACGGAGGGCACAATCCTAACTTGTGCCCGAACAGCAAGCACGGCGGGCCTGCACCGTATCCAGTGCACGTTAGGAGGCCCGGGGGCAGGGGCATGTTTGTGCCCTTGCCCTGGGGTAGATGCAGTGATGTCATGCAGGGGGTACGCGGGGGTACGTGAGTACCGGTTTCTAGGATTATGGCTGGACCCGCCTATTCGCCCGCCCACTCGTCGACTCCGCCCTCTGCAACGTTTGAATTTCCTGCATGTTTGAGTTGCCTGCACGTTCTCAGAGCCAGGCAGGCAGGCAGGCAGCGAGCGGAGCCTTGTCTTGCCACTGAAAAATGAGCTGCTCTGGGGTTTTGGAACTGTTGGGTCACTTTAACATGATGCCAGGCCTCCTTAACATGTTCTGGGGGTGCTGTGGAATACTGTTGCAACTGTTGGGTCAGTTTAAAATTGTCTGAGGCCTCAAAAAGGGCTATTTTATGTCACTTCCTGCCACAACCTCACTTCCTGCTTATGACGTCACTTCTGGTGGGCGGGTCCCGACACGTGCCAATCAAAAGTGAGTACCTGTTCTTAAATCATTTAGATCACACCACTGGGTAGATGCCAACCGTCCCGATGGGCTTGCTCGGATCTGCACCTGCTGTTTAGAAGGCACAGCTCCAAGCAAGCCTCGCAGCCCGAATTTGAGATTCCCAGCGAATGGCACCAGGGGTCGCTTACATAGAGCATTGTGGCGCCTGCAGTACTTAAAAGCAACTCTCCCCCTGTAGCTCCGCCACTACGTAAGATCTCTCGGAACGTTATTCTTCAACCATCAGAAAACTAGACAGAGTGGGTTGGAATTTATACAGGCATGCAGAAGCATTGCTGTCACGGCCAGCAGAGCTATACTCGGCTCACTGCACACCGGGGGCGGGATGACTTCACTGCGCCCCCCGTGCAGCTGCCCCGCCCCTGTGCATCGCCCAGCCACACCTCCCTGCTCCTGGAATCGCTCCGTTTAGGGAGGGCGGGGCCGAAAAGCAGGCAGGTTTTTCCATGCTGCTGCGCCCCACAGCAGCCAGCACCCGCTGCACTTGCCTCCCCCCATGGCACCCTCCCCTGCACCTCTGGCTGCCAGGAATGGCCTGGACAGTGAGTGGGAGGGGCCTCTTACCCAGCACTTCGCAGCACCTGCAGTACTTACCCCGCCACATCCCCTGTAGCCAGCGGCGTCATGCAGCCGGAACGCTGGGCAGGAGGAACGGGTGAGCGGCAGCCCACAGGGGCGGGGAAGACGGCGAAACGGACCAGAATGCAACGGGCGGGCTGCCGCTCACCCGTTCCTCCCGCCCAGCGTTCCGGCAGCATGACGCCACTGCCTGTAGCTATGCCACAGGTGTGCTCTACAATAAAGGTGAGCTAGTAGGTCAGTCAAATTTGTCCAGCCTCTCACTCCCCTACCATTGCCAACAACAGGTGAAAAGGAAATCAACTGGCTTCAGAATGGAGCACATGGATAAAGATAATTTTTTACACATGTCTTTATACACAGATTCTTCATTCCTACAACAGGGTTGAAAGGGAAAAAGGGACTTTTTTTTTTTTACACCATATACTAAATCAAGTAACTGGCATACATAGACAATAGGACCTGTGTATAGAAAAGGAGAAATAGCACTCAGATGCAGTGTGAAGAGGAGAAGGCACATACATTGTATGCGATGGGCTAAAGGAACCAGCAGTGGGCGCTGCTGTTTCATGAGACACAGAGTCACTTTACAGTACAGTTGTGAAACTATTTGGCACAAGTTTTGTTTTTTTTCTTAAAGAAACATCTAACATCATTTTTGGCCAGTTGCAAACTTTCATCCATTTAGAAGCCCCCTTCTCTTATAATCCAGAATCCAAGGAGTCATTGCTTTCTACAACACATCCCTGCTTCGGTTGTGAAGCAAAGGCATCCTTCGAACGGGTGTGGTGGGCAGAGTCGGATCTAAGGGGGGGGGGCAAATCTGTAAGTTTTGCAAGAAGCCTTACCTTGCAGTGGAAAACACTCCTCTCCTGCACCGTTCTAGCCAATCCTCACAGGGAACAGCAACATCTTGGCGTTGCTTACTGGCTACAGCAGCAAGGGAGAGGAGGGATTTACATGACAGGGTAAGGCTTCTTGCAAAACTTACAGATTTGCCCCCCCCCTTAGATCCGCCTCTGGTGGTGGGGTTGCCCAAACAGAACACAGCAGTCACATCATTATGTACAGTGCCTGAAAGACTATGCAATTCTACTGTGCCATTGCATGGCAGGATTCCTGGTGTTTTCCTACCTGGATCCGTTTCAGGTCCTCAAATATTACCAGGCTATTGATTACTCTATAACCCCGTCACAAGACACATTTGACGTAAAACAAAACTAAATGAAGCGGCTCTTGCTTACTTGCTTCCATCTCCTTGACACATGGTTTGACAAGTGTGCCCCAGAATCCACTGATTCGGTATCCATGGTTTCAGTTATCTACGGATACCATGGATACTGGGATGCCTATTAAAATGATAGGGGAACGTTAAACACATCTTTTTTTTTACCTTGTTGCAGCAAAACCACATAGAGTTATAAGTTGTGTCAGTAAGGGATCAGTAATCAATCAAACAGTATTTATATACCACTTTTCAACATAAAGTTCCCAAAGTGGTTTACAAGCAAATAATTAAGGTTACATGGTTCCCTGTCCCAAAAAGGGCTCACAATCTAAAAAAATGCAGAACACCTCCAGCAAAAGCCACTAGAAAAGACACTGTGCTGGGGCGAGGAGGGTCAGTTGCTCTCCCCTTGCTAGTTATACGAGGAGCACCACTTGAAAAAGTGCCTCTTGCCCAGTTAGCAGGGTTACTTTGTAGATCTTCCATTCTACTAGATCTTATTCTGTCTACTGCAAAACCAGAGTCAAGGGGGATGCAGCCTGTGACCTGCTTTGTCTTAAGCCATAGCCTCTAGTCATGCTGGGAACTCTGCCCAACCTTCCCAAAGTGGGTTTTGAATGTCAAGAGTAGGTCTGCTTGACTGATGCCCACGTGGCCTGCCCCATGAAAGCCTCTATGGCTGCTCGCACAGTGCATCTCCACTTGTTTATTTTTACTCCTCCAGCGACAAACCTCTCCTAGACAATTCTTTGCCTTTCACACGTCTGTATCCTATACTTACGCCAAACACGTTGAGCAACACATGGACTTATTGCATGTTCACCATGAGCCTGTGAAGCAGATTAGATCAAGACAAGAGTCCTGCCCAAGGCAGCTTCTTAACTCAGAGCGCAATGCTAACTGGAGTTAGGCCGGCATAAGCTAAGCCAGCAAAATTTGGCCAGCACAAGGGCCACCATAAAGCATGTTTGGACCACTCTCTGAGTCAGAGAGGCCAGCACACAGATGTGAGCCATCCTCCCAGCACTCCTCTGTGTGCTGGGCTCTCTGACTCAGAGAGTGGTCCAAACATACTTTATGGTGGCCCTTGTGCTGGCCAAATTTTGCTGGCTTAGCTTATGCTGGACTAACTCAGTTTAGGATTGTGCCCTCAGTTGTACGCTGATCCAGTTGTCTCCAGCCTATGTCCAACACACTATCCATGCAGCCATTATATCTCTCTCTGTCCACTACATTAGTGGTTCCCCAACTGTGGGTCAGGACCCGTCAGTGGGTTGCGAGCCAATTTCAGGTGGGTCGCGAAACACCTAGAGCAACCATATTGAAAATATGGGAAGATGAATTGCTGGAAAGGGGAAGTGCTGTGTGATTGTTTTGCTTGTGTCAAGGTTGTAAACAGTCTGTTTTCTTTCTGATTCATTTTGCTATTGGAAAATGGCTGAGAAATGACCCAACTTATGCTATTGGAAAGTGACATCATTTGACATGACATCACTTCTGGTGGGTCCCAGACAGATTGCCATTCTAAAAAGCGGGTCCTGGTGCTAAGAAGTTTGAGAACCACTGCACTACATCATATTGACCTGAGAGGGTTTTGGTCACATGAACACAATTCAGACAAACCTGAGGATCTATCTTTTATTACTCAGGCACTTCTCACCCCCTTTTAAGGTTTTTGCAATGCAGTAAGGAACTTATGGCTACTGACATTGGTCTGAGCCAGGACCCAAAGCTGGTGACAAATGTGGGGCCCTGGGACAAGGCTCCCCAGCACCACCATCACTGAGGGCTTTGGGGTCGGACCGACCAGGAGGGCCATCGGATGGGTGCTGGCCCTCGGCCAGAGCTCAATCTGGCCCAACCAATACCACCCTCTGCTGCACCCAATTCTATCAAGCTATCAGGTGCGTTTGTCGACACAGAAACGGCCTTTTAACAACGATACCAAAGTATAGTGGACGACCCAAACAAATGTGTGCAAGCAGCCATTTAACTGATGAGTCTATGCACCACTACTCAGAAGTAAGACCATTTAAAGGGACTGATTCCTAGGTAAAGGTGTATATGGTTGGAGCCTGAAGGAGCTGATTGTGAAGGGAAGAGGTTGCTTTAAGGTCAGGATTTGGATTGTTTGTAGAAATCAATGCATTCTTGGATTCCAGACTCTTCACTAACCCTGTCGTGTTGAGCACCCTAGAAGAAGAACATCCCTGTCCTAGGCAGGGACAATATAGTCACACTAAGGCCAGCATACAACCACTGTACAATTTACATGTATTTATATACAGTATATTAAAGTTCTCTTTCTTCAAGTCAAAGCAATCCCCCAAATTCAAATCATCAGTAGCTGTTCTGTTTTCTTTCCAAGATGTAATGTTCTCCTTTTCCTTTCCAAGGTATAGTACTAGATGATGCCGTTCATCAAAGTTGACCCACTTCCTCCCCTCTTCAACGATGTCTTTCAAAGTGCAAATGTTGTGGATGCCCCTTCTGCGGTGCTGGAGGTTGCCAGTCCCACACCACTGCTTCCAGGCGGCAGGTTGTCCTGTCTTCCCGTCCAACTGTCCAACAGTGTCATGCTCATCTTAGACAAGACGTCCTACTGCATTTGTGGAAGGGGTGGGGGAGCAGAGCATCGACATTTTGGGAGCGAAGAGAAAGGAGAAAGCTCCAGTTAAAATCATATTGGCGGGTAACAAGCACATTAGAAGCACCAGGAAGTTTCTTTTCCACAATAGGCAAAAAGGCATCCTGAGATAGGTAACCCTTCCCACTTGCTCTGCAGGCAAGGTCAAGTCAGAGGAAGCTTTATACGTGACGGCAAAAACTTCCCACCTCAAGGCCAACTGCATCCCCACCTATAGTTAAAGGGGAAATTCCGTGGAGAGGCACACGAAGAGAACCAGGACCTGTCTCTATGCAAGGCACATGTGTCACCTTCAAGTTAGCCAGCATAGAGGTCCAGCAGTGTAGCCAGAGGGGGAAGCGGTGCACTAAGTACAGCAGGTGCCACAATGCACCATGTAAGCAGACCCTCCCCTCGCTGTTCCCACATGGAATAGCTCTGACTGCAAAAGGGAGGAGCTGTTTACATAGCACATTGAGGCACCTGCAATATTTAGCATGCTGTGCCCTTCCGGCTATGCTACTGCAGAGGTCTACAAAAAAGTTAAGGGGGAGTTTGAAACTAAGTCCAGGAGATGATATATCTCTTCTTTCCTGATATAGACTCAGATATAGACCCATTATGAGAAATGTGGAAATAAGGGGGCTCACAATACAGTCGGGGTGCCCATTGGCAGCCAACCCAAGAACAGCAAAAACCTAGATATGTGTTGGCCATTATATTTCAATTTGCTAACTAATAGCATAAACATGTAGATTTGTGCCAAGGGCTTGCCAGTCGTCTTCCATGCCTTTGAACCTCTTGGCAACATCAAAGGAAGATGAGAGCAAGTTTCGTTTAGTTATAAAAGGCAATTAGGTAGAATACTGTGTGCCTGTTTCCTCTTCCCTGTTACAAGAAGGGGGTGTCTTTTTAAAGTGAATGCTGAAAAACCAGGAAAGGGTCTGGAACAGCAATGGGATCTACAAATGACTCGGGGGAACGGAGGGCGGGACTTAGGCGGGACTACCGCTTGATTGGCAGCCCGTCCGTGCACTTCCGCTTTTGTTCCGCTCGCCCCGCAGCCATCCCTGGCCTGGGGGGGGGGGGCGCCTGCTCGCCCGGGGGGAAGGGTGGCCCACCCTTAATTGCCCAGTTAGCAATTAAGAGAATTAAGAGAATTCTCTTAATTGCCCAGTTAGCAATTAAGAGAAGATTGTGTGTGTGTGTGTGTGTGTGTGTGTGTGTGTGTGTGTGTGTGTGTGTGTGAGAGAGAGAGAGAGAGAGAGAGAGAGAGAGAGAGAGTTTTCTTTTTGCATTTAATGAGGCTTCAATTGGTAGAAGTGTTTGAAAATGGTGGTATTTGTTTTACTCAGTGGTAAGCCCATTGAGTTCAGTAAGACTTGGGCTGTAATGGTATCATACTCACCAGTGGTGTCATTCAAACGATTTAGGAACAGGAACTCACTTTTGATTGGCACTTGTCGGGAAGCCAGAACCAGCCACGGAGCCCATTAAGATCCGGAACGCCCGTTCTGGTCCGTTCCCCCTGAATTACATCACTGATACTCACCAGAAGCAAACACCTTTATCAATGGCCTATCTCTGACTCTAACCTTTGGAGCCAAGCTGCCAGGAAGTCTGTGCCCCTGCAGGTCATGCCCCATAACCAGGGTATTTGAGGGACCGCCTCCTCCCATATAATCCGACCCGTACTCTGAGGTCATCTGGGGGGGCTGTTTTGACGGTGCCGCCACCAGGAGAGGTGAGAGGGGTGGCGGCCAGTAGGAGAGCCTTCTCGGCGGTGGCACCCCAACTTTGGAATACCCTCCCCTTGGAGTTAAGAACTGCTCCCTCTTTGGCGGTATTTTGGCGGGGGCTGAAGACCTTTTTATTTCAGCTTTTAGTTGCTGACAGGCTGGCTGGCTGGCTTTTTTGCATTTTTTTTATATATATTTTATGATCCCAGGGATTAATTTGTTGTATGTTGTATTTTTAATATTGTTTTTATTGTCTTTTAATACTGT
>JAJKFI010000007.1:17500403-17561616 GCA_029204185.1 Lerista edwardsae | reverse complement strand
AGCCGGAACGCTGGGCAGGAGGAACGGGTGAGCGGCAGCCCCCGGGGCGGGGAAGACAGCGAAACGGAGCGGTACGCAACGGGTGGGCTGCCACTCACCCGTTCCTCCCGCCCAGCATTCCGGCAGCATGACGCCGCTGATCGTATCACTGCCAGGCGCTCCCCTTAAGGGGGAATGCCCTGCTTCTGGTTCCCCTGGTGGGCACCAGATTGGGAACCATTGGTCTAAGACACGTGGGAGACCGGCAGGGCCCACAGGCTAGGGAATGGTGCTTTGCACAGATGCAAAGGAACCCCTTTTAAATTTGTTCATACATTCCCAAGCTGAAACTGTGTATTGAAATTTCGATCTGGAAGTGAGTCTTACACTCAGTTTGAGATTTTTAAAGATCCCCGTGGGTTGGATGTAGGCATCCTCTTGACATGTTTCCTTGAATCAACTCCATGGCAATCCTTTGCATGCCAAATGTCAGGACTTTGCCATGCCAAGATAAGCTACATGCAGAGTTCTACTATATAGTGAAATGGGCTTATGACAGATAAGACAGTTGGCCAAGAACTGATTGGGGAAATGGAAGGAAAGAAAGATGCTACTTACTGAAGGGGTTAACTCCTTGTCTTTTTCCATGGGGAAAACTGCCAATGCTGCCTGCAAAACCAAAACACGTACATACAAATACAAACATAAGAAGAGCCCCACTGGAGCAGACCAAGGGCCCATCTAGTCCAGCTTCCTGTATCTCACAGTGGCCCACCAGATGCCTCAGGGAGCACACAAGACAACCAGATACTTGCATCTCATTGCCACTCCCCTGCATCTGGCATTCTGAAGTAGCCTTCTTCTAAAATAAGGAGGTTGCACTAACCGTCGTGGCCTGCAGCCCATGATGGACTTTTCCTCCAGAAATTGGTCCAGTCCCCTTTTAAAGGCGCCTAGGTCAGATGCCATCACCAACTTCTGTGGCAAGTAGTTCCACAGATTAATTACCCGCTGGGTAAAACTATTTCCTTTTGTGTGTTTTAACTTTCCCAACACGCAATTTTAGTGGATGTCCCAAGGTTCTGGTGTTGTAAAAATGGGAAAAGAGCATCTCTCTATCCATCCCATGCAGAACTTAATCCATCCCATGAATACCCCAAACATGTTCCCATGCCCAATTAATTTCATGCATGAACACTGTAGATTTAAGAAAAGCAGCAAGACTGGCTGGCCAGAGGGAAAAGTGGAGGATCTGCTTCTGGGAGGTGAAACAGAATTAAAAGTTTACATCTTTCTAGGTAAAGATATTTTGGCTTCGTCAGCTGAGGCGGAGCTCTGTGTTTTCAAGAAATATTTGCTCAACAACAAAAATAAATTCAAGAAAAATAAGCTTCCTCAAACAGAGCGGTCTTGATTTTGTTAAACCCAATCACCAAGTAGTGGCTAACTCCATCGTACAATTCATTACTTGAATTGGCATTTCAGAATATTAGTTTCAAGATAATCTCCTGCTTTCCTGGGACTGGAGAAGTCAGTCAATCTGCTTGCTGAAGGATTGAGAGAACCTGGATGTAACATTCACCACCCTAAGTGGCAAAATCTCTTTTCAAATCATGGAGAACTCTTTGCACAGTATGGGGAGAAATATGAATAGGGCATATCTGGGGAATTCTCTTTTCATGTTTCCCCTGGGCTGCTTTCTTCTCTGCAGCCTGACACCTCCCACAGAAGCCACCAGAGGGGGCCAGAGAGAACAGCTTGCCATCACAGCCACTGTGCGCCTTTGCTCCTTAGCTTTTGTAACCGATATTGGAGGAAACCTCCAGTTCTTTGCAATTACAAGTCTTAAAGGGCCAAACCATAGGCAATGTGGAAGAGCTGTGACTGGACCCCGCAAGAGTTCTTTTCTTCATCGTGATTTTAAATTTAAGACATGAGCAGAGGGCTCTGCATTTAGGGCGCAATCCTAACCTGGAGTTAGGCCGGCAAGTTAGGCCAGCCAAGTTTGCCTGGCACAAGGGCCCCCGTAAAGTGTGTTTGGACCACTCTTGGAGTCAGGAGGATGACGCACGTCTTGTGCCGGCCTCTCTGACTCTGAGATTGGTCCAAACATACTTTACGGGGTCCCTTGTGCCGGCCAAACTTGGCTGGCCTAACTGTGCCGGCCTAACTCCAGGTTAGGATTGCGCCCTGAATCAGAGCAGTAGTGTTGGGCGGGCAAAGAAAGAATGCATACAGGAAATGGTAAGGTCCACCATGTCATTTGTCCCATGCTCCTTCTCCCCAGCTGTTAGCAGCTGGGGAAATAGGTATAGGCACAGATGTGGTATGAGCAGTCTTGACAGTTGCTTTTTCAATGAGATGAAGGCAGTGAAAACCAGAAACGAACGTTACCCACCTCCTTCTTTCCCAACACCCAAGCAACCCTTCAGCTCCTGCAGCGAGATGGACTTGTCCTTATTGAGGTCACAGTAGTCAGTGAACCGCCGGGCACATTTCTTGGGCTTGGCTTTCTTCTTCACGTAGCGCTTGAAGGGCTTCATCTCTCTCTTGTTGATGTCATTGCTGCTATTGTTGTCCAGCTGACTGAAATACCAATGGACCACTCGCTCCTCCAATGTGTGGCTGGGATCCGGCTCGGAAAACCTTAAAACAGGACAGGAAAGGTGATCACACCTTCATGTTATTTATTTTAATATTTTGTTTATTACAATAGTTTTTTAAAAAAAATATTCTGGCAAAACACAAATTTCTGATCGATCCATACTTTCTTATTTATGGTCAATTATAGATGTCTGGTTCTACAGAGAGTACTTTACTTCTGATCTTTTTTTTTCCCAATCAGTAGCACATGTCCAAGCCTGGCAGCCTGAAACAGGTTTGCCCCAGGAAGAGGGATCAAATGTTCGCTTACCCTAAGGAGCCCTCTGGATACTGAAACTCCCCCACAGGAAACAGGAGGCACCATATTGGTACCACTGCATCACCACATTGGGAGTTAGGCTGCCCAGTTTGAGGAAGTCATAAGTTACCTGCTTGGAGAAGTAGAATAATTCAAATCCACAAACGCATGTGGCTTTTCAACATAATGGCATTTCAAAAAAGGACAAAAAAACCTGCTGTGGGATTAGACTGAATTTGCACAGACTTGGAAGTAATCAAGAAAAATGGGCACAAATTGGAAGAAAAACAAGGCATTCATCATAAGAACATAACATAAGAAAAGCCTTGCTAAAAACATAACACAAGAAAAGTCAGGTCGAGGGCCCATCTAGTTCAGCTTCCTGTATCTCACAGTGGCCCACCAGATGCCTCAGGGAGCACACAAGACAACAGGCTGCCTGCATTCTGTGGCCACTCCCTTGCACATAGCATTCTGAGGTAAATTCTGAGGTAATCACACTGGTGGCTAGTCAAGATTAGGTGTGACTTTACCTAAGAACCTGATCCAGCAGGGCTAAGTATAGCCCTGCTGGATCAGGCCAAGGCCCATCTAGTCCAATTTCCTGTTTCTCACAGTGGCCCACCAGATGCCTCAGGGAGCACGCAAATCAACCAGATACTTGTATCTCACACAGATACTCTTAAAATCAACACCTTTCCTTCCATCAGGGATAACAATTTGGATGCTATCATTAACCTGAAATCTGCCCCATGGACTGAAAATTATGGAGATTTAGGAACAAAGTGGGGGAAGTGAAGAAAAGGATCAGGATGTGCACATAGCATGAACCACATATCAGTAATGTGTGGGTGAGGGCAGTTCTGGTTTAGGGATATCATCCAAACTGGCCCCAATTGGTTACTATTATAACTCAATTGGTTACTCAATTGGTTACTATTATATGGCACCATCTGATCCTGCTGTAACATCAGCCACATGAAAGACATCCTGAGCATCAAGCCTTGCACAAAAAAATGCAGTAAATCCATCCAGAGAGCTGAGCAAGCACAGGGAAAAGCAACACACACAACCGAAACAAAACATATAATAAATTAAAGAGTATCATAGGAAGTCTCAAGAGACTACTTTCCTTTGACCACATCAGAACTGAACCAGCAGCCTCTTTAATGCTGCACAAAGACAAAGCATGGCTCATTGTAAGAATGAGTAATACACAGAGAGAGAGAGGAAATAGCATCATCTCTATCCTGCTCTCCTCAACTCTGCACCCCAGTTAAACTAACCAACAAGTACAAGTTGTTTATGTCATCTTTTTAGAATGAAAAAAGAGTTGGCAGAAGCCAGCCTGTTGTCTCTCTCTCTCCTCATGGAATGAGATCGCGTATGTACAGACTAGGGAGGGATCTGGCCTGTGGTCTAGTAAAATGCTGACCTGGGAGCCAGGGATGTAGCTAATGGAAGTGTAGCCCAGTGCAGTGGATAAAATGATGCCCCTTAAGTGACATCACAACAGGAAGTGATATCTGTACTGTAGTATTTTTTGTTTTCTTGGGTTATTTGGCCATAACGTTTGATAGAATGAAGATATTACCCTTGAGTTTGTTTCATTACATTCTGCATGAAATTCCACATCAAATGATATATAACACGATAGTATTGTTCCTTCAACTTGCCATTTTAACAAATCACCATTTTTACATGACAGCTATGTTTTCATTTTCTGTTTGTTTGTTTTTGGCCATATCTTTTGATAGACTAATGATATTACACCCCATTTGCATTCTGCATTAAATTACTTTTCCAACTATATATAACATGATAGCATTATTCATGAGTACCAAGGTTTTCACAATTATGGCCACTACTATCAAGCTCAGTTTGTTGTCCCCCTAAAGCTTGTTGCCCAGAATTTGTTTGTTAATCAATTCATCTGGTACAGCCAGCTCTTTTGATATTATGAATGGGAAGTTCTTTGACTGTTCAAAAGTACAATGCAAAGACTAATATATTATCACAACCATCTTCATGCTATCTGGTAAAAAAGGCTGCCTATGCAATAATAATAATAATTTTAAATACTAATATTAATAACTTTAATGTTAATATTGATAATTTTAAAATAATGTCCAACACAAGTAAACCTGTCAAAAGAACTCCACTAAAATGTGAGGTGGTGTAGGTGTGACAAAATCTCAAAGGGCCGCAAAGTCAATACAACACCTGAGGAGAGTTAAAATAATTAGAATTAAAACTTGCAGGCCAATTCTAACCTGAGCTAGAATAAGGAGGCCAGCCAGCCTGCTCCATATCCAGTGCTCTCATTAAGGAAACAACTAAGTGCCCTTATGATAGAGAAAAGGCAACGCTTAATTAAAGCTCAATGGGACAAGTTATTGTGGGCAGCAGAGCAGAAAAACAACTTTTTTGGTCTGTTGTGAATGGCACCCTTAGAATGGAATCGTACGACCCTGCCGCGGTTTCCCCTAACACATGGATACAATCAGTGGTGTCATTCAGATGATTTAGGAACAGGAACTCACTTTTGATTGGCACTTGTCAGGAAGCCAGAACCAGCCACGGAGCCCATTAAGATCCGGAACGCCCGTTCTGGTCCATTCCCCCTGAATGACATCACTGGATACAATACTTCTCAGAGATATTTTATCATAAGAACAGGTCTCTAGGAGCACAAATAGATTTTTCTTCCCAATTGGCCCCCTGTCACAGAAGAAGAGATCCAGGACATAATATCCCAATTAAAATCTGGAAAGGCCCCAGGCCCAGATGCCCTATCTCCTAACCTATTGAAAGGTAACTCAGATTTTTGGGCGGCAGTGCTGGCTCCCCTTTTTACATCAATAAACAGATTCAGGATAGTAGCAAAGGCATGGACAAATGCAATAGTCAAATGCAATCGTCATCCCAATACGGCTACTTGGAGCTGCACCAATGAAATCGCTGATGAGTCCAAGAGGCCCATGTAAGGCCGACTGGGCCGGGGACGGGAGTTAGGATCCAGCCTAAATGCTGGCAGCTGGTCCCACCCTCTTCCCCAGACCAGTTTGCCCACATGCTCACCTTCCCCCCCCCCAATCCACCTTCCCTCCACCCTCCCCAACCCCCCTGTGCTGGTTGACTTCAGCCAGGGTAAATCTACTGAGTCGGGGTGGCATGGGGTCTGGATCTGTGCACTGCTTCAGCCTCCTCCGAAGGGTGCAAATGCATCCCCAATCTTACACTCCATCTCTCTTTAGAAGAAAAGAAAGAGCCAGAGGGAGGGCGGGGAGAAAGAGAGAGCACAAGCCTTGTACAATAAGATCCCGGGGGTCTTGAGCCCCCAGTCGAAAAGTCAAGTCAGTCTCCAGTCAAAAGGCAGTCAGAAAGCAGGCTGGGCAATGGCTTGGACTTTGGAGAACCACAACCCCTCCAAGTAGACAGCACTGGGCCAAGTGGACCAATGATCCAACTCACTATAAAGCACCTTTGTACACTCAGTTGATGGTACTCAGCGGCGTCATGCAGCCGGAATGCTGGGCGGGAGGAATGGGTGAGCGGCAGCCCGCCTGTTGCGTACTGCTCCGTTTCGCCATCGGGGGCGGGGAGGACGGCGAAACGGAGCGGTACAGAACGGGTGGGCTGCCGCTCACCTGTTCCTCCCGCCCAGTGTTCTGGCTGCATGACGCCGCTGATGGTACTACTTAGTCGCAAGGATGACCACTTAACAATCTAACCCAATTTTTGTCCCCATCACTAAAACCGAGTCTACATGAACAAGGCTATACAGAATAAGCAAGCTACTGTTCTCCAGCTATAAAATGGTGACAGAGCTTTCACCAGAGCTTTCACCCTAACCAGTGCACACTGGTGCGATGGCATGCCACACACTACGCAGCTTGTCTAGAAATGCATTTAAGAGAATGGAAACCAACACAAGCAATTTGTTCTTCACATAGTCCCGATATACTTCATGAATGCTTGGTGGAAGAGAAGGAGAAGGAACCAGGCACTGCATAGAAGACTTCCCCAAAGTGTTTTTCCATGAGCACTTGTCAGGAAAGAGGAGACCAAACAAGTGGCAGGAATTGCTATTAAGGAAGATGACAAGGGAAAGAACCAGAACTGAGAGCGCAATCCTAACCTGGAGTTAGGCCGGCACAGTTAGGTCAGCAAAGTTTGGCTGGCACAAGGGACCCCATAAAGTATGTTGGGACCAATCTCAGAGTCAGAGAGGCCAGCACATATACGTGAGCCATCCTCCCTGAGAGTGGTCCAAACATGCTTTATGGTGGCCCTTGTGACAGCCAAACTTTGCTAGTCTAACTCTATCTTAGGATTGCTCCCTGAGTTTGTAAGCATCCCCTGCCTGAATAAAGGTGCTAATGGCATTCAAGGTCAGCTGAGGTAGGATGTGTGACTTTTGGTGCCAATGGAACCAGCATCTATGTAATATGTTTGCAGTTGGGAGGTGTTAGGAATGTGCTCTAGAAATGAATTAATTTGTTTTGAATTGAAGTACTTTCAATTGTTCATTGTTGCTTGTAGATCTTACAGATAAGACAAATCGGCACAATGAAACTTGAACTGTTACGGGAATGGCCTGGACATGAAGGAGGAAAAAGTTCATCTAGCCTACTAAGACTGTGCGCATCTACAATAATAACAAACCTTGGTTTACAGCTAGGCTTAAGAAATTTCGACACGCCAAAGAGGTAGCTTATAGAAAAGGAGACAGAATCCTGTATAACCAGGCCAGAAATATACTGAATAAGGAAATTCGAGTGGCAAAAAGAATGTATAGTGACAAGCTGAAGATACAAATGAAAAACCACGATTCTGCTACTCTGTGGAGGAATTTACAGAACATTACAGGTTATAAGAAAACCTCTTCTCTGGTTCTGGAAAACCAGAAATTGGCAGATGACCTAAATGAGTTTTATTGCAGATTTGAAATACCATCATCTATATCTGCAGAAAACCATTTGGGCTTAGAAGCATCAAAAACTGCCTCCTCCATTGTTATTCCTTTATCTCCGGAACCTACCTCCTTGGTGATTTGTGAAAAAGATGTGCGTGACCTTCTTCAGATACAAAAGGTCAGGAAAGCTCCGGGAGCAGATGGGGTGACCCCTCTCTGTCTGAAAGTGTGCGCTGCACAATTAGCTCCTATCCTAACACGGATTTTTAATAGCTCATTGGAGCTGTGCAGTGTCCCTACATGTCTTAAAACTTCCATCATTACCCCAGTACCTAAGAAAGCTTCTATCAGCGGACTGAACGACTACAGACCCATCGCCTTAACATCTGTAGTGATGAAAGTCCTTGAGAGATTAGTGCTGACCTATCTGAAGGGCGTTACGGATCCCTTGTTAGATCCCCTTCAGTTTGCTTATCGGCCTAACAGATCAGCAGATGATGCTGTCAATATGGCTATGCACTATATCCTACAACATCTGGATTCTCCAGGGTCGTATGCACGGGTTCTTTTTGTTGATTTCAGTTCCGCGTTTAATACAATTGTACCATCTAAATTGTATTCTAAATTGATTCAACTGAAGGTACCCATTTCTGTTTGTAAATGGATACATAGCTTTCTGATAAATAGGAAACAGCAAGTGAGACTGGGGAAAACTACATCTAATATCCGCACAGTTAGTATGGGAGCCCCTCAAGGATGTGTACTTTCCCCACTGCTTTTCTCCCTATATACAAATGATTGTATTTCTACGAATCCCTCTGTCAAGATTCTAAAATTTGCAGATGATACGACGGTCATCGGTCTTATCAAGAATGGTGACGAATCGGCATACAGATGGGAAGTTGAGCACCTTGTTGCGTGGTGCAATAGCAACAGCTTAGTGCTCAACTCGCAGAAAACTGTGGAGATGGTAGTGGATTTTCGAAAACATCCCCCTTGTTTACTCCCACTTTCAATCTTAGGCAGCACGGTCTCTGTGGTAGAGTTGTTTAGGTTCTTGGGCTCTGTACTCTCTCGGGACTTGAGATGGTCAATTAATATTGATGGCATTATTAAAAAGGCTCATCAGCGTCTGTATTTCCTACGACAACTTCGGAAATTCAATCTTCCTCGAGAGCTGCTTGTCCAATTCTACAGAGGCATTATCGAATCTGTCCTCTGCTCCTCCATAACTGTTTGGTTCGATTCGGCTACCAAACTGGACAGAAATAGGCTTCAGAGGACTGTCAGATCCGCTGAAAAAATAATCAGAGCTGATTTGCCTTCAATAGAGGAGTTGTATACGGCACGGGCTAAAAAGAGAGCAGAAAGGATCGCGGCAGATTTACGGCATCCTGGTCATAACTTGTTTAATCTCCTCCCCTCTGGTCGGCGATACAAGACGCTGTATACTAAAACATCAAGGCACAAAAACAGCTTTTTCCCTTGTGCCATCAAACTGTTGAATTGTAATCATTTGACGTGATTAGGAGTTGAGGCTATTGGTTTTTGTTGAATATGTTTTTAATTGTTTTGTTTATTTTTCTGTTATGTAGTCTTTTTTTTTTGTCTTTTTTTAAGTGTGGCCGGTAGCCATATTAAATTCCGGGTATGGTCTACATACCTGGCCAATAAATAATAATAATAATAATAATAATAATAATAATAATAATAATAGCCAGTTATAATCTACATTTCACTCTTCACTTTTTGTTTCCTTTTTAATTTCACCCCCAGCTGTCTTCTGGTTCCAAAGTTAATTACTGTTGTTGGAAAGAAAAGGAGGGTTACAATAAAGAAATTGCAATCAGATCTTGTATTTATTTTCTCAATTTGCCTTGCGCTAAGCAAAAGAACCAAGAGTTTAACTTCAGAATAGGATGTGTCCAGACAAAATAAACTTTCATAACTTGTTGCTCTGGACACGGCTGATTTTTAAACATTCTTCAGTTAAAGCTTTGCCATTGAAACACTTCTATCAAACTAAACGCAGCCACCTATCAATTCCCCTGAAATTCTGTATGGCAAATATTCTCAGGAACAACTGTTAGCTTATAAGTGAGGTTATAACTGTTAGCTTATAACCTTTGGTTTAAACGATTTTACTATAGTCTTGTAGCAGCGACTATATTTCATTTTAAAACATCTGAAAAGATGCATTTTGGAATCCAGGGACTTTCTTAGACCTGTAGGGTGTTACAGATTGACCAGACAGAAATGTGGAAAGGGAAAAGGCATGCATAGATTGTCACAGTTTATTGAATGCGCACCCTGTTTCACTCCGTGCTTATGCACTGGGAAGCCATGAGTGGCATGGCTTTCCAAGGCCTCTACTGTACACCTAGTGTTTATAACAGTGAAATGATCATGTGCAACACACATGTTAATTTTTCAAGGAGCTCTCCATCCAAGAAGCACGTAATATCCTATGAGGACCCCATGGCTACTTATGTAACTTTGCCAATTGAGAGGGGAAAATCAAAGAGTGGCTTTGCATTATAGCAAGAGACAGATCCTTAACTGCCCGTGATGGGGAAACTATAACTCTTCTAGAATGTTTAAAGAACATTTGGGTCTGAAGACACGTGGTAATTACAGCCTTGGGATTTGCCACTCACAGGAGCTCCTGGGTGCATATTTCCACATGCTTTCGGAGATGTCAAATGTCTTTCAAACATTACAGGGATATATGGTGAATCTGCGGTGGAGATGCAACGATGACCCATCTATCCTGTAAGTTGTTAGGCCAGCATACTGATGTGCACCATCCTCCATGCTTCTAAAAGTTCTTCAAACGCACCTTACGGTCCAGGTTAGGAGTGCGCCCTGAATTACACGTGATTTTTAAGACAATGGTTTCCATTCTTTTTTCACTTTTAGAAAGGAAGGCATACACTCTTTGGTAAACGGCCATGCTAAATGATGCACCCAACAGAGCTATTCCAAATATTGATCTAATATCAATCATATTGGCTAATGGTACGTGGGCAGGACAACCACGTGAATAGTGCAGGTGTTTTGCTTCACCTGGAAGAGTTATTTTAAAAAGTTCCTCTCCCATTCCTGTTTTCATTGTCTGCTGACAAAGTGCAGCGATGGGATTAACAAACGACCTGGGGGAATGCTGGGCGGGATGTACTCGTAATTGGAAGCCCGTGTTTGGCAGCCCGCGCAATTGGCAGCCCGTCTGTTCTGCCCCGCCGCCGTCCCCACCGGCCACATGGGCTGGGCCTGCTGCCCCCAGTTGGCACGCCCCACCGCTGCGTGCCCGGGCACCTGGGGGACCCCCCATGTGAGCAGGCACCCCCTCTGAGGCCTGGGCAGCCCGTGCGGCAGCGAGGAAGGTGGCAGGGCGGAACTGACGGGCAGCCAATCGCGCGGGAGTTCCGCATACGTCCCCCCAGCGTTCCCCCAGGTCGTTTGTTAATCCCACCGCTGACAAAGTGGCTCTTAAAGGCACCTAAATGTTGTGAAACAAGTGTGATGGTGAAAGCTTCAGACCAAAAGGGTCCTCTGTCACACAACAATATGCAGAAATCTGGGCCACGAAAACAAGCATTGGCATGGCAAAACTTTCCCCCCCTTCTTAAGACATGTGGATTTTTTCTCTTTACATTAAACCTCCCTGGAAATGTCTAACATTGTAGTGTATTTTTAAATGTGTGTTTATAATGGCCAAGGGACTGAAACCCAAACAAAGGAGGGTGCCAAATTCTAGAGTTCTAATCTTTTCTGACTCTCTGTATTTGATACAATAAAGTTATGAAAAACTGAAATCAAGCCACTGCTAGCTTAGAAAGGTACATTTCCTACTACAGAGGTTTTCAGCTTGTATTTCTTAAGCCCTAAAGTTTTTATCATCTGCACTCTAATGCATATTAGCTTTGCATGTTGAACATCCCAATGGCTCAGCAGACTGCAGAACAGTCAGTTCACAGACATTCAGCCAGCAGTGTGATTAAAATGGTATAAGTGCCAAATTAAAATATACATTAGAGAGGCCATTACAATTGTCAATGATGTGCAAAATGGGATGTGCAAAACCAGCACAAGAAATATTGCCTTGGGAAACGGAAGGTCATATTACCAACAATACACACACCCTTCTGTTTTGTTTTTTGTTTTTTTTAAGATAGGAAAATATTGTTGTTGTTCAGTCGCTAAGTCATGTCCGACTCTTCGCGACCCCATGGACCACAGCACGCCAGGCCTCCCTGTCCTCCACTAGCTTCTGGAGTTCACCCAATCTCATGTTCATAGCTTCAGTGACACTGTCTAACCATCTCAACCTCTGCCGCCCCATTCTCCTTTTGCCTTCAATCTTTCCCAGCATAAGGGTCTTTTCTAAAGAGTCCTCTCTTCTCAGGAGATGGCCAAAGTATGGAAAATATGCCCAGTTATAAAAGCAATGGGAGAGGTAGGAAACTTGGATCTGATTCATACACACATTTTCATTACTCAATGACCACAGTATAAAGTAGCAACTTGTATGTGTGAATAAGCAAATACAGATCGTCAGATAGAACACTCATACAGGGGCGTAGCTACAGTGGTGCAGGGGGTGCAATCACACTGGGCAACAAGCTTTAGGGGGGCTACAATCTGAGCTCGACACTAGTGGCCAAAATGGTGAAAACTTTTGTATGTATGAATAAAACCATCATGTTTTATATCATTGGAAAGGTAATTTAATGGAGAATGCAATGAAACAAACCGGAGTGTAATATCTCTACCAAAAGATATGGCCCAAAAACCAGAAAATGAAAATGCAACTGTCATATAAACATTACAGTTTGTTAAAATCACAATTTGTAGGAATAATACTGCCATGTTATACAGTGTATCACTGGATGTGGGAATTCCATGCAGAATGCAATGAAACAAACCCAAGTGTAACATCTTCTTTCTATCAAAGGTTACAGCCAAAAAACCCAAGTAAACAAAAAAAAAAATACAACTGTGATGTCACTTCCAGTTGTGATGTCACTTTAGGGGCATCATTCTGCCCACTGCACCAGGCTACTCTTTTATTAGCTATGCCCCTGCACTCATATCACTTTGGTGGAATCAGCTCACACACTGGATCATGAGTCATCACATTATTTATACAGTGTGAGCTACCACTCACACTGTATAAATTTCACTCTGTGAAAGTTCAGGCAGGTGTGGATTAAAACATGCATTCAAGTATAGACTAGCCCAGTTATTCCCAAAATGTGTCCTGTTGTGCACTGGGTCATGCCGCAATACTTCCTGTAGCGCTGCGCTGCCTTATTAGGAACCCCAAGAGGCCGCTTCCAGGTCGTATCAAGGCGGCAACCCAAATTGCCCTGCACAAGCCACTGCAAGTGCTTCTGGTTTGCGTTCCCAAACCAGAAGTCCCTTCCGGTCCCTTCCTCAGGGCATTCTGAGGCCTGTGGAGGCCAACGGAATGGGTTGCCAGCAGAGACGTCATCCAGGCGCGCCAGGAACCGGAACGCCTGGATGATTGACAGCCCTCCGCCCCTATAGCCCTCCATCCTATTCGGGACGCGAGGGAAGGTGGGCGGGCCCAAGAGCAGCTCGCCCGTCCTCCGGAGTGGCAGCGCGGCCCGGGCCCATCCGCAGAACTGGTGGAACGGCGTACCGGGCCGTTCTGCCAGGATAACACCACTGGTTGCCAGCCTGGCACAACCTGGAAGTCACCTCTGGGAGCTCTCAATAAGGCACTATAGCACTAAAGGGACCATAATATTGCAACCCACCATGGAAGACAAGGCAGACCGCATGCTAAGAGGTTTGGGAATTGCTGAACTGGCCCATATCTCAAGCCAACTCAGGAATGGTGAAAACAAGAATCCAATAAAAGGGATCACAGGTAAATCCCAGCAAATAACCTACTGCATTATTTTCTTAAAGCTTTTATAGGGCAAATACTAGAACAGCAAGCTGATAGTTTAACCCCTGCTAACTGGGCAAGAGGCACTTTTTCAAGTGGTGTCCTCTTATATTTAGCAGGGGGAGAGCAATTGTCCCTCTTCACCCCAGCACAGTGTCTTTCTTGTGGCTGTTGCTGGTGGTGTTCTCCATTCTTCTAGATTGTGAGCCCTTTTGGGACAGGGAGCCATTTAACTTTAATGTTATTATTTGCCTGTAAACCGCTTTGTGAACTTTGTGTTGAAAAGCGGTATATAAATACTAGTGATTGATTGATGGATAGTTCATTTCACAATGCAGAGATGGAATGATATTTTTCAGGCACTTGAAGGCTTGGGAAGGGTATTTTGGTTTATTACAACAATTTAGAGCATGAATTTCCTTTGAATAAGCCTTACTAGAATGAAAATGGTCTACAGTGCAAAAATCAGCATAAAAGACTTGATGCATCTGCGGATCTTTGACTTCTTGTTTCAGTCCAGCTTGAATGCCTTTCAGACTTACCTCCCGCCTCTAGTAGGTGCTGCTGAGTTAATGGCCTGTACCATGTCTGTGGTGAGAGCATCCAGTAAACTGGTAATAAATTCCACTTTTTTCCCTTCTGGGCAGCCTTTAGAAGATAGAAATGATTATTTTGAACAGATAATAGAAAAAAAACCAGGCCCCTGTTCTTTCCAAGTCTATACAGAAATTTATCATGCTTTATTTGGGTATGCTCCTTGTGGCTGTTTTTTATTGCACGTTTGCAGACTGTCTATACCTCATCTGACTGCTAAAATCTGTCCTACCTTTTCTTCTTCCATGAGGTATGAAAGCACAGAAACTGGAACCAGGATATTCCCCCTTAAGGGGAGTGGCTGGAGCTATGATGGTGGCGATGGCACCGTAGTGATCGCACTGCTGCGGCAAACCAGGGATCTGTAAAGGTGTCTGGGGAGTAGCACCAGACATCCAGAAAGTGTGTGTAGGGGGGGGCTGTTGCTCCCTCTTCAGGCCTTCCTGCTGTTCCTGAAAGGCTCCTTTCTTCGACTGTGACCCACTTCTGTTTGCAATTGCATGTTTACAAATCCCTGGGACGTGGTGACAGTGTGATTGCTGCTGTTTACCTTTTTCAGTTTTTGTTTGGTTCTCTGTTTTTAAACTGCTCCCCTCCCCATTTGAAGGCTTTCCTTGGGCCGGGGAGGCAGTAGGCAGCTTCAAAAAACCTTCTGAGGCCACCAGATGGCCCAAAAACATTACTTCCGGTTTTTGGCAAAAACTGGAAGTGATATTTTCATGCCTTCCAGAGGCCTTCTGAGCGCTGGGGTGGCTGAGGAAAGTACCCGCAGCCCCTCTAACCCACGCCAAGCCTAAAATTGTCATTTCTGGTTTTCATCAAAAACCAGAAGTAACATTTTTAGGCCTTCCGGAGGCCTCAGGAGGTCTTCTGAGAGTCAGGGAGCAAAGGAGAAGGGCAAGAGCACAACAGCTCAGTGAAACAGAGATGTTTTAAGTCATAGTGTGAAAGTGTCAGAAAAATCCTAACCAACATTCCAGCACCAACAGAGAACATGGTGGTGCATTCTGCAGTGGAAGGGCAGTTGTGTTACAACTGGATTCATATGAAGTCTAGTTTCTGGTGGCATCAGCACTCACAAGCCATCTTGGAAATCCCTGATCAGGACTGAGGTCTGAAATGTGGGGTACAAATTGTAAAACACACACACACACACCCCAACACCAACACCAACACCAACACCAACAACAAAGTAATAACCATAGATACAGAAGTTGGCCAAATGTCAGTTACCTTCAACTGGTCATAAATCTACAGTACATTAGGATTGTAAACTAATGCTGGAAATATGTGAGTATTAATCCACCTAAACCTATCTCTTTCACACTTTTGTATGATAATTTCTTGAGGCAGGATGGTAATGACAGGAAGCAGGTGGTAAATTATGGAAAAGTCAGTTTTTTTCTTCAAGCCAGTAGCATCCCTAGAGGGGTGGGTGGGGCATTGCTTTCCCTGTGAGGACTGGCTACGAGAGAGCGGAGCGGTTGACACGGAAGGTTAAGGCACCTTGCAAAACCTAGCACCCAGCCACCCCTTTTAGGGATGCTACTGCTTAGAGCACATATTGATTTTAACATGTGAGGGAGAAACTCATTTCCTAAGATTGTTTTCAGGGAGCATTATAATTACGAATAAATGCATGAGCACAGATACTGAACTCAAGCTCTGAAGTCCACTATTTGACTATCCCTGATGAACATTAGGACATCCTTCCCATGCTACTAATCCAACCTGGAAGTTCTCTGTCCTTGAATGGGTCATCAATTTCTGTGCTCTTTGATCTAGCATCACTTTCACACACAGGAGTCTCATATCTAGAAAACAAAGAAATAAAAACAGTACGTTGTTAAGATACAAACTTTGGAAGGAGGCTACAAGCCTCTCCTATAGCCACCAAAACAGCCAACAGGGCAATCATTCTAGTGCATTTATATTTACTCTAAAATATAGTAAATCCACTGACTCTGATCCTGCAGATTCCTTTACCTGCATCTACAAAAGTGTTACCCATTTCAACACACACACACACACACACACACACAAGGTCTCTTCACACCCATTGGTGGCCTTGCACCTTTGCCCTCTTGCCTCAAATCCCCAAGACCTTGTGATTCAAATAAAGAATCTGGGAGGCAGGGGCGGACCTAGTCAAAATGGTGCCCGGGGCAACCAATAGAAGTGCGCCCCCACAGGAGCCCAGGTCTACCCACCAGAAGCGGCCGTGGGCAGACCTGGGCTACACGGAGCCCAGATCTACCCATTAGAAATGGCCGCGGGTAGACCTGGGCTCCAGAGCCCAGATCTACCTATTAGAAACGGCCGTGGGTAGATCTGGGCTCCGGAGCCCAGGTCTACCTGCGTAATGTTGCAGGGGCCACTGGCGCCCCCCTAGTCAGCCCCAAGACAGCGCCCAGGGCTCATGCCCCCCCTGCCTCCCCTAGATCCGCCACTGCTGGGAGAAGGAATGCCATATTAGGACACCAGTGGCCCGTTGCTATGGCAACCAGGAAAGGGCGGGCATATGGAGGGGTAACTGGAAGCCAAGCCCAGTAGTGTCCCTATGGGGGGGGCAGAGTGCTAAGTTTTGCAAGGAGCCTTACCTTGCCTCCTCTCCCTCATCATTGTAACCAATCCTCATGGGGAAAGCAATGCCTCAGCATTGCTTACGGGCTAAGGTGGCAAGGGAGAGGAGCTATGAACACAGCAAGTTAAGGCTCCTTGCAACTTAGCACTCAGCCCCCTATAGAGATGCTATTGGCCCAGCTTCCCCCTTAAAGAACTCCATCACCCAGCCCATAGAGTGGCAAGAACCTCTCTCTTGGTACTTCTGGAGGCACCAACGGTTGAGAGGTTCACAATATTAAAATGCCCACCTAGCACCATCAATCCCCATCCAAGGTGACTGGAAGCTTAAGTTCATTCAAGTTCATAAAGTTAATTTAGTGTATAGTTAAGAAGGTCCGTGTGAACCTAACCTCATTTTTTGCATTGAATCAACAATTCTGTAACCACAGTTTCTGTTACTATGGGGTTTTCCAGGAACATAATTCCCGCGGCGAACCAAGATTGACTGTACACATGTTTAAGCAAGTGATGACCATTCTTCCCCCTCTGTGAGAAATGGCAACATGTTTTTTTTAGTTCCAGTTCCAATTATGTTATTTGCCAACAAGGAAATGTTCCTAGGATGAAAGAGCTGGAGGCGGGGGGAAAAGAATACAGCCGGTCCTGAACTCTAAATGATGCTTCTTTTCCAACAGCATCACTAGGCTGTGGCAGGGAGGTCAGAGGTGACATAATTATGTCATTACATCACCCCGAACGTCCAGAACACCAAGCTCCAGGTAAGCGCCACCACACCAGGTGCAATAGGCAGAAGGGACACCTCTGTCCTCCTCCTCTCACAATGTGTTTCACTTTCCAGTACAGGTGTAGTTACAGGATTAGCAATGTATGGCTGTGAGAGCTGGACCATAAGGAAGGCAGAGCACCGAAGAATAGATGCTTTCGAATTATGGTGTTGGAGAAGACTCTTGAGAGTTAAGTCCCCTGGACTGCAAGGAGATCCAATCGGTCAATTCTCCAGGAAGTCAGGCCTGATTGCTCCCTGGAAGGACAAATCCTGAAGCTGAAGCTCAAGTACTTTGGCCACCTCATGAGAAGAGAGGATTCTTTAGAAAAGTCCCTCATGCTGGGGAAGATTGAAGGCAAAAGGAGAAGGGGGCAGCAGAGGATGAGATGGTTAGACAGTGTCACCGAAGCAATGAACATGAAATTGGGCGAACTCCGGAAGCTAGTGAAGGACAGGGAGGCCTGGCGTGCTGCGGTCCATGGGGTCGCGAAGAGTCGGACATGACTTAGCGACTGAACAACAACAACAACAACAAGTTACAGGATGTGGCTCTTACCGGGTGGAAGTACCAGGAAGGGGGCGGCCGGTGTCAATCAGAACACACCAGCAGTATCCTGTGGACTGATGACATTGCACTGGTTTGTACAGTCCTCCTGGGGCACATTCAGGGATAACAATCCCCTCTCTGGGGTTCTGCCTGGCCTCCTCCAGGGCACTTTGCCTCTCCTGGTCACATGAATTCACTTTCTCTGAAAAAGAAAGCAGAGAAACCATCCATGACACACAAGGGGCCCTTCTGCTCATCTCCTCTTGCTAGTCACCTCCTTGAGTGCATCTTGCAGCCCCATTCTAAAGAAAGGCTAAAGCTGTAGCCTCACAAGCAATGATACACACCACTGCAGCTTACATTTTCATGTGGACGCAATTCAGTGATTGCAAAGATTTAGCACAGCTATTTTCAATGGACCTTTTCCCTCCTAGAACAACAACAACAGTATTTATATATTCCAACAGCACCACTAGGCTGGTGCAGGGAGGACTGACTGCCCGCATGGGAGAAGAGACGAACAGGCCCGCATGGGAAGACTGCCCGCATGATTATGTCCTTACGTCACTCCCGAACTTCCAGAACACCAAGCTCCAGGTAAGCACCACCACATCAGGTGCAATACGCTGTAGGGTCGTATCTGTTTTCCTCCTCTCACAATGTATTTCTTATCATTGGATTTCTCCTCCAACTTTAATCGAGGCGGTTTACATTGCAAGGCTTTCTCAACCCCGTATAGGGGTTGTTACAGTCACAAGTTCTAATCTTGCATAGAGCTGTCTTCCATGCAGGTGGTCTCCTTCACAGTCTGCACCAATCTGGCTGCACTTGCCTCCCACGCGTGGCTTGACAGGCAACTCCTCCACTCTCACTGGAAGGGTTGTCATCTCCACTCCTCTCACTAGCTGGAGAGACTCATCTCTGCCAGCAGCATTTTATCAGCAGTTCACGGTTACTTCTGGCTGACTCTAACTGCCGACCCAGGTGATCTTTGGGCTTCAGAGGTAGCAACATGACCACTCAGCCAGACCTCCTCTATGATCTTTGTCTCTTAGAGAATGATATTCTCTTAGAGAATGATAATATCACTTCCATGATATTCTTCTGGGTTCTGCGACCCTGTTTCTAGGCCAGGGATCAGGGAACTTTTTTACCCTTTACCCCAAAATATATTTAGATACGCCAACGTTACCCCCCCCCCCACCAGAACAAAAGAAAAAAAATTACATATTGGAACCCATTGCTTTTTATTTGATTAATTATTGAGCTTAATTAATGCTATGTAAATATGAAGTTGTAAAGGGTTTGGGAGAGTTAGGAAAGTTCTTTATTTTTTAATCTTACCCTTATTGTAAATATCTAACCTGCTTAGTTAGATTTGATTTTGTCATATGGGGTGTTAAAATATTCTTGCTTGATGACATCACTTCCTTTGGGCCCCGGTGATAAAAAGTTTGAGAGCCATTGTACTGGATTAAAGAAAAACACTTTTAAGGTCAGAAAGTAAGATAAAGGGGCAGCCTCCAAAGACTTATTTCAGAATTTAAAAGATTTGTTTGCAACTCTGGATCAAACCAAAAAATGATAGCAGTAGCCATTTTTTATGTAGATATCTGTTTCACGCACTTGTCAAACAGGGAATACCTCATTTTTACAGCACAAGGAGTGTGCATGTAGGTAAGGAGATTCAGCTCACCTCATTCATTCAGTTCACCATCCTGCGACCGTCCATTACCCCCAGGAATTTCACTTTTACCCCATTTGGGGTAATTTACCCCTGTTCCCTGACCACTATTCTAGGCAAAGTGTCTATAGTAATGAATTGTCTGTCCCTCTTTCTCCGCCAGCTCTGCTCATCAGAGGGACAGACAATTCCCAGACAGGCAGAATCCAGAAGGGTTTTTCCAGCAATTTTCAACCGCGGTGCTCCAAACTCCCACGGCACACCTGCAAATCGTTCGCGGCACGTCAATGTGCCACAGCATACCCAGTTGAAAATTGCTGCTTTAGCAAGAGAGTAATTCTTTGTTGTAGTAAAGGAACTAGCTTAATCCTTTTTTGTAGATAAGGGTGAAAAGGGCCAGACCTCCAGAGATGGTAGGCGTTTACATCCTATTCCAGTTGTTTTTGCAAACCATGTTCCACAGAACCTTGGAAATTATATGAAAATGTGTCAAAGACCTCTTGGTAAAAAGATTACTAATAGTGCCCCATGTCATGAACAGCAGGGAAACAGGCCAGCTAGGTTCCATTCTGGGGCCTGTCCTGTCCTTTTCCCATCCCCCTCTCTGGGTTTCTAACAGTGAGAAAGGTTTGTTCCCCTGGAGTCTGTTTTGTCTTGCTTGCGGTCGAAAGCGAGATAGAAGAGGCCTAGCCGGGAAACCAAAATCTATCAAGGCCATCTTCCACTGTACCAGGAGCTGTTTTGCTTCTAGCTGAGAAATGGGGGTCAGGAAGGCGGAGGGAAAGTAAAATACTCACATTCTTCCTGTGGCTTGGGACGAAGGAGGAGGGGATCTTTTTGCCCTCTTCACAACTAGTTCTGTCCTTTGCTGGATGAGTGATAGGATAATGTATTTAGCCTAGAAGTTAGATGCTTTCTTATTTTGCATTAAGCACCATGTAGCTATACCATGCTTTGGTCTGCTTTGAAAAGCCTTTTTAAGCCTCTATGCTGTAACTTGTAGTTTCAATAAACTATTACATTTTACTCAGTGGTGTCATCTACAAACAAGGAACGGGAATGCTGGGCAGGACTTGGGCGGGACTTCCGTGTGATTGGCAGGCCGCCCGTTTCATTCTGCGGCTGCCCTGGCCTCGGGTGGGGGCTGCCCCTGGTTTGCATGCTCCACCACTGCTCACCCAGGCTCCGGCGTGCCCCCATCCGTCTCCCCCGGCGAGCAGGCACCCCCCCCCTGCAGAACGGGACGGGCGGGCAGCCAATCACACAGAAGTCCCGCGAAAGTCCCACCCAGCATTCCCGTTCTTTATTTGTAGATGACACCACTGATTTTACTCCATGGTGTGCCTCGTGTCCTGGAAGCGGGGGTTAGCTGAATCCAGTCTTGACGCTGTGCTACACTACTGGTTGGGCTAAGGGAATGCCTCCTGGGCCACTGGGGGTTGCTGGTGGCCAGGGGACAACATCCCATGGTCCCTGGGGGCAGTCTGGAAGGGCCAGGCCCCCGAGTATCGTGATACCACCCCCCGAGCTTTTCCATCATTGTTAGTGATCTCCCACAGCAATGCCTGCGAGGGAACATTGGGCATGCTCCAAGGTGCAATCAGTTTGCACAGGCAACAAGATTCAGCACTCCTGGCTGGTGTTCTGGGTGGACTGAGAGTGCACCCTGGAAAGGAACCCAGGATTCTCAGTAAGGCACCGGGATTCCATGACAGATAAAATTACATGAAAAGGCTTCCTTGATTTTTTAGAATTTGAAACCTCAGCCTAGACGTTTTAAAAAACTGTCACCATGAAACATACACAAATGATGCTTTTTAAAGAAACAGCTTTAACTATATGTGCAAACTTGTCGTAGCAGGAGAGTAACTTGATCAGAGTCATAGAAGAGAACCAATTAAGAGTGAAATCAACAAGATTGAGAAGTTCAGACCTCAGCTGATATTTAAGCAGATTTTACATTGCTGACAGGTTTCACATCTTTTCTTTAGCCCCTCCCCCCCAAAGCAGATGACTGTAACTGTGCTGAACACAAACAGTGGAGTCATTCAGCAAGAGGCCTGTGGGCATCCTCACAAATCAATGACATCACAAACCGCCACATTACTCAAGCTCCCCGCCTGACAGCGATTTACACCTTTGCTGTCAAGGTGAGTTGGGTCATTCATTGGTGGCAGGGGAAGAGAGCCAAATAATCCACTTGACAGTCTGCTCAGTTTTCTATTCATCTGTTTTATGCCACAAGAAAAATGAACTGAAAAACAAAAAAACTTTAACTGCAACGAAAAGTATTCCAGGCATATTTACATGCAGCTCTATGAGCAGTGGTGCAATTCAAATGAATTAACAACCGGTTCTATGATGTCATAGCCGGAGCAAAAAAAACCCTGAAGCCAGCCGAGGTAAGCGAGTGGGTGGGGCTCTGCCATTTAACAACTGGTTCTATAGAACCTGGGCGAACCCCCTGAATCCCACCACTGTCTATGAGGCTTCTGTAATACAAGGAATCAAGAAGAAATGTGGAATCCAAGTCCTCACTCAGGGCGCAATCCTAACTAAACCTGGAGTTCGGCTGGCACAGTTAGGCCAGCAGAGTTTGAGTGGCAAAAGAGCCACACATTTGGACCACTCTCAGAGTCAGGGAGGATGGCGCACATCTGTCTGCTGGCCTCTCTGACTCCGAGAGTGGTCCAAACATACAGTGTTCCTTGTGCCAGCCAAGCTTTGCTGGCCTAACTGTGCCAGCCGAACTCCAGGTTAGGACTGCGCTCTCACACAAACGCTAAACAAGGGGCAATACTTTTTTACCCAGCGGGTGATTAATCTGTGGAACCAGTATCTCTGCTGGTGGTATGTAAATGATCGAAGAACCGGAACGCTGACCGGGACTCACCTTTGATTGGCAGTCCGTTCCTTCGGTTCCGCTGCCTTCCTGCCCACTGCGCGGGCTGCCCTCGGTGGACATGCCCCACTGCCTCTCGCTCAGGCACCCGGCGCGCCCCCCACCTGTCCCTCCCAGCAAGCAGGCACCCCCTCCGAGGCCAAGAGCCCCTCGCAGCACTGCGTCTATCACGGAGCCAGCGGCGAACGGCGGCGAGTGGGGGGAGCTAGGTCAGATCAGGTTCAGGTACGGCCGTTCCGGCGCATTCCCCCTGCATGACATCACTGTGTGGAACCCCTTGCCACAGCAGGTGGTGATGGCATCTGGCCTAGGTTCCCTTAAAAGGGGACTGGGCAGATTTCTGGAGAAGTCCATCGTGGGCTATAGGCCATGATGGGTGGTGCAACCTCCTTACGTTAGTAGTAGGCTGCTCCAGAATGCCAGGTGCAAGGGAATGGCAACAGGATGTAGGCAGTCTGTTGTTTCATGTGCTCCCTGAGGCATTTGGTGGGCCATTGTGAGATACAGAAAGCTGGACTAGATGAGCCCTTGGGTAAAATTTCCTTTTATCGGTCCTCACTCTCCTGCACCATCTTGCCAGTGCTAGTGCAGGAAGCAGGAGGCACTGGAGAAATTGATGTCACACAGCATGCCTGGGGCATGTAAAAGCCTGGTATGCCTCTGATTTGTGGCTAACTAGGAAGACTGCAAATGTCTGCACTGCCTATGAAGTATTGGTGCCAACAAATTTTAAAACCCCTATGAGTACTCACTTCTCCTATAAAACCTCTTCCCATTAACACTTAAACAATTTTGTGCACGACTCTATTTTTCATTCCTTCTCCTCTGACTTCACAGTTTCATCCTGGGGCAGAGAAGAATAATTTTAAGGAGCAAAAGGTGCCTTTAGTCAACTAAATAGAAGTGCAGGTCAGAGAACCTATATGGATAGTGTGTCTGAAACAATGGCTAGTATTTCCGTAAAAAGCAAAAGGTTTCCCTCCCTTCCAAGTTCTTTGATGTTAGACCAAAAATGGACTACCAGTAAACATTTTTTTAAAAAAGGGCTTGTATTCCTACATGCAGTTAGACTCTTGTGCTCTTTTGCATGATCAGCAAAAATTGGCAAGTTGTGCAATCACTCTTTTGGGCCAAAGTTTGCCTTTTAAAGTAAAATGTTGCTGTGTGCTGTGGGTCAGTGTCATCTGTTCGTTGACAAGAGGTAAACCAAACGCCGATCATCCATCTGTGCTGCTCACACACAGAGCAAACAGGATTTGTATCTGAGGTTCAGGATCCTCTTTTTTTCAAATGCAAACATTAACACCGAATTAGGAAAAAAAAACACGGAATCTGTCATTTTAAAAAAAAGGAGCAACAAAGGAGAAAACAAATCCTCTTCTACATTAAAAATAATAGCTATGCCTCAACTAGGAAGAAAGAACAACGTTCAAGACATTGAATGATTACAGGAAGGAGTTGCTGAGTGACAATTTGGCCAGAGGAACAAAGCTGTGACCACTTTTAAAGAATGAGACTGTCACATTATCCTATTTTTGACAGTCACAAGGAAAACAGGCCAACAATTCTGCCACCCCAAGACTGCTACCGTGGAAGGAAGCCTTGGGGAGATTAGAAATCTTGATTGCATTTTCCAGCAGTGGCAGGAGAAGGAAAACAACTGCTGAAAATCTCCTTTCAATCCAAGCAAACACATTTCGACCGCAGCTATGTGCAGTGCTCCCCACTCTTCAGTCCATGTTTGAAGTGAGCCTATTAAAGAAACTGACAACTAGCGCATTAGCTTCAAGGGCACCACATCGCTGCGGATGACTTACTTGTGAGCCATGTTCACCCACTAAATGGGCCTTCTTGGGAAATGTATAGACCCATTCATGGGACCCTGGTAACTGCTCATCCAAACTCCTGCAGCCAGAAGCATTAAGACCACGTTCCCCAACAGATGCATTAATGATTGATAGAGTGTGGCACTGAGCCTAGAAGGCAGCTGACTCTTAGTAGCAAGAAGGGCTGGGGCCGGCTGGCACACACAAATGGAAAGGACAGGGCAGCCACAAAGACAAATTGCCACGTCTGGACTGGCTTCAGTTCTTGTTTGCAGAACAAAAGCCATTTCAGTTGCACTCTGAACCCAGCGCCAAATGAGTTTCTCAAACTACGGGAAGCACCATGGCAGAATAACGGGGGGGGGATATTTCAAATGCAGCCAGCCAAGAGGCAGGCAGTCTTACGATCAGTTTTTTAAAAATACTTTTATTATTATACATTTTGCCACCACAGGTAGTGCAATATGGATCGATCACCTCAGGCACTGAAGTGTCTTCTATGACAGTGTTCCTCAACCTCTGGCTTGAGACCACAACAGGGTCATGAAGCCTCATTTGGGGGGTTGCAGAGAATTTTCAAAGCCTGTGCAAAAGAGGGCTTGTATCAAGCGATGTCATGTGGGCAGGACGGTCCGGAACATCGTACCGCTTGTTCCGAGGACAGGCTGTGACGGGGCGCCATTGCCCAGCAGATGCTGCGCACTTTTTGGCCCGCCTGCCCTCCCCTGCGCTTGATTCTCTCCGATATGGAGCTATTCTGGGCGCAGGGAGGCGTGGCCAGGCTCCGCACGGGGGCAGGGAGCTGCCACTCAACCGTGCGTTCCAGTTGTTGGCGCTGACGGATGACATCACTGCTTGTATCCAATCCAATAATGGTACTGCCTTATCAAAATTGCCAGCCCTGCTTAGGCTGCTACCCCACAGAGTTTGTGTGAAGACCCAAAGCTGGGGGGAAATGAGGCAGGTGGGGGTAGGCGATGGGGGAAGATGGTGGCAACAGGGGCAGATCAGATGCTAAGAGGGGCGTGAGATTGTTAGTGGGTCCCCTGTCTCATATTTCAGTTGGATGGTTTGTTTGTTTGTTGGTTGGTTGGTTGGTTGGTTGGTTGGTTGGTTGGTTGGGGCACGAAAAAGGTTGAGGACCACTGTTCTATGTGATAACAGCATACCAGGTGTGAATTGTTAAGGACTGGGGTGTTCACGATGGAGACTTGCTCCCCTAGATCAAAAGTTCAGCATAGAGGGGATATAAAACCAGCCGCCAATTAAAACACTGCGCTGTGCTGTTGTTTAAAACAAAAACCATTCAATGCATTCATGAATTGACAGGTCATCTGAGTCATTCCAGGACACAGGGATGTTCCCTCCAGCTTCCAAAGCATGGGTGCAACAGGTGAAGGAAGGGCAGCATCTCCAGCTTCACAAACATTAGGGAGGAACAGGCGCTTAATGGTGCAATCCTAACTGAAGGCTGAGCCGGAACAGCCATCCCTGTGCCAGCTCAGGGTGCAATCCTCACCAACTTCCCAGTACAAGAGTAAGGGCAATGTAGCCCCAAGGTAAGGGAATAAACATTCCCTTACCTTGAGGAGGCCTCCGTGACTACCACTCCACTGCAGAATACAGAAAATGCCCCATTGGCACAGCTATTCCAGTGCTGGGAAGTTGGGGAGAGTTGCACCCTCAATAGTTGGTAAGGAGGTCGTAAATGTGCAGTATAGCATGTTTGCGCCTACTTGGGAGCTGGCTGGGCTGGCACAGAGACCTGCGCTGGCTCAGGAGTGCCTGATAGGAACCAGTGCCATCTGGCACAGGTCAGTGTGCGCTTGGCAGCATGGAAGTGCGAGACCATGGCGGTAGGGTGTTTTGGAGGTGGGGAGGTGTGGTTCTAGGTAAGGGAGGGCAGAATGGGGAAGGATCAGGCCCTGGAGGGGACAAGAAGGGGTCTCTGCTGTATCCTAACCCTTGTCTCCGGGCCAAGCTGCCTTCATGGGCTTCCCAGATTTGCGCCAGCAAAATAGCGGGTGCGGTTCCAAAAAGCCCCATAGGGATGGCTTGAGTGTTACACAGGGTAAGGGGGAACATATCCAGTGGTGGAATCTAAATGATCGAAGAACAGGAACCATGACCAGGACTCACGTTTGATTGGCAGCCCGTCCCTTTGGCTCTGCCACCTTCCCGCCTGCCGTGCAGGCTGCCCTCGGTGGACGCGCCCCCTCCGCCGCTCGCTCAGGCCCCCAGCCCGCCCCCACCTGTCCCCCCCAGCAAGCAGGCGCCCCCCCCAAGGCCAAGAGCGCCTTGCAGCGCCGTGTCCATCACGGAGCCGGCGACGAATGGTGACAGGTGGGTGGAGCTAGCCCAGATTAGGTTCAGGAACGGCCGTTCCGGTGCGTTCCTCCTCTATGACAACACTGAACATATCCCTTTACCCAAAGGTGACCTCTAGCCACCGCCTAAACTGCATAGGATGCAGCGCAGGCCACGATGCCTTGCAATGCCAGCCCAGTTTAGGACTGGGACACAAATGCCCATGATGCAAAAAGAAGGGATGCCAACATTCAGTCCTGGGACATAACACATTTGACCAGGACACCGTTGTCCAGGATGCCACACTCCTGGCACTTTCCATAGGATTTTCTAATGTGGAGCATCCTTTGAAAAAGACACAACCAAGAAATATTTAGTAGTCATTTGCCTACATTACCTTCAGCGCGGGCTCTACCTTGAAACTTAGTTTCAGTCCTGAGGCCTTGAAGCATAGGAAGAGTGGCTTTTCTTTCCTCCTGACTACGCACAGGTTTCCCACCCACATCTGGGATCTGGAAATAGAGGTGCCCATCTCATTCTTCCCAGGGCCCAGCTCCTCTTTTGTTCCCAATTAACCGCTACTTTGTTAGACTACACGACTTGCAGCGGCTGCGGAATTTGACCCTCTTCGTTTTCTTCCAACCTCAGCAGCAATCCGCGGGGTCCCAATAAAGCGTCTTGACATTCTGCTCTGACGTCCATGACACTTTGCTCCCTTGCCTACCTTGCTTTCTTCAAAAAAACCCTTCTCTCTTCCCCCCTTGCCCTCATGTGCCTTAACAGCAGCTGTGAGGGTTGCAGTTATGACTTTGTGTCTGGAGTCATTTGTTTTCTTTCTTCGGAGCTAGAGGAGAGACGGAATTCTTTGAGAATGATTTATCGCATGGCAGCGGGAGCGAACCTCATTTATTTGTCTAGCTGCATACGGTTTTAGCACCTATGATTGCACGCTGATTATTATACTGTGTTATTTTTCCCAGTTGTATACTTTGCACCTTTTCATAAGGTTAGATTAACTGGTCCCCAGTGGCGCGTTATTCATTGCTCTGTTTGCTGGCTGTCTGGAAGGGCTTCGCCTCTTCCATCACTCCCTCCCCCTCGGCAGCCATACCTGTCTCTAGACAGAGTCAACGTAAAGAGCATTTTCACCAACGATGTACTACAGTAGAATTGTCATTTAAACCAAAATCAAAAACAACTGGGCTATCTCTTGTTATTCCACCACCTCCATCAGTGACAACTCGGGCACCCGTTCCAAAATTAGTCGTCATCTGTTGTGGATCTGCTTATGAGTTGGGCAGTGCAAACCAAGAACCGCGTTGGACTGATGCAAGTCACTGCGTCGGCCCCGTGTTGTCACGAACATGCCATAAGGCGCGTTCAAGCTAGCATGAGAATCGCTGGGCTGAAGCAGAGAGTAGCATTGGCCCAGCGATGCAGGCAGGACTGCAGGGTAAGGTGGTCCCACACCAGGTGAGTACAGCCAGCGTGGGGTCTTTTCAGAGTGGGGGCAAGGTGGGAGGAAGGTAGAGGGAAGGTGGAATGGAGTGGAAGGAGGGCAGTCATTAGGCCAGATCCTAACCCCCTATCCGGGCTACGGTAGGATGCTCGGACTTGCATCTGCTGAACGTGCAGATCTGAGGAGCCCCATCGGCTCACCTGGGGTTTGCCCTGGGGCAAAGGGAAATATTCCCCTTGCCCCGTGGTGAGCTCCAGCATAGTCCCAACTTGCACTAGAATGCAGCGCAGGTCTACCGGCCTGCCTGCTCCTGCACAAGCTAGGACTGTGCCCATAAATGGGCACGCTTTACCTAGCGGCGGAATTGCAGAGCAGGAGGCTTCAGATGCTAAAGGGGATAAACCTTTATAAACCTCTCACTCTACAGTGGGTCTCCTTAGAGCTGCACTAGCAATTTCGCTAATGCAAGTCTATGGAGAGAATGGTGATGGGGAGGCTGCAAGAAAGCCCACCATGCAGGAAAGTGCACTGGATCCACCCCTTCCTTCAGCCTCCTTAGCCTCTGTTATGCCCCATCCTGCCCAGTTTCATCCCTTCCTGCTGACTTCCTGCCTCTCCCTCTCCAGACGACAGCCAATGACATGAGTAAGAAGCCTTCCTTCCAGTGTTCCAGGCGGTATGTTACTCAGCACACTTCTGGAGCGCCTTTTATGACGTCAGTGGAAGAAGTGCTCCAATGATGGCCAACCCAGATAGGATTGGGCCATTAGAAGGCTTTAACTAAAGGTGCAATCCTACCAGCACCGTTGGGCCGACCGTAGCCGCTTGCGTCAGCCCAACAGCACTAGCACCGACGCAAGGGCGCCAACGAGCTAGAGCGGTTCTGGGGGGGAGGGTGCGTGGGTGGGAGGAATAGTGCGGGGGTGAGGGGGCCAAGAGGAATGCTGGCCCAGGGAGGGAGGGAGGGCTGGGATGTGGCTAAGGCCGTATCCAAGCCTCTATCCCCTGGCTGTGAGGCCCCAATTCGGACCACGCAGCTTCCTCGTGGGGGCAGGGAGGACGGCGAAACGGAGCGGTACGCAACGGGCGGGCTGCCGCTCACCCGTTCCTCCCGCCCAGCGTTCCGGCAGCATGACGCCGCTGCATATTCCCCTTCCTAGACCTGCTGCCCTGTCATGAGTTCTGCTCAGACTTGCACAGCAGCCCTCCAGCAGCTTCCCTTCCTGCACTCGATACAGGCACCCCGCTGCACTGCAGCACAGAAAGTTAGTTAGGATCGGTCTAAAATTGAGTGTCCAGAAGTGAGAACAGATAAAAGGAAATACTTTTTTTACCCAGTGGGTAATTAATCTGTGGAACTCCTTGCCACAGAAGGTGGTGATAACGTCCAGCCTAGGTGCCTTAGGATAACAGTCCCCTAGGTGCCAAGGGGACTGGACCAGCGGTGTTATGCTGCCAGAACGCTGGGCGGGACATCCGGGTGATCGACAGCCCGCCTGTTGCGTTCCGGAGCGTTACGCCGTTTGCGTAACCAATTACGCTGCTTGCATACGTTACGCAAACGGCGTAACGCTCCAGAATGCAACAGGCGGGCTGTCGATCACCCGGATGTCCCACCCAGCGTTCCGGCAGTATAACACCGCTGGACTGGACCAATTTCTGGAGGAAAAGTCCATCGCAGGCTTCAAGCCATGCCGGATGGTACAACCTCCTTCCTTCAGAAGTAGGCTGCATCACAATGCCAGATGCAGGGGAGTGGCAACGAGATGCAAGTATCTGGTTGTCCCGTGTGCAACAGCCTCCCCTATGGGCTCCTTGCCCTTGCGCCAGGGAGTCTCCAGCCTCGCCTATACTGCGCTGGATATCGTGCAGGGCCATCGGCCTCGCCATTCCAGTGTGGTATAGGATTGCACTTTCAAAGACTTAGGGGAATGCAACATACCTAAAAAATTTTCTTAAATCAAGAAAACCTTGTTCAAGGAAGGGAATTGCCTGGGCTGCACCAGGGCTGCACAGCAAACAGTGATTTAGTAGAGATTAGTGCAGCAACATTCACAAAAGGGGGGCAAAATACTAAGTTTTTTAGGCACCTGGAGTGCCATGTAAAGTAGCCCCCCCCCCCTCGTCTTCAGAGCCATTTGTGGCTATGAGAGCAAAGCAAGGGATATGCCTCTGCTTTGCTCTCATAGCCTGGAATGGCTGCTCTACACGGGGCTTCAGGCGCCTGGAAAATGTAGCCCTTTGCCCCCCTCTAGAAACGCCACTGAATGATGGGGAGTGGACGATAGCAGCACATTAGAGCTCAATCCTACACTATGCCGGCCTAGTAAGGCCGACATAGCAAGGCCATATCCCAAGACCCATTAGGAGGCAGCAGCAGCAACGTGCAGGACAAGGGGAGGTTTTCCCCTTGCACCTGCGTAAGCCCCAGTCACCCCTATGGGGCTACTCGGATCTGCGCCTGCTGTTTTGCAGGCGCAGAGGAATTTTTTTTTTTTTGACAATCTTTATTAATTTAATATTCAAAAATAAAACTTTACAATCCAAAATGAAAACATTTATACAATAAAACAAACCAGACTTTTCTATTATTAATACCGTGTAGTCCAGTATATCAAATCAGTATACTGCGCCAGTATATCAGGCGCAGAGGAATGTGGACAGGAGCGGCCTGAATTGGGGCTGCCCTGGCCAGGAACGGGCGTTAGGATTTGGCACTATGGCCGTCCTGCGTCACAACCCCCATCTCCGCCCACTGCGTCGCCCAGTTATGCCCCCGGAACGCCTCTGGAACACCCCCATGGAGGCCCTGCGCCAATTGAGCGATGCCGGCGCTTGACTGGTGCATGGCCGGCACTGCCGATGATTGCGGCAACACCCAAGCACCGTCGCTGCGCTTTTGCGCCAGCCGAGCACCATAGAGCCGACACAGACGCACTTTACGGCACGTTCGCAACAGCGTTCGTCCGGCGCAAGAGCGCAGTGCCGGCGCTAAGGGGGGTACAGGATTGCGCTGCCCAAGGAAGGAGGTATGGCATACTTTACCTGAATAAATCACTGAAATAAATTTACCTGAATTTAGACTGAAACCAATCACTTTGTCAAAACATAAACTTTGATTTTTCAGATGAACTTTTAAACTGAACTGAACTGATGATCAAAACCTAAAATGTTTGTTAATGGCCTACTCTTTAAGCCTAACTAAAGTCTGAATTCAAGACTATGCCTTTAGTTTTGCTGTAGCCTAACAGCTACATCTGCAGGATGCCTCTTCTCAATTTGAAACTGCACATCAGCTTTATCCCTCCTTTAACATTTGATTCAAGAAAAATTGAGTCTTTTCAATTGAAAGCAATGTAAAGCTTGTGCTAGTTGCAAGCCCTTTTTGATTACCTATAAACATGAAAAACACATCTGATTTTCTCCAGATACAATGCCTTAAGGGAGAAGCTGAACAAATGAAAATTTCATATCAACTAAAAGAGAAACACAGAAGTTGAAACTAGAGGAATTGCTTTTCTCATATTGTCATGCAATCTTTTGGTACCTTTAGTCAAGGTAGACCAGGGATCGGCAGCCTTCTTCCGCATCAATAGTAAGCATGAGTATTTGATACACATGCGAACATCTCCCAATTCGGCCACAGAGCTAAAAAAAAAATAGATGGGCATGGGGCAGAGAGACGCATGCCCAGACAGCGAAAGCTCAAAGGAAGCTTCGGCCCTTACATCTGCTGACACTGGTAGCTTTACAGCAACAGAATTACAAACTTGAATTATTTGTTAGGACCACTGTGAACCGAGTCTTTCTGGGACTAGCAGCTGGATTATTTCAGCTGGCAGGCTGGATCCAGCCCACAGACGGTAGATTGCCTACCCCTGAGGTTGACTATACACTGCCCCATCTGAGATGATGAGGAAGCTTCTACTTGCCCTGCTCGAGGGGTCAGGACCATGATTTCAGCCACCCAAAGCTCCGCTCAAACTTTTACAACCTGGGATATCACATGATATCATGTCTGCTCCAATCCCAGAGCTCCAGTCCAATCCTTCACACTGCAGGGAGTAGAAATGTGGCCTTACCATCAATTTGTACAAATTGCAGGGACTCAGGATCGTCAAAGAGCATTACCATCTGTTCTATATTTCAACTTCATCTGTCCTTTCCAAGATTCCGCAGCTTGGGGGTTCTCCTGTATCCGCAGCTGCTCCTGGACTCTCAGGTGGTGACTACGGCCAAGGAAGCCTTTGCTCAGCTTCGTCTGATTCGCCAGCTGCAACCATTCTTGGGTCGCTCAGACATAGTGACCCATGCCCTGGTGACATCCAGATTAGACTACTGCAATGCACTTTACATGGGGCTGCGGTCCGGAAGCTGCAACTAGTGCAGAACGCGGCTGCCCCTGTGGTTGCCGGGGCTCGTCGGTTCAACTGGTTGCCAGTTCGTTTCTGGGCCCAATTCAAAGCGCTAGTTTTGACTTTTAAAGCCCTTTACGGATTGGATCCAGGGTATTTGAGGGACCGCCTTCTTCCATACAATCCTACCCCTGCTCTCAGGTCATCTGGGGGGGGGGGCTGTTGACCGTGCCATGCTAGGCAAGATGAGGGGGATGGCGGACAGGAATAGGGCCTTCTCGGTGGTGGCTCCATGATTGTGGAATTCCCTCCCCTTGGAATTAAGAACAGCTCCCTTGCTAGCAATCTTTTGGCGGGGTCTTGAGACCTTTCTTTTAAAGGAAATATTTAGTAATTGCTGACATGCTGGGCTGGCATTTTAACTTGTATTTTAATTCGTATTTTAAATTGTATTTTCAGTTGTAATTCTTTAATCTGTAATTTTAATGATTGTATTGTCCATTGTGGTCTGTCGTTCTTAATTATCTGTTACTGTTTTTTAAATTTTGTTCTGTATTTGTTATTGTAAGCCGCCCTGGGTGCCCTAACAAGGAGCAGAAAGGCAGGGTAAAAATTCATTTAACAACAACAACAACAACAGTGGTTGAAAAGAAAAAAGTATGGCTTATAGACATCACCATACCTGGTGATAGCCGAATTGAAGACAAAGAACTTGAAAAAAATCATAAAATATAGGGACTTGACAATTGAAATTGGAAGATTATGGCAAAAACGATCCAAAGTAGTGCCAATTGTCATCAGGGCACTTGAATCTATTTCAAAAAATCTACAAAAACATCTAGAAACTTTGAAGATCAATAATATAAGAACGTCGGACCTACAAAAAAACTACGTTGTTGGGAACATCATACATCTTACACAGATACTTGGACAACTCTTAGGCTCTTGGTTAGAGCTTGAATTGCCAACAAAAGACCAGTCTGTGATATTTGTGATCTTTTTATCATTTTGACTGTGCATAAGTTTAATAATAATAATAATAATAATAATAATAATAATAATAATAATATGAGAAGGACCAGGCTGCACTTGCTCGGTGGAACACTCTTCATGTGATCAGAGGTATTTTTAGGACATTCCCATTCAAGCGAATCACAAATCACTAGACCCTGCATGTGTGTGTTGGAAGGTGGTTTTGTAAAGTGTGTGGGTGTATTTTGGAGGTTGGGAGACAAATCAATGTTCCCCCTCAGGTGCCTTTTATAACTATAACTAATCAGAACCATGGCTTCTAGAACTATACAGCAACTTCCTGGCTTACAAAGCTATAAAAGGCTAGGTCTTTTCATTACTCTCCAATGCATCCCTAGCCCTGGGAACTCCAGATGAAAGGCATCCATTTCTGCTAACCTTTGCTATTCTTCTTGGAAAGCCTCAGTGATGTACATACACCCTTGTGGGTTGCCCTGTGAGATCTTTGTTCACTCTCCCAGTAAATTTCCATGGCCAAGGTTGTTTGCGTTATTGGAGCTTAGTCATGACCACCATCTCCCCACTGGCCAGAGTCATCACTTGGAGTGGTTTTTTGGGGGAAGTTTTAGGGGTGGGATATTTTTGCCAAAACTTCTTGATTAAAATAGCAAATTGTTGTGTGTTTTTATCCACATTTTTATTGCAAATTGCACAAACATCACAATAAATAAGGGTGAATGGCCCTACAAAGGCAAGCAATCACTGGCACACACATCCCAGCCCGAAATAACCTGCTCAAAAATTCCCAAGCTGCACTCTGATTGCTGCTTGGAGCATCAAGAAACTGCTACTTACTACTTCCACATTCCATTAAAGTTGCCCCAGCATGAACTCGGAACTGTGAACATGCGTGTTCATGCAAGTTTAAGCAAGCTTCCTCCTGTTTCTGCCACTCCTCCTCCTGATCCTTTCCTGAAAACTATATCTGGATTCCTCAAAACTGTGTCAAAAATAAACAGAAGTGGTATTATTTTTGTGAAATTAATCTAAATTTGTATCAAAATCTGTCAAAAATAAGCAAAAGCAGTGTTTTTCGCATTTTGACCTACATTTCGTTTTATGTAACGTTTTCAGTAGAAATTCTCATTATTTAGCGTTCTGTGTTGATCACTGAAAAAACCATTCCTAGTCATCACCGTTCAAGTCCAGATATGAGAAGAAAATGGTGAAAGGTAGCATTCTCCTTTTTTATATGGGTGTGGGAGCAAGGATATGTAACGTAACCCTGCAGCAGAATTCCTGATCTATTAACGTTCCTCGGTAGGGAACAGTGGCATTCCTAGAGGGCGGGCAAAATGCTAAGGCTTGCAGGAGCCTGAGCTTCTGGGTAAAGCGGACCTCCTTCTCGTCTTCACAATGAGGTCCCTAAAGACGAAAAGGAGGGGCTGCTTTACCCAGGATCTCAGGCTCCTGCAAGCTTTAGCATTTCCTGCCCCCCTCTAGGAATACCCCTGGGTAGGGAACCAGGGACATGGCAAGTCCTAGAAACACCTCCCTTCAGTGGAAGGGTTGTCATATATGCAAGTAAGTCCAAACATAGTAGCATCATGTGAACAGTCCCTTATTTCACTTAGGCCAGTTGCACAGCATCAAAAAAAAAATGACCCAAGATGGCTCATGAGCCAATACATCTGCATAAAATGCCATTAAAAACAATGGGAAGCCCGATCCTAACCTGCGCTGCATCCTAACGCACGCTGGAAGGCAGCTGGAGCTCACCATAGGGGGAAGGGGAATATTACGCCACTTACCCCGTCGTAAGCCCCAGCCAGCCCAACAGGGCTGCTTGGATCTGCACCAGTGAAATCGCTGGCACAAATCCAAGTGGCCTGAATCAGGGGGATAGGATCCTGCCAGATCCTGACTCCATCCCCTTCCCTGACCAGGGCTGCCCAAACGGCTGCACCTCCCTCCACCCTATTCTTCCAATTCTATCCTTCCCCTGCCCTCCCAAGCCCCCAGGCTGGCCGAACCTGTCCAGCACAGAAGCCACTTACCTGGCGACTAGACAGCATGGCTGGGTCAGTGCGAGTCTTAGCGCCAGCCCAGCGTTGCAGCCAGCGGTGTCATTCAGCCGGAATGCTGGGTGGGAGGAACGGGTGAGCGGCAGCCCGCCCGTTGCGTTCCGCTCCGTCTTGCCATTTTCCCCGCCCCTGCAGGGATTCTGTCTCTGTTAGAAATCTTCCCCGCAGGGGCGGGGAAGATGGCGAGACGGAGCGGAACGCAACGGGCGGGCTGTCGCTCACCCGTTCCTCCCACCCAGCATTCCGGCTGAATGATGCCGCTGGTTGCGGCACATTTGTAACAGCCCTCGGCTGACACAAACCACATGCGTCAGCCCAAGGGTGTGGGAGGACAGTGCCCTAAAGCAATACTAAGTCACAAGTAATTTTGAAATTAAAACCAATATGCAATTTTCTCTGTGCTTAATTCACACGACGGTGAAAGCTCTCTACCCATTAAGGATAGGGGGGAGTTTTATTTTACAAAGCAGCTCTAAGGTATTGCCACGTGATTTCTGAACGCCACAGCAGTTTAGTGTCAAGTGGTAGAGACCCAACAGGGCCAGGGGACGTCTTTTAGAAATAAACACCAAAGTCCGGGGGGGGGGTGTTTTTTGTTTTTTTAAACACATACAAACCTGTCTTCAGCTTTTAACCCTAATAGATTACTCATTCTTCCTTTCAAATAACGTAATGTGAAAACCACTAGTCATGGCAAAGTATTTACTTGAGACTGCTACTGCTGGTTTGCCCAGAACTGTTTACGTTTCCATTCATCCATTCATTACATCACCTTGTGGTTTTCTTAAAGGTTGCCAGGGCAAGATGAATACATGGTTTAGAACCTCTCTTTAGGCAAAGCCAAATAACTTTGTACTACAAAGCAATTTGGGTAAAGCTGAACCTTTGCAGTGAAGAACCTCTCATAAGGAAGACGTGTCTCCATTATGTGGTCTAGGGTGCAATCCTAACCACCTTTCCTGCACCAGAGTAAGGGCAATGCAACTCCGAGGTCAGGGAACAAACATTCCCTTACCTTGAGGAGGCCTTTGTGGCTCTTAACTCCATGGCTTCCAATTGCAGGATGCAGCACACGCCCCATTGGCACAGCTATGTCAGCGCTGGAAGGTTAGTTAGGATTGTGCCCCTAGTCTCTCAGAAAACATCAATCTTTTCCAAGATTGCATTTGGCCTCAAGTTACAACATCAAGTAACTAGTGTGCTGCAGAAGAGGTAAGAAACTGGCAGAAGGAGGGAGTTGACACTAGTATGTGATTGCACTTACTCCTTTCACTAGGATTCACGAGGCAGCACCCATAACAGTGAAACTGACACAAGGATTCACTGAGCTTACTTGATGACCCTATAATGGTATAACGCAGGGGCAGGGGCAGCTCTAGAAGGGGCGGGGCCCAATGCAGGGCATTCCCAGGGGTCCCACCCTCCCTGTGGGGACCCCACTCACCACAAAGAGTGCTTGTGGTGCTATGTGCAAAGTAAAGCACCTGGAAATAGTTGGTAGAGACATGATGTCGTCACCCCCAACTAGCGATGGGATCTACAAATGAACAAAGGGAACGCTGGGCGGGACTTACGCGGGGCTTCCGCGTGATTGGCTGCCCGTCCATAGCGTTCCGCAGCTGTCCTGGCCTCAGGGGGGCTGCCCCCAGTTAGCGCGCCCCCCCCCCGCTGCTCACCCAGGCACCCGGCGCGACCCTCACCTGTCCCCCGCGGTGAGCAGGAGCCCCCCCCTGAGGCCAGGGCAGCCGCGGAACGCTACGGACGGGCTGCCACTCAAGCGGAAGTCCCGCCTACGTCCCGCCCAGCATTCCCCTTGTTCATTTGTAGATCCCATCGCTGCCCCCAACTGCTTCCATGAGGCCTATTTTGGGCTGTTCGGAGGCAGAGGCAGGTGGGAGGTCCCATGGTAAAGCTGCTCTGCTCGCCCCACTGAAATACAGCCAGAGAGATCCCAGCTGCAGCCGTGGGCGTTATCCTTGCTGTGCTGGTGCGGGGGCCCCCAAAGCATGGGGCCCAGTGTGATGACATTGGCCACACTGGCTTAAGGCCAGCCCTGCACGGGGGTGTCAAACCCGTTTCTCATAGTGGGCCGAATAGCAGTCACGGTGCCTGCTGAGAGCTGGAAGTGACAGTATTAAGGAGATAATGGCCAGAAATAAGCACATTGTTCTCACATAGAAACTCATAAGCTGCAAATGACTGAAGAGAAAAAAAGTACAAACCTTATTCATAATTTCAAGGCATGTGAGAGTCCAATTAACCCGCAGGGAGAACCCAATTATAACAGGGGCCAGAGAACTGACTTCCAGGGGGCCACATCTGGCCTGTGGGCAGTGATGTCATGCACCCACTACGCACCACTACGCAAGTACCGGTTTCTAGAAGTTGAGCTGGCCCCACCCACTCGAAGCTGGCCCCTGCTATTTAACCAGGGAACAGTTGAAGCAAAACATGTATAGACACATTTCTAGAAAGCAAAGCAATAGAAGTTAAATCAACACTAACCACAAGCTGAAGTTATTACAAACATGATCACACCCATGGCAACAATCATGACCTCACTTCCGGCTTATGACATCACTTCCGGTGGGCGGACCCCGACAAGTGCCAATCAAAAGTGAGTACCTGTTCCTAAATCATTTGGATGACACCACTGCCTGTGGGCCTTTGTCATGCTACGACGACGTGCTTGATGGTAGGCTCCCAACTATGCTCTGAGTCCAACACCAAACACAGCCAGCAGTGAGATGTCATTCTCCCTGAAAAGTCCTAACCAGTACAAAAAAGGTGCTAGGCTCACACTATTCAGGCTACAATCCTATACTCCCTTTCCTGGAAGTAAGCCCCACTGAATACAATAGGATTTACTTTTGAGTGGACATGCATAGGACTGTGCTCTCAGTGGTCTCTCCAAGAAAGGCAGATAGGAGAGAGAGCATGAGGAGCTGCGATTCTATGGTCTTCTTAGCTGACTCCCCTTCCACTCCCACCTTCCACTCTACCCACCACCAGGTTTTTCCTTTTAAAATTATTCTGAATCAGTGACATGCGGGGAGGTCCACATCTGGGGAGGCAACACACTCCAAAAACTCACTTCTTCCTCCCCCGCTGGGAGCCAGGGTGCTCAGCACAGGCTCCTGAAGCCATCGAAAAGCTGCCTTTCCTGGTGCTATACACAGCGCTCATTTGGGCATGCTTGTTGTGTGGCTGTTTTTAAACAGAAGCAACTCTTCCTGCTCCCCCCAGCTCGCTGATGCAGGCATCCAGCTATTTTGGGGTTGGATAGCCAGCTACTCTGCTTTCCTTTAAATTGGAAGGAACCCATGATTACAGACTAACCTGCTGGAGGCAGGTCTTCTTGCTGCCTCCCCAGTGATTGATGACACAAGCCCTGTGTTTTTTATTATTGTGCAAATGGAGGTATCTCTCCCTGGTGGCTTTGATTGCACAGGCATCCCTGCTTGCTTTGTCTTTTGCAAGCCACCATAGTGCAACTGAGCTGACTGGCAGCTCTCCTTGTTCCTGTTCTGCTTTAAACAGACGGTGCTGGAGCAGCAAAAGGCTGCTCGGAAAAGGAAAAGATGAGTTTGGGGTTTGTTTGTTTTTAAACGTTTTGGGTCTTTTTTAAAAAAAAAACTTGCTGGGTTAGGTGAGGCTCTGCACATCACTGTTCTGAATAGGAAACAAAATGTATGAGCGTGAAATGCACTTTGTCCCTTTAAACCACAGTTCTGCTAACCTCATCATCAGGAAAAAAAGCAGCAAATTCTTGAATAAGGCGGGATATTTTGCACAGCATCAAAGGGTTTGTTTTTTTAAAACAAATTGTGTTTCTGTTAACCAATTAGAACTCGCATGAGTTGATATTTGAGTCTTGCCTGACCTGAGAGACAACACTGAACGCTTTGGTGCAGGGACACCTTTGATTAGGTGCAGAACCCTCCCAAGAGAAGGTGGTAGACATGTTATGGTTTGATTCATCTGAAAACACAAGCAGATTAAAGCAACACTTTATATTGTCGGAAACACACCTTCAGGTCTTGTGAGCAGGGCCAGCCAGTGCAGCCGTCTAGGGCACAGACCTCAGAAGGGTGCAGTACAAACCTTTCAGGGGCACCGATTTATACAGATTGTTGGCCATGTAAAAAAAGGTAAAGGGCAAAGAGGCACTTTTTGCTCCTCTTATATTTAGCAAGAGAAGTTTATTTCTCTTCACCCCAGCACAATGTGTTCTCTAGTGGCTGTTTGCTGGTGATGGTTCTGCATCTTTTTAGACTGTGAGCCCTTTTGGGGACAGGGAGCTATTTAGCTATTTGATTTTCTCTGGGGATTCATTTTTGTTCAAAAGTTATATAACAACACCTGACAATCAGTGTCGTCATCCGCAAATGAACTCCCAGAACGCTGGGAGGGACGTGGGCGGGACTTTCGCGTGATTGGTAGCCCGCCCGTTTCATTCCGCGGCTGCCCTGGCCTCGAGGCACCCCCCTGCTGCTTGCCCAGGCACCCGGCACGCCCCCCCACCTCTCCCCCCCCCCGGCGAGCGGGCACCCCTCGAGGCTAGGGCAGCCGCGGAACGAAACGGGCGGGCAGCCAATCACGGCGAAGCCCCGCATAAGTCCCTCCCCGCGTTCTGGGAGTTCATTTGCGGATGACGACGCTGCTAACAATGTATATTTTCATTGTAAAACAAATACCACAACAATTCAAAAAATAATAATTAATTATAAAGTCTTATGAAAAAAATTACATACACTGTTTTTGTAATTGCCTAGGGCACTGGTTTCCAAACTCCTACCAGGGAGCAGCAGAACAATCCTGGAGATGGTGTTGCTGCCTTCCTCCTCTCCCCGCCCCTTAAAGGAGTAGAAGCACTTGCTTCCCAAGGTGGTGGGTCGTGATCCACCACTTTGGGAACCACTGGCTAGGGCACAAAATAGCCAAGCACCAGCTAATTTGCTCACGATGAGCACGGTCCATTTTTGGGACACCTAAATTCTTGCCTTTGCATTAAGCTTCCCCAAAAGAATAGTTAATAAAACTAAATCCACATCTGCTCAAAATCAAGGAACTCTGAATCTTCAACTCAGAAAATAACAGAAACAAGCGCATTCAAAAAGCAAACGTGGCCTTGTTCCTACAAAACCCAATTACAATCCTTAAAATCAAAGCACAACGTATGACAAAAATCCAGAAGTTTCCCTCAGAAAGGCATTTATTTTTTCACCCTAATAGAAGTTAGAGTAAAATGAATCAAGTTGATGTCAGGACAAATGAAGCCACGTATATAGGATTTTATATCTGAATATAACACACTGTATAAAATGGTAGTGGCTGGAATGTCAACGTATTCTCTTTTAAGTGGAAAGAAATGAATACAGTTTTTGTTTGTGGGTTATACTCCAAGCGTTGGCTACAATCCTGTGCCTGTTAGATTGGAGTCAGTGGAATCTAAGCAGCCTCTCTGCACAAGGGATTGAAGTGCTGACATGATTGCATCCCTGTGTACAAGATCACAGAGAGATAGTCAATAACATGGAAACACCCCAATTTAGAACTGGTCATAGTTGCCCAACAGAAGCATCTCATTGGCACTCAATGAAAGCTTACAGGCAGCGCAATTCTAACCGCCCTTTGGCTGACACAAGTTGCTTGCATCGCCCGTGCATTAAGCACGTGCATGCCAGCACTGCTGCTGTAGTGTTGACACAAGTAGCTGGCACAGATCTGATTAGCCTATTGGCGTGGCTGGCGCCTACCCCAGGGTAAGGGCACAAATGTGCCCTTGCCCCATGGAGGCTCCAGGCAGCTTCAAACTTGCATTGGATACAGCACAGGCACTCCGGAACTGCCCACTCCAGCGCAAGTTAGGATGGTGCCCTAAAATGTATAAGTAATTAAGTACCCTGGGCTCTCTGTATCTATGCAGATTTGGTTCCAGAACCCTATGGGAATACCAAAATCCGAGGATGTTCAAGTCCACAGACATCACACTGACAAAATGGTAGAAATTGCAGAAATTTATATACATTACACACATCGCCTGAACGTGCATAAATTGCTTAAACCTGCATAAATGGGATGTGCGCAAGGCGAACACTGCGAAATGGCAAGCTCTGGATTGCATGAAACGGTCTATTACTAGAATAACTACTGCAACATCATCATTTATAAATAAATGAGAGTGGAGGGGGGGGGGGAATTGACATTACCCTGCCTAATCCTCAACTTTTGCCTGAACCTTTTTTAAGAACCTTTTTAAAGTACCTGCATTTTTCATACTGGAGCTGTTCAGTTTGGAATCCTTGATGACCAAGTGTTTAATCCAAAGGGTGGGTGCTGTGATTTCTGAAAGACAAAGACAGATATCTTCAAAAGAAAATGTGCAATGGATTTATTTCATGAAAGAGTAACTTTTTACTAATTAAATTCCCTTTCCTGTAGTTCCTAGAATTCTGATATTTTCTTAAGACATTTTCTTCCTGATATTTTCTTAACACATTTTCTTGCTGTTTGATCTTGTCTTTATTATAACCCCCCAGGCATGTTGCTTTCTCCTTCTCCCACCTTCCCCACATATTCAGTTTTTCATAGGATGTAAAACCCACTAATTTTTAGTTGCGCTTGATCTCAGGTATTTCACTTGGCCTTATTAACAACAATTCACAGCCCCATCCAAACCCCCATGTTGGGTCGAGTTCAGCTAGCGCAGGGGCGTTTCTGGGCGGAGAAGGGCAGGGGGGAGGGCGTTTCTGAGCAGAGGGTGGGCGTGCAGGCATACTGGCCTGGGGAGGGCAGAGGATTTGGGATGAGGCCGTTATGCCACATCCACCACTATTATGCCGTCCCCAGGCCATGTGGCCATGATTTGAACCGGAAGAGCAGGCACAGATCCGAGCAAGCCCATTGGGGCAGCTGGCACCTACCCCAGGGTAAGGGCATGAATGTACTCTTGCCCTGTGGAGGCTCCAGCCAGCTCCTAACGTGCACTGGATATTGTGCAGCAGACGCGAATCTGACCTGTAGCCCAGGGTGGCGCAAGCCATGGGCGCCGGGCAGCAGCGGGGCGCCATTGCACGCAGTCCACGGGGGAAACTGCATGCTCCTTGGGCCCCCCCCCCCCCCCCGGCTCCGGCATGCGCCGAAATGGAGCGTTTCTGCGTGCAGGGAGGTGTGTCGGAGCGATGCACAGCAGCTCTGCTAATGTTTACTTGGAGGAGCTGGAAATTTCCTGAGAGCTCAGAAAATGTTTGCATATATCATGTGAAGACTAGCATTCACATTTTGAGTGAGCCTACATAGCTTTATATATTGTAATTCATAGAAATTATGATCATATGAAATCATGATTCAATGGAGAAAGGAAAGGGCACAAAAGAAACTTTGTACCCCCAAAAGAGATGTCGTACACCCGGATAAAATTCTTCTCAAGGGCCCAGCCTGAACTGACCCTAAATGAAGATTCTGAATTGTGCTGCAGGAGTTTGCTTTGGGAGAGAAGAAAATACTTGCATAAACACTCAACAAGAAATATTTTTGGAGGTTCTTACCTTCTCCGTCAAAAACCGGTTGGGTCTCCATGGTGGGCGTTGGTTTCGAGCCGTCATCTGAATTGAGAGTGAGAAAGAATCGAAACGAAACTACCATTATCGAGGTAAATACTATCTACTCTCCAGTATAGTTGAATGATTGGGATTTTTACATGGCCCGGCCAAGTCCATAGCAGAGAAGACAAACACACAGACAGAGAGACAGACATAACATAAAGACCAAGTACTTACCAACTTTGCTTAATGTTTTAACAGCACTACCAATGATACATGTTGTAAAAGAATGACAGTTTAAACAGTATATGTTAGTGACCTGTGATCTGCTTCAGTTAGGAGAATGACCTGTGACCTATTTCAGCTAAAAATGCTTTTTAGCTCCAAGTCAGCAAGATGTACCAGCCTGCACATAAATGGGTTAAGGGTAAAAGATAAAGTAAGGAATGCAAGGATGTACCAGGGGCAGGCTGACAAAAATTACTAACTGTTGTAACAGTATAGCTTGGCTGGATGTTAACACCTATTTTATTTCTAATGCTTAATGCCTACATAAAAGTGCCTATAAAAACTTATGTTATATGTTTCTCGGGGCCGCTCCCTGCTTGTTTGGTCAAGAGACATTTGGGAATGGACCACTGCAGTAGAATAAAGAACCTCCTCCCTATCTCGTGTCTGTCTTTAATGTGGTATCAGGTAACACCAAGGTATTTGAGAAAATTAACATTGTCAACCATTTTTAGGATTAGGAAATGGGGGTAATTCTTTGCCACTTCTCATCTTCAGCACATTCACCAAAAACAATGAACATTTCCTGTGTACTGAAATGTTTGCAAGAGGGAACAATGACAACCTACAAGATTAATCAGATCTATCTCACACAGTATGACTGTACTCATAGAACCAATCCAGAACTGCCTGGCCGCCGCAGGTACAGTGGTAGCCAAAAGGCTACTGCTGCATCCAACGGCAGTGAGGCAGCTGCTGGAGTCTCCTTGGGAGAAGGGAACATTAGTTCCCTTTCCCTGGGGAAAGCCCTGCCACCCACAATGGGGTCTCTCAGCTCACTGCTGGCTATTTTGCCGGTGGTGATTGGAGCAGCCCCATTTTGGGCTGCCCAGGCCTCGGTTGGGGCCCCTTGCGAGGCTGCCCTTCCCTTCCCAGGAACTCCCTCCCTCCCTGCCCAGAATCCCTGCTATGCCGGTGAGGGGTAACCTTATCTCTCGCTGACATGGTGTCGCTGCCTCTGGGCAGTGAGGGGCTGGTGGTGCCGCAGAGCGGGCAGTAACAGCTTACCGCCAACGTTGTACATGCCTTATGGCACTTTTACGACACCAGTGTGAGTGGTACACTCATGCCACTCACGCTAGAGTGCTCTGGATTGAGTCCTTAATATGGTTACTCTTTGCTCTCTGTGCAGTGGCATCATTAGGAGAGTGCATACCACACTGGACTACACCAAAGTGACTCTATAAAATTTTTGTGCAGTGTTTTAGGGCTTGACCAAGTCACCACAGATTGAAGAGATGCAATGAGTCAGAATCTCAACATGAGCTAGTGCATTCACAAGAGCAGTGTCACTACGTCAAAAAGTGAATTCATGGCAGTTTCAGCACAAGGCCACCATGTAAAAACTAGTCATGAAACCGAGACCCAATAATCTCATTGCCAAGTGGTAGACTTTCTAAGTATTTCCTGTTACTATTCTGTAACTTCTGAATTTTTATCAGCATGGAATCTGACAGCACAATTTGTTGCAAAGAAATTAGACCATAACCATCCCTATGGTATATTATTGCTAATATTTACATTGGCAAGTCTCTAACACAGAGTTGTAACAGAAATACGTTCTTATATTGCCCTCGCTTGTTCAGAAATTCTCTGTGCCCAGAACAACAATGGAGCAGTTCTCATGAAAGCTTGAACCAAGTAAAATTTAAAGTAGATTAAAACTCCCATAAAGAAAAATAATCAGCTTCAAAATCTGGCCACAGTATAAAGCCATTTGGTACAGATTGTAAATGTAAAATCCTCTGCTTCAGTCCACATCAAAGCCTGATTGGCTCATTGGAGAAAGGGTTCCAGGTCAAAGAGTTTGGATCTAGAGTTTGTTTCAAGTTTGAGAGGTCCATTTCAAACAAGCATGCAGGCATGCAAGGCAGCTGTTTTTTGCCTGCCTTTGCTGGTATTATGTGCTATAGAAATGAAGAGTTAAGGTAGGCATTTAAGCTATAAATAGCTTGCTGGTGAAATAGCTCGCATGGAGATTCAGGGGGTGTTGTAGGGTGGAGAAAGGGAGATAGGACCTTGATGTACACGCTGCTACTGTGATCCACCCTACTCCCAGCCTCAAAATGTCCCTTCCTGGCCCACTCCTCATCCCAAACAACCCCACCCATCTGCTCTAAGTGAGGGGGGGGGTGAGAGCTGCTTTTACGCAGCCCTAGCCATTTGCACCAGCAGTCCCAAAGTGCACACAAACAGTGTGGCTTTCGTGCTGCCTGTCTAGGCTTCGTAGTGAATGGCAAGATTCACCACTGTAAACCCTGGCTAGGGTTAGGCTGCCAGCCTTTTTCAGAATTCATCTGCACACAGGGTTTTGTCTCGCTCACTCCGAGCGCAAACCTCACCTGGAGTTAGGCTGGCACAGTTAGGCCAGCAAAGTTTGGCCAGCACAAGGGACACCATAAAGTATCTTTGGACCACTCTCAGAGAGGCCGGCATACAGACATGCGCCATCCCCCCTGACTCTGAGAGTGGTCCAAACGTGTTTTATGATGGCCCTTGTGCTGGCAAAACATTGCTGACCTAACTGTCCTGGCCCAACTTCAGGTTAGGTTTGTGCTCTCAAAGAGGAAGGAATCGCCTTCCACCTTAGCCTTTCCTCTCCAATAGATGGACTTGAATATCCTGAAGGCCCCCAATGGAGGCTCCCATTCAAGAAATTACTTGGATCATAACATTTGTTAACCTCTTTTGTCCATTCCAGGCAACCTGGATAAACGTTGTTTTAGGGCCTTGCTAGAGCAGCAAACACACTAACTCACAACGTCAAATCTTAATCGCCCAACACCTCCTTTGTCTCCTCACTGAAAAGCCTGCTATCCCCAAGCTCAGAAACAACATGATACACATTATAGTACTGGGAAGATATTTTAAAATACAGATAATCATGTTTCAGCTAAAACAAATTGCTAGTTACCAAACTAAGGGCGCAATCCTAAGCAGCGCCGGACTGGCGAGGCCAACGGGCCAGCGCCATGTCCAGCGCTGCTTAGGAGAGGCTGGAGCCTCCCCGCGGCAAGGGAGCGTGCACTCCTTTACCGTAGGGGAGGCTCCAGCCTCCCCTATGTGCTCCTCGGATCTGCAGATTGAGGAGACCGCGTGGCCCGAATCGGGGTCATGCGGCTTCTCTGATGGGCTTAGGAAGTGGCCGTACGGCCACCTCCCAAGCCTGCCCAAGTCCTGCCCAAGTCCCGCCCCCACCTCCCTCCCTCCCACCAATCCTCACAGCGCTGGGAGCCGCTGAGAATAGGATTGGGCTGCCTGCCACCTAATGCACTCCATGTAACATCTACTGTGGCCCTTAAAGGTGAAAACTGGGGAAAGAGCATGCAGAGTGACAGTTTATAGGCCACTCCTGCTGGGGTTGCCTTCCTGGCTCCCAGCTGGATCTCTTTTCAGTGCCATGAGATATCCTTTTCATTTTCCCCATCCTTTTAAAACTGGCTTTGAACCCACGAAGAACCCACTAAGGGCGCAATCTTAACCTGGAGTTTGGCTGGAACAGTTAGGCCAGCGAAGTTTGGCCTTCACAGGGGACACCGTAAAATATGTTTGGACCACTCTCTGAGTCAGAATGGCCAGCACACAGACCTGCACCATCCTCCCTGACTCCAAGAGTGGCCCAAACGCACATTATGGTGGCCCTTGTGCCAGCCAAACTTTGCTGGCCTAACTTTGCCAGCCTAACTCCAGTTCAGGATTGTGCCCTTAGTGGGCTCATTTTTTTTTTTAAATCTACTGTAGTCTCTTGTTCGTATTGTTTGATGCAGCAAACCAACCTGGTAATATCTGGATTGAAGGACAGCATATGAATTAAAATTAAAAAAAAACAACTACAGACAGAAGCAGAACAAATTTTGAGTTTTAAAGAGGTTTTCATCAATATGACAATTCGAAGGAATTTGTTCTTGATATAGTAAGTAAAGCCACAAAGAGGGGGAAATGGAAGTAGGAGTAAACAGGGAAGGCACATGAAATGTGCTTCGGGTACACGTACATGAGTTTAGTTACAACAGGGAATGGGGCCTAAGGCATTGTGCCAAAGAATTTCCCAAAAAGGTGAGCTTTTAAGGTAGAAGCCACAAATGAGGCATTGCCAATAGCACTGCCAGAAGGGGGCGTTGTGCTAAGTACTACAGGCACCACAATACGCCATGTAAGCGCCTCCTTCCCTTCACCATCAGAGCCATTGGGGTAGCTACGGCAATGCACAGGGACTCACCAAGTGCCTGTGTGCTGCCATTGCTGCTGCCCAATGGTGAGAAGGAGGAGCAGATTACGCAGAACATTGTGGCACCTGTAATACTTACCATGTAATCAGGGACGTCATCCGAGCGCCGGAACTACCAGAACGCTCAGATGATTGACAGCCCTCCCCCCTATGGTGGAGGGCTGCCACGCCTCCCCTAGCCTCAGTGCACCGGAATCGCTCCGTTTTTGAGCGATTTGGGACGCAAGGGAGGGAGGGAGGGCCCAGCAGCAGCTCGCCCGTCCTCTGAAGCGGCGGAGCGGCCCGGGACCTCCGCGGAACTAGCGGAACGGAGTTCCGGGCCATTCCCCCTGAATGACAACACTGCATGTAATAATACACCAATAATACACTACCATCCCCGGCTACACTACTGAGCATTGCACAGTTGATCTGGGAAGCTGTTCCAGACACAAGCATGGGAGAAAGGGCAGAAATCTTTCAGTATTCAGACAGTTGAGTTGGGGAAACTGGAGGCACTTCATAAATAAGCAAACACTATTCATGATACATAATTTTTTATTTTTATTGATAATGAAAACCACCTCACTGCAGTAGCACCAGACCTGCAGGATCTTAGCCCACGAGAGGCAGGTCTGACGAAGACAATAAACATGAAAACGCTGTTAGAAACCAAATGCTTTAACACTCAAGGCTTGCAGAGCTCCAGACCCCGAGAGAACTGCCAACCTTGGGAATAAACTGCATTTGACAAACTCCACCAGTGCTAATTGCAACAATATGCTGCAAGAATCATCACCCAAGTAGAAAGGAGACTTTCATTAGACTCTCCCTTTCCTCCCCCCTTCTCCTGCAGGTGCGCTAGTATTGGGAGGGGGGGAGATCTCTTGTGCCCCAAAGACTTTGTGATCCAGTATAGCCACTCAGTGTGCTTCTACAACAGACTGCACAATTCTTTGGTGCGCAAGAAAGGCTGTCCCATGCACAGACAGCTGGAAGTCATTCCGACCCCTGATGACATGATTCAAAGCCTCTTCTGTTTGCCTTTTTGATTCCTGATTGACACGTTCACTGCCGGCTGGAGACAAATGCCATTGTGAAGACAATGTTGATCCGCTCCAGCTACTTCTGTGAAGGGCTTCTTTTTTTTTTTTTAATCATAAACAAAACAAAAAATGGTGCGCTTAAGCGTCTGAATAGAACTCAAGATGGACGGGGAGAGCGAGAGCATAGTGGTTTTAAAGAGGCAGGCGAGTCGATTGAAGAGTTAATTGTCCGGGCGTACAATGAGCTTATTCTGACCACAGACAAAGCACTCTCTCTTCCTGGTTGCCGTTCTTTAAAGGGGATACGTCAAAAGGACCCAGAGCTGCTAGGTTTCTCTTACAATGGCATGGCTTTGAAAACCTTGACTCTCAAACTTCTGATACAGAGCACCTTTCTATATCTTCAATGGTAGAACGCATATTTGCAAGTCCACTTATTTAAAGGCGCTGAATTACACTTCAAAACATTCTTTAGACAGATACTGGAGAGGCAGCTTGGAAAGTGTAACACTAGTTTTAACAAAATACTTTTGACTTTAACCAACATACTTTTCTGTCCTCCTATTCCATCTTCCCTCTTTTTCCAACCTGTTTCTTGTGTTCAGGCGTGAGCAAATAATTAAATGCATGTTCCCAAATGGGATGCCGCTACACTTCTTAGGGCGCAATCCTAACCAACTTTCCAGCACTGGCTTAAGGACAACGCAGGTTTGAGGAAGGGAATAAACATTCCCTTACCTTGAGGAGGCCTCCATGATAGCACATCAACTGCAGAAGGCAGCACATACCCCATTGGTACAGCTATGTCAGTGTTGGAAAGTTGGTTAGGATTGCACCCTTGGTCTTTAATACTTCAGCACTGCTGACGGAGTACTGCCCATCTTAGTTGACAGTGCATTGCAAGTGAGTGTTCTACAATCCTCCTGTGCATGGCACATTTCTGCCTTCCAGTGGGTGCTCATATATCAGACACCCAGTGATTCGAAAATCACCGCATCCAGGAGCACAAAGTGCTGAAAGTCACAGTTTGCCAAGACAGGTGTCCCTGGTGGCTCTATTGAGATTGCAAAACTGGAAGTGCATTGCAATGTTTTATTTTCATTTTCCAAGGCTTGGGGAGCCCTGCAAAGGCACCCCCGCACCCCTAGGAAACCAGAGCTTTGCCACGTAAGCAGATCAGCCGCCCTTGTGCCCCTGGCAGCAGTGCAATCAACCAGCACAAAAGGGTTTTGTAGGACCATTGACACAACCTAGTGCAAAAACCAAAGTGTGCATCCTTCCCTAGAAAACCAGGGATGCACAAACACAAATCTAAGAAGGAATGAGATATGATATCACATTATTGTCTACTGCCAACATTTTTTAATGTTAGGTATAACATGCATACAACCAGTCCTGCTGATCCTCATGTCAAAATGGCAGACAAAAAGATACAAGCAGAATCAGCACAGTCCATGCCGGAAGCCTTGCTGCACAAACACATTCGTGCCAATTTGAATTTCTCATTTATGAAAAGTCTTCATAAACTTCTAGTTCAGGGTAAAGCATGCAACTAGCAGAGGGAAAAGAAGCTGCTTGCAGATGCCTTTGATGTGCCCCAGGGTTACAAAATTCCTATGTAAAGCACACTTCTGGGTGGATGTTACTATGTTACACTTGTGTAGATTCACTGCCTGTCTTATTTGCCGCATGCATTTAAGAGAGCAATCCTAAGCTGCGCTGGAACAGCGAGGCAGGCAGGCCTGAACTGTATCTAGTGCAGCTTTGGAGCATTGGGGAGCTTCCCCAGGGCAAGGGCACATTTGCGCCCTTGCCCCAAGGGAGGATTCAGCTCCCCCTATGGGTTCCTCGGATCTGCGCCTCTGTATAGCAGGCGCAGAGCCGAGGACACCGTGCAGACTGAATTCGGGCCACACAGCCTGGGGACGGAAGCTTGGATGCATCCCAGCTCCACCTCCCTCCCTAGGCCAGGATGCCGAGGGGCTTGCCCACCCCCAGCTGCCCTCCCTCCACCTAGAATTGCTTGTGCACCAGCCTAGTTCGGCTGGTACTCAGCGCAGTGGGGCCTCAGCCCAGCACCCTTGGGCAGATGCTGTAAGGGTAGGTCTTGCCTCACAAACCTTTTGGAATTCTCTGAAAAGGTCAACAGGCACGTGGATGTGGGTGAACCTGTGGATATCATACTGTATATCTGGATTTACGGAAGGCGTTTGACACGGTCCCCCACCAAAGGCTGCTGAGGAAACTTCACAGTCAGGGAATAAGAGGGCAGGTCCTCTTATGGATCCAGAATTGGTTGAGGGCCAGGAAACAGAGAGTGGGGGTCAATGGGCAATTTTCACAATGGAGAGAGGTGAAAAGCGGAGTGTCCCAGGGATCTGTCTTGGGGCCCGTGCTTTTCAACTTATTCATAAATGACCTGGAGACAGGGATAAGCAGCGAGGTGGCCAAGTTTGCGGATGACACAAAACGTTTCCGGGTGGTAAAAACCAGAAAGGATTGTGAAGAGCTCCAGAAGGATCTCTCCCAGTTGGGGGAATGGGCAGCCAAATGGCAGATGCATTTCAATGTAGACAAGTGTAAAGTGATGCACATTGGGGCAAAAAACCAAAACTTCACCTATAGGCTAATGGGTTCTGAGCTGTCTGTGACAGCTCAGGAGAGATATCTCGGGGTGCTGGTGGACAATTCAATGAAGGTGTCGACCCAGTGTGCGGCAGCAATGAAGAAGGCCAACTCCATGCTTGGGGTAATTAAAAAAGGGGTTGAGAATAAAACAGCCAATATTACCATGCCATTATACAAATTGATGGTAAGGCCACACCTGGAATATTGTGTAGTTCTGGTTGCCGCACCTAAAAAAGGATATAGTAGAGCTGGAAAAGGTGCAGAAGAGAGCGACAAAAATGATTATGAGGCTGGGGCATCTCCCTTATGAAGAAAGACTGCAGCGTTTGGGGCTCTTCAGTCTGGAAAATAGGCGCCCAAGGGGGGACATGATTGAGACATAAAATTATGCACGGTAGGGATAGAGTCAATAGAGGGATGTTCTTTTCCCTCTCTCATAATACCAGAACCAGGGGACATCCGCTAAAACTGAGGGTTGGGAGAGTTAAAACAGATAAAAGGAAATACTTTTTTACCCAGCGGGTAATTAAGCTATGGAACTCCATGCCACAGGAGGAGTTCCATAGCTTAGAGCGTAGCATCAGCCCAATGGCCATCGTAGGATTGCACCCTCAGTCTCTGCACGTGCCCAACAGTTCCCACATGTAATAATCTAGATGTAATTTAATGGTTCATCATGCAGTTCTTACAGGTACCCTCTCTTATTGCAGGTCTTTTTTGAATGAACAATATTAACACAGTATGGGCCCAATCCTATCCCAACAACTTTCCAGCACTGATGCCACTGCAATGCAGCACCAAGACAAAGGAACAAACATTCCTTTACCTTGTGGAGGCCTCCGTAACTGCCCCCACCACTGCAGGATGCAGCCCACACCCCACCCCGCTGATGTGGCTGCATCAGCACTGGAAAGTTGGATGAGATTGGGCCCTAAGTTTGCAGTCCTGTGCACACCTTTCTAGAAGTATGTCTTATTGCGTGCAGTATGACTTCCTTCTGAGTAAGCATGCACTGCCTGACGTTGGTGTGTAGTTGGTGTATATTTGTTACTTTTTTCCTTTTTCTTTTTTTGCAGGCTGTCCATTATACTTCTGCTGTTGTAACAATCCCACATTTCCCCAGACTGGAATCACAATAGCAGCACATGCAGCGTGAATTTGATTTAAGTATTTCTACACTGCCTTTCTCTGTTTTTACACAGCATTCAAGGCAGTTTAGGGACGTGGTGGCGCAGCGAGTTAATCCACTGTTGCTGGGCTTTCTGACCGCAAGGTTGGGAGTTCAAGACTGCGCGACGGAGTGAGCTCCCGTTGCTTGTCCCAACTCCTGCCAACCTAGCAGTTCAAAAGCACCTAAATGCAAGTAGATGAATAGGGACCACTTTGGTGGGAAGGTAACGGTGTTCCGTGTGCTAAGGTGTAGAGTCATGCCAGCCACATGACCACGGAAGCTTGTCCTCGGACAAAGGCTGGCTCTACAGGCCTTGAAACGGAGATGAGCACCGCCCGCTACAGTTAGTCACAACTAGACCATTTGGTCGTGGGGAAACCTTTACTTTTACCAAGGCAGTTTACATAGGCAGGCTAATCTAAACTACCATTTTTCAACAGGGTTTTTACAATATTGTTTTGTGAGAGGTACCCACAGAACCCTCAGTTCACCACATGTTGCCCATCCCAGTGCGGCCATCATCCTGGCTCTGCGTTGCCTTTTCCAGCTTTCACAGTAGCCGTGGTCGGTAACCTACTCAAGATATCCATCTGCAGGTAACTCCTCCACATTCTACACTCTCTCACAGTGTGCGTTCCTGAGGTTCGTCAACAAATTTCCCATCTCCATCCAACATCTCCCATCCAACTCCAGACCACAGGTGAACCTGCTTAGCTTCCTTCAGGCAGGCACCAGCTCAACCACCACACCACACCTCCTCCTCCATACCTTCAGATGCCTTTTTCCATACTCAGCCTAGCCAGAAGTGTAGGCAGGGGGGTGAGGGCCAATAAGTACCGCAGGTGACACAATGCACCATGTAAGTGGTCCTTCCTCCTCACACTGTCAGAGCCATTCAGGGCAAGAACAGTGAGCAGGAGAGGCCACTTATCCTGCACATTGTGGCGCCTTCCGTACTTATGGATCTGCCCCCCCCCGGCTACACTACTGAGCCTAGATGTTCTCCAACTTTCTCTGCCCTTCACAGTTTCTCTCTTCGAGCATTGATGAAGCATTAAAGACTAAAGCAGGCTGACATTTCTGATGTGTTGGACACTACAGAGACACCATTCAGAAGCCAGAAGGATTACGCATAGCTACAGAAATGCTTGGACGTATATAATGAGGTAATAAGGGCTTCCCCGTTCTCCTTAAAAACAGCAGCGTAAGATGTGTTGTGGGGGGGGGGAGAAGAGAGCAGGCATTCTTTTTATGGAAGCCAAACATATTTGCCTATTCCACCAAGACCCATATTTAATGCCTGTTGGGTTTTTTTTAAATCCATGCTCTGATGCTTAATGTGAATTTTCAGGGTTTTAAGACACGTAAAACCACCATAGAGAGCACCCTTATGCCTTTAAGCGACTCCTGCCTCAGCCTCACAGTCTCTCTGCCAAGTCAACGCTCTCCATAAAACCTCCCTTACATCTTCAAGGCCTCGGGCTGCAGAGTGGGGGTGGTGGCAGCAAGTTCCCCAGATCAATGGCCATTTGAAATTCAGCCATATGGCTGAAGCCCTACAGCTGCATGTGTTAATTACCACACGTGCCCCCTGTAAAGCAGTCTGTTAAACCCAAAAAGAAAAACAGAGGAGAAAAAAGGCTGTTCCAGAGGATTAAGTAAATAGTCTAAATTTTTTGCCTAATTTCTCCCAGACACACAAAAGGCCTTCCTTCTGACACCTGCATATTTAGGAGCCATAATACCCCCTTTACATCTCCAGCCATGTGCAATGAACCCAGGCAAAACTTTTGCAAAGTGTACTTTCTCTTCTTGGCCCTCTTCTCTCTCCCCCCTTCCCCTTTTCTCCTTCAGAGAACTAATTTCTGGCTGACAACCAGACTGAGGGCACAATCCTAACCTGGAGTTAGACTGGCACAAGTCCCTTGTGCCAGCCTAGGAATGTCGCAAACACACCATAAAGTGCATTTGAACCACTCTCGAAGTCAGGGAGGATGACACATGTTTGTGTGCCAGCCTCCCTGATTCCAAGAGTGGTGCAAACACACTTTACGCAAAGTTTGCAAAACTCCTGGGCCAGCACAAGGGACTTGTGCTGGCCTAACTCCAGGTTAGGATTGTGCCCTGAGTTTTGGGGCTTACAATATGCCTTTTCATTTCTTCAGAGAAGAGAATGAACACCTCGTCAACTACGTCTGTATCGCATGTGAAGGAAAAGAAGGGGAGGGGGTGAAAACGAGGAGAGCCAAAAAAGCAAAACACACACACACACACACACACACACACACACACACACACACATACCACAGAGCACATACACAGAGTTACATTCTCTCATTTGACAGAGGTTTTCATTCTACAGGCATGCCCTGGTATCCACTGGGGTTCTGTTTTGGACCCCATCGCGGATACCTGAAACGGTGGATACTGGGGATGCTTTTTTTAAAGATAGGGGAACAGCTGTGGTTTTGCTGCAACAAGGTTAAAAAAAGATTTGTTAAAAAAAGATTTGGACGTGGTGGCGCAGTGGGTTAAACCGCTGTTGCTAGGCTTTCGGACCAGAAGGCTGGGAGTTCAAGACTGCGCGACTGAGTGAGCTCCCGTTGCTTGTCCCAGCTCCTGCCAACCTAGCAGTTCGAAAACACCTAAAAATGCAAGTAGATAAATAGGTATCTTTTTGGTGGGAAGGTAACAGTGTTCCTTGCACTACGGCGTATAGTCATGACGGCCACATGACCACGGAAGCTTGTCCTCGGACAAACACCGGCTCTACAGGCTTAGAAATGGAAATGAGCATCGCTCCCTACAGTCGGTCACGACCAGACCATTCGGTCTTTTATCTTTTTAATATCTTACCTTTTATCTTTTTAATAGGTGTCCCAGTATCCATGGTATCAGTGGATAACTGAAACTGTGGATACCGAATCAATAGATTCACCTGTATATAAAAAAAGAAGATGGAACTCCACCTAATTCAACTGGAGTTGAATTGGCAGGTATAAGATCTGATCTAGCCAGTTGGGTAATTCCACAAAAAAAAAAACCCCAGTAATGAGAACAAACTACAGGTAGATGATCCCTTATCTGGACAACTGAAATCCAGACTATTCCAAAATCCAGACATTTTTGTCCAAGCGTTTTTTTAAACATTCAGTAGGAAGAAGGTCTTGTGCTCATTCCCAAGTTCTATTCTCTACTCTGTTGTGTTTGCCTATACAGACATTGTTGAAAAATATCAAAGAGGCCACCAGACCCCCAAATGGGGAACAGTAGACAGAGCAAGAGGAAGCATTTCTCATTATATTTATGCAATTATTCAAAAATCCAGACAAATCAGAAACCAGACACCTTCCCATCCCAAGCAGTCTGTAAAAGAGATACTCAACCTGGACCATCATAGACTATAGTAAGGAGTAAAGGATTCGAAAGAGCAATTCCAGTTTTGCCCAAGAGTTGTGCACAGACCTAACTGGAACGATTAGGACACAAGGACAAAGACTCATATGACACATCTGAAATTAAAGTCCATTGTGTCACAAGTTTTCAAAGGTACTTTATCAATATATAGGCACTTGATTTTTCTGACCACTTCACTGTGAGAGGCTTGAACTAAGAAAAAAATGGGTGATCTTTGGCAATGAAAGAATTATCACATCACATTTCAGTTTAATAAACAATTCCTTTTGTGATGCAATCAGAAGGATTATCCATTGACTCTGGAACTTTTGGAATTTGCCAACCACCACAAAGGTGGATTGCCAGATTCTTACGCGCTAGCAGAGGACAATTTATTGTATTTATTTATTGTATACAATTATTGTATTTTAATATTGTTTATTGTATTTTAATATTGTAAGCCACCTTGGGTGCCCATGGGGCAGAAAGGCGGGGTATAAAATAAATAAATAAATAAATAATTTAGCACCCAAGGTAAGCACCTGTTCTCCACTCCCCATCCGATCCCACTTTTCTTAAACCCTTCTGAATATGTTGTGCCAACTCTAGAACCAAGATATTTAGAATATTCAATTTAAAGGAATGTGAACTAACCTTGCTATAGACTAACTGAAGCTGTTCACCAAAAACCAAAAACAAAACAGAAGTACCAACGTCTGCTTACTTCCCAGGGAGAAACAGGCATACACATTTTTCATTTCAAATATATTAGCCTCAACATTTTGGGCAGAAAGAAAGTAAAAAACCACAGGGCAAAGAATGTTAGCTTCAGTCAAGAACTCAAATGAAGTTGTTGGCAAGACTGCCATTGTGACAAATCCGTAGCCACATAAGGAAGATAGCTAACAAAACCAGTTCAAAAAGATGAGAGACGGCGAGAGGAGTTGGTAGAAGAGCACAGCTTAGCACCATTCTGGCTTCACGTCACCCCTGTTCTTCCATCTCCTTTCCAGGACTACTCTGCTTGGGATTTGCCATTGCCAAGTGAGGGAGAGAAAAGAGCTTGGAAGTGTGAACTACCCGGACCACCCGGAGGGTTGATGAGTCAATCCTCTTCTGGGGGCCTTCCTGCTAGCAATTCCCACTGGTCTATTTACCAATTGCAGCAAGTGTGTTTCATTCAGGGCTGGCTTTAAGCCAGTGTGACCAACATCGTCACATTGGGCCCCACACTTTGGAGGGCCCCGCACCAGCACAGCAAGCAGATCACCTGCTGCAGCAGCTAGGATCTCTATTGGCTGTAGATCAGTGGGCAGAAAAAACCCACCAAAATCCCACAACATGGAAGTCTTGGAAGTCAGGCGATGATTCTGGCCCATTTTCATGGTTTGGGGCTGCCACCTTGGACAAAACCCACTTCCAGGTTGTGGGATTTTGGTAGATTTTTTTCCTGTCAATCAGCACACCCAGTACTGACAAGAACAGTTGACAGACCAGTTGTTAGACTTTTTCCAAGCTTAAAAATAACACGGTTACATGATTCTGGCCCATTTTCATGGTTTGGGGCTGCCACCTTGGAAAAAACCCACTTCCAGGTTGTGGGATTTTGGTGGATTTTTTCCCTGTCAATCAGTACACCTGGTACTGACAAGAACAGTTGACAGACCAGTTGTTAGACTTTTTCTAAGCTTAAAAATAACACAGGTACATGATTTTGGCCCATTTTCATGGCTTGCGGCTGCCATCTTGGAGAAAACCCACTTCTGGTGGTGGAATTGGGTGGGACTTTTTTCTGTCAATCTGTACACCTAGTACTGACAGGATCAGTTGTCAGACCTTTTATTCTAATTGTTTGCAGATTAGGGGGTTTGTACCCTTAAATTGACTGGACTAGATGTATGCAGTTGTTCCAAGATCTAGACCAGTGGTCAGGGAACAGGGGTGAATTACTCCAAATGGGGTAAAAATGAAATTCCTGGGGGTAATGGACAGATAGGAGTATGCCCCGCCCCCTTTTCCCTCATCCTTCCTTCATGACCAACGTTCTCTCTTCTGACCAATGGGAAGTTCCTCTCACGCTTGATGGATTTCCCTTGCTTCCAATAGGAGATTAGAAGCGGCAAGGTACTTGGCCCCCAATAGGCAGCGTTCCCCTCCCTTCCCAGGTGGCGAAGAAGGCTGTGGTTATCGATCCCACTGCTGGTAGAGGGAGAAGGAAGCAACAGCAGAGAAAATGGCAGCCGTGGCTACAACTGCGGCGGTGCCAGGTGATGGGGGAGCCAGCGAGGCGAAGCCTATTCCGGGCAGTGAGGCCGGCGCAGACCGGCTCCCGGCTGGCACTCAGGCAGCCATGGAGTCGGTGGTGCTCAACGCCAGGGAAGAGCCCGAACCATCTCCGGGTGGGGAGGCCGAGGAGCTGCCGCCGTCGCTGCCACCCAGGAGCCCGGCAGGGACGCGAGACGTGCAGGCATGGGGGAGGCTCTGGTGAGCGGCTGAGGTGTGTGTGCGCATGTGCCCAGGCGTGTGTGTGTGTGTGTGTGTGTGTGTTGAGGACTTCTGTGGATGTGCCTCTTTGCTTGTGAGCAGCTAGTCTCTTGCTGTCCCAAGGGGTGGGGCGGGTGGGCGAGCGAGTGGGGGGAGGGCTAGGGTGCCTGCGCCTGCGCAGGGAGTCAGGGACACAAAGACAGGCGGGAGGCACACAAGGCAAGGCGAACAGCAGAAAACAAAAACAGAACTGCTGTTGCTGGCCTCTCTCTCTCTCTCTCTCTCTCTCTCTCTCTCTCTCTCTCTCTGTGTGTGTGTGTGTGTGTGTGTGTGTGTGTGAGAGAGAGAGAGAGAGAGAGAGACAGCCAGACAGCCAGCCAGCCAGCCCCAATCTGAATTCATTATAGAGAGAAATCTTAACTCCAAGCACCTAAACCTGTTGTCAAAAAGGTAAGCTAGTTGGAACCCAGAAGGGTTGAATTCTATTCTCTCAAGGTCTGCAGGTGTACCCAAACTCTTTACAACTTCATATTTACATAGCATTAATTAAGCTCATTAATTAATCAAATAAAAAGCAATGTAATTTTTTTTCTTTTGTTCTGGCGGAGGGGGGGGGTTAATGTCAAGGGAGTAACGTCGGCGTAGCTAAATATATTTTGGGGTAAAAGGTAAAAAAGTTCCCTGACCCCTGATCTAGACACATTTGAAATTCAAACACCTTCCTGTCCCAAGCAGTCCAAATAAGGGATACTCTACCTGTAACATATTTAAGAGGTGTAATGAAACTTGGGGACCATTTCTGGACTTCTAGAAGATCTCAGAAGTAGAATGTACAAGATTTATATCTATGCTGTAACTGTACCTGGCTATGATTCCATGGCAGATGTAATGCGGTTTTGACAAGTATTTTAGCTGGAAAAAGGGACATTAATATGGAATAATAGGCACTAAAATATTATGTACCAATGTTTGACAAGTAAAACATGATTGTAAAACAATGCATTTCACAGATAATTGGAAAGAAAGATTAGCATACAGGGAGTGGGGAAGGAATTTTGAAAGTACAGATAGTTGCTCTTTTGTTTATATACAAGGTGGATTTTTTCCTTCTCTTTTCTTCATATATACAGGCATGCCCTAGTTTCTGCTGGGGTTTTGTTCTGGACCCCATCATGGATACATGAAACCATGGATACTGGGGACGCCTTTTTAAAGATAGGGGAACATCCGTGGTTTTGCTGCAACAAGGTAAAAAAGAGAGATTTGTTTAATTTTTCCCTATCTTTTAGTAAGAGTTCCAGTATGCATAGTATCCATGCATAACTGAAACTGTGGATACCGAATCAGTACATACTGGGGCATGCCTGTAGTTCAATAGGTATTATCTTTTTTTTCTCTTTTGTATTTGTCTGTCTTTTTACATGTATGTAATACTTATAGCAAATTCTAAAAAACAAGTGAAGACCATATTAGTGCTCGAGAGGCAGCACGGCATAATAGTTAGAACCTGATGGTCAGATTACAGCCAGGGAGACCAGGATTCAAATTCCCATTTGGAAAATTCAATGCTGCTGTTAACAATAATCTGCAGAACATATACACGAATAGCTACAGGAGGCAGCTTATTAAAGAGGAAGAATATCACACTGTGCTGTCAGTGTGGCCAATCCCCAAACTGCATGAGGCCCAGAATTTTGTACTCCATGATGGCAATATGTTGGTGGAAGACCTCAGTGCTTGTTCTGCACACATCCTTTTATGATTAAGTTATACGAATGTGCTCCCTTTAATAGCTCCACAATGTGAAACGACTTTCTGAAGGGTATTGAGGATATTTAAAAAAACAACCTGGCAATTTACTTTCAGTAAATGGCAAACAAATGGGAAAGTTCAACAAAAGGGCAGTGCTGAAAGGATGGAGACAGGCATAAAAATATTGTCAAGCTTCAGTCAATTCACCATTCCGCACATGGCAAAAACGGAGCGGAGCTGATCTGCTTTGCATCAACCACATATGAAAGGGATTAAAGGTCATAAATGGTTAATCCAAGACTGCAGCTGAATGCGCAAGAGGTTCTATAAATCCCAATTGTTGTTCTCACTTCCAAGGCGATGGATGTGGAATCACTGGGATGAATGCGGCCAACCAGGATGCTTAACAATGTACAGTATGTGCGTGCATAGATACATACTGTTTTTACACTATACTATTATTTTTTGAAAAAAACAAGCCAAGTTGCAAAATGGCAGGCAGAAGGTTCACTTGAAACGGACAGATTTCTTATTTTCACAAAGCAGGTATAAAGAAGGTGAACACATTAAATGGTTCCGCAGTTGGCTTGGGAAAAGGAAGGGAGGTAGAAATGCAAGAGGCACTTCACTTTTTCAAGTGGTGCTCCTCTTATATTTGGCAGAGGGAGAGTAATTGTCCCATTTCACCTCAACACAGTGTCTTTTCTAGTGGCTGTTGCTGGGGGTGTTCTGAATTATTATTATTTTTAGATTGTGAACCCTTTTGGGACAGGGAGCCATTTAACTTAATTTTTTGCCTGTAAACCTCTGTGAAATTTTTGTTGAAAAGCGGTATATAAATACTGTTTGTTTGATGGATGGATGGATGGATGGATGGATGGATGGATGGATGGATGGAT